>JAHLJT010002406.1:98497678-98707678 GCA_031308135.1 Acheta domesticus | reverse complement strand
TTATTAGTAGATGAATGTATAAAGTTAATTTTTAAATAAAAATGAAGATAATATCATTCAAGAATGATTTACATTTGCTTTACCTTAGTTACTTATGATATCAATATAAACACAGGAAATTAATTGCAAAAAATATTTTCCACTTGTTTTTTCTTTCATAAATACAAGTTCGTAGAGTCATTAATTATATCGTTACTAATATAATTTTAGTAGTAGAAACGGCGTTCTTGTTTGATATTAAAAAATGTGGCACGCATTTTCGGCAGAACAGCAATTCTTTGGCCTTTGGTGTACGCCTGGCGGTGACGTTAATGCCGGCAACCCGCACAACATATGTGTTTGTAGGGTGTGCCGCTCGTTCAGGCGCCACTTCGTAGTTCATTATGGGAATTTCTCCTTTTTACTTTCCCGTATACGTACGTATACACGGAGTGATATACGTAGTATAGGGAAAGTTATGTAATGCTGCGCGAAAAAATTGCCAATTTTCGGCGGAAAAAAATTAATTGCCGGGCCGTGGAAACGAATAAGTGGATAAAACCAGTTGCTAAATTAAGAAAAAAATCCTCTATCCCGTGGTGTGGTCAAAATCCATGATTTGTTGCTTCTTTATACTTAAAATCGATTGACGGCATTCCGTCCGTCTGTCCGTCTGTGGTCAACGCTAGCGCCTAAACCGTTCGGTCGATTTTCTTCAAAATTGATATTCCCCAGTCGATCTGATTCTAGTCGAAGCTTTGTGATTTTGAAAAAGATTCTTTAAAATTTGGGGGTACTTTATATGAAGCCCCCCGGGGATTTTCAACATTTTCTCAAAAACGGCTCCAAATTTTTTCTTTAAATTTCTTGTATGAATAGAGGAAAATACACTTTTTAACATGGCATAGGTCCGATTTTCACGTACAGCTCTGAATTTTCGATAATTGTGAAAGTTTGAATTTTTTTCGGCGTCTTTCTCCAACTACAAAATTGAAGACAGAGATTTTTTCTTCAAATAAAATTTGTTCTGCATATTGAGTTCTTTAATAAAGGTCATGTAAATGTTTTTCAAAATTTTGGTAGTTTTCGTGCAATATTGCGTGCAATATGTGCAATTTTAAAAAATTACAAAAACAAAATTTTTTCAAAAACGGCTCCAAATTTTTTCTTTAAACTTTTGGTAGGGATAGTGGTAAATGTACTCTATCAATGACATAAAAGCCATTTTGGTCTATCGGTTGGTTTTTTCAAAAATTACCAAAATGTAAATTTTTTTACTTGTCTCTCACGTCGTTAATATTTACATTATCGGCGATTTTTTTACATTATTATATTTACAAGTGTATATGCTTTAAATAATGTCAAGTAAAGTTTCTCGAAAACACTACCATTTTCTGTGAAAAGTAGCTCAAATTTCGGCATTTTCAGAAATGCTCAAACGTCATTTTCTCGAATATGGCTGCAATTTTTTTCTTGAAACTTTTGTAACGGATAGTGCTAATTACACTCATTAGTATAGCGTGAAGTTTATTTTGAGTTTTTTTGTTTTTTTCAAAAATTATATAAATGTAAATTTTTTGAAAGATCTCTCACATCTTTAATATGCACATTATCCGCAATTTGTAAAGATGATAATATTTGTGAGTGTAAGTGCTTCAAATAACGTCAAATAAAGTATTTTGAAAACTCAATCATTTTCTGTGAAAATGAGCTTCAAATTTCGCATTTTAGTAGTGCTAAAAACGCCATTTTCTCTTAAACGGCACATAATTTTTAAAAGAAAATTGCCATTTACGGCTAGGTTTTTGTGTTCTTTAATATTCTAAAATTAATGTTTCTGTTCTACCAATAGGAAACCGAAAAATTAAGAAAATGACAAAAAAATGTACTTTTGGCGATGATAGATGGTAGCTGGCAAGAAAGAGTAAGTAGCAATTCCGAATAGCTAGCGAAGACCCAGGAAAATAGAAAACTAATCCGGGAAAGTCTGTGCCATTCTGTTTCTGTTTTTTGACAAATAAATAAAATAAATACGGTCATGCTTAATTTTTTCAAAATACGAGTAGTTTTTCTTTAATTTTGTGACAAACGTAATAGGCCGCTGTAAATTTACTGCGCTTCGGACAGCTGGATGCGTCGTAAATTAGAATGTGCAATTTTTTATATTATTTCTTTCTTCGTTTCTGTAACTTTTTAATTCGGTAGACAACATCATTTATCCTCTTCACCACCCCGTACGGTCCTTCCCATTGTCGTTGTAACTTTGGACATAAACCGCGACGTCGTTGGGGGTTGAACAGCCAAACACGATCTCCAGGTCGGTAACCTCCGTCTTCAGCTGTGATGTCATACCGGTCTTTCATCCTGTCACTTGCGATTTGGATTCGCTCACGCACCTGGTTATGAATGACGTCCATTTTCTGTTTTAAATCGTTCACGAAATCTTCGCCAGCTATTTCTTCATTAGTTTTACAACCGAACTGTAGATCACAGGGTAGACGTAGTTCCCGGCCGAAGAGGATATTAGCTGGTGTCTGCCCAGTTGTTTCGTGAACAGAGGACCGGTAGGCTAGAAGGAAAAGATGTATGTATTGGTCCCAGTCGCGTTGATGGTCAGACACGACCTTCGCTAAATATTTTCCCATTGTTCTGTTCATGCGTTCCACCATTCCATCTGACTGCGGGTGTAGGGCTGTTGTTCTTGTTTTCCTTATTCCAAGAAGTTCACACACTCCTTGGAACACGGCGGATTCGAAGTTCCGTCCCTGGTCAGAGTGTAATTCAAGTGGCACACCGAATCTGCTCACCCATTCCTTAACCAGTACTTCGGAGATCGTTGTGGCCTCTTGGTTAGGTAGGGGATATGCTTCAACCCACTTGCTAAAATAATCCATGGCCACAAGTATGTATTTATTTCCATCATTTGACATTGGGAATGGTCCAGCCAGGTCAATGGCAATTCTTTCAAATGAACTTCCAACGTTGTATTGCCTCATCTTTGCTCTTCTCTTTTTATGTGGTCCATTAGTAGTGGCACAAACTTGACACTTTGTACACCACATCTTTACGTCTTGCTTACAATTAACCCAGTAGAATCGTTCGCGCACTTTCTCTAAAGTTTTCGTTATACCGAGATGTCCTCCCGAAGTTCCATCATGCAATTCCTGTAATATTTCAGGTATTCTTTTTCTTGGTAACAATATCTGCATTCTCTTCTGAGATCCATCTTCATTTTCCACAACTGGTTTCAGAACACCTTCTTCAGCAATCGAATCCCATTGCGCCCAGTACGATTTTACTGCTGAGGAACAGGGAGCTATTTCTTGCCAGCTCGGTCTCCGTCCTGCTATTTTCCATTCAAACACGTTTCAATTCTGCGTCATCTTTCTGATCTTGCTGTAGTTCTTTGGGTTGCCATCGGTCGACACTGACAGTGACCCGTAAGGTAGGGGACATCATCATCTCTTCTGCATGTGAGCAATGTTTGCAGTTTTCAGGGCACGGTCTTCTGGAGAGAGCGTCAGCATTCCGGTGACTAATTCCGCTCCGATGTTCTATTGTAAATGTGAATTCTTGCAATCTTTCAATCCATCTGGCAACTTGTCCTTCCGGATTCTTGAAGTTTAGAAGCCATTTCAAAGCAGCATGATCAGTCCTCAAAAGAAATTCTCTGCCATAGAGCTACTTGTAGAAGTGCTCGGCGGATTTCACCACAGCAAGTAATTCTCTTCGAGTTACACAATAGTTGCGTTCCGGTTTTGAAAGTACTTTACTGTAATAACCGATTACCCTCTCCCGTCCATCTTGTATCTGTGATAATACTCCTCCAATGCCAACATTACTTGCGTCAGTATCAAGTATATATTTTCCTTGAGGTAGTGGATAGCTTAAAATAGGGGCACTCAGCATGGCACTTTTAAGGTTTTCAAAAGCGCATTGACAGTCTTGATCCCATTGAAACAATCGCTTTTCTTCTGTCAGCTGAGTCAGTGGTTTGGCGATGTTGGCAAATCCCAGGACGTACCGACGATAATAGGTACACAGGCCCAGAAAACTTCTCAATTCATGTTTGTCCTTTGGTACTGGCCATTCCTGTACAGCTTTAACCTTCTCCGGATCAGGTTCTACTCCCGTGCCAGATACTACATGTCCAAGATAGTTTACCTTTTTGCGAAATAAATGGCACTTCTTCGGGCTGAGTTTCAAGTTTGCTCCTTCCAACCTCTTAAACACCTGTTCTAAATTCTTGATGTGGTCCTCGAAAGATTTTCCGACAACAATTATATCGTCAAGGTAGACAAGACATGTCTCCCTCGACAGACCTCTCAGCACGGTTTCCATCAACCTTTCGAAGGTAGCTGGAGCATTACACAGTCCGAAAGGCATTACTGTAAACTGCCACAAACCTGATCCGATTGTAAATGCAGTCTTCTCTCTATCTTTGGGATCTAATTCTACTTGCCAGTATCCACTTTTCAGGTCAAGTGTGGAGAAGATCTTGGCACCAGAAAGCGTGTCCAACATGTCATCAATTCGGGGCAATGGATAGCTATCCTTCTTCGTTACATTATTGAGCTGTCGGAAATCGACACAGAACCGAGTCGACCCGTCTTTCTTCTTTACCAATACGACAGGCGAAGCCCATGGACTGCTTGACGGTTCGACTATGCCATCCTTCTTCATGTCTATAATAATTTCATCTGCTTCTTCTTTTCTAGACAGAGGTAATCTTCTAGCAGTTTGGCGAATCGGTGTGGCGTTGCCGGTGTCTATTTTGTGTCGAACAACATCAGTCTTTCCTCCTACACCATCACTGCATTCAAAAACATGCTGGTATTGCCATATTAGTTTTTCAGCTTTATGACATTCTCCCGGGGATAATCCTTTACAAGCCTCTGTAATCAGATTCTTCACTCTTTCAGGAATTCCTTTAGGAGGTGATTCGACAGGATTAACATTTTGAACAACCGAGGATACTGAAGAACAATAACCGATTACTGTTCCCTTTCGTAACTTAACAGGGTAATGGTTAATGTTCATTATTCTCACAGGTACTGTTCGATTCACTCTAACCAGTTCTTTGGCTACTAAAATTCCTCGGCCAATGTCTTCGTCGTGACTTCTGGGTTCCAGGATAGCAATCTCTCCCGCCGGCACGTCGTTCTCAGGTCTCGCCTCTATAAACATCTCACTACGCTCCGTTAAGACCACATCGTTAGCCGTAATCACATTCACGGCAATATTGTTACGAGAATAATACCACCTCCACTTCGTTCAGTCTCAGTACGCCAAGTTGTAGATCTAGCTGACACCCATATGTCTTTAAGATATCCATTCCTAATATTGCTTCTTCTTCTATGTCAGCGACCAGTAGACGATGCTTTAAAGCAGCAGTTCCAATGGTAAGGTGGGCATCCATCTCTCCAACTACAGTTGCCGAGTCCCCAGTGGCTGTTCGGAGTTTCCATTTGGATGGAAGAAGATGGCGAGATGACTTCGCAAAATCGCTTCGTATAATGCTTTTTGTTGCACCAGTGTCCAGAAGTAAAGCGCATGGTCTTCCATTTATGAGTGCATCTACGTATACGCTGTCAGAACGGTGTCGAATGGAAGCAATGTGTACTTCGTAAGATGGGGCTCTTATTTCACAGGTCGATAGATGCCCCCTTCCATCAACCTGCTTTAGTTTCCCGACTGGCTGCTGCGTTTATAGACAGACTGATGCTCTCCTTGTTGCTTAAGAGGTTTTTCGCATCGGCTTTTGACGTGACCTAATTCTCCGCAATTCCAACAGCGAGGTTGTCTCCTTTTGCCGTTAGAAAACCGTGTGTTAAACAACCTCTCCATCATTGCTTCAAAATACTTCTCGTTATATGTATCGACGTCGGGCTGCAATTCTCGCACTCGTCCGTAACATTTCGACGATTGTTTTGAGGCCTCGAAGTCTAGTGCATGACACAACGCGTCAGTTAAGGTTTTTGGTCTTCCCAGCCTTAATGCTTGTTGAGTTTGTGCATCATGGAGCGCTTCAATGAAGCATTGGACGGCTAAGCGTTGCAGCCAATCTTCTGGAGCACCAGGGTTCGAAAGACGCACCAAGCGAGAAATATCAGCTTCCAGTTCTTGAAGACTCTCTCCAGGTTTCTGTACACGAGTCCTTAGTTGGGTAAAACATGCGTCCTGTAGGTGGGCTTGGCCGTAACGCGTTTCGAGTCTCTGGACAAGACGATCGAAGTTCGCCTGTTCTTCGGTCGGTATTGTCTCCAGAATGTCAACGGCGTTGCCACGCAATGCCAAAATCAGGGCCATAGCACACTCAGTCGCCGACCAGCCATTTGCCGTTGCGGCAGCCTCGAACTGTTTCAAATAATTTGGCCATGAGGAAGTGCCATCAAAGGTAGGTGGTTTCACTCGTACCTTTCCCAGTGGTTCTCGTACGGTGGCCACTTGTGCCATTTCCAGTGGTTTCTGTACGGCCTTTAGTTCTGGTTTTTCTGTTGGGAGATTAAAATTCTGAAGCTTCTCTTCTAAAAGTTTTAGAAATTTTTCTTCGTTCTTCGAAATCTTCTCCTCAATTTTTTCTTCGTTCTTCAAAATGATCTCCATTTGTTCTTCGTTCTTCAGAATTCTCTCCTCCATTTTTTATTATTCTGGGTTATCTTTTGATCCAGGTTTTCTAAGAACTTTTCTTCCAAAACTCTGGAATTTTCTGTCAATTCCTCTTTTAAAATTCTAGAAGTTTCATTAAGTTTTTCTTCTAAAGTTTTGGAATTTTCAGTCAGTTTTCCTTCTAACGTTCTGGAATTTTCGGACATTTCTTCGGAAATTTCTTTTAATTTTCTGGATAGTTCCGAAAAGTTTCCGGTCGTCTCGAAGAGAAAATTCTCTGGATCCTCTCCTAGTGCCATCATAGCGTTAGCAAGACGTTCTTGTAAAATAGCTTTTGTTCCGGTGGTGTCTTGCTCCCTATCTTCTAACTCCTTCTTCAACTCTGTCACTTTCAGCTCCCGTAAAGTTTTCGTGAAACTCATCTTGACTTTTTTTAATTCACCACACGTTATACAGATTTGACCCCGCGCCTGACACCAATTGTAACGTTCGTGGTGGTGAATTAAAAACACAAATTTATTTTAACAAATACGTTTATTTATGTTACACTATTACACTAAAATACTAGATTTATATACAGGTTGGCTTCACTTGGTTATTTATTTATACACGGCACAGTCCTCTTGATTATTTATTTTCACTTGCACTGTCGCACAGTCCGATGCACTCACCGCCGTCCGATGCACAATCACAGGATCACAGTTCACGGCGCTGGCCACAATCCACTGCACTGCTGCTCACCGACTGCACCGCTGTTCACCGCGACGCACACACTTTTCACAGCTCGGCTACCACTTCAGACGCCTGGACCCTTCGAGAACTCGCGTCACACTTCTTGGCGACCCGCGAATACCCTGGAATCGTCTAGTTTGGGGGCGGCGGCGGATGATGCAATCCGCGCAGCGGATTCCGGTAGATGACGCAATAATCGTTACAATATTGTGTATAAAGCTTAACAATTTTTTTATAAAACTTTTAAAAAATTGTTAAAAGTTGTGAAACGTCTAATACAATCATGTAAATATTGGTCATTAGCCAGTATTTGTGGCTATCTGTTTAAATTAAAAATTGGAAAGCAGCGATTTGTAATAATCATTAGCGATACACATGTTTCGGGAATCTTGTCTTGGCTTTTGCGATTCTACAGTGAGGAAAGTGGGCGATTGTGTTTAATTGGCATATGAAGAAGAACAGTTTAAGTGAATAAATAGGAGTGTATGAGATTCTGGGATGAACAGTGTATAATCTTTAAAAATATTATGCACTCCCAAGTATCGTGGATTAATCACGTGAAACTTAACCCCAAGTTCAAACTCAACAATTCTTTTGTTCTTATTAAAAAATAAGATAGATACCTAATTATGGTAAACTAGTTTCCTTTGATGCGAACAATTTATTCACCAACATACCACCCTCTGATGAAGATGTTTGTATAAAACATGCTATTATGAATTCTTAATCTTCTTTTAAAGTTAAAATAGATCTAATTAAAATATTAGACTTGCACATTAAACATAATTTTTTCAAACTCAATGACAAAATTTATAAAAAAACCCTGACGGTCTTGCTATGGTTTCTAACGTGTCTCCATTATTTGCTGAAATGTTAATGAACCATTTTGAAAATAATTTATTTAACTCTTTTGTCATAATGGATTTAGTTGCATTGGGTCTCATAGAACCATGCAATATTTTTTTAAAATTTTGAGATGAATCTATGGATCTATTGCAGGAAAATTGTTTTTTAACATTGTTTCGGAAATGTTAGCATAGTATTTGAAATGAAATGTCAGTATGTACTCTATATTTTCATGATGACTTCTTTTATATACTGATGTAGAACAAGAAAACAAAACATTGTGTAAAATCAGTATTAAACAACGAGTCATAATTATTGCCTGTCTTATTTTTTATTAATAGCAGTGTTGTTTACATTAAAGAATTTTTTTCAAAAATTTGTGTATGATTGCGTAAACATAGGAGCTTTTTACACATATTTGTTTTAATTTTTTTGTTTCATTGTAAAAAAGCATACATCTTTTTACTTTGGGGCTCGGGATTAATTTTATTTCAATTTTTGGGGTTATAAAAATACATTCAAAAATAATTTTCATCTATATTTTTTGCTATAATTTAAACAAATCCTCGTGCTTATATAAAAAAATATTAATTAAATTTTTGTGCTGATAATATAAATTTGCTAATTAATTTCGTTGCAAAAATTACTAGTGGGGGTCCCTAAAACATGCTTAATCATTCATGTATTTATTAATTCAGACTATCGCATTACTTATTATGTGTTTACATCAATTTTATGTTGTCATTTGTTTGCAGTTTAGTTTGTGTCAATATATTCCGCTTTATTGTGAATTATGTTATAGTTTACACATTTTACTCAACTAAATAAATATTTTAATGTTGTATTTGAATAATATTTATTTCTAGGTACATGCTGTTTTGGTATATTCATTATATATTATTTCACCTAATATATATATATATATATATATATATATATATATATATATTGTAGCGATCCTGAGCTTGCTCAGTCGCTAACAAATATTCGATTAGTAAAACATCATCTCCGAGATTCGCCGAGAGATCGCGTAACGGCGGCGGCGACACCGCCGACTTATCAGCGGTCGCTGGAAGGGGCGAGAGGGGAATAGTTGTCGCCCCTACGGCATCGAAGGAAAAGAAGGTAGTTGTAACGGAATCGCCGAGCAGAGTAGTTGTAATAGACTCGCCGAGCAGGGCAGAAGAAGAAAGTTCTTAGCAGCGAACACGAACGGTCATGGTGTGAGGAGTGTTCGACGTGAGAATTCAAGTATCGTTTGAAAAAGGCCGAAGTTCTATCGGGCCGCCACGCCACGTAGATTGAGAAATAAAACGTTCTCACTGCAAGTTATTGTGTGCGCGTGTAACGGAAAAAGTGTTCACGCGAAGCACCAAGAAATAACTCGCAAATATTCACGTTGCGCGTGTAACGGAATCTGGACAGAACTTTATAACTAATGACGCCAGTATTCTTCGGGAGCGAAAGAGCGGCAAGTTCCTGCGGAAAACACAAAGAAAGCCAGAGAAGCCATTTTATGCATTTCGTGAAGAGACGACACACCGCCCGCTCAGAACGAAGAATCCGACCCGCCACTACGTAAAAGCCACATCCAACGGTCTGGACTTCGCCGAGAAATTTCCGGAAGCATCATCGATTGGACTGCAAAGCTGCCGATACAACTCGAAGACGGACCGCATGCGTGGAGCAAGAGAAGCAGAGCTACGAGGCCAGGCATCACGACGCACCGCGTCGCCCGCCCATTCTTTGCTCCGCAACAGCGGGCCGCACCGAAGGAGAGCTGCTGGCCGCCCGAGGTCAAGCGCTACCGTTACACCGCGCCGCGCTGCCTAGACGCTGCACCGCGTCCCCAGGTGGGGCGAGGTTAGCCAAAAGCATCGAGGGTTCCGGCGTGCGTCCCGTTCTTCAGGCGTCAGGGGAGTATTACCAGCAAAGGTCATTCGCCCGCGCAAAGACGACGAAGCGTGAGTACCCACGGAATAGGTTTCAGTTAAAACTTGTTAACGTGGAAAGAAAGGCATGTATTTCAATTATCAAAATGAACTAAGTCATATTTGAACGAACTATTGAAATTGATCAAATTGGAATGTTGTAGAATAAAGGTAAAAGGAAGTAAATTTATGTAAGGTTCTACAAGGATTTCAGTAGAACATTCTGTATTTTCAGAACACGATATTTAATCAGTTTCAGAGATTACAAGCTATTTCTTGTAACTTTCATGTGTATAAACAGAAGGGTTTGTGGAATATTCTGTTTAATTAATTTGTGCAATTTAAGTGAATACCAGATATTCTTTTTGGTGGAATTCCAAGAATTTCGTGCACGAAATTACAGGAGAGCGTTAACTTGGTGTATGCTGAGGAATAAATTAATTGCAATTGTCACCTATAGGAAACAGTAAGATATTCTGGCAATTGACAGGCAAATATCCCTCCCTATAACGGTGCATTCTCAGCACTCCTCGTCTTATCTGAAGCCCCTTTTTGTGCACTTAATTGGATTTCCATGGCACTTGATCTCAGAATATAGTTCAGTGGTCCTCATTTCTTTTTCAATTAAAAGAAAGGTTAGTTTTAATAATCTTGCAGTTAATATTTCCTCCAAAGTTATATTTTTATGCTGTTTAATGGTATATTTTTCTTGGTGTTTATTTGTTTATGTGTACATATTAAGGTAATTTTGAAATGTGTGATTTGTTTTTCCTCTAAAGACACAATTGTATATATATATATATATATATATATAAATATGTTGGTGGTTGTAACTTTGTGTTTGTTTCTCAAAATTTCCACAAAAGCCAATTACCCACGAAATTCCCCTCAGACGACCTATACGTTCGGTCACATAAACGGCAACCAACGTGGGGCACTAAATTCCCCACAGCCGACCTACACGTACGGTCACAATATATATATATATATATATATATATATATATATATATATATATATATTAGAACTTAATTTATTCAACAATGCAATGTTAGTGATGGTTATATAGCCTCATAACAATCAGACTGCAAAATGGAAGCTTTTGAAGCCTTTGGAGTATTTTTTTGTGAAATTGTAGTACCTATTCTTTATGCTATTTCCATTTTCTGCAATGTCTGGTTGTGTGACTAAACACAACCAGAGTAGTGTACACATCTGTTGTTGGATCAAAAGTATATAATGAATATTCTGTTAATAGCAAGTACTATGCATAACCCATTCCTATGGATATCCATTTCTTAATACGCTAACTATCAGTAACTTGCTACACCCATCAGGAATGTTTAAATAAGGCAACAAGGACGGCTGGATCCTTCAATCAGTATTGCTCTATGCGCCGACTCGGAAGGCCGGCT
The DNA here is from genome assembly GCA_031308135.1 of Acheta domesticus. NCBI lineage: Eukaryota > Metazoa > Arthropoda > Insecta > Orthoptera > Gryllidae > Acheta > Acheta domesticus. The sequence continues at coordinate 98,696,166 of JAHLJT010002406.1, read as the reverse complement.
CTTTCTTTTAGTATCGCCCGGATACATCATGACTGTAGGCTGGCTCCTCCAACCAGCTTGCTCGCTTACGCCGAATAGGAAGCTTGCTCCTCCGATACGGATGCAACTCCAAGCAGGGCTCTTCTGACAAGGTTCATTCAGAGGTGTGCAACAAGGTACTCTTCACGATGCAACTTTTCGTTCCAAGAATCTCCGTCACGAAACAGTAACAGTGCGTCTGGTTGGGCATATATTAACATGCGTTCCCTTGTTACAGAATAAGAATCAGGTATACAGTAACTGTTCTTTTTTTCCGTGTATAAAAACAAAAATCAGTGTGTCAGGTAGAAATCGACAAAAACTTAAGTAAGGTATGACATAGTTAATTTATTGACAATGTATGCTCTTATAGTATTTTGAGTAATTTTTACCAGCCATACTTTTATTTTTGCTTTTTCTGAAATTTTTACCTACTTTTGTATTTTTCAAATAGATGTTTTCAAGTTATATTCTCTATGTCAAAACTAATGTTATATTACAGTAAATTTTTGTTTTTTTATGGCATCCATAAAGGTAAGTTTTCATTTTTTGTCGCATTTCGTAATTTTTAAAAGCTTTGTAATATATCAATTATTACAGTGCTTTTCAATCGACTTTTAGCAGTCAAGATATCTGCAAATCTGGCTTTCGAATGTCTGCAATATGTTTATATAGTTCGTTTGACTTGTTTAATCGAAAATAAAGTTTCAAACATAAAAGTGCTCCTACTATCACTACATATTAATACTATTTTTTATTTATTTGATGTGATATAATAAATAGTCTACATAGATGAGATGTCTGTGTAGTCTGCACATAAAGTCATGTAGACTTCAAGTTGATTGCATGATGAAAACATGGCTAGATGTAAAATTATTCTGCTTTTAAGAAGCAGTTCGCCACAATTCTGCTTTTAAGAAGCACAAAAAAGTATTAGTACAACTTTTCATATTGAATTCTCATATTCACTTGAATTTCAGTAGTCGGTTTTCTCTAGAACTGCCAAACTAGAGTAAGAGATTGGCCATTTAATGTAATAGGTAAGATTCTTCCAGGCTACACCAAATTTAAAATTTTTTAAGAGTATTTTTTGATGTGATGTTTCAGGAATGTTGATAATTCAAACACATTTCCTAATTAAGTGAAATTAAGGTAATATTTGTTACCAGATGAATCCATGTAAACATTCCATGCATTGCAAAAGATTGTTTTAAAGATGAAAATAACATCATACTGGATCACAACTTCGAAAGGTCAGCATCTTAATGTGCGCATTATAAACGCATAGATTTATATGTCATTCAACATCTGGGCATTGTCTGGGTGCGGTGGAACTGTGACATGCGATTCGCACAGCCACCGTTGTATCGCAGAGCTAAAAGAAGCATAGACAGGTTTTTGGAGATATTTCTTAGAATCTAATCGATGTACCTGCGAGCAAATCATTAGTTCCCCACCAGCAAAGTGAGACGCATTGAATGATACCTCATTTGCCTTGATTAATGGAGGGGAAGGGGTCTAACCGTGAGTGACGGACGCATGCAGGTTAATCGAATAGTAAATAAGACTAAGTCATTGGCCTCTCCAGGGAATGAAGCTTCACGAGAATCCTCCACGAGGATCCTCCATGCCCTCCAGGCTAAGGTAGTTTTTTTGATTTCCTTTCATTCTATCTCACTCTCTCTTTCTCTCTCTCTCTCTCCTCGCTTTCTTTCTCTTTCCTCTCTCCTTTTTCTCTCCTCTCACCTCCTTTCTCTTTCCTCTATCCTTTTCCTCTTCTCTCTCCCCTTCTTTCTCTCCTCTCTCTCCTTTTTCTGTCTTCTCTCTCCCTTTTCTTTCTTCTCATTCCTTTTTTCTCTCTTCTCTCTCCTTTTTTCTGTCTTCTCTCTCCTTTTTCCCTCTTTTCTCTCCTTTTTCCCTCTTTTCTCTCCTTTTTCCCTCTTTTCTCTCCTTTTCCCCTCTTTTCTCTCCTTTTCCCTCTTTTCTCTCCTTTTTCCCTCTTTTCTCTCCTTTTCCCCTCTTTTCTCTCCTTTTCCCTCTTTTCTCTCCTTTTCCCTCTTTTCTCTCCTTTTCCCCTCTTTTCTCTCCTCTTCCCTCTTTTCTCTCCTTTTCCCCTCTTTTCTCTCCTTTTCCCTCTTTTCTCTCCTTTTTCCCTCTTTCCTCTCCTTTTTCCCTCTTCTCTATCCTTTTCCCTCTTCTCTCTCCTTTTTCCCTCATCTCTCTTCTCTTTCCTTCTTTCTCTCTTCCCTCTCCTTTCTCTCCTCTCTCCTTGTTTCTCTCTCTCCTTGTTTCTCTCTCTCCTTGTTTCTCTCTCTCCTTCTCTCCCATCTCTCCTTCTCTCCCATCTCTCCTTCTCTCCCATCTCTCCTTCTCTCCCATCTCTCCTTCTCTCCCATCTCTCCTTCTCTCCCATCTCGCCTTCTCTCCCATCTCGCCTTCTCTCCCATCTCTCCTTCTCTCCCATCTCTCCTTCTCTCCCATCTCTCCTTCTCTCCCATCTCTCCTTCTCTCCCATCTCTCCTTCTCGCCCATCTCTTCTTCTCGCCCATCTCTTCTTCTCGCCCATCTCTCCTTCTCTCCCATCTCTCCTTCTCATCTCTTTTTCTCTCTAATTCTCTCTCTCATATCTCCTTCTCTCTCATATCTCCTTCTCTCTCATATCTCCTTCTCTCTCATATTTCCTTCTCTCTCATATCTCCTTCTCTCTCCTCTCTCCTTCTCTCTCCTCTCTCCTTCTCTCTCCTCTCTCCTTCTCTCTCCTCTCTCCTTCTCTCTCCTCTCTCCTTCTCTCTCCTCTCTCCTTCTCTCTCCTCTCTCCTTCTCTCTCCTCTCTCCTTCTCTCTCCTCTCTCCTTCTCTCTCCTCTCTCCTTCTCTCTCCTCTCTCCTTCTCTCTCCTCTCTCCTTCTCTCTCCTCTCTCCTTCTCTCTCCTCTCTCCTTCTCTCTCCTCTCTCCTTCTCTCTCCTCTCTCCTTCTCTCTCCTCTCTCCTTCTCTCTCCTCTCTCCTTCTCTCTCCTCTCTCCTTCTCTCTCCTCTCTCTTTCTCTCTCCTCTCTCCTTCTCTCTCCTCTCTCCTTCTCTCTCCTCTCTCCTTCTCTCTCCTCTCTCCTTCTCTCCCCTCTCTCCTTCTCTCTCCTCTCTCCTTCTTTCTATTATTTCTCCTTCTTTATCTCTATTATCTCTCCTTCTACATGTAACATCTACCTGTATTTATTTATTTATTTGGACTCATTCACAGGGCCATGTGGGAGCGGCAGCTTTCGGTGCGGCAACAGCAGCCAGTGTGTGCCGCATCACTTCGTGTGCAACCGCCACAAGGACTGCGCGGACGGCGAGGACGAGAACCTGCGCATGTGCGGTAAGCGACGCAAAATGTTTGAGCTGACGGGCTGTCGAGTCAAACCAAGAAGGCGAACACTTTAAAGTCCCAATCAGTTTTGTATTAGTAGTAGTACTACGAGTATTTTACACCATCAATCGTCTCTCGCATCCCAGTTTCCATTTAAGTCTGTCGCTGCAGTCTTCTGCAATTAATCATCTTCTGGTTGTTGTATACCAAATGAAACAATACTTGGAGGTCTGCAACAAGAATTTATTAACGACCAAAATTCCACTGAATAATCCAGAAACGTAGCCAGGAGTTACAATATCCGGGAGATGTTTTATTAGCCGGATCCTTTACAAATTACAAATAGCCGTTAACCAAAGAATCACAAGTAGTCGTGCCAGGTACAATCACTCGGTCAGGTCAATGTTCAACGATAAGCTGCCGGTAACGGAATGCGGGGCCCTCGCTCCACGGCTCCCGCGCGGTCTTGCCACCCCTTCGCCGGGGAGGGGTGGCGGCTTCGTGCCCCTCTGCTACAGGAGGAGGGGGGCGCCTTCAACGCCTCGGTCGCTCCACTGGGGCGGCGAGGCGTATATCGATTTTCGCTGCAGTGGTGGGCTTCTGAAGTACCCGCACTGGCGGACACTACACCCTCCTTACCTAATTGTGGGAGTATGGGGCGAGGCGCTTCTGCAGGCGCGCGCTGCGATGCCTGGGTGCTGCCTTCTGCTACTGCTGCTGCCGACCAGGCAACTGCCCCAGTCGCGCCTCCCTCCCGGAGGCTGCGTCCTATATTTCGGCGTTGGTGCCGTGGTGTTGCTGCTGGTGCTGGCCTGTGGCGCTGCTGGCGGGCTTTTGGAGTGCCCGCAAAGGCGGACACTACACTGGTCATTCCCTTCTCCACTCCTTCCGTCCATGTACTTCTGGGTTTTTCCTCATCTTCTATGTGATGTGGGTTTTGAATTCCAGAGCTTTAGAGGTCACCGTTCTTCACCCATTCTGTTTAAATGGCCATACCATTTGAGTCTTTTAATTTCAATAGTGTCAATAATATTGAAACTCACTTCTGCTTTTCTTCTAATTTCTTCACTTCTTACTTTCTGAACAATGTCAATCCATAGCTTCTTCGCCAATAGTTTATTTCCATTGCTGTAAGTTTATTCTCATTACTTCTTATGCTTCCCAAACTTCAGACCCATATGTGGCAATATTTTCTACGATAGTCTTATATAATCATCTTTTAACATTCTTCCTTAGAGTTTGGTTTCGAATTAAGGGATGTAATTGCCTTATAGCTACTTTGATTTTTAATATTCTACTCTGAATATCTTGTGTGCTATCCCCATTTGCTGCTATTTAAGCACCTAGATAGATAACATCTTGGCAGGACTTCAATTATGGTGCGTTGGGTATACACAGTCTTGGCTTCTCCCCCTACAACCAGATATTCTGTTTTATTAAAATTTATTTCCAGACCCCAATTTAAGTACCCTTTATGAAGTTTTCGCAACATATACAAAACATCATCTTCAGCCTCAGCGAATATAACTTGATCGTCTACATAATTAAGAGAATAGAGCATGGAATCGTCAATTTTACACCCAAATTGCAACACTTTCTCCTTCAGTTTCTTAAAGCTTCGTTTTATTACAGAAAATGGTTCGGAAAGGTTTCTTCCAATTTTAATCTGACATTTCTGCTGTATAGGTCTTTAATAGCTTTCAATAAATCCATCTTAACAACTTGTTTCTCCATTGCCATCCAGAGTTTATTAAATGGAACTATGTTGTAGGCTTTTCTTAAATTTATAAATATCAGATGAGTTCCTAAATTATGGGCAAGTCGTTTTCAGTCACTAGTCTGATACTAAAAATATCATTATACGAGCGTTCAGCTCTAAAGCTGCTCTGTTCTTCCACATCTACAAGATCCATTTCAAGGCGAAATTATAATATTTTTTCATACAACCGGCCAATACTACAGAGCACAGTTATCCTTCTGTAATTCCCACATTGATTTCTGTCACATTTTCTGTTTATGTTAGAAATGTAACCTTTTCTGAAGTTCTCTGGCAGCGTATCTCCCTTCATACATCTATGATACAGTTGGCAGAGAATTTCGAGAAACACACTAGGACTATTTTTGAACAGCTCTATATACACTTGGTGAAATCTTTCCTGTTTTCTTTCATCAATTCTTGATAGTATTCTTTCCATTGTTGTCGGCTTATTAGTTGTAAGGCTGAACATTGTTTCGCATTTTTTCTTAGATATTTTATGTTTCCAAGACTCTCTTGCTTTGGTACTGCCAATGCATTGGTCACTTTCTTCACATTTCTTTCCCCAAGCAGCATTCTTATCTTTTATAATTTCCTTTTTCGTTTTCCTACTTGTTTCATTCTGCATCGTTTTGTCATCATCGTCTTCAGAACTTAGTTATTTTCAATAAGCATTTTCTTTCGCTTTTACTTTCATTTCTAAAGAACTATTCCACCACATTTCACTTATTTTCCCTTTATCACTTCCTGCTTCTCCAAGGCTCTCATACTCAGCTTCATGGATAGCTCTTACTATTCCGTCGCAGAGTGATTGAGTGGTTGTGTTCAGTTTTTTGCTGGTGTAATATTTTACGATTATTTGTATGCTAGTGAAAATCATATATTTGAGATTTTTTAAATTCTGACAAGTTTGCATTGTACATAATGCAATCAACGGTGGTCATACTCGTCAAAAAATGTAGCAACCCGTTTAATGTTCTTGCAGGGGACGCTCATGGTTGGAATGAGACTAACAAGATGTTCAGACGTGCTGGCTTTGGTCCTGACTGGAACAAGTGCGGTGAGTCTTTGAAATAATTTTTCTTTTTCTTTCTGTGCTCTTCTCTAGGTTAGAAATATCCTTCAATTATTTTTAAATAGGATGTTGAAATGGGTTTCACTTCAGTTTTGCTCTTTTTTGCACGACATGAAAAAGAAACGATTTGAGAAGACGTGAGTCATACTATTCCTTCTTGTCAGGGATTCCTTCTTGACAGGGTAAATCAATAAACAAATTATTCTCAGTTGGATTTGAAATTCATGTAATATTTTATTACAAGAGATGTCCTTGATGTAACGTTAGCATATCTTACATAGGCTTTGGCCATTGAAATCTGGTGAAACCGAGACCAACTTTTGATGGACATTGGAGATTCGTGACAAGTTTTACCAGAGATTTCTCGTTTTCCCTTTATTTAATTCCACCATTGCTGCATCAATCAACTTCGTTCCATAGTTCGAGTTCCTTTATGGTTTCTTTATTGATGGTGGACGCCAGCCACTTGCAGATGCAAACGCGACCCTCTGCCGCCTCTAAAGAGTTTAAAATCTACTGAAATATTGAGTACAGGTTCCATCCATTCTTACGATATCTTGGAGCCATTCGTCTTTGTTTGGAAAAAAGTCAGCGAGTATTTTTCTTTAATACAATTTTCTTATATAATTTCAATTCTGGAAGAGAAAATCTTTTACCGTGATGTAATATGTCGACTCATCAAACCATAGATGTAGAGAAAATAGCAACGCTTATATTCTGGCGAAATTGCGAGTCAAAGAGAAAAAGTATTTATCGTTTCTATCAATACTGATGAAAACCACATCTTGATACGTTCCATTTACGTTTTACGTCCGTTTACGTTACGTTACGTTTACATTCCATTACCGTTACGTTTTACATTCCGTTTACGTCCATATACGTTCCATTACGTTTTCATTTGTCATTTTTTTAAAAAAAATTATATGTCCATTTCACATTTCTTTAAAATCCAATTCTTGACAATATTCTGTAAAAAGTTTTTAATTCTTTAAAATTTTTAAATTTTTTGTAATTTAGATATATTATTATTATTATTATTATTATTATTATTATTATTATTATTATTATTATTATCATCATTATTTTGTAGCACTGAAGATGGCCGCAATGCGGCCGAAAAAGCTTTATGCCAAAATAAACAATTACGATGAGGAGCCTACATCAAATATTGATTTCGATTTTGATACGTTCCATAGGAGCCGAAAAATTCAGTCGTAAATTTACACATGTTAGTTCCTGCGCCCGTCACTTGCGCTCTGGTACGCCACCGTCATGTTTTTTTTTTATTTTTAGAAACTTTTGCACTGACAACAGTCGAAAGCAGATGTACTGTGCGCTGAGAGCAAACACGTAACATGTATAGTTTGAAGTGATGATAATATTGCACAATGTTATTGCAACATATTCGTTTTGTTGTAACATTACGATAAATGGAAGAAGTACCGAACAACAGTCAGTGCAGCTTAATTTCCATAAAGTCACATTCTCTTGTTTCGCGTCATTGTTCGTCTGGAACTGTCCGCCAAAAGGATGTTGCATCATAGGAATTTAGAGTTAGCATCTTAGCAGCGCATTCTTCCTCCACATTTCGGAACTTCTATTAGGGTCATTCCACGCAAAATCGGACGAATTTGAAGGAAAATTGACCTCAATGTCTGATATCCTTGTGATTATTTTTTTATAGGTTCATGAAAACAAACTATACAACACGTGATTTTTAGTTTTGCTCAAATATTTATATTTTCGTCAATTTATTTTTTTAAATTTTCTGTGACTTTATACGCACTGACGTGTATAATATTTTGTATCTCAAAATCATTTTAAAAGCTTGGTTTTGAGTTCCTCTTAAATCAAAGCTTGTATCTGTACCTTTCATGAAATTTATCTTATTGTTTATAAAATTTTATTTTCTAATGTTAATTTTTTGTTTATAAATTTTTATTTATAAAATTATTAATTTTACCACGAATTACAAATCTGAAAAAAAATGAAAAGAAAGTTCATACTTTCTTCTATAGGACTGCGAAGCTTCAAAATGGCTTCTGTTAAAATAACTTTTTGAGAATTTTTTAAATCTTTCCTCGTTCACAGCGTCGCGAGAACCTCATGCGCCCGTAGTTGTATGTGCCGCTATCGAATGAAACGCTGGGGGGGAACAAGCTTCACAACAGGAAGATAAGTGGAAATGTTCACTGAGCAATGAGTTTTAAAGTTCTTGTTAATATTCCAAAACATATAAAATATGAAGTTGTATCAGATTTACGTCTTTTTAAATTTCTCTTTATATAAATTGGACCAGATGTGCACTTTCTTTCAAGGAACATGTTTTAATTATTTCTTTACCTTCACAAATAGGAACAAAGGAATGTAACGAACGTGTACCACGTAGCCATTTTGCTGCATTTCTATGACTTTTAAGTGAATTCTTTATTCTTCATGATCTTCAATGTTGAAGAAGAAAATCACTATGTTTTGTATGTTTTTGTACCCACTCATAGAGATTCTTTGGAGTCGTAATCGGATCATGATGTACTTGAATAGTTCAACGTTAATCCACTGCCGATACGTCACTCTATCAATCATCCTCTCTTCAAACTTTTCCTGCAACATTTTAAGTCGTTCTGTTCCAGGACATTTGTCATACTTTTTAAAGTAACAGTCAGCTCTTGGAGTGTCAAAAATAACTTTTGTTAGGTAGTACCGACAATCCTTCAATGCATTAACATCATCTGTTAACTTTGCGAGACCTCCTCCGTCAAACATTAACTTTACTTGTACGTTTTCGTGATATACACAAATACATACTGTATGTGTACCGTTAGCTCCTGGTAAAATGCAGTGTTTCAGTCTTAATTCAGCGAACTTCGAAAATCTAATCTTTAAATGCGAAGACTTTTCTTTAAAATGTCGGTAGGTTTCTTTCATGTTGCTCAGTATAATCCTCTTTTGTTTGTGAATCTATACCCCATTCTCTCTTACTGAAATAAAATTATTTTTTCCCCTTTATTTACTCATTATACGGCTAACGTCATCTGAACGATAAAAAGCCACAACATATTGGTGTACAGAAGCGACGATAGCTCTTCTGGATTTCACATGTGGAGTTGACAATATTTCTTTGTTGCTAGTTGTTTTTCAAACAGTTATCATGTGAGTAGATGCATCGAAATGTTTTTTAACTTTAGGAAAAGACCAATCTTCGAAAATCGTTAAAATTTTAATTTTTATCATCATCAGTAGTTTCGTATCTTTTTTTCAATTCTTCTATGCTGTATTCATTTTCTTGTTCTTCTTCTACCTCTTCTATATCAAAATTTTTCCCTAGGAAATAGATCACCATTATCTCTCATTTCAATGTTCAATTACGAATTATTGTCTTCTTCTGAATTTCTACTCTGATGACTTTTACCAGGTTTGCTGGAAAATGTTTCAATGGTACCTTCAGAAGTTTGACATTCATTTTATAAACCATTTTGAAGTTCTCCATCTGCACATGTTACAAATTTTGAAGTTCGTCGTAATTTGTAAGTATTATGTGCCCAACTTTTGAAGCATACTTCGTATTACATGTCTTAAATTTTTACATTCAGTTCTACCATACTTTTCTAGATTGAAAGGACTGAAACATGAATCAAAGCGTATCTTCATTGTACCTGCCATCTTCAATTTATTTTTTGTCACTCTCCTAGAAAGAAAGAAGCGCACGGGCACACACACACGCGTCACAATCGAGGATATTATTTGCACTGTGTCACACACTCTTGGATGTAAACTGATCCCAATGTTTGTATTGCTTGGTCGACTTCCTGCCATTGCCTTGGGTGGTAAACGACCTGCTGACATCGATGAAAGGGCGTGGGCAGTGTTGCGCAAGACCGCAAGTCGAGTGGAGGAAGACACAGGGAGCATTGACAAAGCGGTATGGCAGCGGCGCGCCGCGGCGGTCGAGGAGATACTCTGCGCTCCGTTGAATATTATTTTTTTACGTGAGTTCTAAAACAGAAGCCATTTTGAAAATTTGCAGAGATGGAGATGAAAGTCTAAAGAATTTATTGCCGCCGAATTTAAAACAAAAAATCATGGGGATTATCTTAAAAAACTCGTTTTAAAAATTATAAACAATTTAAAACACACAATATAAAAATATGCAATTATTTATAAACACTTGTTAAAAGATTGATTCTTCAGCTTTAATTTGAGATCAAGTTTAAGTTTTTACAAGCAATACATTTGGAGTTAAAAATTATTAAATATCTCGACATTGGAGAAAAATTAATATATTTCAATAATTGTAACTTCAAAAATAATGTATTCTCGGCTAAACAAAAAATACGTGTCTCTTACTTTTCATAATAGATAGTGTAAAAAAATATTACAGAATTTGAAACACTTAAGGTTTTTTTCTGTCCGGTTTTACGTGGAATGACCCATTAACGATTTTATATGACATTCTATCGTATCATTTACGATGCACGCCACCTGGTGCACCCGTTAATTTTGGCGGAATATCGTGGTGTCGTAAGTTACAATTCGTAAATGTCCACCGGATTAAAAGAGAACGTGTAACGTATATCCTATATACCACTCTGCCGCAGACACTTTAGGATTTTGTCGAGAAATCTTTCTTCTTCTCCAGACATTTCTTTTGTAAAACGAGCTTCTTTAAACGCTGTCTTCTTCGTCTGTAACGATCAACGTTCTGTAAAACATTGATCTGCAATTTCAGGGTATTGCTTAAAAGGCAAGCGTTGATGCACAAGGAGATGGATTTATATACATTCGCGAAAATTTTAAGTATACGTTTGTTTTCTCTTCGGCATTATAGGGTTTTTACCAAAAGTGGACTTTTAGGGGGAAATGCCTCTTGACTCTCTTTTGCGTCCTACGTGAGGCAGCATTGAAATGTGCGTGTGGCGACCCCTAGCCACTTTGCATCAATAAATTGTTACAAATGATGTTTTGACTGTTAAATATTGACTGACTCGGTAGGAAATCTAACCCAGATATCCCGAAAAACTCGGCGTATACATGGATCATCCGGGTTCGATTCCATTCTGGGGCAGTCAATTGTTTGAACACTCAGAACATCATTTATAACAATTACTTCGTTCTAAGTAGTTAGAAGCTGCAACGTTGGTTAACAATTAAATCGGATATTTTTAAAATCCCGTTAGTCACTCTTTTATATTTTCGCTTTTTGTGAGAAAATAGAAGATGCAGGATATGTGAATCGTTCCATGTAAAAAATCTCGTAAATCAGAAAAATGGAGTAGAGAGGACTGTGCAAAGACTTGGCTTCGTTCTGAAACCGTAAGTCATTGACTAACGGAGTATGTATGTATGTACAAATATGTATATGTATGTATGTATAAGTATGTATGACTGGGATGTCACCGACGGAGATATGGGTTGAAAGGGATGATAAATAAATATTCCTATGAAGTACTGTGACCATCCGTTTTCCCTCCGAAAGCTCAGGAAAACGTGGCACATTTATCGCCCGCACGAAGAGCTTTATTACTCATAACGCGCGCCGCACAAACAGAACAGAGCTACTAATTAGTTCTTATAAGTATCACCAGAGCTCAATAGAATCGCTTGGCTAGGGTAGCAGCGAGGTAGAAAGCATTTCCCATTCCTTTTCGTAACGAGTTGTCTAGCTGTGAGGTTGTACGGACGTAACGTATCAACGTGGACGCCATCAATCCGGACGAAGAAAAGGCATTTGAGCTCTTCAAAGACAAAAGGAAGAGCTCAAATTTTCCTTTTAGTCTTGGTTTTTATTATATGCTCTTGAATTCTACTGGACATACTTGGAGAATACTAGCGGCATATGGTTAAAACATTTACGTCAGCAAAAGACGGGTATTTGACCACACCGTTGGCCCAGAGGGAGGTCTACTGCAGAGGGAGCTTTGGTAACGGTACTCGATTCAGCGGAGCGAGCAGCGAAGGGAAGGCGCACAGCAGTAAGGTCACCGTTGTCGCCACTGCTCAAGGTTCAGAAGGATTGAAAAAGGATTTCAAAGTAAGAGAGTTTCTTTTACAAACATTCTAGTGCCCAGAACTTGTTTAGTGGAGCAGATAAAGTAATTCTGTGCAAATTGAGGGGAGGATGTAATATTCAGTCAGTTAGTTAGAAGAGAGAGAATTTTTTTAGAACTGATAGAATCAATCCTTCTTTGTCCTTATTCTCTGTAAAAAAAATTAGAAACAGTAAAACTTGATTTTTATGTCACTTAAAAGAGAACAACATTGGTACAAAAAATGGGTAAAGGCCTAGTAAACTTTCTTTTGATTTGATGATCTGTGAATTTGTAAAGTACCAAAGAGAAGGACGTATAGATATAAGAAAGTTTTTTTGTGTGTATTCTATTTACAGCAAGTGACAGTTGTATTTTTTTTATGTTTTCTATGCATTTATAAGTGTTAAGTATATGAGATTTATATGCCACAAATTTTCATCCTAAATTATAGTAAGGTTTTCTAAGAAAACTGTGTTTTAATCTGAATGATTTGCGAGACCGTAGTGTCGAGAATCCACGTCCCTGTTCCCATCATTTTCATCATTTTTTATGTGGCCCACCATCATCCCGACTGAGCTACCCAACCATCCCAGGGAGATTACTAAAAATCCCTCTCCCTTATCCAAAGACGGTGGAGGTCGCAGTACTATATCATAGAAATATGCATTTGAAGCAACTGTTCCATGTGAATCATGTTTGAGGTAAATGCACATTGTCATATCACATTATATTGTAATAAATGTGACAAATAACCACGCAAAAGCTGTGTATTTATTTATATGTTTATGTAAAAAAATTCCTGATCAGTAATTGAAATCCGGAAAGTAATAAACTTTTAAAGAAGTCCAGCGACTATTTTACTATTGATACAAATAAAATACATGTCTCCATGTCATTCTTAATCTAGATTTATGTATCAGAAATAAAAATGGAGAATAGTTCTCTGTGTACTTAATTATTCAGTTTTTCTTGTTTTCTCACAACTTTACAATTCCTGACTTGCGAGGTGTTAGAAATAACTGATTCAATTGAGACATGGGAAATATTCCCACGTAATTACTTAAATTTACAACTAAATGTCCAGTTGTTTAGGTGATACGAGTTCGATTCTCGACTGGAGCATTCCATTTTTGAACAGTGAAAGTATGATTATTATTATTATTATTATTATTATTATTATTATTATTATTATTATTATTATTATTATTATTATCATTATCATTATCATAATCATCATCATCATGCAGTGCACTATTTCTTCTTGGTACGTAAAAACTATACTTCTTCTGGGACACATTACTACCAAAAAACTAAACTAAGCAAGTCTCCTTTTCCATCTTCGAAGTTTCACTGTTAACGTGCGCGCACACTCTTTTTTGAAATAATTTTGTTTATTACATCACCTCCAATGTCATTTTTGTCATAACCATTCCTACTCCCACTCGGTCACGCGTACCGGAAAAAATGGCTCAGGGCATCAACTGATCACTTTGCAGTGCCTCTGACCGCGAGGTCCTAGGTTTCGAGTCCCGACGGTGGTAGGATTTTCGACACTAGCTAGATAGCTAGATCGAGTCCTGTCGCTGTCTGCAGGAGAATTCTAGCGGCCGGCTGCTCTAATCAGTAATTTTCTGTGGTTTCAAAGATAAACACCAGGCGACTGGCGGGTAGTACGCTAACAAACCGGCCACGGACCGCGCGCGATCTTTCCTTCCCATTCTTTGTCCTATCATCACCCCTTACTTACACACCCTTACACTAGCATGCACTACACTATCACATATGCCGAGAGACCGGTCGTGAGCATATAGTTTGTCCTGGTTGTGTCGGTGGCCTGCTGGTCGGGGGAGACATGGTAGGAAAATCCCCGCTAGCAGCCGACAGGTCGGTGCCGGATCTCGCCATCCAATGGGAGAAGATCACCGCCACCTCCCGAGGAAAAAACATGCACTGCATTGATGAGACTAATGGGACTTTCCTTCCTCTTCCTGGTTGGGAAACATTCCTGCAAGCCTACTCAGGTCGGCGCTAGATGTCGTCATCGAGCGGGAGACGATCACTGCCACCATCACCGGGATATAAACATGCACTACACACACAGGACCAATGCCCTGATAAACTGACGCACCCGAAATCACCAATCAAACACAATCGGGCGCGCGTTTCCAACTTCGCGAAGCGCTGAGGCGTTCCGCTCTCGGGAGCGCCCGCTGACCACGAAGAGGTGTGTTGCAGAGCTGGAGGGCATTCCGCAGGCCTGCCATTGCCGCAACAACACTCTGCTCGTCTGCAAGGGCCTCGGACTGCGCGCGCCGCCTACGCTGCACGGCAATCGGCTGCCCGAGCGCTTGTGAGTACCTCTACGCGCCTCGCGACTTTGGATATATATTTTTTTTTATTTTTTAATTTATTGAACGTTGGATAATTCAGGTCTTGCAAAGACAAAGGAGCTAAGTACCAAAATTTTCGACATTAATATTATATAAATATTATATAAATCAGTGCTAATACACAGTTAAAAGAGGGATGTACCAAACACCTTCCTAGTATTTGTAACATTTTATGACTATGGTCATATGTCAAGAATACGCATTGACGCAGTTTTTTATTGAATTTCCGAAGAAGAAAAATTGGCACTTAGCTCCCTTGGCTTTGAAAGGCCTCAATTACATCATTATTTTTCATATGTTGTGATGACTTACATTATAACTTCTTCTTCTTCTGCAACAAGCATTAGAACTTTTGTTCCGTTGCGTCTCCTTCTCTTCGGTCTTCCTATGTTTCGTTTTCCTTTTGGCTCATATTTCAGAATCTGTTTTCGTATTCGTGTGTCCACCATTCTATCAATGTGGTCTCTCCATGCTTTCCTGTATTCGTCAATTTTTCCATTTAGATTATAAATTCCTAGGTAGTTACGTATCTCTTCATTGCGGATCCTGTCTCTCCTTGGGGCACCAATACAACTCCTTAAAAACTTTATTTCGGCAGTCTGAATCCTATTTCAAATTTTTGTGTCCATGGTACAGATTTCACATCCATATAGCCCACAAGGAACCGCTAAGGTTTTATAAAATTTCCTGATCGTATCTTTGCTGACTTTACTTTTTAGTGTCCTAATAGTTCCACACATTCTGTTAAATTTTTCAATTTTCTTATCTGCATCAATTTCTCCTTTATAAGACATATCACAACCCAGGAACTTAAATGAACTTACTTGTTCGATATTTTGGCTATTAACCACTCATTTACATCTAATTGGGTATTTCCCTTAGAATGCCATTTACTTAGTTGTTTGGACAGATATCTCTAAATTATATTCTTTAATGATCATCTACAGTTCATATAGAGCTCTTTGTGGAGTGTCTTCATTATCAGTTATCAACAGTTGGCCGTCCGCAAACAGAAGTGTCATTATAAATTTTTTATTATTATTTAAAATTTATTTTATTATTATTATTTAAAATTATCGGTAAAATTTAAAAACTTCATCTTCTGCTTCCATATTCTGATAGCATCGTCAAGATAAATATTAAAAAGTGTGGGTGGCATGCAGCACCCTTGTCTCATTCCTTTATTTATAAACTTTGAGAATTTTACTTGATTTCGTTCTTACATTAATTTGGGTATCTTTGTATATGTTTCGAATACCTTCGATTAAATGCTTTGGTATGCCTATTCTGTCCATAATTGACCATAATTTTCCTCTCAGAACGTTATCCATAGCTTTAACATAATCTATGAAGATCATACATTTTTGTAGATTGAATTCTCGTCTCTTTTCAATCAATAGTTATGATACAAACATATTATCAGAACATGATCTCCCTTTTCTAAATCCTGATTGTTCTTCCAGAATTATTGCTCCCATTATTTTCTTCATTCTATTATTAATGATTTTAGTTCAGGAGACTTATACCTCTATAGTTTTCACATACCGTTGGTAATCCTTTTTTAAATATAGGAATGACTATAGTAGTCTTCCATTCCGTTGGTATTATGTTGTGTGTCCAGCAATTGTTAAATAGATCTAACAGATTAGATTTTGCTTCAGCTGGGAGGTATTGAAGTAATTCTATGTTGATAATATTGAGGCCTGGTGTTTTCTTATTTTTAGTATTTCTAAGTACTTCTAATGTAAGACAATCTAGTTTATCCACTGCATTATGAAGGACTGACATATCAGATATTTCTTTTTCTTCTTCCTCTTCATCAGCATGCCATAAGTTTTTACAGTATTTTAGCCATTCTTTGTCATCTAATATCTGTAATTTTGCAGCATTTTAACTTATTATCATTAATTTAATTTAATTACATTACTCATGTTGTAGGAAAAGACAAGAGCCCTTACAAACAACATTTACTGGAAAATTAATATTTAGGGTGGCTTCAAAAGGCGATCAGTCTTTAATTTTTGTTCGGAAGACATTCAATATGCCAGGTTGTAGTGGACTGCTTGGTTGGTTTTATTTAGGTGAGAGTAAAAATTATTAGAGAGGACGGCAGTATGTTGGTTGATCGTTGATATATTTAATTCTTTATGAAGTTGGGCGTTTGAAATGAACCATCGGGCTTGTGTTGTTAATCTAAGGAATCTATTTTGTACACTTTGGTCACACTCCCTTGTTCTGTTCGCAGAGATATACTACGTAGATATATAGTTCGCACTGGCAATCTGTGCACTCGCCGACCGTTAAACCTTTAGCTCTGGGAAGGGAGAAACAGCATGCGCAGAAGAGTCATCCATGCACATATTCGCTGTTCAAAACACGTCGGGTGACATAATGCGAGTTAGTAATTGTAATCGTTTAGGAATTTATTGTGCCTTCGTTAGTAATTTGTTTCGTTGGTTTTCTTGTGCTCTTTCTTACACTAAATGTGAACGTTTCTTTTTGTGGCAAGGCTATCTGTGAAAAAGCTAGAATGTAGGTGTTTTTGAGACACCATTCCATGTAGTCGACTCCTTCCTCCATGACGTCACCCGTGTGCCCAGATTCCTCGCGCGAAATCTTCCTCGCAGAAAACGTCCTTGAGGGAGGACGTGATTCTCATGGAGTAGGGAAATCTTCTATCACTCCCGACGCTCTAAGCGTGAGCATGTCTCCGCGCGTGGTCGTTGGCGTTCAGTGATGCCATGCGCTTGTGCTTTATGCGCGTGATGCAATTGTGCTCGAATGTCTAGAGTTCGAATTCCGAAGGTTGCAGGATTTTCGATATTTAGATCGAATTCTGGAGGAGAAAGCCAGCGGCCAGATGCTCTGATCGGTAGTTTCCCTTAGTTTCTCCGATCAACACCAGGTGAATGCCGGAGTAGTACCCGAACAAAGGGGCCACGCACCGCGCACGATCTTTCTCTCCTTTTCTTTGTCCTATCCTTACCCCTTACACACCCTCACATGTACTACACTACCTCACTTGTCGAGAGACCAGTCGTGAGCTTAGAATTTGTCCAGGTTGGGGCGGTGCCACTCTGGTGGGAGATATCTGGTTGGGGAAAATCCTCGCAAGCCGACTTGTAGGTCGGCGCCGGATTTCGCCAGCAACCGGGGAAGATTACCACAACCTCCCGCGATACAAGTGCACTTCACTCATGGGAATAATGACCTTCGCAACTGACACGCCCGAAATCATTAATTAATATTTATGAGCAATATTTATGATAGGAGACCAATTGTCTATCACAATGTATATACCGATGTATCGTAGCGATAGTAGGCCTTTCCAACGAGCGGAATTCAGGCCATCACCGTCCAGAAAATGCCCGGGGCATCGCCTTATCCATTTTCTCCCCTCACCTCTCTCGTCTAATCCGTAACCTTTTCCCTCACGCACTGAAATCGCGATTTTTGTAGCGATTCGATGAGCGTTTGCTACGTCTTCCCGGAAACAAGCTAATGAGATTGCACTGGAAATCCTACAAACGTAATAAGCAAAACTAGTGGCGCTACAACAATTTTCAGAAATGCAGAAGATTGAAACTTTTCTGGTGGGTTCTTAATTTTACTAATGAAATATAAGAGCTCTTTAAAACTGATTGATCATTTTCTTTTCGATTCCATAAAATGTACGAGCGTAATGAGAAGTTTAAGTGAATAAGATGCAAATGACTAGCTTATTAAGTGTGTCAATAATAAATGTTATAAACTTCAAGTCCATGTAGAGGGACCGAAGATTATTACTTTTTGCCAACACCCATGTGGTGGAGAAATTCATAGCTCGAAGGTTCATGTCGCCTTTGCCCTTGATGGTTAGGCAACATCTCATACACTCGTGCTGGGCAGGTCACGTATTGACGAAGTCAAAGTCCATTCGCTAATCTGCCAAATCGCAGGGCCTAACTGACAGGGGCTAATTACGCACGTGCAATTTCGTTGTAAGAAATTTCTCAACATATTTTCATTGGCAAAGGTTTTCATCTTGTATCCTATACATGTCCTAGAAGTGTGAAATACGCAAACATGCAGAAAAGAGGCCCTTGGGCTATCTCGCTACAAATATTCTCCGCGCTTCAGGATCTTGCCCGACAATAACATCCAGCACCTGAGCATGTTCTCCTTGGCGCACTACAACCTGACGAGGCTGTGAGTAGCGCGGTGCGGTGTGGCGAGGAGCGGCGTGGCGGGGCGAGCGGAGGGCGTTGGGCGGAGGGCGAGCGGGTGTGGCGGGGCTGCTGCGCAGGGTGCTGAGCGGCAACGGCCTGCGCAGCATCAACAAATGCGCCCTGCGCGAGCAGCGCCGCCTCGAAACGCTGTAAGTACTCAGCCTATGCAAACACTCTGGATGATCACTGTGTATTGTATATGGACTAGAACTATGCACATGTACAATACAGTATGTACTATACTCTATGTTCTATACACTGTGTATTATACATTATGCACAATACACTATGTACTATATACTTACGTACTCTACACTATGTATTGTACACTACGTATTAAACACTATGTGCTGTACTCTATGTGCTGTGTACACTATGTATTATACACTGTGTACTATACACTATGTACTAAATACTATATGCTACATATTAAACTCTATGTACTAAACACTTATGTACTATACACTATATATTGTACTATGTATTGTACATTACGTACTAAACTGTATGAACTGTACATCATGTACTATACACTATGTACTATATACTATTGTACAAAACACTACATATGAAAAGAAACTCTTATCTACTCAGCCATCAGCCTCTCGAAACACTTATGTAATTGCTGTTTCAATGAAAATGTAAGCTTCCGCGACCGGAGTCAATAGATTGTTGGCTATCGAGGAAACGCCGCTTCCTAAGTATGGTTGCCAATGTGTGCCATCATACTGCGACCTCCTACGGAGTAATTAATGTATTTTATTTTGAAATGCATTGCGCATTGAAGATGGTCGAAGTATGAAACTAATTTCATTGCAATACGCTTTTTGCGACGAGAAAAATCGCCTTATGACGACCGAAATGTTGGGAACTGTGCCTATGAGGCCGCATCTCCTGGACAGCCAAAAAACTAAGTTGTTGAATCTTATATCTTGACTCTTAAGTAGTCGCTTTGGTGTATTGCATACACACTGTCAGAAATATTTGATATTTAACAAAGCCTTTTACTATTGTCGACGTAAGATACACAAAAAACAATAAGGCTGGAAACGTGACATAACATACATTACTGAAAAATAATAGTAATGTGTCTGTTTTGAAAAAAGTTCAGAATTTTTTTTACGTTAATAACGAGCTAATGGACAACATATTCATTCATATTTTATATTTTCTCTTAGATCGTCAGTAATGTTTCGTTGCCGTGTCTATATTATCTCTGCGTTTTCCTTTGAAATTGACAATTTGACATTAGATTTACCCATGCATTTAAGAAACTCTATGTATTGAAATGCCATTGCAATATGGCATTTGCAAAATACAATCCTTCCTGAAAAATTAAAAATATTTTTTTGCAAGTAGTTTACAAGAGGTTTCATTATTATTATTTAAGGTTAAAAAATAATTCAAGAATTATTTGGGTTTCAAATAGAGCAAAATCTATCTTTTTCAATCCAGACTACGGGAAGATGCTTCGTTGAATTCGAGAACAAAAGCCTCGCAGTGTAAATTGTGTTAGATACAGAATTGTATAAACATTTGTACAAATATTTTTGTATACTTGATTGATCTTTTACGCCCTATAAGTTATATAAATGCCATATTTGTTGCAGCCTTGGTCAAAACATGTTGTAAATTTTGTAAAGTGGTGTATACAATGCATCGCATTATCAGTTAGTGCGTTACAGAACGGCTCGTGATTACTTAAGGGTTCATAAATGTATGGAGTTGATGTTGTGAAGCTATCTTTTACTTGCCATAAGTGATGAATTTTTAGACTCTTCCAAAACTTTCAGATACGTATTTTATCATATGAATCCTTATTCAGTTGTTTTAAAATTTCATTTTCCTTTCTGTCCATTAATTATACAGATGTTTTGCGTTTTCTTCCCAGTTTAATGTAATGTAAAATAATATTTATCATAACAATACAAAATAACTTGTCCTAACTAATTTTTACATTAAGAAAAGGATTGATTCTGATTTCAAAGCAGTGAAATCTCTTGCAATTCGACAGTTTTTTCAAAAGTACTTCTCATGTCTCAGACATCTAAGTACGAGTATACAATTAATATTTTCGGGTATGTATTATTTTTAGTATTAGGTCGTCAGTGAATCCGTGTTCGGCCACAGAAATGTTTGCTAATGTCCAACTCATTATCAACGGTAGGTGCCTCAATGCATTGGACTGATCCAAACATTCATACTCAAATCATTACGTGAGGCGAAATATAGAGGAATCAAAAGTATTAAGTCTTATCACTGAGAGCTACATTTTAAAATATCTTTGACGTGATATGAACGATATGATTATAAAAGAACTTTCATGTATTGTACTAGTACATTGAGGATCATGTTTGGCAGAAACTACCTGTAACCCGTTTCAATTCCTCCCTTAATTTCCTGTGATCATTTCAGAGTTTCTGTGAACTGGAACAGAGATCTTTCATTGGTCTTTTCGTTTACAAACTAACGAAACACATTTTCCTCTGTCCATTTTGAATAGCTTACTTCGACAGAATAATTCAAGAAATTGATACCATTCTATCGACATTGTCGCCAGAATGACCTTGGAAGATCGGCTTTGTTCGGCAGATCGCGTCAGACGAATTGCGATTGTGTCTGTGCCCAAGTGGGTGTGAAAAATTCGGCCCTAAAAGGCCGCTTTCTCCGAATGGGAACTCCGCAAAACACTGACCCATTCGGAACGTAACCTTAGAGATTCCAAGGATTTCAGCAAGTTTACAGATCGTCCAACAACCAGTGGACGATTCCCACTTGCGCATGCGTGAACGCTTTGGTGAGCGTGGCCAGGGACCTATCGAACAACATGTAGCGGCGGCTGCCCTTTCTCCCGAAAGGAAATTGCGCAAAATACTGACCACCCTGAACATAACCTTAGAGATCCCAGGGATTTCAGTCCAGCAACCGGTGCATTCCCATTGGCGCGTGCGTCAATGCTGTGGTGGGCGTGGCCAGGGACCTGACGAACAACACGCTGCGGAGGCTGCCCCGCCACCTGCTGCAGGGCCTGACTGACCTCAAGTGGCTGTACGTGAAGCACAACCGACTGCATCGGCTGCCGCTGGGTGCGCTCTACGGGCTGCGCCTCCTCGAACTGCTGTGAGCGGCTTCCTCGGCGCCCCCGCGGCTTCCACTCGCTTCGCGTCCTTTCTTGCTGACACGCTTTGGAAACGCTCGCATTTGCTTCTCTTCCTCTCCCTGCAGTTAATCAGCCCTTGTCGAATCCATCGCACGACAATATTTCCAATGAAACGCAGTGCAATGCAACGAAATCCAGCGCAATCCAGTTCAGGTTTACCCTGAGAAAACTGCCCAACCGATTTCATTCCACTTTCAAACACACCAAACCTTTCTAAAACATTCCAACCCAATCCAACTTACGCCAACCCAGTCTAACAATTCAAATCAGATACGCCAACACACAGCTCAGTTCAACGCAACCCAGTTCAGTCTAACGTACTCCAATGCAATCCATGTCAGGTTAGTCTCGTCCATCCTAGTCCAATATAATTCCTTCCAATTCATCTCTATTCTGCTCTTGTCCTCTCCAATCCTACTCTAACGCTAACTCAGGTCAGCCTTGTCCATCTTCATCCAATAAAATTCCTTCCAGTCCATCTCTACCCAAAGTAGACCTATTCTGTCCGACTCAGTGTAATTCAGTCCAATTCAGCCCGAGGCGACTTCACGCAATCCCGTTTCTTCTGACAAGTTCCCATCACATTGATCTATTCTCATCCTGTTTCTCTGCTTGCATCTTGTCGTAACAATGCATGCCGTTTCATTCCAGTTTCACGATAAGTGACTTATTATTGTGTAACATGGTATGTTTTCCGTTAACACGCATTTTACCACTCGCATGTGTTCTTTGTGGCATGAAGAATGTGATGGAAGTTTTTGAGCTTGTAATATTTTTAAAGAGATATAACTATAAGTTACTTACAAAACATTTTATTGAGGAAAATTGTGAGGAAAGTAATTCTTAAAAGCACTCAAAAAAATTTATGATGAAAAAATAAATATAAGCAGAAATAATAAACTGCTTATTCATGAAACAATATATTATTCAGAGGGACAATTAAAGAGGTTGGAGCAACATACAATGATAATCCCTATTTCACACACCTTCTGCTTTGCCTTCGTGCTTCTTCTTTGTCACCACATGACGCAAACTTAAGAATAAGCTACAATTATTTTTAAAAAAAGTGTACATAGCAGAATGGCTAAAATTTCTAATGGTGGGTAATAGTTTGCATTTACCAAGAAATCTCTAGTTTTAATATTGAAAGCCTAAGATAGTTTCGAAAAAATTGAACATATGCAATTTTCAAAATTCGAGAGAATTCAATTAGTTTGAACCTATACCGTATTATTAGATGAACTTTATTCAAGAAAAAATTTCAAAAAATTGAAGCCGTTTTTGTAAAAATCTTGTTTATGTATTTTGTTAAAATTACTCTATTTCTCTCAAAATTGTGTTTTATTTTCATACATTCAAAACATTGTGCAAAAAAAACAAAGACCTAATTTGTAAGAACAGATATCATTAAGAAACAAATCTCTATTTTCAATATGGTAGTAGGTGGAGAGGGTCGACAAATTTTTTTAGCTTTTGCAAATTTCGAAAATTCGGAGATATGAAAGCAAGATTGGATCTGCATTGCTGCTCTATTTATGCAAAACTTTTAAGGAAAAAATTGAAATCGTTTTTATAAAAATTTGAAAATGTCATAGGAATTTCAAACCGTTCCAAATATTAAAATATACATTTCAAATTCGCAGGGCTTTGAGTTCAGCCACATTTATGGGTGTTGAGGCAGGGAATATAGCTAGAGTACTTTTTGGAGAGTTTCTGAAACACATTGCTGCAGACCTGTCATTTTAATCCATTGACACAAGGGCAAATACTGAAACGAGAAGAATCCAAGAACTATTACTATACTTCCACTAAACACTCATCAAATAATAAATAGTCAATTTTTACCTTGTCAGGGCGAGGGGAAAATGTTTCTCTCACTTATTTTGTTCGTCCTTTGGGCATACGCTTGCCGAAGTGCAAAACACTGTTTTGGCGCGACGTATTTAAGCTGCTTGTTCTTAGATAATATAGCTCTGAAAGCTACCAATCTGGGTTTAAATACTACTTTCCCGTCAGTTGATACAAAAGTCGAAGGCGCCACGTTTGAAATGTATGTTCTGCACTATTAATAAGCGCCAAGGATTTTTACAAATAATGGAATTCCACGAACGAATTCCACGAAATGGAATTCAATTACAATCAATTTGGCCGCTCATGTGCCAACAATGGGATATACTATTCTACTTTGAAGTGAATTGGATGTACAGTTTCGGTGATTGTGTTGTTCATACACAAACGAATAGACAGACATTTTGAAAATTACTTCTCATGTATCAGGGGCCCTCGGAAACATCAATTTCTGTCGAAATTTCGTCATCATTTTTTTGGACTGCAACATAACTTATTATATGCTCTATTTATAGTCCATATATTTATAGGGAATATTTAGAAACTTGAAGGTTTCTAAATGAAGGTTTTCAATGCTGCTCTGATCTCTGTATTTAAAAAATGATTTCCCAAAACTTAAATAGTGTATGAATAAATATATGACGAAATTGTTTCTTCCGATTTTATAATGTTATTCTCTCGATGCATGTAATGAAGGAAACATTTCTTTAATTTCATTTATCTAAGTTATTCTTAGGGAATGAGGCATGTGGCTCTCGCCCTGAACTTCAGAATAACATTTTCATTTCACATTTCGTTTTTTTTTTCTTTCGGAAAAAATATTTATAATACGAATATAAAATTCCAATTCTTTTTATTCCCACTGGAGTTAAGGTGAGTATGTAATAAATTTCAAGTGAGCATATAATTTATGATTTATCATAATTTATTTTGTATAAAAAATGAATTAAAAATTTACGTTCCAATTGATAATAAATATTCTGTTCCAATGAATGTTAAGAACGAAAAACGCTCTTTGCTTTGCACACACATTTCGATAATTATCCATTAATAACTCATCGATTTGAATTCGGCGGTTCAAATACTCATATCGAAACGAATGCGAATATGATGTAAGCATCTCTTATTTGATCTCGCACGGAGACTTGAGCGAGACGCTCTTTTCGTCCAGCAGTAAGTCTGTGTGCAAGAGCACTCCCATATAATGAGTGTACTTAATGCTTTCGGAGTGCAGGAAGGCCATGACAAGTGAGCAACAGCGCGCGCGCTCTTAAAAGGTGAGACGCATTTTGCAGGGACCTCTCTCACAACTGCCTCACCCTCTCCAGAGAGCACTTCCCTGAGCTGCCGCAGCTCACCCATTTGTAAGTATATTTTAAATGTAAAAATATTGAAAATAAATAATGTAAACAATTAAACTTTTTAACAATCATTCATGTAGAGCCCATTCAAACATTTCAAACATTGTATCATTGTTTATATAGACAACACAAACGTGAAATATTTTAAATTTGCGAGCAGACTAAAACCCAGACTGTTATAACCAGTGGCGTTTACTTTGGTCTACCGGGGCTATCGGCGGTAGCCCAAGAACATTACCAGAACAGAAATATGTCAAGATAATTCATATTAAGAATAATTATAGGCCACATTATTTTTCAGTGATATACATTTTTCAATATTCTTTATAATCTGTTGTGTTGAGATCTATAGTAAATCGCTGAGTCCTCTTAAGAGGCGGCAACTCAGGAAGAAACCGCTCGCAACCAGGGGCATCCATATAGCGCGCGTCCCTTGCACGATTCGCTCCCCCTCGTCCTAGTAAGATACGGGTCAGCCAAGGGCTCAGGATGCCGATTATCCGAGCGATTTTTTCACACTTTCGGCCAGCGTTCGGAGCAGTACGGACGTAGTGGGCAGCAAACGGACAGAGTAAATGCACAAATAATTGTGTTTCATGAAATTATTTATATATATACATATATATACACATATATATATACACATATATATATACATATATATACATATATATATACACATATATACACATATATATACATATATACATATATATAATATTGTATAATAAAAATAGTACTAGCTATAAAAACTACATAATTGAAGATTATACATAGTTATATAGTCTTATTAACGTTATATTATTTCTTAAGACAGCGGTAGTTCAGGGCATGAAAGCATACGCCACTGGTTATAAACACCAATCACGATTAATACCTAAATAAGACAAAATACTGAGCTAGAAAAATCTCGTATGTCTTTAAGATCGTATATCTCTTGAATGAACAGCTTATCCTTTATCCGAAGAATAAAGAGTGTTGCTACCCTCGACAAGCCATTAAAAGTTATTTTTGCATAATTCCCAAAACATGTTACTCGTTGCCATACAGTTACACTAGATAATCATGGGTTAATTTTATCCTTATTTAGTAATTTACAGAGGATGCCAAAAAATCTATATACAGTGCAAGAAAATAAAAAAACTGCCTTAACATAGTAAAACTGAATTCACACAATCAGAATATGATGAGCACTTATTACCTTCGACTTAAACAGGGACAACCGTTAAAACAGATGCTACAAATGCTCACCATCGGCGTCGATACACTTCTGAGTAATTGAACTACTGCTCCAGTAACATTTGCGAAAGTGTCCTCAGCGACTGCAAGGAAATATTTATTTATTTATTTACGCCAAAAAAGTAAAAAACTGTATGTGACGAGCTATGGGGAGAAGTGAATTCTGTTCACGTTTTCAAAATTGATCTGTGGTCTCTATTCTGAGCCATATTCTTGTCGAATTTTGAATACAGAAAAAAGCGTTTTTTTTTTTCAAACTTCTCTTTTCATACTGTTTCAATTTATTCCCAAAGTGTTTCCAGTGTAGCTGGTTTTCTACGTTTTACATTATTAAAACTTCTCCAAAAGTAGAAGACCAACGGAGTTAGAACTGGAGAACGCGGTGGAAACTCAATCGGAGCTCTTCGTTCTATTAAGTCCTGAGAATGTTGTCATCAAGGTGCGCGTGTACATCTTCGTAGTAATGTGGTGGTGCGCTGTCCTGTTGAAACAAAATTCCTCATTTCCGTAGATTGTGTGAATGGCGAGTAATGCGGTGTACATATCATTCCAGGTTTACTTCATATGGACAGAGAGTTATTGGTGACTTTTAGACGCTAAACTATACATAACAAATATTTTCTCATTTTTGAACATCTTATTTGTAAGCTCATTATACAATGAGCTTACAAATACTTACATTATACTGTATTTTAGGTATTGTATCGTTATCCCACCGTTAACTAGCCGGCAAAGTCGGGCAATCGATCCACAATGCCAAATATGAACATACATAAATAGTGAGTAAACCCATTACACAAACTATTGTATTTATTCCAGTGAGTTATTTAACAAAGTAAAACAAGTTAAATAACTCATTCAATTATTTCCTAAATTAATCTTTTACCAGTTGTTGCCAATTGTTTGGGGGATATTTCATTATGTCATAGGTAGTAGTTAACTCCCCTTAAAATGAGGCGAAAACATATTTCTTTCATATGAAACTCAGTGTAATCGGAGAATATTTTTGTTTCTCGTACGATACTATCGAAGTGGAATGAGCTGGTTGTAGTAGCAAACGCCTGAGTTATTTGTTCACTTAATATCCTTTTTTCTTCCAGGGATCTGGAAAGAAATGCCATCACAATGCTGGGGCGAGGGCTATTTAACAAATTGCCTAGACTTTCTCACTTGTAAGTAAGGAAGAATACTGCGCTTTGTGAATTACACATTACTCTAACCAATATCATTTTAAGAATTATTTCAGACTAATTTACTGTAAAAATTCTGCAATCGTGTCTCGGCTTTATGAACACTCATTTTATAAGAAAAAGGCCTTCGTGGGAGGTTTTGGATACAGACAGATGTTTGTCTATGATGTAGGTTGATATGTGTATGTTAAGAAGAACTAGTCACTTCTTTAAAAGAATACTGTACTATTGTACAGAATATTGATAAAAACCTATTATCTTTATTGGAAAATCTGCCGTTGAAAATAACCACTTTTTATTCTTTTAATAATACTGAGCTAGAAAAAATATTTTACGACTCTTACAGGTATTATTTACGTATTTACAATTCTTCCACTTTTATTAACAGAAAAATATCAACATTTTAATTACCTTTATTGCTCATAAAAAGTTATTTGCAATAAGTTTACAGAACAGAGAACTAGTAGAATGGTGGGATTGAGATATGTTGCCAGTTGTAACTTAAGGAAAAAGTCAGATTTTCTTTTTTTCTCCTTTTTCAACAGTTCACTAATAACAAAACTTAGAAATTTTTCTTTTAATGGCACATCATATGTTGCACTTACATAACAATTAAATCCATAAGAGTAAGTGGATATTTTGTTTAGAAGTTTAATGCGTTATTGTGTACTTTTTCAGAAATCTGCAACACAACCGTATCTCCACAATCAACTATGGAGCATTCGATGGCAATCGTGCCCTCCTTCGTTTGTACGTAATTATTTCATACTCTCGCTATCTGGGAAGAACCTCAGCAGGAAGTTTTAGACCTTTATCTAAAAACGTGATACTATTTTAGCAATGATGACTGTCTTTGTGGAATTCACTCTTTCAAAGTTTGAGCATGCGTTTTTCAAATGATGATATAAAAGCATTTATGATGTGAATTAAACTTGCATTAAAGCTCGCTCTTACTAAAAACCTGTGGTTTGAATAATAAGCTTTGGGGATTATTTTGAGATATTACAACACATGTATACTTACGAAATTCACCATATCTCTAATAGTTACGCATTTTCTCTAATATTTAACTTTCTGTTCATAAAAATGGCAAGTATCTATGGACAATACAAATTTATGGCCATGAAGGTATTTTATTTCGTTTGCAGGAATCTGTCCTTCAACTTCCTTCGCAGTATGGACTCTGATACAATGAAGCCCTTGGGAAGGCTTAAAGCATTGTAAGTTTCTCTGTATATTGACTTCGTGTATAATGTTGCTGAATTAAATTCATTGCCTTTCTGCAATTATTTTAAAAACATTACACAGAAAGAATACTGTACAGGGAAAAGATTCTAAACCAACAAAGAACAAAATACTTTACTTGATTTTTATCCATTACTGATTTGGATCGTATACAATTGTAAGACCGTATTTCTACTCTGTAATAAGAAGTAAAATATCATCAGAAATGAAACGATAACAATTCTACAAACTTCCAAAGTTTGTCTCAAAGTACAGTTCATTTCCATCTTTAGGGATTTTGCATTCTCAGCATTTAGATGCTGAGATTGAACTACTAATAATTATCTTAAGAATTTATGTTTCTCATAAAAATCAAAATGAATTTTGAATGTGAAATTGTACTTGCAGTTTACGAAGTCAAATATTGTTGATTACAAAATATTAGGGGAATCCCTAGCTCCTTGAAATTGAAACTACTGGCAAAGGGAAAAAATGAATTGCATTTTGCATGTGAAATGGTGAGAAAATTGCTACCATTTCATATGTAATTTTATTATGTGCTATCCACCTTAATTCTCAAAAAGTTATTTAACTGAACTTATTTAGTGATGTCAACAATAAAGTTTCCAACCTTTGTAAGTTTTATTTTCTAAGAAACGTTGAAATAAATGCGAAGTGAGTACTCTACGCATTACAGTAGCTTGTAGTGTTTTACGAATCATTATTTTTTAAAGGTACAAAATCAATAATATTGTTTTCCATTGAAATAGATTTACGCCAAAAAGGCAGTTAGTCCACTTTCTTACCTTGAACCTAGGACCACTCGTATTCTATAGAAATTAATACAAATGAAAAATGTTTAGTTTTATAATTTAGAGGCATTGTGTTTCTAGAAGTCTACAGACAATTAATATTTAAGCAAAAATGGAACTGTTAGACATAGTAAAGGAAATCAGGTGACGAGCAGCCGGGCGTGTCACAGTCAAAAAACATGGTTTAAGGCCTCTCATCATTGCATAACAAATCCAGTTGCAACTAATCGAGACAATCAGTTGGGAAACATTCTCAAAAGCTGGGTAACAAAAGTGAAGAAATTTAAAAAAAGCATTGATCCCTAAAAGGAAAGCTTTATTATATTTCCCGCACTACAAACATTCACGAAGTTTTCATGACCAGATTGATCCTAACCTGATATCCTCAGGTGAAAGAAACTTAATCCGCAACATTTTTTTAATCGGCCCGCAAATTCTGCCATTACTCGAAGTTAAATAAAAACATATATTATCAATTATATAAAACGTACTTATAAATCCTCCAATGCTTTAGGTGGAAGTTAGATTTATCTCCGTAAGTGGCATGATCGGAATGTGTGATTGATTGGTGATTCCTGGTTGTCAACTGCTAAGGTCATTAGTCCCGCAAGTGTAGTGTATTTTCATCGCGGCAGGTGGCAAAGATCGTGCCCCGTTGGCTGGCGAGATCCGGCGCCGACCTGCATCGTTTTTGCTGGGATCTCCCGCAGTTAACTCCCAGCGGGGCTCCGCCACAGCCGGGACATGCGCGAAGCTCCCCACTGGCCTCCCGTCAAGTGTGGTAGTGTAGTGCATGGAATGTGTGAAAGGGTATTAGAAGCTCAATTCCCCCAGCTGACTGAAGCTCTCCCGTCTTCTTCGCAGAAGTCACGAACCCTTTATCAGAGATTATTGATTATATATGATTTCTTTATTATATGTAATGATGAAAATCAATTCCAGTCGCATCAACGTTAGTTTCGCATCCGCAGTACCCTTAGCTCGGTAGCCGACCATACGATCGGAACATGTGAGAAGTGTATTTTTAGGCATAATACCCTCTTAGGTGCGGGGATGACGCACCTAAGCATATTGTAATCATTCATATGCAAGCCTACATTTAAACATCTAATAAATTAGACCAAAGTTACACTTATATCCTGAAGTGTGATGATCGGAATGTACAAGTATGAAGGAGTATTAGAAGCACAAAACCCGTGATGACTTTGTCCCGTCTTCTTCATAAAAGTCACGAACCCCTTACCAGAGATGCCTGTTTGTAGAAGATTTCTTCATTCTTGGTAATGAGCTCGATATCAATTCCAATCGCAACAACCCATTTAATTTCGCATCCGCAGCACATTTAGTTCGGAAACCGACCACACTACGGATCCTTTGAAAGAGTGCTTCCAGGCATAATACTCGCATTGAGCGCGGTCGCGTCAGTCCCTGCGCCCACAGGTCGTGGCGGTCGTGCGTGTACGAGCGCCGCAGAGCCAGCCCTTCGCTGCCCTTGGGCGCCCTTTCGAAGCGCGGTCGCTGCGGATGTGGCACGTATGCGGCGACACGGCGCGGCGCAATCTCATTTCCCCCTCTACTGTAGACTTCTGCACATCCTCATGTTGCTTTCATCGTATTGATCCACTGTTGAGGCTTGAATACGAGTAAAAATGAAATATGTTTTTACCGATTTTTTAAGTCATTGTCTGAGCTTTGTAGATGAATTTGTTGAGTAGTCGTTGTGTGGCTTCTACAGAACACATCTAAAGGCGATGGTTAAGCTATCGAAAGCTGCTAATCTGCGAAATAAAAATGTTGGTTGTGACGCGTTTCATTTCAACTCGTTTCCAGCGGGTATCATTGCCCTAAAGGCACCTCGCTTAGGATTCTTGGACGTTTAGAATAAAAAAAAATTATCTTCTCCTTGTCCTAATTCATCTGCCTCCCTTCGACAGGATGAAGCTTTCTGGATACATTTTCCTGAATGATGCTTCACTTTCATTGTCAGTTATATCATCGACAACCTTTTCCTATTTTCCTCACGCTTTATCAGACACTTGCTCACTGACGATCACTGCTTTCAGCCCCAAGGAGCTCATCTCGGTTCGTACTCTTCTCTCGTTTACCCTCACTTTATTGTTGCTTCTTTTCGATCATTTGTTCTCGTTTTAATTCTTACTTTATAACTCTAAATGAAGCTACTGATTTATGAAATGCAATGCCACATTACCTACTCACCTTGGCCTAGGACATTGTGATTTTGTTTCCCCCAGTACTTCCACTACCACATTTTTGTACAGTTCTGTATTCATCATAGCCATTAGACGCATAACTCGTAAAGAAGCGCGAAAACTTTTAATTCTCAGAATTCGTGAGTGGATGACTGAAATGGGTGTTAATCAAGGAATTTTCGCAAATAAATGGCACTTTAAAAAACGCTCTAAAATCTTGTTGGTTTTGCTATACCAAAGGGTGATAAGGCAGGAGGAGGCGGTGGTGACAATGACAGTGACTGTGGTGATACTGATTGTAATGGTGACGGAGATTGTGTGACATGAGTAGTGGAGGAGGGGCTGATGGATTGCGGTAAAGGTGCCGGTGATGGTGACGGTGGTACTAGTGAGGATGAAGGTGGTGACGATGGTAGTAGCGGTTATGGTGACGCTGATGTTAGTGGTAGTGGTAGCGCCGACGCTGGCGTTAGTGGTACTGTTAGTGGTGTTAGTGGTGTCGCTGCTCTAAATGAGTTCGATGGGAGGTGGGCGGCGATGGGTTACAGCGCTGGCGGTGGCGGGGTCGTGCCGCAGCTGCAAATCCTCTGCGTTCGCCGCCTCGCACGCGTCGCGCACGTGCGCGCACACGTGGCGGCCGTAGGGCGGCGGCTCGCACGCAGGGCGCACAATAGGCCACCGCCCTGCGCGCCGCTCGGAAAGGGACGTACGCCTGCGGAGCGCCCTTCCATGGACGCGCGTGTATCCTGGCAAGGCCACGCATCTGCTCTAACAGAGCCTTCAGAGCGTGGGAGAAGCACAATACGAAATGGTTACCACACAGCAATATATCACATGACTATATGAAATGAAGTGAAAGATGCAAAATTCAACAATTGAAATTAACTAAATAAACTGAAGCAAAACTAAACGAACTAAACTGAAACTAAATGAACCATGACGAAACTAAAAGGACTAAAACGAACTAGAAGGAAATTAAACGAACTCAAACGAAGCTAAACTAATTAAAGCCGAACTAAACGATTTGAAACAAAAATAAAAGTATGAATCGAAACATGGTCATTCTACGTCGCACAAATTTGAGGAATATTTGACCTTGATATTTCAGATTTTTAAACGTTATTTTAACGGATAAATATAAGCAAAAATATGAAACACACGTTTTTCATGTTTTCCTGAAGGTTTTTTCGAGACGATATTACTTTTCAAAATTTTCGAAAGAATGCGACAGTAAAAACTGATAGTATCGAATTTTATTTCTGTCTCATGAAGACATCAGCAGACTGCAAACGACAGGTGAATACAGCGGAAAGAGAAGACGAACTAATTCGGTCAATTTATTTATTGTTAGGTGATAAGCTAGGGGGAGCCATGCCCTACCAGGAGAAGCTGTGCACGTGACACGTCATTTTGGAAACCTATTTTTCCCATACATAAAATATTTTTAAAAGTTGTTTGAAAGTAAACAGCCAATTTTCATATTCTCAAGGACGTTGGTTGTAACAACGCAAATGTACACTGTCTATAATGAATGTAAGGTGTTTATATTAATATAACAAAAATAACAATATTATTGATATTTTTGCAAGGCTATCCGTGGTCACTAACTTCACAGAACAACGCATTTATTTCCCGGATACCTCCGTTAACCGGCAGCTCAGGGAGACCTTAGCATTTCAGTTGTTTATAAATAAATAGTAATTATTTCCAGTATTTCTGAAAGGAGTGGGTTTAGAGAAAATCGAATAAATACATGTCACCTATTTTCAGCCCTACACTTCACAAAAAGTTTCCAGCCCTTAATAAATAATGATATTTTTGAGTGTGCGATTTGACATGGATTTACTCAAAGAATTGAGAGAAAACGCTGCTGATTAAAGGGAAACGAATTTAATACGATGAACAATGAAATGATGCGGAATTATTTATATTAAATGAATCAATGGAAATAATTTAATTGATCTCATTATATGTTGCTACCTCTGATAAAGGGCGGGTGGTGTGTCTAATAACCAATTGTTGAGACCTTTTTTTGGAAATTTGCCAATAGAATGAATGTTATATTTAATGCTTAGTGTGTCTCAAAGGGCTTTACGTTTTTCTAACGCCAGCGTTGAGGAGGCCAGTTTATTTTTTCGTTCGAGAAGTTACTCATCAAAAGCTTTAAATTTTCCTTGAATATATGAGTTCTTGTTGTGAGATTTTTGATGATATAGGTGTTCTTCACATGGTTATTACGTAAATATTTTGAAAGATTTAGAATAGCTAAGAGGTTAAATGATGCTCAATGCTTCGTTACTAGTCAAGCTTTAAAGATTACTTATGAATAGGAAACGGATTTATGACTAAATACACAATTTTACAGGTAAAAGGTAATTATATATATATATATATATATATATATATATACATGATAATTTTACTACATTTACTACCGTTTATCACATGTATTAAAGTACATTTCTCTTGTAAAGAATTTATGAAATTCTAATTGACGGAGATAGTAAATTACATTTAAAAAGCCTTAAAAAATTTAAATCAAGTCGGAGAGAGCGAAAAATACGGAAAAATCAAGTAATCGCAGGGCCTGTCTTTTGTATTTCTGAGACCCGACTGAAAATCGTTTCAAAGATATATTGGGCAACTGCTACTCTCCACATCATTAGGAATAGTGAGACTGGCTTATTCCTTCATTGTTGATGTACGAGATTCTAAGATGTACTGAAAAGTGAAAATACTTATATTTAATTTCTTATTATACTTATATTTCCTTTCTTATACTCCTACTACTTTTACTACTCTTCTACTAGAATACTACTACTTATCTACTCTATTTATTATAATACTTATATTTCATTTCTTTGTACTATATTAATGCCTTGTTGTCTAACAGACGTATTAACATGATTTCCGTTTTACTAGACTATACATCTACACACTGTATTTATCTTTACAAATCACTAGACTATTGAAGAGAGTAATGATACTGGTCGATTGTTGCAGGAATCTGAAGGCGAACCCGTTCGACTACATTCCGCGCTCTCTGCTGGAGCCGCTGGTCAACTTGTCATCGCTGTGAGTGTCACTGGAGACCTCAGCGCTTCCGCCTTTGATATTTCGTTCCTTACCACCTTTCGTCTTTCTTTATCCTTTATCACTTTCTTTTCATTATCATTTTATTACTTCGATTTACTTCTTGTGTACATTTTTCTTGTGGTCACTCCCCAATTCTTTCTCCCTGTTCCTACCTCTAATGTCTCTCACTCCTCTTGCTCTAAATTTTTTTATCTTTCGCCCTTTCACCTATTTTTCCTTTTATTCTTATTTTTCCTGCTCACACACTTTGATTTTTTTGTACTCTCTGCCTTCCAAAAGTGTACTGTCTTCCAAATATGGGATGTCATTCACAAAACCCAGTATTATTGAACTATATCAAACAACTCTGCAGAAAAGCCCAAACAATAACCATGTAACTTCGAAGCGTGCCGGAGTCTTTCTAGGAAATGGAGAGTTGAACATTTGGAACGGAGGGATTACCTCACCGCTCATTCTGACTGTCGCTCATTCCGACTGTCGAAAAACTGTCGAAAATCCACCACTGTCGGGACTCGAGCCCTAGGACCCTTTCGGTCAGATTCCCTGCAGCTACAGCAGCAATGAGACTCTGACCTCAAGGCTCTGAGATTAAGTCAGCCTGTGCAGCTACATACGTGAACACATTCGGTCAGTATTGTTTTCATTAGCCGAAATCGCGCGCAGCTTTAAGTCGCGTCTGTGAGTGCCGCTCGCCCCGCCGACAGTTTCCGCTTCGCCGCTTCCTCCTCTTCCCCTCTTTGAACGCACGCACGCTCGCACGCGTGCACACATGCACGCCCCTCGCCATCGCCCCCTTCGCGCGACCAGCCCCTGCGCACGCACCACCTCCCCGGCCCGTGCGTACTACAGCGACTCCCTCATTGCAGCCTTGCGTTGCCGCAGCCGTAAACGCCTTGTTCAATATGAATGAGGTTGATTTGAATTTAATTGCGCGTTGGATTTTAAGTTATGTGCTGGAATGGTATCCCACGTATACGCAAATTTGATTATGAAACATCATAAATAAGTGAAGAAGGGGATCGTTGTTCAAATTATCTTATCATTGATGGAATCTACGAATGGAAAATAAATTATTTCAAAAGGACTTCTGCTGAGAACTGCAAGTAAGTTTGTTGACATGTGCCATGTTAGTCCAGTTCAATGTATATTACAATGCAAACGAATTTTCTTAACAGCACGAATCTTTTTTTAAAATATGCATTTGTGTTGATGTTTTGTAACAAGCAAAGAAAAATACCTAGATACGGTAAATTCAAAACTTCGAATCTCCCGAATAGAAGCGATGTTCAAGAATTCTATTAGTGGATGTTTTTTCGACCTGAGGATTCTTCGATTCCAACAAATATTTCATATCCTTCTAAGTCGTGATTTCTCCCTGCCCTATTTAAGCTTAAATGTACTTTTCATTACTTTATTATCTTCATAATATAACAAAACTAGTATTATAAGATAACAAACATTGTTCCTTGGCTTATCTTGTTACAAGGACTTAACTAATTAGAAGGAATGTCGTGGACTTCATGAAAGAATTGACTTACTGTCGCGAAAGCACGGGGAATGCTAATTTGAATAAACACATTACTCACTGAACTCTAGAAAAGTGCACATATAGTGAAGTTACATTCATGTCCAGAAGCAAAACAAGGGGCCATCTCAGCATTCGCTCGAAGGATCAGGGATACTGGACGAAAAACCTGGTCGAGGTTGATCCTGAAGCTGAGGTACAAATCT
The DNA here is from genome assembly GCA_031308135.1 of Acheta domesticus. Lineage (NCBI taxonomy): Eukaryota > Metazoa > Arthropoda > Insecta > Orthoptera > Gryllidae > Acheta > Acheta domesticus. Next base: position 98,659,475 of record JAHLJT010002406.1, on the reverse strand, counting down.
TGTTTCAGGCATGTTTAATGTTTAGTCTTTTAAAATTACACAGTCCAAATGGTATGTGTGTGTGTATATGTGTGTGTATATATATATATATATATATATATATATATATACATAAAATATACATATATATACATAAAATATACATATATATACATTATATACATATGTACATAATTTATATATATATATATATATATATATATATATAAAACTTCTTCCTACAAAACGTATAGTACTACGATTGTTTTATATAAAATGTATTGTTCTGAAATATTCACAACACACCTATTGCTTTCTAATGTCTTTTAAGGATTTGAAATATTGTTGTTAATTTTTATTTCCCAGTCCATACAGTGACTGATGATTATTTGATGCCTTTTTCAGGAATTTGGAGGGGATAGAAATGGAACAATTGGATTTGCATATATTCGATGAGGACGTCTTACCAAAACTTCAAATTCTGTAAGTAATCGTTCCAGCTCAGTTGTCACAATAATGATTTACATGTTTTCACACGTAGTACATTTCATTTTCGAATCTTACGGAGATCCTTCATCCACAAATACCATCACAATTTATCATGATGAAGTTATAAATTGTCAAAATGTTCAGTTTTCTTTGAGTAGAATGTCGCCCTTGAGCGGTAAGGTCTTGTTCATGTTACAGATGGTTACATCGCTTCCATTTCTGCTCCTACGCCCCGCAGGTGAAGTCTTGTCGTCCAAACACTGACGGTATGTGATGACCATATGAAATTGGGTTTCTTCAACTTAAAGGTAACTTCCAAACTACTTCAGTATCTTCAGGGGAGTCAGTGTGGTTGAACATGAAATGCTCCAACAGCACGAAGCTCCGAGGTTTTGTTCCTAACTTAGGAGAGAAGTTCTTCAGCGCTGCTGGAGAACTAGGTTTTATTGCATCGTTCTTCTTGCTTTTTAGTCAAGAGAAAAATGTTTAAAAAATAGTGGCTGGTTAGGTTCAAAGCCTACAAAATCAAGCATTACACTCACACAATTATTCTCGAGTGAATTTTATTTTATGGTACATAAAAAATCAACAAGAAGTGTTTGAAATAAACTTTCCATAGTCATACTTTTATTTTTTAAAGTCATATTTAGATGCCATTGGACATGAACGCTTGCGTATTTGGCTGACGAGGGTGTGTTGTCGGCAGGCATCTCGTCGGCGGAGCACCTGCTGCAGCGGCCGGAGCAGCGCGCCGCCGTGTGGGTGCTGGCGGCGCTGACGCTGGGCGGCAACGTGCTCGTGCTGGGAGGGCGCGCCGCCGCCCGCGACGACAGCCCCGCGCTCAGCGCCGTCGTGCGCAACCTCGCAGGTAGCCATCCCCTGCGCTCACCCCTCCTCGCTCCCCCCTCCTTTCCCCTTCGCTTCCAAGACCTGCCTTCTCTCTCCTCCTCTCATCTCTATCCCTTTCCTCCCTCCCCCTCCTCCCTTCCTCTCCTCCCTTCCTCTTATCTATCTCTCCTCCTCTTACTTCTCGTCTCTCTCTTTCTTCTCCTCTCTTCCTTCTCTCCCTCACTTGCTTCTCTCCCTCTCGTCCTTCTCTCCCTCCCTTCCTTCTCCCCTCTTCCTCTCCTCCTCTCCTCTTCCTCTCCTCCTTCTTCCTTCTCTCTCTCACTTCATTCTCTTCATTCTCCTCCCTCTCCTCTGTCCTTCTCCATCTCTTCCCTCCCACCCTTGCCGTCTTCCTCACTTCTTCTTTCTTCCTCCTCCCCTTCTTCTCCCTTCCTTTTTCTCCCTCCCATCTCTCTAACTTCTCTCTCTCGTCCCATCCGTCTCTTCCCTCCCTGTCTCCCTCTCTTCCCTCTCCTCTCTCCCCTCCTATCTTCTTCCTCGCCTCTCTTCCTCTCCTCTCCCTTCCATCTCCTCCCTCTTCTCCCACCACTCTCTCTTCTCCCACCACTCTCTCTTCTCCCACTACTCTCTCTTCTCCCTCTCCTTCCTCTCTCTCTTCTCCCTCCCTCTCTCCGCACCTTATTCTCTTCTAAAAGCAACTCGCGAACATCCCGAACCAGGACGCCGTATTTCCACCACCCTCCTCCTGCCCTCACCGCTTCTCTTCCAGCGGCTCCGCTCTCTTTTGGTCTGTCCACCGTCGCCCCCATACTCAGTTCACCTAAATACTCAACACCACTCTGCCTCTATGGTCCTACTCTGTTTTCTTCGTAATCAAAGTGTGCTTTCCTAGTAATTAACATTTTTTGTAATAATCATTAGTGTTATTTTCTGTTGCTCTTATAATCATTAGTTAAATTTTCTGTTGCTCTTATAATCATTAGTTAAATTTTCTGAATTGACTGTAATAGGAAAATAATTATTTCTACAGCGCGCCACGAAAGTCTCTCCGCAGTGGCACCTTGCTGGTGAGAGTGCTACAAACAGAAATTATGTTGGTAGCACGAGAGGCAGCTTGAAAATGTAAATTGAGTACTCACCACAATCATAATAGATGCTAGTAGTGTTGTCCCTTCTCTTGTTTCCCAGTGATGTTGTTGCTCCCAACATACGTATATGCAATTTATAAAACGAGGCCCTGACTCTACTCAGAGCGGAGAGACTTTTCTGTTGCACTAAATTATTTTTCAATGCTTGAGATTCATGTAGTAGGCGGGTCATAATAAAGTCATGCAGTGGGTAATTGTACATTACTTTCGCATAGTTATACTGCAGGAGGTATGTATCAAATTTCGGGTATCGTAATGAAGTCGAGTATCAGCAAAGTAAAAATAAATTTTCATCAAACTAAGCTAAATAAAACAAACCTCCCCGTTATTGCTTGTAGAATAATTGAGAACTTTTAATAATGCTGAAATTAAAACTGTTTCGAGGCACACTTCGCCTCATGGGATGTTTTAAGTGTTAAGTAATGATTACCATATATGGAAATATTACCACGTAAGTATTCAAATATGGGAAACAGCTTAACGTGGTAAATATGAATCTTGCGTGAACACGTAATTAACTTCGTACAGAATTTAATTGTGGCATTTGTTGAAGAATCTTACTAGTGAACCTCTGAAAGTGGAATAGAAATTAAACAAGAAAATTCCTTCAGATAAATTATTAGACCTCCCACAGTTAATCCTACTATCTGGGAAGTTTTCACAGTTTAAAATGCTCCTCGACAGATGGTGCAACCAACTTTATCAATTCCACTATGATTTTGCGGAACTTTCACTTACTCAAGAACACTGTAGACTACATGTTAATACTACGATACCTCCTGTCCCATACTAGATTGAATACTGTAGAATTCTGCAAATAGTTTTGCAAACACACATTTTAGCATGTAACCAATTAAGTCTCTATCATACAAAATATCCATTGGTTTCCACGAAGGTTAGAGTTTGTATTAAATGGGGCGAAGTTAGTTTCCTCATCTAAAATGAAAACAGGGATAATAACAACGAAAAATTGCATTTAGTAATAAGCAATTTCATATTTTCAGTTTCAGTAATAATTTTTAATGATGAAAATAAAATACGCTTTCATAATAAACCCTAATAGAACTAATAAAATGCTTCGCTGTATGTATTTTAGTTAATAAAGAAGTATTATAAGGAAAAAATATTCTTAATGAGGCATTGCCTTCGTCGGTCTGACGGGTCGTGCTACAATACATACGTACGTATGTTACCGTGTCTTAAAGATAGTGACTAGTGGGTTGTTACATTGAGTTACTCTTCTACCTCGAGTGTATTTGTTTTCCGTTTCTTTAACGATGCTGCCATTAATTGCATTATTTTACGATCGGTTTTCTTTGCGAAGAGGCAGCAAGAAACATGCAATCACTGGGGCGGAGAGATAGGTCAATGAGTGGTCGGAGTGGAGCAGAGAGGGGGGTGTTTCCTTGTTACACGGTACTGAATCTGAAGATCACGTAATATACGACTTTGTTTCTGAAGAGAATACAATATATTTCCAGATGCCTTGTTATAGTTATTCTCCTTGCAAACTTGATTTTCAATTCCATATTTCATTCCAATGGGATGTTCAATTTTAATTTTTTGACATTCTGCTTCGGTGCATGCAAAAAGGAAATCAAAGGTTCCAGAGTGGCTTTTAATTTATTCGATAGTCAAGAAAAAATATTACATAAAAAGTTTGAACAAATTTGCCAAAGGAGAAAGATATAATGATTCCACATTTTTCGAGAATTAAATTTCTCATAGAATAAAATCTGCAGAAGAACCGCAAAGTTGAAGCTGCTTTAAATTTTCATGGCTGGAAGTTTCAATGCTTTTCCGTGACTTGGAACTAGTTAGTCAGTAAAGAAAAAAGTACTGCTTATGAAAAATTATTGAAATTTTAGTGGCATACGAAACAACTATTTTCACAAAATTGTATACTGCTTAATTTTTTCACAAAATTATTATAAATTACGCATATAATACAGTAAACAATGTAATATATTATAATGTCGTACGACCTCTAAAGAATTGTCAAAACCCAAAAAAGGTAAGATATTTATATAAATACACAAACAGTTTCAGTTTTTAATGCTTAATAATTCTAAAAAACTACTCTAACTGTATTGCACAAAATGGGGCTTGATGGAGCTTGTGACAATTCCTGTTAATTTAGTGCGTACAAGAAAATCTTCAAACGCCTTTTTCTCAAAACTAGGTACCTTTTCTTTGTTATAACAATTTTTCGAGGATCTGCAATACAATATAGTACATGATACCGTTTCAATTTTTTTTGTTTCGAATATTCATTTCTCACGTAAAACGTGCGTGATCTCTATTTTCTCGAAAGTGCCCTTCACCGGCACCTGCAAGGGAGCGATGCCCTTCGTCGGCAGCGGAGTAGGACACGCCCTTGCGTGCGCGCTGCCATCCAGAGGCCACCTCCCGCGCAAGACGGACGCGCGACACGTCCCACAGGAGACAAACAGCTAATCAAGAGCCGCCCTCCTCGCTCGGGCTGCTCCCTTTGTTGCTTTCACTTCCACTCTCGCCCTCAATCCTCTCGTTCCATCCTGCTTCCTCCGCTCGCGAAATACTGCACCTTGAGAGCGGCTTCTGAGTGCGTTGACCTGTGACCCTAGGTAGAACTTGCCAAGTTAAAGTAAATACCGGTTGATTGTAAAGCGAAGAGATTACAGTAAATTCCGGTTAATGATACTACATTCGACCAATTTAACGGCTTGTTCAGTTATGCAAATAGAAGAGATTGGTAACGGCAAAATTGCCCTCTAAGTGCAAAATGAATAACACTGATCAATAAAGAACGGATTTCAATGTTAATACATATTTTTACTGATAGAAGATAAGTGCATTCTATATTTGATTGTATAGTTTGCATCACATTCAGAAAGAATTAAAATCATTTTTATTTTACATATTTTGGTATAATTAGATATTTTTACATATTTTACTTATCACTGCATATTTCGTTAGATTTTAATATCTTTGCATGTCGAAATGGAATTTTTTTAAACAAGTCTTTCTCGAAACAAAAGAAGATAATACACCATTTCTATGACCTCCGGACTTTTAACTTTTGACTCGATAGAAACCTATACAGATATTACTTATTACATATCGTTGTCTTATCTCACTTCCAGTATCCCACAAAAAAATATATACCTCTATGACAGGAACGCGAAATTCGGTACCTACTCGTGAAACTCTCTCGCTCGATTGATTGATTGTTAGTGATTCTGGGTTCGTCAACTATTGAAGTCAGTCTCGTTAGAGTAATGCATGCTTTTTCGTCGGGAGATGGCGGTGATCTTCCCCGGTTGGATGGCGAGATCCGGCGCCGACGTCCCTTCGACTAGCAGGGTGTTCTCCAACCAGGTATCTCCCACCAGCGGGGTCACCGCCCCAGCAGGGACAAAATATAAGCCCCCGACAGGTCCCCCGGCTTGCGTGGTAGTTTAATACATGTTAGGGATGAGGATAGGACAAGGATGAGGAAGGAAAGACCGCGCGCAGTCCGTGGCCTCTTTGTCAGTATTCTAGATTATGTTATTGATTTGTATTTCCATTCAGACCGTCTCAGCCTATTTGATACACAAGAACAAAGAGAAGGAAGATAGAATACGTGTCGGATGTTTGTCGTATTTTCCCCTTATCCTTATGATCTTCCTCTATCTTGCTTCCTCTTTGAACTCGTATCACAGATAGTGTTTGTGTACAAAAATTCTGATACACCAGGGACAGAGCAGGTTCGAGGTCGTAAACAACCCGCCATCACAAACATTTCTTACTTTATGTCGACGCACCAGCGCGCTTACGCATTGCTCAGAATGTGACAGGTTTGTAATAAACATGAAAGCGAAAGAAAAGTTGCCCAGTATTTGCTTTGGAAGCTTAAATAAAGCACTTAGGTGTACAAAACGAACTCGTGTTTTCTGCTTCGTTGAGATTCCCATAACCCGCTCTTTTCAATCAATGTGTCGCGTTGTTCATCATTATCTAGACCACGTTGGCAGGAGAGACATGAAATGTAATATCCTAACAGAAAGTATAAGTTGTCGAATCAACTGAACAATAATTCAAAAATGGTTAATTTTATAATACATCATAAAATCGTAATGATGTGCTGTATTATTGAAAATTTTATTTGTAAAGTTCATTACATAATTTACATATTTGAAGATGATTTCAATCAGCATGTCCTATTAGAACAAAATTTTAAAACGTTAGTTTCTCCCTTTCCACGATGAAAAAGTAAAATACGTTTTAACAAAAAGTCAAAATACTAGAGGACCTTCGAAGAAAGATTGCCAAAACAAAACCATAGAAAATTGTATTCCAAAATGTAGTACACACACTGAACAAGAAAAACAAATCGAAATACCTACCTCTTAGGTCGCATAGTTTTCTTTCAATTTCTGCGTACATTGGAAAGTAGTAAGAGAGTAAAAGTAGTAAGAATTTCAATTTGTTTAATATTATTGTCAAAACAGGACTTATTTTGAACTAAGTACACTTATGAGTAGTGGAGTAAAGCATTTATTACAACATATTCGTTGTTTGTTGCCTAGACCATCAAAAACCCAATACTATATCGACATGCGAATCGCAGATCAAAATATAATATAATTTATTTATACAATTGAAAAGATTGCATCTTGTTTCATGGCAAATATTGCTCACGGAATAAGAGTGAAAATTATCCAATGAACTCTCAAATGGGTGAGGAATGTGGGAATAAATGCAGAGAATATCTACGCATTTACTTTTCTTCCTTGGACTGCATTTTTCAGGGTTTCCTGGAAAGTTCTGAACACTGCTGATCGTGAGAATTCTTACTGTTTACTCAGTCGTTTTTGCGAGAAGAATTTTTTTAGGAATTCGCCCTGCTGACGTGCCTAAGAGTTCTTTGACGAGATAAACTGCAGAACAGCATGCAAACTTCTTTCATTTACATTTTATACGCCGGAAGGGCTCTCTGTAGAGCAACGGTATTCACAACCACCTTCAAAATGCTGAACTGCATACATATCATGCAAGTTGTGTAATAAAGAACGTAATTGAATTGTGGAATAAAATCATCCCAATGCCTCATTTTGAATGAATGTATGCGTAGTATGTAATATTTTTATGAATTTAATCAGCCATTAAATACCAATCCATATTCCGCAGCCGGCTACCACAATAAACGCTCAGCGCACCAAAGGTTATTGCTCAAATTCCAGGAAAAAATAACGTGGCAGGATTTTCATCGTGTTCTTGAGTTGTGGAATGCAAAGAAAACATCCTCCTAATTCTTAATATTATTTTGTCATTCATTTCTGTCATCCACACACTCAAGCCCCAGATTATTATTTGATTTCCCTTAAAGCCTCAAGAAGATGAGTTGGAATTGAAATGCTTTAAGAACAAAAATTGTAGAAACATGACGTGGGTACTCTTCTAAATTTGCAGACCTTTTTAATATTCTATCGGTACTTCAGTTTACTAAATTGTTGTACATTACCTCTAAGATTCCATATTCTTAATTTTTCGCTTCAATATAAGGGATGTTTCACAAAATAAGATCACACATGCAGAGGCAAGGAGAGTTTGATTTCCCGAAGCTCCTCTTCAATGAGATCATTATTATGAGAGTTGCACAGATCCTGAATGGCTTTTCTGTTTATGTGGGCAAAACCCTCATCTCCTATTTGACGCAACTGAATTGAATTATTTTACAATTATGTTATTCTATTAATGTGAATTGACATTTCAACTTTGAAATTTTTGCAGAAAGTTATACTTTGAGCTCCGACGTCTGCCGAGTTTCGTTTCCTAGATGACGGTGAAAAAGGAAATGAAAAATGTACTCGCTTTAAAATGAAAAGTAGTACGACCGAAAGACGCACTCGCGAATGTTGAAGTCGCAAATGTCACAACCAGTAGCATTTCTCTAATCGTGAATGTTCGAAATTCGCGGATGTCGAGGGATAACTGTATTAACATTAATAATTTTCTAAAAAGATCATTATTATACTGACAGTATTATACACTTCGTTTATAATTGATCAAACTTTCTTAATTTTAGATGCACATAAGCTTTTCTAAATTATATTTTGAAATCCCGCACACCGAATGTGATATCTTTTCCGTGCGATTTTGATGGAGAAAGAGTGGAATGCTTAAAGAGTGGTGCAATAGAATTTTCATTTCTCTCACCGACATAAAATGACAGTCACATCTATATACTCTATCACACAGGAAGCTACCCCAATCGGCAGCTTAGAGCTTGTCCCGGCTGATGCAGTGTCCCGCTGGTAGGGGGAACATGGATGGGGAAATCCCCCAAGCTACGTGTACGTCAGTAACTTCTTGGCTGTCCGCGAGACGCCGCATCCTAGGCACAGGTGCCAACGTTTCGGACGCCATTCTGCTATTTTCCTTAGGTCGAAATGCCATGCAGGGTATTTCGCCCTGAGGAAGGTCGCTGATTAGCAGCCAAAACATTGGCATGTGTGCCTACAACACAGCGTCTCCCGGACGGCCAGGTATTTACTGACTCCGGCCGAGGAAGTCTACGCACTCCTACGTGTACGTCGGTACCGGATCACGCTATTTAGCGAGGATTAACACCGCCAACTCCTGGGACAAAACATGTACTACACTTACGGTGCTAATGACAATAACCGTTGATGGGCCACGAAACACGAAATAATCAATCAATTTCCAAAATACAATAGTTGTAGTTATTTCAACAGTAAAATATAAGTAGAACAGAGTATACAAGACAAATTTAAATGCACGAATTTACATTGCATTATAACATGGATATGTGAAATTAATCTGAACTTTTACCACATGGTATCCAATATATTTTAAATATAAATAATAAATGTATCCAATGCGTAACAAAAAAATTGCATTTTCCACTTACTTGAGATATTCGACTGCATTTAATTTACCATTGCATTTTATCCTAACATAATATTTAAATAACTGCGTATGTATGCGAGTGCGTTTGCAGATTCTCACTCACGGTTAGTCCATTTCCCTTGCACCAATCGAGACAAATGAGGTGTCATTCGACGCGTCTCGGTCTCCTAGAGGGGAACTGATATTTTGTTTCCGGTTCCGGCCAGAACATTCTTAGAATTTTCCAAAAACGTGTAGTGTGTTTTGGCGCTGCGATCTTAGAATACGAAGAATTAAACGAACGCCTTCTAAATATATCTAAGAAGGTAACGTTGATTAAAACCCATTACCCAAAGCGTCCACGGTTTTGAATCGTGGGAAACACGCGGCAGAACTGTCAATAGTGATGCTGTTTTGAACATAAGAAGTGAAGTGAGTCGACCGTATTACCGCATTTTTAATAAAACATTTGGAAACACCTGCGTACATTATTACTTGGAACTTATTAAACTTGAACTTCAAGTGAAAACGGAGATAACCACAACTGTGAGTAGTCGTGGAAGACGGAAGCACATGCGCATTCGACAGTGCACATTTACGTTTTTAATTGTGCAAATACGGGGTATCCAATGTAATTGTTGAAGATTTTGTGACAGAATGTTTTGAACTAATCGAGAATGATCTTATAATAGGATAATAGAATAACGCTGAGGAACAGCTTACAGGAGATCTTTTATGTTCATTGTTATGCATATTAGCAAAAAAAGTGTACAAATAGTGTAGTAAATTCTAACTATTCGCATCATCCATAACTGTATTTTTTACGGCGAGTACGATTTTGAAATTGCAATATTACCAGATCATATCTCGTATGGAGGTAATATGCATGATCATTGGATGTTAGGAATTTTTGAACGAGAGTATAACATTATCAGCTACACGATTCACTGGTATGTCCAATGCTAGACTGTAAGAACTTATTTGAACAAAGCTATAAATGACATTTAGATATTTTCATCACATGAAAAAAAAACAGTTTACACCATCGGGGACGACACATTCAACTAAATTTTTTTATTACAAATATACGCACATTTTTATTACAAATATACACACATACCAATTTTTATAAAATTATTTGCATTAATTTTTGATTGTAAGAAAATATAATTTATTTACAATATAAAGATATAAATACATGGTTTAAAATATACTACAGGAGCAAGACAAGCACAGAAATATTAAGAAACATAGGATATGTGTAAGAAATATCATTTTTACTTTCTCGCTACTGCTTACGCAGTATAGAGAATGTATTGTAAAGCTCCGAAAAAAAATGGCAAAATTTCGTCAGAAAAACTCTTATTGCCAGACCTTCGTAACGTAACTGTGGATAAATCATGTTCCTGTTTATAATAAATTACTTCCTCTAACACGTTGTGCAATTGGAATCCATGTTTATGAGTCCTTGATACCGAAAAATCGATTGACGACAAACATTTGTCTGTCCGTCAATGGTTAACGATAGTACTTATACCGTTCACCCTCTTTTTTCTCAATTCGATATTCCCCAATCGTTCTGTCGCAGCTTCTTGAATTTCAAACTGATATTTTAATTTTGGGGGTATTTTCCATGAAACCCATGAAACATTTTCAACAGTTACAAAGAATTGGTTCAATTTTTTTAATTAAATTTTGACCTCGGAATAACATAAAGAACGTTTAAGTAAATGGTGCAGGTCTTCGTTAAAATCCCCCCTGATTTTTCGAAAACTGCAAAAATTCAAAATTTTTTCCGCATCTCCCTACAATTGCAAGTATGAAGATATTTTTTTTCATAATGAAATGTGTTCATCGAAAACAGATTTCCGTCCGCCCTCTGTCCTTCCGTCCCTCTGTCCTTCCGTCCCTCTGTCCTTCCGTCCCTCTGTCCTTCCGTCCCTCTGTCCTTCCGTCCATCTGTCCTTCCGTCCATCTGTCCTTTCGTGTCCCTCTGTCCTCCCGTCCCCCTCCTGTCTCTCTCTCCCGTCCCTCCGTCCGTCCCCGCGTCCCGTCCCTCCTCCCCGGCCGCGTCGCGCGCTATGCCACGCTCTCCATTCCGCTTGGCGCGTGGCGCTGCGCAGCGGCCGACCTGCTGATGGGCGCGTACCTGTGCGCGGTGGGCGCGTGCGACCTGGAGCTGCGCGGGCGCTACGCGGCGCACGCGCTGCGCTGGATGGCGTCGTGGCGCTGCACCGCCGCCGGCGCCGCCGCCATGCTCAGCTCCGAGGTGTCAGTGCTGGTGCTGCTGTTCCTGTCGCTGGAGCGCTTCCTGCTGATCGCGGTGCCCTTCGGCGCCCCCGGCGGCCTCACCCCGCGCGTCGCCCGGCGCGTGCTGGCCGCCATCTGGGCCCTGGGGCTGCTGCTCGCCGCGCTGCCCGGTCGGTCACGGCGACGCGCGAGCGCGCGCTCTGCGTGACAAAGCGAATGGGAAAGTGGAGTTATTGGAGATCTAAAAAAATAGCTCGCACCAGTGTTGTCAAGGTCGATGCCACGAGCGGGAGTCTGTAGTACGACTGCCACTACAAAATCGTCTCTCCACGCAGTTCGTCACCCCGCCACCAGAGACAACACCATCTCTATTGTAAAACGACGGGGTTACTAATAGTTTCCTTTCCTGACGCTAGTTGCGCAGAGAAGCTTGTGGACATGCTACGGTGTGCACGACGTGTGCCACTGCCGCCAGTGGAAGACCTTGACATCACTGACTCAAACGAAGCCCCTTATCGACGACCTGGATAGCCGAGGTCGCTAAGGCTCAAGGAGCCGTAGCTTCCTCGGCTCGAAGGGTCGCGGGTTCGAATTCCGCCTCGAGCATGGATGTTTGTGTGTTTGTGATGTCGTTACGTATTCTTTCTACAGTTCTCTCTACCGTTAAAACAATCACAATGGTCGTAGTATGATCAAGATGTTAAAATTGGCCTTAAAAAAACCTTTGTCAAGTTCAAAAGCTATTTATTCACAACAAATGCCGCTACATTTTTCAAAGCCATTGTCAGACCCTTCATGGTGTACGCATGTCCCCTCGGGATCAACGCATAAATTTTCAACATTAATAAACTTCAAATTGTACAAAATAGATTCCTCACATTCGGAACACATGCCCCGTGGTTCATTTTTAACACCCAGCTTCACAAGATCTAAATATATAAACAAACATACTGCACCTCCTTTCGAATAAATTTTACTCTAACCAATAAACCAAACAGACCACTACAATCTGACGTCATTGAATTACTTCCCAAAGAGAATTAAAAGCAAATTCCGTTTTGAAGCTTTCTCTTAAAAATTTTCCCATTAATTTTTTATAATAGCGGCTCTTGTACGTGCCTACACCATGAGTAATGTTGTTAAATGTAAGTTAAGGTTAGTATAATAAGTTGTAATGCAGCCGGCCCGGATAACTGAGGTCGCTAAAGCTGAGAGCCGTAGCTGCCTCGTGCCTGACGGGTCGCGTATTGGAATCTCTCGTGGGGCAAAAGATATTTGTATGTCTGTGTGTTTGTAATTCTCTATTTATCCTTCATCATCGTAATCATCATAATTTCATACCTCATCCCCCCAGGGCTAACAATCTTGAGTGTAAAATGGATTCAGTATAGAAATGCTGATCCCCACCCTCCACCCCAAAAAAGTCACGTGTACGTACCGGGAAATTATGACTTGGCCTCGATGGGTAGTTGCACGTTTGCGTGATCCGTAGATGACCGAAGGCGACCAAAAAAGTTGTCATGTAAGCTATTACAAGACATGAAAAATTAATATGATACTGAACTGCATAATTATCCAACATTAAATAAATAAATTAATAATAAATAAAATAATAAAATTAATAAAACAATAATAATTGGAGATCTGAAATTTTTCGGAATTGTGCGATCCGATTTTTTCGAATTAAGGCCGCCCAGCGCGTTTCTTTTGAGATTTTTTTGTCTGTTCAATCATCTGTGTGAGCACACACAGAGCTGATTTAACAGACTCGAAGACGTTTTGCTTTTCCATCCATATTTTTGGTTGCTTCTTTGTTTCTTCCCCTCCCCTTGTTTCCATTGGTGTCTTCTGCCTGTGTCTCCTGCCTGGGTCCCTGTGTCTCCTGCCCGTCCTTCGGTTATTTTTGCAGTCATCACCTGTAGTGTTTTATGGTCTCATTTTCAAAAGTGTAAAAGCTTTAATCTTATCGTAAGCGTAGGTTATTATTATTATTATTATTATTATTATTATTATTATTATTATTATTATTATTCGTTTACCCTAGAGAGAGATACAAACTCATCTAAAAATTCTTCAAGTGGATTATTTTTTAATACACGTTCTTACGAAACTAAATTAGCTTGCTTTTGTTATCAGAGTACTGCGGGGTTCATAAAGTCGCTCCCCACATGATTCTCTTTATATACCCACCGTAAAATACTTCCTTAAACATTAGTAGTGGAAACATTAATAGTTTACTTTTCTAAATTTGACTTACAAATTTGGGATCTTTTTACGAAATTTATTTTAATTTTAAAATAGGACGTCCTCTTGTGAATGAGCAACAATTAATGTATAATGATTAAGAAAATGAGAATAATGATATCTATAATACATTTTTACAGCAATACAGTGGCGCCACTCAAATCGCTTTTATGGTACCAATGGACTTTGCTTCCCGTTGCATATTGAAGACCCGTACATGCAAGGTTGGCAATACTCTTCTTTCATCGTCCTAGGAGTTAATATTCCAGGGTAAGTCAATGAAGTTTTTAATGGTACTCATATTAATTTTATAGAAAAGGTAGCTGTCAGTAACTAGTTATCAGAAAATAATACAGTGAGTAATATGATCACAGCTGTCCTAAAAACTAATTTCTACCTAAAAGTTAATTATGGGAATGCTTTTTACTGCAAATTAAAAAGTTGCCCTAAAAATGATTATTTATGGGCAAAAGAGACAAAGTATTTTTCTCTCATGAGTATAATGTTTGTTGTTCAACCAGGCAGTAAGTTTTTACAAACGTATATCTAATATTTATCGGATTTTAGATTTTGCCTGTATTTTATCTGCATATTCGATATACAAGATAAGCTGGAAAATTCAATGTTGGATATTTACTCTTTAATTTACAGGGAGAGATTTCAACAACCTTTGATTTGTTTTCTTTCTCGATCCTTTCCTCTAGCATTAGAATACGTGTGCTACATGTAGGCAATGCAATGGCAGTTCATGAAAGAGCTCGCTAAGAAGATCGTGAGGTTTCAAGTATTTGAGTAAATCACACTTCCCTTCCGTGAATAAGCCGGGACTCTGAGTATGACCGCACAATAATGTTCCTAATAAAATAAAAATATTGAATACTATATCATAATTAATAAGGAAATAAACTATTGCCTAAGCAATTAAAAAATTAATATTAACATATTTTAACATATTTATGAAGTAATAAAAAAATTATTCAAAATTATTGAGGGCCCTTATTCTACAGGGACTTTAAGTACATGCTTAGTCTTCTTATGATTTACTTAGCTTGGCGTGGTGTGTCCGATGCTGTAAGTAATTTTAAAAGTATTTTATTTTTAAATGTGTTAGTATTTTAATTACTTTAGAACTACGCAGGGGAAATGATCAGTTCTCCGCGAGGATGAACGGACGGTCGGGCGGAGTTTGGATGAAAAGAGGAAAGGTATTGCCAGATTACTGGAAATGTCTCAAAAAAGTTCCAAAATTCGGCAGCAAGTAGGACCCAAATTAATCGCTATCGCCTATGAAGATATGATGCGAAATTTCATTTCAGATAGTTACACATGTGACATTTTCCCCTGATTGGGAGGCATCAACAATGCGTTGGTGTTTCACGGTTCTACAAAATCTCTTTGAGTTAGCACGTAACCTGTCAACACCAACTCATGATGACTTCTAATCAGGGGAACATGTGACTTTGTAATTTCTTTGCAAAAAATTTCCCACCACATATTCATTGGCAAAAAGTGATAATCTCGGATCCCCTACAAGTCCAAGAAGTTGGTATCAACTGATTTCACTGCAGTGCCTCTGATCGAGAGCCGAGGATTCGGGTGCCGATGGTGGCTGGGTATTCCTGTCACCTCTCGTGATAAAAACATGCACTGCACTTACAAGACTAATCGTTATAGCAGTTGACGTGAAATACGAAATAATCAATCATCCTACATGTTTGTAATCAACCTTGACGTTATTTTGAGAAAGATTATAACGAAGTGCGGTTAGTCCACTACGAAAAAACGTGGGTGAGCTATTGCTCGGCCTCTCCGGCTTCAGCCAATGAGCTTCATGCACCAATTTGCGTCACAATATTAGCGTGAATTTTATATGTAGCCAGATGGCAACAGTATCATATTGCTACGAGTCATTGGAACAGATTAACGAAGCATGATTTGTAATATGCATTTTTTATTTCAACTACACCTTGATCGAGTTATTTTTGGTTGGTCACCGTTGAAAATTGTCACTTTATATCACTTTGAAAATATTTATCAACACCATGCACCATGGCGGCCAGCATCTGACCCGGCTTCTCAAACAAACTGCCCGCGTTGTGATCACGTGGTTCCTGGCATATCTGGTGCTGCACAGAACGAGCAAAAATTGGTGCGCCGCGCTGGGCTAGCTCACCCATGCCTTCATCATGGGTTAGCCCAGGGGTTTTCAAACTTTTTTTGTCCACGGCTCCCTTGGCCTAAACGAAAGCTTCCCACGGCTCTCCTGGTAGTAATAAGATTCAAATATAAGGGTCAACAGGCCTACTAGAGATTCAACACAAATGAGTGATATAAAAAGCTATATTAATTTCTCCATTCTATTAGGTGTTAAAATAACACATAACACATTTTATTCACTTTTAATTTTATGACAAAATTCTTCTAAATATTAATGGGAAGAACGAGCTTGCTTCTTCATCAACAGTTGTTCAAACCTGGGTACAATGTTTGAAACTCAGACTCGCAATTCTTTTTCGACGTTCAATTTTGATCTCAATCAAACATAAGTTGGACACAGCTCGCGTGAGTACGGGAACCCTTGATCTGTCTGGGTAAAAATATTAAATATTCCCGGCCGCGACGCGCGCTAGAGATATATGTCGATGCGAAAGGAACCACAGAAGCTTGGTAAAGGACTTTCCAAGTTCAATAATTAATCCACAATCAATAAGTAAAATAAATATTTTATATTACAAATAACATATAGTATGATCGTACAAAATTATTTTGTGAACATAAATGACACAAGGAACAAAGTGAATCAAATCTAAAGATCATTTTTAATAAATCACCGCGACGCCCCTACCATATAGCCGCGACGCCGCCCCTGGGAGCCGCGACGCACAGTTTGAAAACCTCTGCGTTATACTGCGATTTTCGTAACTTTGTCCCTGACAGGAATCAGCTATTTCGCTACCATCCAATCAGGAGCTTATATTTCGCGACATTGACGTCACTACAGTGACGTTCAAGCTCCCGATTGGATGAAACCGTGAACAGCTGATTTCTGTCAGGGACAAAGTTACGAAAATCGCAGTATAGACCGTGTTACCCTCAGGATGGTGGTGATGGGCGCGCTGTACCTGGGCGTGTTCGTGAGCGTGTGGCGCACGCGTCGGCGCGCGGGCGCGGCGGTGGCGGCGTCGGCGGAGCGCGGCAGCCGAGAGCTGGAGATCGCGCTGCGCGTGCTGCTGCTGGTGCTGACGGACGCCGCCTGCTGGGTGCCAGTCGCCGCCCTCAAGCTGCTCGCGCTCGCCAGGGGACACGTGCCAGGTGCGAACGCCACGCCCACTTCTTACACTTGTGCCCTTTATACTTCTTCTGTACTTGAAGGGTTTCATGCAAGAAGATGTTAAGTCAGAAAATGGCCAAAGAATGTATTTGAGATTTAGTAAACTAGCATGGAACTTTCTTTTGTATTGCTGGCCACTTCTTACACTTGTGCCGTTTATACTTCTTCTGTATTTGAAGGGCTTCGTGCAAGAAGGTGTTAACTCAGAAAATACCCAAAGAAGACATTTGAGTTTCAGTAAACCAGCATGGAACTTTCTTTTGTATTGCTGGCCACTTCTTACACTTGTGCCGTTTATACTTCTTCTATATTTGAAGGGCTTCGTGCAAGGTGTTAACTCAAAAAATGGCCAAAGAAGATATTTGAGATTCAGTAAACTAGCATGGAACTTTTTTTTGTATTGCTGGAAATTATTTCTTTTTTATATGACAAATATTGTGATTTTCATCAAAAGTAGCAAAGCAACTAATAGAAAACTCATAGAAAAGTCATTTTGACGACGAAACTAAAATTGAGTAAACACCTTCATGCACTAAGCCCTTCATTTCGCATCTTCTCCTTCTCCTCCAATTCCAACAATTCTTTGCCATTCTGTTTCTTCTTCATTTGCATTCTTCTGCTTTTCTCTATCTTCCTTCTTCTGACTTTTCTCCTTCATATTTGATGCTTCCCTTATTTCTTGTTCTAACTTTTTCTTGCCCTTCTCCATGTTTTTATTGCCCTCCATATTTCTCGTTCCCGCCCATTTTTCTTCTTCCGCTCCATATGTCTTGTTCCGCCATCTTTCTCCTTCTCCTTTCATCTTCTCCTCCTGATTCTCCTTCAACTTCCTTGTTATCCTCTATCTTTATTGTTCGAGCTGTTCATCTCCATTTTTGTTGTTCTTCTAGTTCTCCATCATTTTCCTTCTCCAACTCCTCCATCTCTCATCTTCTTCTTTTCTACTCCATCTTCTTCTCTTTTTTTCTCCATATATCTTCTGCTTCAACTTGTTTTACTTCTGCTCGCCCATCTTCCTTCTTTTTATTATACTTATCTTCTTTCTCTTATTCTTTCATTTTATTAGTAAATTCTTCATGTCTTCGTCTAATCATCCAACTTTCACATAGTATAGATTCTCGAGCCAGAACCGAGAGCTTTGGTTCTAGTCATTATTGTACTTAGATTGTGAGTCACAATTTTATTCAGATTTCTTACCAAGTGATAAGTTCTTTAGTTGGTAGACTGAAGTGTCATATTCATTTTCACACAATTGTTCTATTTTTAGATAGGTATCATACTTGTATATGTGTGTTCTTCATAATGTGATTATTCTGATTTTACAGATGAGAATTAGAACTATCTTCAAACATTTCTCTAATGAAATTAGAATGTTGCATACGAAATTGTTGAGGCTTTTGAATATAGTTTAACTGATGGGAGACCTTTGAAGAATTGGGCCGATGAAAACGAGAAGTACGAAGAGACTGTTAGCGCACCTTGTCGTTAGGATCTGCTTTTAACATTAAATATTGAAGAAATATAAATGTTACCTGTGCCTGGGGGAAAGAAAATCTGTTTTCTTTCTGGTTCTCTCTCGTTATTCATGCGTGTGTGATAATTCACGCGATAAATGCTCTGGTTCACGGAGAATACAGTTACACAAAACTTTACATAAGTAATTCAACTTTCAGTGTCAGTTAACACCCGCGTATTTCTAGTTTTTTACACAAACGAGGCGATCCGCCACCAGACTGTTCGGCTGCTGATTTTCAATGTGATTTCGTTGCGTCTTAGCGGGAAGAAGCAAATTTCTCCGACGACAATGGAAATTTTGTTAGAGCGCGGTGACTTGCGCCGTCCAGGAAGGTGCTGCGCTCTCATGGCCATCTTTGAAAGCTGTTCAGAGAGCAAATTCTTAGGACAAATTATTTCGTCTCTCTGAAATGCTGTCGGTGATTTTGAGGGAAAATTACGAGGGATTTTGAGTGATCTCGAACGCGCGACGTTTGAAATGAATGACTTTTCCTGTTAATTCGTCCCAAAGAATGGTTACAATTGTTTTTATTCGACGTTAGGTGCCAAATTTGAAATAATATGGTTCCACTTTGTGAAAACAGAAATATTAAAATAAATTAATTTATATATTACATTGATGGCCATTAAAAATATTTGATTTTTAAAATGACACGTACAAATATAGATTCGAAATATAAATACTTAATTTATAGTTGAGAAAACATACTAATAGTACTCATTTAAAGTATTGTTTGCTTTAAAAATGTCGATTAGATTCCATAGTGACAAAAAACGTGAAAGAAGCGAATAAATGCTCTTTGGGGTACTGAAATAAATTCTGGAACGTTAAGCCTGAGCTTTCCATTTTCACGAAGCAGCGAGGTTTTGTTAGAGAAGGTCACCTAGGACTAGCGTGAAGGTGTTAGTGAGAAGCGGCGTGCTTTTGACGCGTTGAAGGGCGATCAAGTGGGTGGTACAGCAACATTAAACTCCGCAGATGAGCCGTAACGTGGAAGACTAGTTATTAAAAACGTAATAAACCTTGGCGTAAACGCTGTATACGGCGGGTTAATATACATTTTACAACGTGAGCGTGGTCAACTCGAGGTATAATATAGCATCTCTTGGAAACAAAGTGCAGTCTAATTGAGTACTGAAGAGATACATTGGAGAAAGAGGATCGATTCTGAGGATGCAATTACCTAGGGAAACGGTACAGTCTTGCAATCTTGTGGTTAATATTTTGAGATTTGTATCCCTCGAAAATTATGAGTTTTCAAAATATGATATTTGTGGGTTTGTTAGAGGAGATTATTTAAGTAAATTTAATTAACATCGTGTTAGCCCTGATGCCAAAGGTATATATTCTTAATACAGGTTTGATAAATTTTTTTTTCAAATATCTTAAGAATTCTGGCGTCGTACTTTGCTCGTTAGAGTTGGGAAAAGGTGATTTTCAAGAGAGTATAGTAAGAATTTTTTAACAACACATTATTTCCATCACTAAATATGTGTTAAATATCGTTCGTTGCTTGACTGTAATATTTTAACATAACTAACTTTCTAATCGAACGTAAATATCTAATTTTCCATGGGTAATGAAACGATGTATTATTGAGTGGCTTCTTCTGACAACCCAAGTGAATCTATGAACGCCTTTATGCTTGAAGAGGAAATTCTTGGTTTTTAGATCATTGCAATTTATAAAATGTCTCATTATTTTCACATATTTTTTAATGGGTTCATCATTTGTTCTATTAGCTTTGTCCAAATCTTGCATTAAGATCTCTTGATGGTAGAAACTATTTTTATTTATGGCATCTAACATGTCTTGTAAAATGACAAATTACAACAAACATTATGATTCTTCCATCCTACCATCTTCTGGTACACTGCTATAATTCGTCGAAACCTTCTTTCAGTTTTTAGACTGCAGGATTGTTTCGCACACTCAACCATATTATGAAATTTTGTTTATTTTCATGTTTTCTATAATAATTATTCCTTATTTTTCTATGTTCCTTTAGTAATTAGAAAGTCCATTTTGTTTTTGTTTTGACTTGCAATTTTCAAATATTCAAATGTTTGCATCTTTTTCTCTGTATCTGCTATATTTTGATCGAAGAAATTATTTTGTAGGCCTGCACATTGACCTAAATTGAACACACAAAATTATACATTCTTGAAAGATGCTAATGTTTATGTACTAAAGCAATACATCTCGTGTTTTCCTCTCGAAACTCGGAGGGTTGGAATTATCCAATCATAGACCATGCTTACTGAATCTTTAAAAGATGCTGTACTTTGCTTTTACATCAAATATATAGGAAAATGTACTGAGGTAAGTTTTAACACAAAAAAGCATAAAATTACCATTTTTTAGGGACAACCAAACCTTCGTCACTCCTCGTTAATGACTTATTCTGCAACCTAACTTCGCGAATGCCAGCGAATACGCGATCGGTGATTCGTGCTTAAGTGATACTGAAGAAATATTATTTATACAATCACACCCTACATCGCTTTATTCCTGGGTGTATATGTACCTCCTACCAGCGGACGTATGCGCATGGGTGGTGGTACTGGCGCTGCCAGTCAACACCACGCTCAATCCGCTGGTGTACACCTTCCCCAGCTTACATTAAACACACACACACACACGTAATTATAAGTTGGCTCGATTTACCTTCGTAGCAATGCGTCTCGGGTTCCCTTCTCGAGAAGATTTTGCTACCAACATTGGAAGAGTTGGAATTAGACAGCGAGTAGGGTTAGCGTATCTAAAAAATAAATTTAAAAACGCACTTCACTTTTACTTCAAAGTTATGTTTTAAAGAACTAAACTAAGTATTAAATAAAATTACAGAGTTTGAGAGGAAGACTGGTGTCGTACTTCTAAAATAAACTATAGAAATAAGCTTCTTTCATCATTTTAAGTGAGTACCAAACGTCCGCAAAGTTACCTCATTAGCGACGGGCACTGATGGAAGCTAATTTGTCGAATGTCCGACGTCTGACAGTTCTCGTTCACTGACCGCGCGTACGTGTATCCCCGCCCTGATAAACCAGTTTGTCCATCGCAAACTCACCCAACATTACTGACGCCTTTGCGCGTGTGTGCGTGTGTCTTGCCAGCGGACGTGTACGCGTGGGTGGTGGTGCTGGTGCTGCCGGTCAACTCGGCGCTCAACCCGCTGCTGTACACCTTCTCCACCCCGCGCTACCGCTCTCGCATCGTGCACCTGTGGCGGCGAGCTCGCGCGCTGTGCAGCCGCGGTGGCGGCGCCGGGGGCGGGACGCGGTGGGGGTGGAGCCCCTGGCATCGCCCTGCGCCGCATGGGCACCTCCGCTGCTGCTGCTGTGGTGCGGTGGTGGTGGTGGTGGTGGTGGCGGCGGTGGCGGTGGCGGCTGGTGCTGGGGCCGGGATGTGCGCGGCGCGCGGCAGCGGTGGCCCGGCACAGCTGCGGCCCTTCCACGCACGGTGAGTGGTGTAGGCCCGCATGGGCACCACCGATGGTGGCGGCAGTGGAGGTGGTGTTGGTAGCGGTGAGTGGTTGGTTGATGGATTGATTCGCGATTTCGGGCGCGGCAACTGCGAAGGTCGTCCCGTGAGTGTGGTGCACGTTTTTCCTACGGAGATGGAAATCTTCGCCCACTGGATGATGAGATCCGGCGCCGACCTACCGTCGGCTAGCGAGGTTTCCCTCAACCAGGTATCTCCCACCAGTGGGGCACCGCTCCAGCCGCAACAAGCTCTAAGCTTCTGACCGGTCTCCCGGCATGTGTGGTGGTGTAGTGAATATATGTGTAAATGTGTGTAAGTAAGGAGTAATGATAGAATAAGGAAGGGGAGGGAAAGATCGCGCGTGGTCCATGGCCAGTTTAAGGTACTTAACCGGCATTCGTCTGGTATTGATCGGAAAAACACGGAAAACTACCGACCAGAGCAGCCAGCCAATACGAATTTTCCTACTGAATTCGACCTTACTATTTAGCTATTGTCGAAAATCCCTCCACCGTCGGGACTCGAACCTAGGACCTCCCGGTGAGCGGTGTCTGGTGCTGGGGCGGGATGGGCGGGGCATGCAGCAGCGATGGCACGGCGCAGCTGCGGCCCTCCGCGCACGGTGAGCGGTGCAGGCCGGCGCCCACCGAGGGAGAGATTTATGTCTGTTTTTTTATTGGCGCTTCCTCCAGTCGGACCTGTTCCCCTCGGGGCCCCGTAAAGAGCCGACGGTAGACCGAGTAGCGGGAGGAACGTTATCGTGCCGCATCTGGGCACTAGCGCTCGGATTCAGATCACTTCGTGTGGAATCTGAGGTAGATAAAGGGAGCATGCGGCACCTATACGTCGGGTTTTCTCATTCACTCAGCTTCTCATGCCACATTTGCTCTATCTTCATCCACCCCAGTACCATAACAAAAACAATAAATAATAATAAATTACCTTATTGAGTGGTGTGGCTCAGACAATAAAGCTTGCTCTTGAGCTTGAACACCAATCTCATTAAATCTTCTCTCGCACCTAAAAAAGATAAAGGTCAAGTACAAGGAACTCTAAAACCTGGCCATAACAGAAACAGAAAAATCCTGTTAAAAAATCAGAAAGGAATGGTTTCGTACATGGAAAGATTTCTATATGCTAAAAACCTGTGTAACAATTGTCGGAATGGATTTAAGAATAAAATAATTCTGAAATTTTAGCTGTTTTGCAAGGTAACTGCCGATTTTTTCCATAAATGAGAATTCTAAATACCGGTGCTCTGGCCGATTAGTTTCTTCCATTTCTACAATTCCCAGCGGTTGCTGAAACAATATCTCGCCAACATACCGCACGCGATCTTCTTCACTCACCCTTCATTGACTGATTAGGTGGTCACTCATCCTCTTTACAGCTCCTGAGGGGACGTTCCGTGGGGAAGTGCTATCATCCCACCTCTGAGTGCCGATTTCAAGTCCCGAAAGATCTTTACGAAAAAGGGTGTTAAGCGCGTTTCCGACAGGTTTCCTTGGGCTTCTCCTGTTTCCACTGGCACTGTTATTCCTCTCCACGGCCATTCCACTATTGCTTCAACATCATTTAATCATATGAGTAATCGGATGACTTTAGTTTAAATACAGCATTGCCAATGACTCTGATTGAGAGTTTATAGGGTTCGGCTCGCGCGAACTTTCTGTCTTCTTGTGTTTTGTTCACCTCTTACTTACACACTTACATATTTTCACCATACTTCTCGGGAGGTCACAGCATGTCCTGGCAAGAACGGTACCCCGCCGGGGGAGATATTTGGTTGGGAAAAGATCAAAGCTCATGTTCAGACCTCTCCAACCAGCTGGAGATCACAGTCAACTCTCTAAACATGCAGTACACTTACGGGACTAATTACCATGGCAATTGACGCGCGAAACACGAAATAATCAAGTATTCGTAATAGTTCCGCACATTGTAATAAATTTCTTATTTTTTTAACAATGTAAATTGCCCCGATCATACACAGATTACATTCTATAAAACTCTCTCTTTAATTTGTTAAATAATTCAAATAATGAAGATATTTTACTGCATTTTCCATTACATATGCATGCCGAAAAATTCCCAATGGAGGCCCCGCAAGGGGAGGTATCTGAAGGAGGAAATTTCCCCGTAAACCGACATGGAGGTCGGCGCCGGAATTCACAATCCAGTGATGGAGGAACGCCGCACCTCCCGAAATAAAACATTCACTACACTAATGGGGCTAATGTCATTAATAGTGGATGTGCCCGAAAACATCAGTCAATCATATCAGCACCAATTAACCACGTCTCAAACCATTTACCACATATAATAATAATAGTTTCATGTTTTATCTCATAATAAAATACAAATTTGGATCTCTTTAGATAATAACCATGATTCACATGAATGAAATTTGAACTTTCATTAGCAATTAGAAATTAGCAATTAGAATCTCCAGAGAAAACAATTAGAATCTGAAGAGAAAGCAATTAGAAACTGCGATTTTTCTTCTGAAAACTTTTTATATTTGTAAAATTAAAAATAATGTTAAATTACAAAACTAACTTGTAATAATTTTTCCCAAAACTTTTGTTAATTTTTCTTGTAATCATCTTTAATCATGTATCATTATTTGTTTTACGAAAATGTTTTTTATTATGGGGAAAATGTAAGGGTGTCGATGAAGCAAACCATTGTTTTAAATGGGGTCAATAAAAGAAAATGGTTAAGAATCCCTGGTTTGTATTGATTTACCTGTCAACGGGGGAAAATACGGTTTGTTCAGGTGAACGCCTTTCACTGTCAACAGCAGTTGGTCGAAGGATTTTAATGGCGGCGGAATGTAATAAAACACCTTGTGCCACCTGCGCCTGCAACTGAATTTTTATTGTACACTCTGTAACGATTCGTCTGTTTTCAGATTAACCACAGGACACCAAAGATTGTCTGTCGAATCGTAAACGCGTTTGCGAAGTTAGTGTGTCAGTTGACGTAAAAAGAAGTTAAAGAAAACAATAAACACTTTCATTGAAGCTCATTGAAGAAGTCCAAAACCAATTATTCAAACGTGACTTGATTTATTGAGTTCCTTGAGATTACTTTCCATTTAACAAGCAGTTATTAAAAAATTCTAGTTCACTCCCATTTCGAAATTTGCAAACTGATAAGTTATCGTCGAATACAATTCCTATTCAATAATTTCAGAAGTTTTATTTGCGGAAGAATACACAACCCTCATTGTGGTAAAAATATATATTGAATTAATGTACATATCAAGATAATTTAACAATTCATTCCTATCGATTAAAAAATGTTGATATTTTCATCATTTTTAATACTTTAAAAGTAGAATTGATATAACGTTATTTCAAATATGGATTCGAGAGTTAGGTTCGAAGTATTGCATCAGCATTGGAAACTACAGTTTATTATGCGTTTTTCAGTCAATTTTCAGTTCTCAACGATGTTTTAATTACTATTTTTTTAAGGTGCAGTTGACATTTCGTGATCCAATACTTGATACGATAATTATCGTAACTTTTATGAAATGTAGGTTCAATCTCCAAAATATTATTTTAGACCTCGTATACAATTGATCATAAATACAGAATTAACTACAGAATTTTTTGGCACTTTTCACTCCTGGGCTGAAGGTAAAAGCATGTCTTGGAAATCCAATATTCAGAAAGGAATTTAACTTTTGTTTTCAATTAGTAATCATAATTTATTTTCCCCTCAAAGTCATTTACCTTGCATTCATCTGAAATCGGCGGAATACGGGCGGTGTGTCGCTGCTGAGCTGTGATACTTCGTGCCAAACCATTTCACCCATTGGTGGTGAACACCCTCGATGGTGACAATAAATACTTCGTTTTGTGAATATACCACAAGTTGTAACCGTATTGCAGACGTCTTAATATTGTGATATGTGTTCGTGTCTGTCGTGTAAAATGGATCACGAGGAATAAGGGTGGCACTTAAATTTTCATGTAAATTTCATTTTAAGGGATAAAGATTTTGTTATGAATTCAGAAGACGTACGCTGAGTAATCACTGACTTGGATAACTGTTTTTGAATGACCAAACCTGTGTGACAAGTCTCAGCGTTGCATCATAATCTCATTCACGAGTTTTATCACCTCCAAACTTTCCTGTTTTCTAAACTGAAAATTCGCTTGAAGGGTTAAAAAATCGACTAGATTGAGAAGATACAGTGTTACATTCACGTGGATACTATTTTTATAAATAAATTAATAAACTGTCAAAATTCTACGTCTTCGTCATTGAACTAGTTATTGCCAGATCCCGAAAGCTTTGTCATTTATTTTACCTAAAATAGGCATGCAAAATGCCTTTTTAACCTTTTTAATTTTTACTAAAGTTGGCTTTCATAAAAGACATTTATTCTAGCTGATGTATGATTGCAAAAAGGCAAAAAATCATTGAAAAAACATATTTAAAAGGAATTATTGTAACAAATATGAATAATTAACATGAATCTCATTTTCATTCTAGCTCTAAAATTACGTTAGTACTTAACGAGTGAGGAAATGATCTTTTCTTCGTAATCATGATTCCACACAGCCATCCGTATGATGGCTAGAATTTGTTTAACTCGCGACACTGTCATCTTCGAAAATTCTATGTTGTGACTCCTCCTTTTGAATCTTGAAAAAATGACTTCAGTGAAAATTGGAATGCTATTTTGTCGTTCTTCGTAAAACTTGTGTAATCGTCAGTACCTGAGAAGTGTCAAGGGACTCAAAAGTAGAGTTGGGATTCCTTGTGAGTAAACGAAGTCTACCAGTAATGCAAAATGTCAAGTATTGTTGACGTGGTATTATCTTCCTTTTTTATTTTCTCTCTAAGTGCGTAAGCAGTAATGCTTCGCAAAAAAACGCGAATTTCGTGACAAACAACAACTCTTATTACAGGACCACGTAAACGAAAAAATGCGGATTAAATCCAGTTGCTAAATATTGACAAATTCCTCTAATCACGTGGTGTAATATAGAATCCATGTTTTGGTGGGTCCTGCCAGAAATACCGAGTGCTCGAAAAAATCGATTGGCGGCAAAACGTCTGTCCGTCAGTGAACAATGTTAGTGGCTAAACCGAACAATGATAGCAACCAATCAACTCTAGCAGCCAATTTTCTGCAAAACTGATATTCCCCAATCAATCTGGCTGATGACGCGGCACCTGGAATTTGAAACCGATATTTAATTTTGGGGTACTATACATGAAGCCCCTGAGACATTTTCAAGTTTAAAAAAATGGATCCATCGTTTGTATTAAAATTTCTTGTTGGATAGTGCGAAGGACGTTTAAGAGAATGGTTTAGATGACACGTTCGTTGGAAACTATTTTTTTGAAAATTTGCAAAATTTCAAAAAATTTTTTCGGCGTCTTCCTTCAACTACAATTATTAAGGATAGAGATACTTTTCTTTAATAAAATCTGTTCCTTAAAGATATATTCATGTTCAATTTTTCGAAAATTTTAGTACTATTCCCGTAATTTTGCTTAAAAGTACGGGCGAGAAAGTAAGTGCAGTTTTAGCACCACTAGTTCATTTATATTTTTAACACAACCTCTACTTCCACAGAAAGACAAAACACGACTGTGCCTTCGCGTTGTCCAGGTTTGGAGGTATATCGAACTTCATTGAGATCGGTGCCTGGAAAATGAAAAAGCAAAATAATGATGTAAATAGCAAAAAAAAGGCAAAAATAAGACAAAATGGCAAAAGTAGGCATGAGAAGCAAAAATAGGCAAAAAAGAGCAAAATGAAAATTTAGCAAAGATGTTTCACTGTCTCTCGCTATTCTTTGCCCCTGACACCCCCCTGTGATGAGTAACCCCCTGTGAGAGTTCATCTGTTGCAGACACGGACATCTCTAGTCACCGTGTTCGCCGCTCCGACGACCCGACCGCCAGCGATCACGGGGATGGTGGCTCCAGGGGTCGCCGAAACTGCAGCCTAGAGAACCTACTGGCCGTGGCACGGGAGCATACCTCAGTTATTTTCTATGCATAGTTTCTATTTTTTGTCTGTCCAGCAAGACGATGTGTTTGTTTGAGCTATTATAAGTCATTATAAGTCGTTACGTGCATTCACTGAAATTCTATTGCCTTCATTTCTCTGAAATTGCTGCCCATGGACTAACCTTAATCTAGTTCTTTTGACTATTATTCTCAGCTCAATAACATGACAAAGATTAAAAAATTAGCAAAAATGTATTTATCTGTAAATATCTAAATCTGTTTTACCTCGAGACAAATGGTAGGGCGTTCTTTTGAAAGTAAAATGTATAAGTGCGTGTAAAGATAGTGTTCATTTCAAAATAAAATGTTAAGAGGCGTGGGAAGATTTATTTCAGAGAAATTAACAAAAATTGTATTGTTTGACGACCAGTCATATATTGGATTAGAAGCTAAACAATATGTTTAACATAATTCTGTTTTAAGGGACATTAACGCTGCCATTTACCCCATATCAGTGTCTGAGAACTTAAACGAGATTTATTATGAAATGTATCCCATTGAGAGTACTAAATCAGCAGAAAATAAAGATCAAGAATTTAAAAATTAAAAAACGATGCTAATTATGGCTACCGGCCCAATATACATGAAGTTTTTTTAACGACATTCAGAAGGGATCAAAGAACACTACACAATATTTTTAACTAACAAAAACTAATTGATGGCATTTATAAAATAAACGTTTTACATTATTTTTCAATTAGTTTAACAAAGAAGTGCCAAATTAGGTACCTAGAGCAAAATGAAGTAATCATGAAAACATGTAATATATATTTTCAAAATATTTACACACTACTTTTATTATGTAATGGTATGATAGGTAAGGAATACAGTACTCATTAATCCATAAGTGCAACATTTTAGCCATTCTGAAATGTAAGTATTCGTAAATAAGTAGTTTATTGTACTAAAAATATATGTGGTCTGTTAAGAAGATAATGTTAATACTAACTGATCAGTCCAGCATTTCTGAATTAATTAATATTTTGAACCCTGAGTCAATTATAAGTCGTTCAAGAAGTACATCACTTAAATGAGTTTCGACCCCATATCCAAGAACAAAGATGTAAACTAAAAGTATGAATATATAATGTTGCATTTCAATTGAATGATTGTTGTTTATCAATAAGGAGTTAACAAGGCATAACTCGTACTGTAGTCAAAGAAATACTTAAGTAAAGTAT
The DNA here is from genome assembly GCA_031308135.1 of Acheta domesticus. Classification (NCBI taxonomy): domain Eukaryota; kingdom Metazoa; phylum Arthropoda; class Insecta; order Orthoptera; family Gryllidae; genus Acheta; species Acheta domesticus. Next base: position 98,630,084 of record JAHLJT010002406.1, on the reverse strand, counting down.
CCAAAAAGAAAGATACCTCTCAGTTTTTTTTACTTGCATGTTGCCAAGTATCACCTTTCTTTTAAATATTCCCTTTTTTATCTACCTTTCGATATCACGCTTTACTACACTCGTTTCCACTAGGTTGCACGTTACATACTTCTTAATCCGAACAAATGTGATGAGTTTGCTTTGTTTTCAAATTCAGAATAACTATCAAGAAATCATATCAATCATTATCTTCAGTTTTATCTGGATGTTGATGAATACTATCCGAATCAATGAGAGGTACAAAGTTTTAAACTTGTGAATTACTTATGTGAAACAACCTAAATTAAAAAGAACATATATTTTATATTTTTTTATATTTTCGTAAGGAATGTACAAACTGAACAATTGGCATGTGTATTTCGTATTGTTGTTTCTTTTAGGTTTATAATTTTTGAATTGCGCCTTGTTCAATTAGAAAATATAAAGAGGATGGGCCAATTCACGTGGTATAAAACATGCCAGTCTGTTCCTCATCATATTTGCGATCAATAATTCCTTTACCGTTTTGGCCTCAAAACGGCTTGTATTTCCGTAGAAAGTACATGAACTGTGTCGAAGTCTCACCACTAGAATCAGTTCGAGCCAACTGCACAGGTAGCGCGTAGTTGTGCAACAAACGAACTCAGTTGTTGTGACGCAACACCGAACAGGGAGAGCACTACAATTCCGACGGAGGATGGCGAGGTTGGGTGCAATCGCAGGGTCATCGCATTCAGAGCTGCCTTGATATGCATCTCAATTCCTCCAATTCACAATGCGTTTTTCGTCGATTTCATCGAAGATTTTTCTTAGACAATTTTTAGAAATACGCTATGCTTCGACTTTTTATAAATATGAAACTTCTGGACGTAAGAAAACAAGAAAAATTTCACAAGAAAGTGATGTGCAGTGTACCGATCCTGAGCTTGCTCAGTCACTAATTATTTGGCGATAAGAAAGACCTCGTCTGCGTGCTTCGCCGCGCGATTACGTAACCCGTCGCCTTATCAGCGGTCGCTGGAGGGGGGCTGGGGGAAGACAGTTGTCCCCCCTCCTACGCGGAAAAGAAGGGGTTGTAACGGCGGTGTGAGGAGAGTGCGCAGAATGTTTCGAGAAGCGGCAGCGTGAGGTAGCAGCGTGAATTTGGAAGCTGATGGTGTGGGGCCGCGAGCTCCAGTTAGCGAGAAAGGAGAGGTTTGGCCCAGTGGTGGCTAAATTCACACGGCAGATGCGCGTTCGACGGAGGTATCTGGTCTTGGAGTACGACGTGGTTACAGAGAGAACACGTGCTTAGGCCCAAGACAGAGCGTCGGCAGCCGCATTAGTTCGCAAAAGATATTTGAAGTAGTGTGTCTTTCTAAGGGGAGAACATCACTTATTTATGAAGAATCTTGTCACGTTAATAAACTGCAAGTGCAGTTTCTGTCTTTAAATCAAAAAGAACATTTTGATGATAGTGTAAAATCCAAATCAAGTTAGAAACAATTTGGGTTATTTATGAACAATTAAAAGGTTATAAAAGTATATTTGCTATGAACTGTTGAAGAATTTAAGTGAACTTAAATATCTTGAAATATTTATTGAAATTTGGATGCCTGTTGAGTAAAAATAAAACATATTTTTAATTTCAACTAAAGGTGTAGGTTGTAATAAATGTTTCACATTTATGGTGTAAACACACATGTTTAGTTTTTTTTTTTTTTTGCAACTTCTTTTGAATATTCTGTGTTTTCAAAACTATGTTTATTCATTTTAATTGTACACAACATATGTCTTTGTAATTGAAGTGAATTGTTTTGCAAGAAACTACTATGTATGCTAATGCAGTGTATGTTGAGGAAGGGTTAATTGCAATTTTTGTAAACAGAAAGTGCTGAGGCATTTTGTCATCCGAAATGCCTGTGCTCTACCCTCTGATGTAATATTATGTGCACTCATCTCCCCAGAGATATCTTTGATTCAATTTGTTGGATTTCAATTTATTTTTGTCACAGAAGATGTTGCTGTGATGCTAGTTTGTGCCAACTTTGAAATTCATAATTTTTGCAGTTGATTTTTCCTCAAAAAGTTTTTTTTTTTACGCTGTTCAGTGTTGTATTTTTCATTGTTCATTTGTTTATGTGTGCATGTTAGGTAATTTTGCAATTTGTGTTTCTTTTTTTTTTTAAGATTCAATTATATTAATGTTTGTGGCTTTCAACTTTGTGTTTTTTTTCAAAATTTCAACAAGAGCCAAATTACCCACGAAATTTCCCCACGGCCGACCTACACGTTCGGTCACAGCAGTAACGAAGCTTTTCTCAGCAAATCGCAACAGGAAACATTTGATCATCTGATTCCGGAGGCCGTGGCGTAATTTTCCACCACAAACGAGCAACTCTATACAGAAACATAATATAATTTGATATATCATCTTCGCTTGTTTTACAGCTAATGTAGTTGAATACACAAACCTGTTGAAATAGTAGAAGTTCTATAATCTCTCGTCTGCTGCAACAATATCGATAATAACTTTAAATATACCCACTGGAACCTCATGTGTTATAACTATGGCTAGGACTTTTAGGTAAATACATATTTTTCTCCTTAATCTTAAGCATTGAATGTTGTGTAGAAATTCATGCAGTGTTCCATAGTTTCCATATACCAACTTGCATATCACCTAAAAATAAATGTTTTATTAAGTTGCATAAAATAAATATTTTCGTCGTAATAAATATTATTACATATTTCACTAAATTTTATGTGAATAAATGAATATTTTTAATATTTTTATGTTTAATATTCTGGACCTTTTGGATATATAGTGAAAGTCGCTCCAAGTTAGAACGCAGTGGTTGGACCACATCTCATGTTCTGGGACTTCCCCGATGAGTAAAGTGAATCTGGTTCACGACCTGGCGTCTGATGACCATTTCTAACACTATTGTTGGTTCAGTCAATGACACCCCAAGCAATAATACACACTCACAACAAGAACACCTCCCAAACATCCTCAGATTGCACAGACGAAATGTGCATAGTGATAATGAGGATAATGTCACGCTTTACTTGAGACTTTTCTCTATCTTGATTACTGGTTTTCATATGAGTAATAAATATTTTTGTCGTTTTAACACGTACTTTTCACTTTTTGAGCAAATAAAGTAAATATGTTCCGGCTTTTTAGCACCTAAACGTCCGAGCCACGTTACATGCTTCGAAAATATACCTTGCGAGAGCGAGTTGTAGGTGTCACGTCGCACGTCTGAAATTGAATCTTTATCTTGAAACTTTAACCTGCCTTCTGATTGATTGTTCTTGATTCCGTTCGCGTCAACTACAAGGCCATTAGTACCGTAGGTTTAGTGCGTGTTCGTTTCATCGGAAGGTGGTGGTGATCATTCCCCGCTAAATGGCGAGATCCAATGCCGACCTACCGTCGACTAGCGGGGTTTTCCCTCGAACCAGGTATCTCCCACCCGCGGGGCATCGTTCCAGCCGGGACAACCTCCAAGCTCCCGGCATGTGTGGTAGTGTAGTGCATGTTAGTGTGTGTGTATGTGTGTATGTAAGGGGTGAGGATAGGACAAGGAAGAGGAAGGAAAGATCGCGCGCGATCCATGGCGCGTATGTTAGGGTACTGCTCCGGCATTCGCCTGGTGTTGATCGAGGAAATCGCGGAAATCTACCAATCAGAGCAGCCGGCCTCTAGAATTCTCCTCTAGACAGCGACTAAATTCGACCTAGCTCACAAGCTAGTGTCGAAAATCCTGGCGCCGTCGGGACTCGAACCGAGGACCTCCCGATCAGAGGGACTGCAGTGACATCAGTTGATGCGCTGAGCCATCTCTCCCGGTCCTGCCTTCTGAGTGACAAAAAAAAAGAGAAGCGATTTTTGAGACACTGCTTTTTTGGTGCATTGAACTTGAACAACGCTCCTAATCGATTGACTGATTAATTGGTGCTTCCGGGCGCGTCAACCGCTAAGGTCATTAGTCCCGTAAGTGTGGCGCATGTTTTTTGCTCGGAAAGTGGCTGTGATCTTCCCCCGCTGAAAGGTGAGATTAGGCGCCGACCCACTGTCGGCTAGCTAGGTTTTCCTCAACCAGGAATTTCCCAGCAGCGGAGCACCGCCCCAGGCGAGACAAGCTGTAAGCATCTGACCGGTCTCCCGGCATGTGTGGTGTGGTGTAGTGTATGTATCAGTGTGTGTAAAGGGTTGGATTGGGCAAGGAATCGGAATGAAAGATTGCGCGCGGACCGTTATCCGTTTGTTAGGGTACTGCTAAGGCATTCCCCTGGTTTTGATCATTGAAATCACGGAAAACTACCGATGAGAGCAGCCGGCCGCCAGAATTCTCCTTCAGAACTTGATCTGGCTATCTGGTTAATGTCGAAAATACTGCCATCATCGGGACTCGAATCTAGGACCTCCCGGTCAGAGGCACTGCAGTTACATCAGCTGATGTCCTGAGCCACCTCTCGCGGTTCCCCTACAGCAGACCTGCACAGCATTTTGCACTTTCACTGACCTCAGGAGCTGCGTGCGGGCAACTCGGGTGCAAATGAGAAAATCGATGAAGGGTGGGGATGAGACCCAATCTAGGAGTGGGAACCACCAATCCGAATGCGCAATTCGAAAGATAGCGCGTAAATTTAAAGAGCAATCGGCAAGAACATGACGGTCATATACAGTTCAAGTAATATTGTCTTTTGTATTATATTACAAATGTTTGTTCTCGGTATATGACAGGACGAAATACGAAACTACAACGAATTACACATATTAGATTGCGACGCCAAGTATTATAATCCATTGTAGGGCTTATAATGTCATTCGCTTTGCTACGATGTAATCACAAATTAAGTGTTGTGCTAAACACAAAATTTTGATACTGTATTGTTTTTGCTTGATGATGACAGCAATAAACTATTTTTATTAACTATGTTTAATTGAATAAGACGATTCTCTCAAAGCAAAAACATATTGTTCTTAAAAAAATCATGATTATTTTCTGTTCTAATTTCTGACAAGAGAGTTGAGTCGTGTACGAGATCGTATAAAATTATAAAGCCCTTTGCATTCTATTTAACCAATACCCATGATTATCTTATGATTGTCCGTAACATATCATCACAAAAGTTTGCTCGTTGATCTCTTTTATTCAGTTTCATAATGGGAAAAAATGGTCACAAATGTGCTATTAAACATTACCCTTCTTGGAATTGCCACATATTCTATTTTATGTCAACCTTGATGTGAGAGATTGCTCTCATGATTTTGTTCATTTTTCTATGATTTGGAGATTATAACATTCCTGGTGAACAATCAATAATTAAATTGCAATTTCAGTGTTAGATAGAATTAAATAATATTTTTTCTCATATATAAGCATATATTTTAAAGCTATTGCTTTAAAATATTGCTTAAGAGTCACAATGAGCATGTTATTTTCTTTAAAAATGTAGAACATGAAAATACATACAGTGGTGCACAGAACGTAAACAGTGAATTATGTACCCTGGTAACATGAAATACTAGACATAATTCATTTAAACAAATGGGCATTTAATTTTGAAGCATGGATCATTATTAGACGCCCAGGCATTCAATCTACGCGCCGCGTCGTGCTACGTCAGACTTCTCCCTCCCCGCAAAGCTTCCTACTCCCCACTACTTGCACTTTCGGCGCTACCACGGGCAGACGACCGGCTCCCAAGTGCAGAATGTCCCGCGGGAGCAGGCGTTGTGCAGGTCTGCCCTACAGAGACCAATTCCTTGTGGAGTATCCATCTACTGGTGAGGCGGTTACGCCACATTCTATATAAATCCTACAAATCTTCGTGCCGGCCGTAGAAAGCCGACGTGTGGTCCATTGCGCCATCTTCTACTCTTGGCCTGCGGCGAACAGACCGATCCTCTGCCTTCGATATAACAAGGCCAACTGCTGCTCAACTCTGATGTCAGCGTTAGTGGATGAACCCAGAAAGTGCGGACAGAAAGAGCTACAAACCTGTTATAACCTTGTCGACAGTTCATTTGGAATAGTTAATTCATGTTGATGATGTTGACGTTACTTAATTTTATCTTAACCAAAAAGGTTGAATTAAATTGTTCGTTTAAAATAAAGTGTTGTCAATTAGTCGTTTAAAAAAAATAAATCGCCTATTTCCAGAAAATATACCTTTATCTGACTTATACGGCCTTTTTATATCTTTGACATTTTCATAAATAATTGGATACATTTTTTCAGAGATTCTAAGTATCTTCTCACTCGCTACTCTAGGGGAACCAATAAGCTTGAGAAAGTCCACATATCCGAAGTAGACTTCCTCGAGTTCCTTTCTGCTAAAAAAGTACCTGTAAGAGGCAACGTGAATTATACCCATCACATTATTTGGCGAAGAAAAAAAGACAGTCGGTTAAAACTTTACTTTGGAAACAACAAACCCAAAAATATTGAAGACAAGCATCAAATCTGAATAAAAAATTTTGTATGTAGTTCAATGAAAAGGTACGAAATGAAATGGTGAAACACAGTACTAAACAGCTTTAGTCTGAAATTTACAAGCGGAGAATGCGATACTGAAAGTAGCGTTTGGTCGCCCCTGCTCTTGTGAGACTGTTCTAGCAACGTCAAAGAAAACCAGCAAGATTAACAGTTCATTTGTGGCAGTGGACTACAATCTGATCAGAGAAATGAGAAAGTTTTAATTAATCTTCCATGATAAATGATGTGAAGAATTTGTGAAATTTGCAAATTTGACAATTTTAATTACCAATGCTGTATTTTATTTTATAGTATCATTTATTTTCTTTAATAAAGGAAAGGGAAATCGATATCGCTTTTGGGGCAGTAACTGTCAATTGGCGTCTGTTAAGTGTTCTCGAACAAACTGCCATGGGCTAGGTATCCAGTGACGCGCCGCCATCCCGGTGCATTTTGTACAGCCCTTACTTCTAAACCATGCGGCAGTTGCTCTGGACCTAGTGTCCGTGAACTCTAAACTACTTACCTTGCTCGCGACCTTGACATGCGTGCTCTGAACAAATCTACTTCGTTTATACTGATGTCGCAGTGCACTTTTAATACCTTCCTTTCTCTTCAACTTATTACTCCGGTCTTGAATAAAAAACACTTTTCTTTCCTTATTATTGTATCATTAATCTGAAGTATTGGTGTGAACTCAAAGACGAATGTGACTAGTTATCACAGAACATGATTGATTGATGTTTCCGGGTACGTCAATTACTATAGTCATTAGTCTTGTTAGTGTGCTGAGGTGGCGGCCTTCCTCCTCTACTGGATGGTGAGATCCCGCGCTGACCTACTCGTCATCTAGTAGCGGAATTATCCCTTCGAGTATCACTTCTAGGCCCCTCGTTGGTTAGCATGCTCGCTTTCCATGGCGCAACCCCGGGTTCGATTCCCGGCCAGGACAATTGTATGCGCTTTCCTTTAAAATATTCTAGTATCTGTTGCTGTGTGACGATGAGGAAGCCCACCCTACTGTTAAGAGACCTGTATATACGGTGAAGGGATATCTTCGTGCTAACCACACGAAATCTCTTATTCCATGGCCGAGAGGTTAAGTCACCGCTGATCGACCAAGGCCCGTAGCGGGCTGTCGAGCCAAAGGACAGAACACTATCCCTACAAGCGGAGCACTGACCCAGTGCGTGCATAGTGTATTGCGTGTGTATGTTAAGGGATAAAGAAGGAAAGATCGCGCGCAGTCCTTGACTCCTTCGCTAGGATACTGGTCCGGCATTCGCCTGGTATTGATAGGATATTCAACGAAAAACTACTGATTAGAGCAGCGGACCCCTAGAATTATTCTCCAGACAGTTGAATTCATCTACTTCGTATCGAACACACGCCATTGTCGGGACTCGAACTCCAGGCCCTCCCAGAGTCGCTGCAGCGACAACGGCAATGCTAGCTCAGTTTTCGACCTAAACTCAGTTTTTGTCATAGCGAGACCTGAAACAATAATCAGTCAACTAATTCATATCTCCTGTTGACATACAGTTGCTGTGAAGGCGCCAAACAACGCGGCCCGACCTCCTAATCTGGGTTTTGGGAAGATGGTAAAAGGGGGAAAAGGAAGATCACGCGCAGTCTGTGGCCCATTGTACAGGAAGCATCTCTGGCTTTGGCACCTGGAAATGGTCAGGGAAGTATAGGAAATTTTTGAGCAGGCGACTTCTATTTCATTAGGCTTCACAATCTCACAGATGTACGACATGTTATGTCCATAAATGAAAATCGTACGCTAACTCAACAATTTATTAATCCATTCATTACAAAAGTAGCCAGCCACATTGCCAGCCCGGGCAATCTCCAATGCCCTGCTTCCCTACACGTTCGGCTCCTGGACGTTTCCCGCTGACGCTGGCTGGGATCGTCGCCCCACGACGATCGACATCTGGCTGCTGGTTCTCTGGACTGGACGCGTACCGCCACTCGTGACTCTCTCGGGGCTCTCTCCAGACTGCCCCCGGGGTGTCGGCCGGCTCCCTATAAAGGCCGATGCTAGACGGCGAGACTCGCTCCAAGCCTCGAGCCTGCCGGACCGTGCCCACGGCTTGCCGCTGCCGCCGCCGATTCCCGCCAGAGCGCGCTGTCTTGATGCTCGCGCGCCAAATCCAACAGTTATGCGCGCCGTGATAAGCCCGACATAACACAACACATCAAGTAACTTTCTGACACACCTCCGGGAATGAACTTGTCAGTAGTCTTCCCTCATTTCTACGATCAATATCAAGCGAGTGTCGAAGCAGCAACTAACAAACAGACCACGATCCACGCGCGATCTTTCCTTCCTCGCACTTGTCCTCTTCGTTTTTACTCTCTCTCTCTCTCTTTCTCTCTGTCTCTCTCTCTCTCACACACACACACGAATTGCAACACATGATGGAGACCAGTCGAGAGCTTAATGGATCTTGTCTGTGTTATGGCGGTATCCCGGTGGAGATACATGGATAAGGGAAAACTCTCAGAAACTACGTATAGGGCGGTGCCGGGTGTCACGTTCCAGTGGGAATGGAATACCGCCACCTCCAGGGATGCACTACACTTACGGGACTTACTTTATGTTGGATATTATGTTTGACTAGCGCGGTGTTGGGCTACGACGGCGCCGCGTGGTGGAAGAGGCAGAAGTTTGGTTGCCATAGAGAAACAATATTATAGTCCGATGTATTTATGTGTTGAAGTGGGTGTGCATTTTGTATCTTTGATTAATACACGTTCGTTACGGCATTTCGGGTTGTACCTTTTCTGGGAATCGTAAGCCTGCGATTCCTACATTTATTATAAGTTGGCGCGCCCAGATTCAAAACTTACTCGCTCCTAGTCATCAGCAATGTTGAGGAGCATCATCACAGCTGTCGGTTAGCACCAGAATGGTGAAGTAATTTGGGCTGAAAGAGACCTTTACGTAAGGTACGCACTGGCCCCAGCTTCGGTCGGTTAGAGGGGGGTGGCGCCTCCATCAATGGGCAGGTGCAGGCTCTCGCCCGGCGGACCGCTCCTGACAGGTAGGCTGGCAGCGGGCCAGTGCTTCAGCCTGTCCCCTCAGACTAAATGTCAGCGTTACATGGGCCTCGGCTTCATTCCTTGTGCTGCTCTTGAATGAACCTCCTAATTCCTCTTCCCCGATACAGTTGCAAGGGAAAGTCTGACACGGAGGCACGTGAATCAGGAAGAGGTGCGTTTGACGAAGTACGGAAGAATGTTCCTAGGTGTTGCATCCATGGGCAGAATAATAGTGAAAATTGTTGCATCCTGTCACATGCAATAACTAAAACTGCGAATTTCATTCAATTTATTTTGTCAAATGGTGATATCTGTCAGAATCCTAATATCTTTACGTTTGATGCAAGAATGTTGAATATGAAACAGAAAACATGTTGTATCTAGTAATTACAGAATGCATATATGATAAAATAGGAAGCTAATTTTAAGAAAGGAGAAAATGAATAATCGGAAAGTGAACAGGAGAAAATACATTGTCTGAATACCTGTCTCTCAGAGAATTAATTTAGCACAAACCACTCAAAACAAAAATGCGCGTTTATTACATGTGATGTGAAATGGTCTTTTCCGGAATGCAAGTCTATACTATCTGATAGATGGCGCTACCCAAGAATATAAAATCTTAATAAATTTTTAATATATTTTTGTTTTTAATGTAAAATAGAAAATTAAGCACAAGTAGGTTATCTATTCTTGGTATGTGTATGTCCTAAAAAAGATCTAAATGCCTTCGTAAAATATTAAATGTTACTACTAAATTGCAGCTATTTTTAACATTTCTATGCATATTTCAACATGTGTATAGCATACTAAAGTACCCCGCGTTGCTGTGTTATTTATCGTACTTTATTAGCCAGGAAAAGGAATTCCATCTATTCCTGCCTTGCTGCGTAGCCTACTCTATTGTATTGTATCCCCGCCCCGCCCTGCTCCGCCCTTCTCTGCCTGGCATCCATCGGTAAAAAAATATTTATTTTTTTCTTACTGTGGTTCCCGCCCCCCAATTTCACTCACTTTATAACTAAAATTAACAAAAAATGTAAACAACAATTAAAATGCATTTACTCACGTGTATTCTTATTGCGAAATTTTGTGTATTATACTGCAGTACCAGTGCTTTCTATCAATTGCCTTCTTCAACATACTCTTTTTCATATTTTATTTCTTCTTCTCGCGTATTTATAAAGAAATGTTTCAAATTTATCTCTTACTTCAATTATACTTCTTGCCCAACTTTCTGAATTTAAATAACCATTTCTTCACCATCCAAAGGTACGCTTTCACTCTCTATTAAAATAAAACACTTCCTACAAAAAATCATCAATTTGTCACAGTATAAGAATGGCACGTAAATAATTCATAGTATGTTTCACGTTAGCTCGTTCAACACGCAAATACGTAATAATCATGCTTAATTTACTATCACTAACCCAGTAACTATTTCATGCAGAACAGATATGTGTAGAGACCGGAAAATATGTAGTATAAAACGTCAAAATATGTACATAAATATGTAATGAAAATAGTAAGAATATGTAATAAATATGTAAAATCGGATATAATATGTAATCTTAAAATACACTAATAATAAAATACATTTACCTAATACGAAATTAGATTTATAAAAACTGGTCACTTCACATCATACAACTTTCTCGTCAGTAATAAAAGCTTCACCTATTGTAATCCAGGACTGTAATTTAGCAGCCGGACTTATCGCGATAGAAGCCATCGCACAACCTGGCGAGATCTACGACCAGGAAACATACACTGTAGCATCTTCATCTTCAGAGTTAAATTAGGTCACCGCTATTTGTTTTAAGTAATTGTAATTGTAATTAATTATCACGTACCAAGTTTAAATTAAAATGACTATTGTTTCTATTAGTGCCAGCGTAAGTACTAGCGAAATAAGAGATTGATTTTCGTTCCCCGAAATGCAAAATGATTCGTTTCGCTCCTTGAGACCAATGTATATAAATGTTTATAAAAATGTATATTAAATAAATATTATTAACAATTTTGGGGGGAAATTTAGTCTGAAATACAGCTTTCATTTAAAGGTCATGGGACAGTAACACGATAAGTCATAACAGATACAGCAAGCTTTCCGCTGTCTGTAAATTACTCGATTTTCTGAGATCTTGATTTTCTAAGATTCTCGAAGACATTTAAAATGAGATAAAACACTGCCCAAAATTGATAGATTAACATTTGTGAATATAAAGATGCTTGCTATGGCTGCGGTGGCTTATCTTATTACTAACCCAAGCAATTCCGTTGTTTATTTGTCTTTAACAACCAGTGGCGGCCGGTGGGTTAGGAATTATGAGAGATGGCACGTGTGACAGAACAATCACTTTCATTTCGTCTCCCAAATATTTCTTCAAGGGCAAACTATAGCATAAAGTGTACAACTCGTAGCCCTTACCCTCCCCGTCGAGACAGGGTTGTTTAATTCAGTTCAGGTGTCACCAATTGCTATTAGCCACGCTTATGCAAAACGTATAATTAAAATCTCGTTTACGATTTCAAATGTCAGGGATATCGTCATTCGCCACTTGTTGGCCGTCCCCTCGGACGAAAGAGTCGGAGAATCCGCGTCTCGCAGCGGGGGGACGCGGGGTCGATTCGTCCATCAGCGATACAGCCCCTGCGCTCCTCTCTTCTCCACCGAGCCCGCGAGCCTTGGTGTCGCCTTGCATCACCCTCCATTTAGAACAGGGGCGTCCAACTAGCAAGGTTTCAAGGGCCACATCTTAAGTCTCTAATGTGGTAGCCAGACATGTTTACATTACTCGGGTAATTCATATCTGACCACCGTGTTGATCATTTAGGCAGTACGCCCGAATGCCCTGAAACGGGGGAAGGGGGATTGGAACCATGGGTGATATCAGGCCGTATCATGCATCACGCAGTGGAACACTTTGGGATGATTTTGAATTTATGAATTAAGTATAAAAAATGTTTAATTTAAATTTTACCTATTTTTACATTAAGGGGTTTTTAACCCCTGTAAGAGATGTGCGCTAAGTGCACAACATTCTCGCTCAACATACATGCAATTCCTTTCCATTTTTACTTTCCCGTTTCTGTACATATATACGGAGTAATATCCGTAGTATAGGGAAAGTTATGTAATGCTGCGCGAAAAAATGATGAATTTTCGCTAGAAAAAAATTCGTTGCCGGGCCGTAGTAACGAAAAAGTGGATAAATCTAGTTGCTAAATTAAGAAAAATATTCTCTAACACGTGGTGTAGCCAGAATCCCTGTTTTGTGTGTCCTTGAAACCGAAAAACCAATTGAAAGAAAAACGTGTCTGTCCGTCCGTCTGTCCGGTGTATGTGAACAACACTAGCGTCTAAACTATGCGCACAATTTTTTTCCAAATTGAATAAACCTCTGTCCATCTGACCTGAGTCGAAGCTCTGAGATTTTAAAAAACATTTATTAATTTTTGATGGTACTTTACATGAAGCCCCCTGGACATTTTTAAAAGTTTCTCAAAAACGGTTCCGATTTTGTCTTTAAATTTCTTGTAAGAATAGAGACACTTATAGTAAGATACACTTATTAAGGTGGAATAGGTCCGATTTTTACAGTTAACTCTGAATTTTTGAAAATTGCAAAAGTTTGAATTTTTTCGGCGTCTTCCTACAACTACAAAATTGAAGATAGAGATTTTTCCTTCAAATAAAATTTGTTCCCCAAGTGAGTTCTTTCATTAAAGTCATGTACATTTTTTTGAAAATTTTAGTAGTTTTCTGGCAATACTGCGCAAAACATTTGCAATTTTAAAAAATAACAAAAACAAGATTTTTCTCAAAAATGGCTCCAATTTTTTTCTTTAAACTTTTGGTAGGGATAGTGCTAAATCTGCTCTATGAGATGACCTAAACGTCATATTGCTCTATTCTTTTATTTTTTCAAAAATTGCAAAAATGTCACTTTTTGACTTGTCTCTCGCGTTGGTAATATTTACATTAGTTGTAATTTATTCATATTATTATATTGACGAGTAAATGTGCTTTAAATAATGTCCAGTTAAGTATTCCTTGAACTCGACCGTTTTTTGTGAAAGCTAGCTCAAAATTCCACATTTTCAGAAACGCTAAAACGATATTTTCTCATAAATGGCTCCAAATCGTTTCCTCAAACTTTTAGAACGCACAGTGCTAATTGCACTCTTTAATATAATGTAAAGTTCAATTTGCGGTGTGTTTTTTGTTTTTTCAAAAATTACACAAATGTAATTTTTTTGAAATATTTTTAACATCTTTAATATGCACATTACCAGCCATTTGTAAACACTGTTGGTTTTGTAAGTTAAAGTGCTTCACATGACTTCTGTGTTTGGAAAACTCAAAAATTTTCTCTGAAAAAGAGCTTCAAATTTCGCATGTTTAGCCATTTCCTTATAAACGGTTCCGAATTTTTCAACGAAACGTTCTGTAACACGACTAGTTTACTAATAGTCTTTCGCGAGCCACAATAAATGGTACCTGAGGCCGCATGGTGCACGCGGACCGCCAGTTGGACAACCGTGATTTAGACGGACTGACGGACGGCGCGGCATGGCGGCGCCTCGCGCGCGAACGAATGCACGTCTCGTGCCAGAGCAGGCGCTATCACCGGCGCATCGGGCCAGACAGGGCGCTCCGCGAGGCTTGCGGCCGGCCGCTGCACTACTCCGGCGTGGCGGGCGCGCAGTGCGACGAAACGTCAAGGAGAATGCAAGTGCTGCAGGATTTTTAATTAACACGGATTAGATTAACCGAGAATCCAGTTTTTTTTCGGGACCTTCGTATTTTATAATGAACATTATTAAGTGAATTACTCTAGCAAATTATGTGACAGAACTTCTAACTTGGAACCTCGGGTGATTTAATTAATGTAATCAATTGACTTGAAAATGTATTTCGATTTGATCACTAGAAATAAGGAAACCAATTATTCCTGCAATAATTGAAGAGCTCCAGGTACAAGACCTGGACAAGATAAGCTACACCAGCCGTAACGAGCCCCTTGCTATTCGTACTTGTTAATACATCGATTTTGATGAAACTGTGGCTTATCTTGCAACTATGCATGTCTTGTTCTCGTTTTTCGAAGCCTCGGGGCAGTGACAAGATAATGCAGTCTTCTATCAAAAATCGAGATTTTAACTTTTACGAATAGCGGGAGGCTTGCAGTGCAGCAGCATGTTCTCTTAGGGAGGGAATTATGACATGGAGTTATGAAAAGGAATTGTGGGAGAGAAATGTGAAAAGACAAATTATCATCAAGTTAATTAGGAAACAAGTATATATGGATCATAAAATAAATTTTTAAAAAATATTGCATGTACTACGGGTGTTAACTGGTTCTAATGATCCTGAGCTTTCAGATCAAAGGCCGTCGGGACATTTTGTCGCCGCGTTATCAATGCCCTTGGTGCGTAAATGTATATTGTTTATATCCCGAAGTCACTATTGTTTTTCTTATTTTCAATTTCACTCTGTTAATAATTTATTCGATTACATGAAATTTGTTAATTTTTAATAAGTTCAGAAAATAAAACAGAAATACATTTCTAATTTTTTTCACGTTCTATGAAAACTAGAAATTATTTTCAAATTATTTGCGGCTAATTTTTCAATTTTTCATTTAATTGTGCGTCTGTTGATAAATTTAGGCCCAGTGTATGCGGGGCATTGAGTCTCTGGCGCAACTGCCTCTGCAGACGATCGTGGCGTAACCAAGGCTTCGCTAGAAGATTCCGCTACTTAAAGGTAATGTCTCTGTGAAGAGTGAGCGATAGAGCAATCCCTGTTCAAGGTGGAGTATCATCGTTACGTTTCTCCTTTGTGGTGAATGGTATGAAGAGAACTTATCGCTGGTGGTTCACATGCTTTCTACTACGGAAGTTCTTAGACTCGTGAAGTCAGAAGTACAATGCGTAGTGAGTTAATGCTTTAGCTCACAATAAGTTTGGACAATAAGTAAGGAACATGAGTGTATTACTTTTTAATAATTTACTTGATTTTCATGTTTTGCGTAATATTTTGCATTACGAACGTTGATTTTATCGTGTATTAATATACCTAGTTATTTGAATAACAACCTGAATACGATATGGATGATCTGGGCTGTCCGGGTGACGCCGCGTCAAAGGCTGTGTTGCCGACGTTTCGACCATCTCATCGTGGTCTTCCTCAGGGCTGGAATGCATTCCACCCGGACAGCCAAGATCATCCACGTGACTCCGGCCGCGGAAGCCTACGACTGAATACGATATGTTCTATTTGAATAACAACCTGAATAAGATATATATGATGAGCAGAGTAAAATACCTGACAAATGGAGGAAGGGGCGAGGAACTAGATGACTATTTTCTTCCACCCACCCACCCACTCATATTCTCGAAATCTTGCTTTGACATCCACAAACTCCTTTCCTTGAATTACAAACCTTTAAAATTTGTCATAATTTTGTTTTAACGTTTGGAAAGCCAGGAAGTACTATCCAGAGGAGAGCGTGTCGACGATTCAAGAGAAAAGAAACAAGCTATGTAAGTAATATCTAAATAGTTCAATAATCAAAAGATGTCATTACTCTTGATTTCCGGCATTTCTTGTGTTTACTTATTTTCTTCTTTATACAGCTTATTAACTTATTCAGATAATATTTTTTAAAATGTAACATAAAGTTAGAAAACAGGAAATGTTTCTGTTCGAATATTTTATGTGTTTCTTAGAAGATACATTGTATAGCCTTTCTTAAATATGAATTTGTTGATGTGTTTCTATCTGCAATAGCAGTCATTAAGATGTTCAATGAGAATAATTTACAATATTTCTCGTATTTATTTTCTTTCTTTCTTTATATATTTATTATCTTTCCTCAGTGTAAAATTATTTTTTTAATAATGCTATACACTTAATTTTCTCCACGACCTAGGTAGAAAATTCTCCCTCTTTTTCAGGACATGGCAGAAATCTTCTAGGAAATTATTTTTCCTCAATATTAAACATGATACGTTGCATCTGCCAATCTTGAATAAGAAATTTCCATGAAGCACAGTATTTTTCCTGTAATATTGTTAAATTTCTCCATTCACTTTTCAGTATAATAGGAAGGAACAATCTTGCATTGTAATTGGCCTCGTGGGTGCAGCACGCGATGTTCGACCTCTCGAAGACACCTGCTCAACCCGGGAGGCGCCGATTGCCCGGGGCGTTTCGTCACGTGGTACCAGGCCATTGTTACCCAACCGTCAATGGGCGGCAGGCCGGGAAGCAACTTCACTGGAGTGGGGAGGCGCCACGGCGAGTCACGCAGACAACCTAGTCTTCTCCTCAATCAATTGCGAAATGGCTGAGTCGCCTTTTCATTTTTGTAACCGTTAATGTTTTTTGACCAGTTCACTGAATGAAATCTTGGAGAAGGTTGAGTATCAGATGTCTTTTATTCAAATGATGTTTAGGATAGTTATTGAAGGGAATGGATAATTCCAGGCAGTGGGCTCTAGAGCGGCGCCCTCCCTAGAAGAACCCTACCTCGGGAGAAATTGCAAAATGTATCAAACTTGCAATAAATTGACTCGTTTAATTTGTGTATATCACCAGTGAAATTTTGAGAATGAATTTACTTTTATATGCCCGTTTCAGTGAAATATTAATGTTTTTGAAATGGGTGGGTTCGTGGACCACTGCGAGTCCGTCCGTAGCTGGTGCATGCAAGGCAATGGAACATTGAGGAAGAGTGGGATTTGGGTGGGGGTAGCGTACTGCTATTAGTGTTTTGTTCCGCAGAATCTGCGCCTATTAATTTAGCTAAGAATATCGACTCTTTCAACAGATTTCATAAATTTACTGTTTTGTTTCCAGGAAATATGTTTAAAAAATCTCTAGTTTCGTGTGAGCACAATTGTATCTTCCGTTACCAACAAGTTGTCTTAGACAAGGTTTAAAATCCCGATGCGAGCCAATCGGTTGTATACTATATGCTACAGTTTTAGTTGTTCAAGAAATATTTTAAAGAGGTGAAATGTATGTGATGGTTCGAACATGTTCACACCGCCCCTCTTAATTCGCAACCCACCGGCCACCACTGATTCCAGGGTTACGAGAATAAAATGAATTTGTGGAAAAGTATTTTTAAATGTAAAGGAATGTGATCTGATTTTCATTAACTTTTAGATAAACAACGTTTTGCGTTGTGATGATCTTTAATGTTCATTTGACCAATTGTTAGGCAACGGGAAAAGTAAGGCAGTCTGTCCACAAGTTTGGTGATATTGCCTGCCTCATATCTTAAAATTTCATATTTGTCTCATTGTTTTAGATTCACAATTCAATAAATTAAAGAAATACTATATATGCCAATATATCCTTTATGATATCCCAATCGAACATATTCGCTGGTTTATTCTTCTGGCATATTATTTTGTTGTTCTCTTACTGTTGCTTATCTATCCAAAATGTTGAAGTTGGCTGAAAGCTCTCTTCATTAACGTAAAAGGTTGCATTAAATTTACCTCATTAAATCGATTTTACCGATGGAGGTTTAGTTTTGTTTCACAGGTATCTCCACGTTCTAGACATGCATCCGTTTGTTTAGATTATCATTGAATTAATGTATTTAGGAAACACTAAAGCATTGCATAGAAATTTCAACAGTAAACGTTAGCAATACGCTCTCATATACATATATGTTTCTTCACACAAGAAAGCGCTATGCGACGGAATTCTTCTTGAAAACCATGTGAACCTTGCATGCAGCGTTAGTAGCTGTGGTGCAAAACCGCAAAATGAGCTTGGGAGTACGCATCGCGATGCAAGTTGAAACTTTCGTAACCTGCGAAGCGGATTTTGCTCACTAGCTGACCCCCCACGGCCTCTGCTCGTCCTTGGTTCCCGTCACCTCTCCTCACCGCAACGTTTTGCACCATCATGGCTCCTCTAACGTATCTTCACTGACATACAACAGTTTCCGCCATGGACCCCGCTCGCTCAATTACTCCCCGCCGCATTCTCTGTTACTGCATTTTTTGCTCATTGCCATTATTCTCCAGCGCAACCTTTATTTGTATCTCTTTGTGTTATTACCCACGACTCCACTCGCTTCTTGAACTCTAGCACTAAAATGATCATAAGTCTACTCATCTTCATTCTGGTATCTGTTCGAAATAAAAAAATTAGGAGTACATTTCTAAAAGGAATACTATGGCCTAGAAAGGCCTTCATTCTGGCACCTAACTAAAATCCGGGACATGCAACTGGGAAAATCAGGTGAGTCTTCACTACGAGTACAAATGACTGAATTTGGTAATTGTGCGCGATATCAGCCGCGAAATTCTGAAAAAGTTGATCGCAAATAAATTGAATACTTCGGAATATGAGTACTTCAGGAAATTACTCTGACGCTGATGGAGTAAATAAGAAGACAATGCACAGCAACTTGGAAGAAATAAAGCAGAATGAGGAGTTTTTCGTGAGACTATTAGAATCAATCTTTACCACCAAAAATTCGCGAAGAAATCGTTGCAGGAATATGAGTGACAGTGCTCCCGTAGTCCAGAGGCTGTCTAACTTTCTTTCAGTTTCTGCGCGCAACGACAATTTATTATTAAGGTACTTTTCTGTCGCCACAATACCACGGCCTCCGCTGAGGAGCCACTGCCATCGTCATTCCCCATGCTACTGATAATGCCATAGCTGTTGCCATTTTCAGTCACACTCTTTCCTCTTCCATCTCGAGCGTCGCCATTACCTGGATTTCGATTCCGCTATCGCCATCCTCAAAGCTATCTTCAACGTCACTTGCTTCTACATTATCGATATCAACGTCAACTCCCATGCCCACTTTCAGCGCCATCTCCACCAATTAAGTCCCGCCCCCTCCGCCGCCGCCCCCACAACAATCTCAATAGTTTCACATGTACTTCCACCGCGCCCTGTCCAAGGCCATCCTTACCTGGACTTCCACAACCAAACCATAGCCACCTCTACCATTGCCACCAACTAACATAAACACCAACTTCATCCACACCTCCACCGCCGCCCACAGCCATATCCACCCGCCCTCATTCACTACCATCTCCGCCACCCCCGCCCCCGACAGTGCCTATCTCCTCCTCCTCCGCCACCCGAATATTCGGGAGCTCCCGCAGTGCAGAGGCTGCATAGCTTTCTTTCAGTTTTGCACACAGCGAACATTTATTATTAATATAGTTTTCCGTCGCCTCAATACCACAGCCTCCGCCGATGAGCCACTGCCACCTTCACCATCCTTACCGTGTTCACATGCACCTCCACCGCCATCTCCAAGGTCATCCTAACGTGACTTCCACCACCAAAAAATACCGTCACTTCTAAAACCAACTCCACTACCCTCATCCCCCTCATCCGCCAACTTCGCCTGCACCTCCACCGCCACCCACAGCCATATCCACCAGCACCTTCGCCCCCACAATCCCTCCCTTCTCCTCCTCCTCCGCCAGCCGGAGATTCGCCGTCCGGGCGGGCGGCAGTGCTCCCGCAGCCTCCGCCGCCGGAGCCACCTGCCCCGCCGACCGCCGCGCCGCCGCTCGGCGAGAGGTATGCGGCGCGGGCTGCGTGCCGGCCGCCGGCGCCTGGGGCGCTCGCTGCCGCCCGGAATGTTAATTGCGGCGTAGCGCGGTAGCGGCGCTGCCCGCGGGTCGCCCTCCTCGCCCTGCTCTGCCCTGCCCTGCCCCCACGCCGCCGCCCCGCCGCCCCCCGCCGCACCCCACCGCTCGCGTTGCCGCCGCCGCGTGCTCCCGCTGCTGGGCGGCGCACACACGAGATACGCCTTCGCACATCCAACGCCTGTACAAGGACTGATACATACCTTTGAAGCTGCTACCAGGTGTTGCACCAAATGTATCTCCAAAATTAATGATTGGTCATAATTCAAAAATGTAATTTTCATAGCAATATTCCCTCGTAATTCGTAGCAACTCCTGTGCCCATGACATTAGGGCTCCATCGCAATCTTGGGTAAACTTCTCAAACAGTTAAATGTACATCCTGTTGTCGTAGTATTGCACGTGTACTAATAGCGCGGGACCCCTCTCTTACCACTCTCTCACAAAACAGCATTTTTAGATACGAGCAGTTTTACCCAAATTAATCGAAATAATTACATGATGATCACATCACTCTCACAAGAGAACTTCCCTCCCCCATCAACCCCTATAAGCTGATATTTAAATTGTATTGTTTTGCTTTTCTCAAACAATTTTATTGGAGGGGGATGCAATTGCCTCCTCCTGTTTGAAATTGCCTTTTCCTCCGCACACACACACAGGATAGCAGGGGAGTAGTGTGACGAAATTAAACGGAAAAAACAGCAACACCAAGGCTTGTTGCGGAGAGGGGACCCTTCAAATAGTTAATTCGTAGTCAAGGCCTTGGATTCCATAAAATGAATCGATTGAATATGCGTTATTTAAAATGTTTTGGTGCATCACAATAATAGGCGTGCGAGGAGGGGGAAGGGAGTCACTGTCCCCCTGAAATATTGAGAAGGGTCCCGTAGCCATACATTACAAAAAAACTTCCATAATTTATTACAAATGTATTCAATCCCTAATATTACTTATTTTTCTTATCTGTCATTTTGGTAAACTTTGGTACATTTTAGGATGAGGTTCTCGAAGCCATACGGAAACTGTAGATGGTTCAATTCTAAATGGTTAAAATCAACTGCATTAATTAATTAATTGTATCAACAAAGTTACTAATTAATTCTCACTGTATGTTTCATTAATCCTTTAATCTATATCTTCTAGTAAAAATATGTCAAAAGCAAACAAATGTTTAATGGAAAAGGAGTCTCAAAGGAGTTTTGCCTCCTCTTGTCTATGAATACAACTGCTCTAAGAACACTGAAGCCCAGAGGCGAAACACAAGAGTTCTGAAACGCTCCCGGGCGAGAAAGACATCCCCAGCGTTTGAAACGATGGCTTTTCGCCAATGAAGAAACTCCTCGCGGAATGTCCTCAAGGATTGATTGATTATTATTTCGTGTTTTTTAATTGATTTGATTGATTGATTCGTGTTTTTTTGATTGATTGATTGATTATTATTTCGTGTTTCCGGGCGCGCGAACAGCTGCGGTCATTAGCGTAGTGCATGCTTTTATCACGCGAGGTCGCGGTGGATATCCCCCGTTGGTTGGTGGATATCCCCCCCCATCAGGCGTCAACCTACTCGTCAGCTTGCTTTCCCGGGGTACCTCCCACCAGCGCCGCACCACCCCTACCGGGACAAGCTCTAGGCTCCTGACCGGTCTCCCGACATGTGTGGTGGTGTATTGAATGTAAGTGTAAGGTATGAGAGGATAGCTCAAGGAAGAGGAAGAAAAGGTCGTGCTCGGTCCTTGGCCCGTTTGTTAGGGTCCTCCTCCGACATTAGCCCGGCGTAGATCGGAGAAGCCACGTAAAACTACAGAGCAGCCGGCCACTAGAATTCTTCTCCAGGCAGAGGCTGGCTTTGACCTAGCTGCGTAGCTAGTATTAATTCTGCCGCCGTCAGGACTCGAACCCTCCTCCCTCTCAGAGTCACTGCAGCGGTAACGCTGGGCCTCGCTAAACTCAGTGTAGTTGGAAGTTAGTGATGGTTTTCACGAAAGATTTGCAATATCGTCACAAAAAATATCATAAGAATTGCTGTAAATTATTTGGAAAAACGGATGAGAATATAAATGCGTGAGAATGAAGTAAACAAAGTCGGATATAAACGGATTGCCATAAATACCGGATTTCAAAGAGCACGCGTGGTTTACTTTCTCCCCCCTTTCATTAAATAGACTAAATGTTTATCACACAATTTTGCTTGTAAATAATGTTTCTTTAAAAGGAAATTTTAACGTAAACTTTTCTTACATTTTACCTACATAAATACCTTGGTATACTGTGAAGTCCGAGTGGGCGGGTTGACAAGAACACTGAGGAGTAAAACGGCATAAGCACAACTTGCCCACGCTTTGGAAGTGAATATAAATCATTTCTACGTGTTAAACACAGACCATTTCCCCCCCCCCATGTGTTTTTGCATCAATGTTTCAAAGAAATCGTCCATTCGACTAAACAGACAGCAAAAGCGGGAAGACAACTTTTTAGTAATGATTGATAATAATAAATATGCAGATCCTTTTAAAAGAATTTATTTGTATCGGTAAACAAGCAAAAGATCTGATTTAATAAAATGAGTACTGCAGACATGTGACCGTGTCCTCCTTCCCCACTTCTGCCACAACCAGCAAAATGAGATCTCAAAAGAATGTTTGGCAGCTAATAGCATTCCGCAACCTTTAGTAATAGTCGAGTTACACTTGACCTCGCTCTTCACATTTCATGGCACCCTCGAAAAAAACAACACCTGTTTCTTTTAAAAAGAAAGACAGCTCTAACACGCTCTCAATTTTAAAGAAACCGTTTATATTGTTCTGTTCAAAATACTTACGGGGTTTGTTTGCCTCCAAGGAGTTTAAGAGAACTTTAAAATTGGTGCATTGTTAACGTTAATCACTGCAGCGAACTATTCCGTCGGAGCATTGACAGAATTTTCTTGGCGGGGGGGGGGGGGATATATGGACGAAGTATTCAGGAGACTTGATTCTTCCTTAATGTTAGATTAGGATTGAAAAATCAACGAAGAAATTATTTCATTTAATTCATTAGCACCAGTAAAAGAAAATAAGTACCTAATTAAAATATTTTCATTTTTCTTTTTAATTACTTGAAATCTACAATTGTGGATTTGTGTCATCGACCTCGGGGAGAGCTTGAAGTTTCATGGTCTTCCCCACCCTTCCACCAGCCTGGCGATGTGCCACTGTAATATAAGAGGATCTTCACCCACCTGAAACTCCTGAATTATTGATGTCGCTTCTCAAACTTCAAAATGTCTAAATAATCGATAATTGCTACTTCTGTTGTTGACATTCAGATATCATGCTTCAAGTCCTTCCTTTAATGCTGGATTATTTTTCTATTCCTCGCAACATCCTTATAGGATGTGATCATGGTATCTCATGAAAACGTGGAACTCCGGTTAGGAATTTATTGCTGGAATATGCATTTATTTTGGAAATTAGTGGAAAAATACTATTTGCGTTACTATAATTTTGTATTTTTATAAAAGCTATCAACAAAGTGCGGACTGTGAATTACTTAAAAATTTAGTGTTCAAAACAACACATCGGGCACAAGGTTTGAACAATTTGGTCACGTTCCACATTAAAAGTTTTTTGTTTAATATTGTGTTGCTTTTGTGCGTCCTTTACTACAAAAGTCAAACATAATATTGTTTTCTACTTTTTCATGTAGGATTCCGCAACTTACATTTTCACCAATAATTATAACTTTCTCACCTTACTTCTTAAGAAGAGAGTGTATTGTAATCCTGCTCCGGAACACAGCGATCTTTCGTCCGTAAATTCTTCTTGCTGGGCCCAGGAAACCAAAAAAAAGATAAATGTTGTTCCTACAAGTTGTAAACGTCTTTCTCTAACATGATTAGTACTCACAATCCGTGTTTTATGGGTTCTTGACACCGAAAAATCGATTACGGCGAAACATGAGTTTGTCCGTCCGTCTGTTTATAGACAATGCTAGCGCTTAAATGCCTAGTTAATTTATCTAAATTTGATATTTTCCAATTTATTTAAAGGAAAATAAGGGCCTTTAAGCTTAAAACGGATATTTCGGTACTTTATCTGAATCCTGTATTACATTTTCAAATTTTTCTAAAAAAAATGGTTCCAAATTTCTTGAAGAACGCTTAAAAATGGGGAAAGTCTGATTGAGGTCGAAATTCCTGATTTTTCGAAAATTCCAAAAGATCAAATTTTTTCTTCGCTTCCTACAAGATTGAGATATTTTTCTTTAATAAAATATATTTTTCAAAGGCAGCCTGAAATACGTACATGTACAAAATGTGCATGCAGTCATATACAATTTTTCGAAAATATAAGTAGTTTTCGCGTAATTGTTAACTAATTGAGGCAATTTCCCAATAATATTTTTTTAAAGACTCCAAATTTCTTTGAAAAACGAGTAGTTTTGGATAATTTATTCTTGAAGTTATAAAATTTATAAAAAATTTCTCAAAAACTGCTCCAAATCTTTTATTTTAATTTTTTCCATGAATGCTTAAAAGAATGGCGCAGGTCTCATATTCGTTGAACTATGAATTTTCAAAAATTGTTTTAGTAAGAAATAATACGAGGAAGTTCGTACTTTTGTAGTACCGCTAGTTTATGTTTTGAAATTACGAAGAAAAATTAATGAGACAATCGTACGGATCGATTACGTTTTTAATCTGTGTTGACATGACAGGAGCTGTCGTGGGCCGAAGGGCAAACTCGGTAAGGTAAGAGGAAATAGAAATTTTGATGGTAGTGAGTGACAGGTTCTCTACTGCCTGTTGCTAAAGTGGCACATTGTTTTACGATTCCCAAATGTTGATAACTCACCCAGAGTGCGATCGCCAATAGCAAGGCGATGGTGGTAATACACAAGTCGCGTAAGAATTGCTGGAGGCGATGGGACTGCATATGACATACATAATCTCACGCTGCTTACAAGAGAGTGGAAGTGCATATAAAGAATGTTTCAAAAATAGGGGACGTAATTTCAGGTATGTATTCCCCATACGTAGACAATCAAAATCGTTCATTACAAATGTGTCCGGAAATGGTTCATTTCCGAGTTATGACCTTCACAACACTGAAATTCATCGGAATAATTTTCCTTCCGCAGGTCGTTGGAGTGAAAGCAGGGCCGGTATCATTGGCGATCGATTAGTTGGAGCACATGTACTTGTAACACATACTTACACATACTTAAGGGGCAGGCGTACACAAACTTCTTGAAAAACACCATACCTCATGTTTATGACGAATGATCAGTCGTCAACACTCTCACTTCTTGCATGATGGCGCTCCTGCACACTTCAGTCGTATGGCTCGATGGTACTTGGATCGAAGATTTCCTGATCGCTGGATAGGTTGAGGTGGCCCAATTGCTTGGCCTCCTTGTTACCTGAACTGAACCCTCTCGATTTGTACTAGTGGGGCCATTTAACATCATTGGTATATTCGTCTCCGGTGCCTGATTTGGAATCCCGGCGGAATCGAATTATGGCATCTTGCGAGGAAATACGCAATCCTTCTGGAGTTTGGGATCGTGTTCGCAGGTCAATGAGATATCGGTGTGAGGTCTGTATTCAAGCAGGAGGTGGATATTTAGAACATCTTCTGTATTGGCAACGACCTGCGGAAAGAAAAATGTTCCGGTGAATTTCAATGTTGTGAAGGCCATAACTCGGAAATGAAACATTTCCGGCTACATATTGCAATGAATTAGTTTGATTGTGAATAAATGCAGAATACATAACTGAAATTATGCCCCCTATTTTTGAAACACTCTGTATACAGAGTGAGTAATATGTTTAACATTACGTGATTATCCAGAAATAAAATAAATTAATACTTATTTTCATGCTTAAATCACTTTCTTCTGTATACTAGTAACAACATATTATATATTATGAGCTTTATATGTCATTATCATCTAAAACTAATATGAGAAGATTTCTGAAAAATAGTCAAGCTTTTCAATTATTGGTCTCACAAATGCGCATTTTTTCTCTTTACGGTACATGATTCAGAATGTAACATCTGAACAAATAAAAGTTTGCTTGGGTCAAATTTAGGAGATAAAAAATTAACTAATAATCAAAGCAATGACAAAATTGCATCTATGTCTTCTTTGCTTCCCTGTTTGGTACACTATCAACAATAACTCGTGCTTATTTGTGTTCGTCGTTCATAGCATTTTAATAAACGTCTCCCTTTTTTTTGTCTAAGAGTCAGTTGTCTGAGCTTTGCAGCAAAGAAGGGAAATTGTTGGTAGGGCAATGCTTGTATTTAAAACATAACTAAAGAGTAAGTACTTCGAAGTGGAGGACATGCGATGAGAAATAAAAAACAATTTTCAATTAATGTGTGTAAAAGGAATGGAGAGAACTCACTGAATGCATTTGCAAGGTTCATTTTTCTTTGTTCATTCAAGAAGAACAGAACGTTGGAATAATATGCAAGACCTTGTACTTATATTTGCAAGAGAATATCTTATTGCATTAAGAAAACTTAAAATATAAAGAGAAAGAATTATTTTATTTGTCTACGAACTTTGCAGATCTTGGAAGCAACATCTCAATGGTTCTGGCAGCAGTAGAGATGTCAGAATTTTTGGATTTCTTATGGTCATACATCGACGTCAGTTTCTTCATTTTATAATTGTTTCGAAAATAATTAAATTGTTAATATATTTGTCGAAATATTTCGTCGACCACAGACCAGATCACGTTTCGGACGTCGAGTCCCAATAACACGTCGTTATCAAGGAATTATTCTTTTGATTAGTTTAGAGTCAATCATTGAGAGGGTGGTAACGAACAATTTCTCACGAGATACATGAACAAAAATACTGGAATCAATAATGACAAATATCAATTCTGGAAAAGTAAAAGTACTAACGTTAATGCCAGACAACTCATGTGAAATTATCCAGTTCTTTCAATTCTACGGTTAATCTGACAGCATTAATATGTTATTTGAAAATTGCTGAGTATAGAAAATTCACCAGCTTTTCTTCCTGAAGGTACTTCAGATTTGCTTTTTCATAACATAATAAAAGTAACGGGTAAAAAAAGAAACCATTTTCAACATATTCTGTGCCTGTTAGATACAAGAATAAATATACTTATACAGACTTTTTGTTTATGATTACCTTTTTTGCTGTTACTTTCTTTTTTGTTCCCAATCTCTTCCAACTAGTATTATTATAATAACACACATGAATTTTAGCGTATTAACGTAATAACATTCTCAGGAATTTCATCTAGACTAAAATTGTTGAGTGTGTTATTACTTATTAGGATTGCTTCATAATTTCACGAGAATATTTGTTAGAACTGTATTGTTTGATCATTCTGCAATAATTAATTGTATGTGAAAATTTTATACCAATAGGAGTGTTATTTTTTCCCTTGATACATGCTTACGTAGTAAAGAGAAAGCGTTGTAATGCCGCGACAGAACTCAGCAATTTTCCGACAGAAAAACTTGAATTATCCAAGGGCCCTAGAATCTAGAAACTGGATAATTCTTGTTCCTTTATGTAATGTAATTTCTCTATCACATTGTGTAGTCAGAATACACGTTTTGTGGGCTCTTGAACCCGAAGCTCCGGGAATTTGAATGGGATATTTTATATTTTTGAGGGCACGGTACATCACATTAAGCCTTAGCTACATTTTCAAAATTTTCTCAAAAATGGCTCCAAGTTTTAGGATAATATTTTTCCCCTCAGAATTCTCAAAAAACGCTTAAAAATGACGCAGATCTCATTTTCATTCAACTTTGTGAAATTTTCAAACTTGCGAAAATTGGAAACTAAACGAGAAAGTAGTGCTGCTGTTGCACCACTAGCTGTTTTAAAAATGGATTTTAATATCTCTATTACTCATGAATTTACATTATTATTTCAGGTAAGTATTAGTCATAATAAACATTTAATAACTTTTAAGTATGTGGAAAAAATTAAACAATAAGAATGAAAAATTATGTAGTAACTTCGAGAAATGCCAATGATAGATGTACTGTTAAAAAGAAAATTTATATTTTTATTTTTATATATATTTAAATATATATTTTATATATTTATTTTTACTAAATTTATATATTTTTTTATTAAATTTATATATATATATATATATATATATATATATATATTTAAATTCTGGCCCTCAAGAAAATGTGCGCAGATAAATTTCTTTCTCCACACGTCATATACAGTTTTTACTGTTTTTTGACAAATAAATAAATAAATAAATAAGAATTTAGTCTATACAATTTTTATCCTGACTTCTAAAATTAACTTTCATTGCTCCGCTATTTGAAGATCCCTAAAAGCACTCAGTATCACGACTGTTCTACAGATTGCATTTGTTATCTCCGAGTGCTGGACTCTTTAATATCCTGTTTAATCGATTGAGTAAGAATTCCAATCCTAACTAAAAATGCCTAAGAATTCTCATTTACGAGCTTCACATTGTTTGTGTTTCTTGGTTTCTTGCTTCCCCTGAAGCATATAAATATACGTTCCTTTTCGTTTATAGTAAATGTAATAAAATGTTTCGGGAATTTTGATAAATCATCTCTCAAAACAATACTCGTGGGCCAAAATATATGTATAAAAGTAAAATGATATGATAAAACGAATGCCAATTCTCAATTCTATTCCATTCTAAAATATCAATATTTTAGAATAATCTTAAAAATATGAAGGTACTTATTTAATTTACATATTTTACCACATGTTTTGTGTCTTAGATGTTAAGTTTATAAATATTAAACACAAACACTTCTCTTCGCCGTCGTCCCAATTACCAATTTTGGAAATTCGTTCGAGATGCAAGGGTAATATTTATTTAGGAAATTATTATGGAAAGCGAGTCAGATGTAAAAACGTCATGTCGACGCATTTTGAAATATGTACGACAAAGACAGTTTCGTACAAATTGTGTACATTTTTTTAGCAAGAATTCATGGAAATTTACAAATATATAATATTGGGTTCAATTTTAGTAGGGGAGGTGGCAGCCATGTTGATTCATGTTGCCTCAGAGTTTTGTTTACTTTGCAGAATCCAATTGTTTTATATGAGCGTGATTCCCAGCGGTACCATACGGCGATGTATTCTGGAAAGTAACTCTTTGCAATAAATAAATGGTAAAGGTAAGTATACATAAGCGTTTAAAACTAAGTTTTTCCAAAAGTTTCATAATGTCAAATTAATGTTGTGTCTTATCGGCAGAGGATTCTAAAAATTATCAGTTATTAGGCATCGGCTGAAAAAAGTTGTATTTTGTATTATGTGTATTAATTTTTATTTTTTAATTATTTTAATCTTGCTTTAATGAGACATATTTTCAAGGCAACACCAGGGATGTAAAAGGTCGCCTGACTTTTACGAGGTCAGTCGTAGCAACCTCATCCTTCAAAACCTCACCCCATTTCCAACCCTCTTCCGGTGATCAGAAGGTCGTTCAAGCCAATCACCGGAACGCCGGTCCCCGGTTTCGTGATTCACCAGCATTCTCCACACAGCAGAGCTGAATTTATCTCCCGTCAAGCACAGCCTGTCTCCCCCCTCCCCCGTCACAGCAAAGAGCGTATCCCAAGGCATTCATTATCCAGGCATCCGACCCAAACGAAAACAAACCGACTGGGGCGCTCTCAGCGCACTACGCAGCTAGATCCCTTCCCTCGCGGCCGCTCGGAAGGACCTCGTGGGCGCTAGATCCTTGCCCCTCCGGCAGCGCGGCTTTCGCGAGCGCGCGCGCGGCGGTGCTGGCCTCTGGCGGCGGGCTTCGGCAGTCCATGCGCGGGCCTCCTGGACGCGGCCAGTCTTGCGCTGTGTGTCGGTGCGGGAGGCCGAGTGTCGCCCGGTGCGCTGAGGGGGAGTTGACAGACAGGAGAGTTGTCGCCGTCCGCAGCAGCTCGACGAAGCACCGAGCGGAACGGAGCGGATTACCCTGACGCAGGTGAGTGGTCGGTGCTTCCAGACGTGACAGCCGCCGTGCACGACCGACAGCGGTGCGGGCGAGGCCTGTTTTATTTTTTTTTTTTCACGCGGCCGTTGCCGCGATGGCAGCGGCTGCGCTGGACCGCGCACTGGACAAAGCTTCTGCCGGCGCCGCTCCCCCCGCAGGGAAGAGAGGTCGGCGGCGGATTTTCCGCACCCGTTGGCTACCTGCGCGTCGCGCCCGCGGCGGCGTCCTTGGGGAACGCCTGCCCGTCCGCGTGCGCGCCGCCGTTGGGGGGTCGACGCCCGCGGGGGCCGGCGAGGGGCGGGCGGCCGAGCCAGCGGACGGACGAACGGCCTGCCCGCCCGCCCGCCGGGCGGTCAGCGTAGCACGCCCCCCTGGCGAGGACCTCGGCGCCCCCGCCCCGCCCCCATCTCACAACCCACTCGTGGGAAGCCCCAAACGAGGCTTGGTGAATTGTGGGAGGCGATGCGACGCTGTCGATTGCCTGTTAAATGGTGTCATAAAATGTCAGTCGAGTGTGACGTTTGTAGGCGGTTTCTCGATCTTGAAATTGGGCTGCCAACGTCGCTGAGGAACTAGTGAATGTGCTTCTGTGTGTGTATGGCCTGAAGAAGAAGAATGAAGGTGCGCATTGCGCATGTAAACAGTCGCGGATCCATTAATATTTATTAGCTTCTCTTAAATCGGTCATCGTAAATGTCATACAACACTAATGTGTTAATTTATAATCATATCACTCTTACGTTCGAACGTCAATTGAAGTTAGTGAAGAAGGTATTCATTACTGCTTTTTTTTCTGTTTGACACGAATTTGTTGAAATGAGTATGTTATGAATTAACGTAGTTTTTTGCGGTTGTAAAGAACAACCTATAATCTTGTGTTTAATGAGCACATTTGAACATTCGATACCAGTTAAAAATATTATTAAAAAATATAAATCGTAAGTTACAACAGCTTTTTGAGAAGTGTGGCCTTACGTCATTCGCCTCCATATTGGGGTCTGGAAAACTCTTGCAAGGAGCCCACAGATATATTTTAATACTTGATGATGATGAGCGATTATAAATCATGTTTATATATATTTTATATTTTCAAATAATTTATTTCATTGCGTTAAAAATTCCAATCAGTTATGCAATCTTAAGTTACTAGCAAGTACAGAATGAAATTATTCTATCGAAATAGTTCAGTCATCTAACAACGGTACCCATTAAACTATGTTGACAGTGCCCTAATAAGTTCATATTAAAAATAGTTGTATATTTAAAGATTAGAAGTGTGGAATTTGGAAAGTTTCTAAAATGCCATAAGACTTCAGGAGGAAACCGGTGGAGTCCTTCTTCGACCGTTCGACTGCAACTAATGATGTACGTGTATTTGTATTAATTAAAATTGTTTAATTTCACATTAAAAGTCGGAAGGATCACTCGCATGGAGCTCTCACCGAAGGCACGCTGATCCGTATTTATACTAGTCGTGATTACTTAAATTTAAAAATTAGAGTTGAGAAATGCCATTCTCAGAATGAGTGTAAGATGTCAGGAGCAAGCCGGTGCAATTGAACACTCCCATTAATTTCTTCAAAATGAAATGGGCGTTTATTTTCTTTTTATATATATATATATGGGCGTTTATTTTCTTTATATATATATATATATATATATATATATATATAAAGAAAATAAACGCCCATTTCGTTATTGGAAATGGAATATATTAATTTAAAAAATCGTTTTATAAAATGGAGAAATTTCGTTAATCGACTTGAGGACCTAAGACTGCAGACGCGGGTCGTCGGGGGTAGCGCCCCTATGCCGTGCCCTTGCAGCAAGGGTCGTGTGTGCTGGGTTGGAGGGTGCTCGCCATGCGTGGCGGTGGCGGCGGCGGGGCAGCGGTGGCGGTGGCGCGGCCGCCGGCCTTCGGGCGGGATATAACAGGACCGGCCGCGGCGCTAACGGTGCCTGGAGGTCAGGCGGTGGCCGCTCTCTGCATCTGGCGGCCGGCGCCGCAGCATTCCTGCGCCCGGGGCCCAGGGGCGCCGCTGGACGGCGGGTCGGGTGGACGGCGAGCGGGGTGGACGGCGAGCGGGGTGGACGGCGAGCGGGGTGGACGGCGAGCGGGGTGGACGGCGAGCGGGGTGGACGGCGAGCGGGGTGGACGGCGAGCGGGGTGGTCGGCGAACAGGGGGTGGACGGCGAACAGGGGGTGGACGGCGAACAGGGGGTGGACGGCGAACAGGGGGTGGACGGCGAACAGGGGGTGGACGGCGAACAGGGGGTGGACGGCGAACAGGGGGTGGACGGCGAACAGGGGATGGACGGCGAACAGGGGGTGGACGGCGAACAGGGGGTGGACGGCGGACAGGGGGTGGACGGCGGACAGCTAGATAAGAATGGAAGGAGGTGGCGGACGGTGGGATGATGCATGCGTATGTTGGCGTGGGTGGGATAGTGAATGCTGTTGAGCGATCGGTGAATAGGGAGGGTCGCAAACGTTGGGTCAAAGGGCGTCGGACCCAGAACGATTGATGGGAGCAAGGGGGTGGTTGACGGTGGACCATTGGATGGCGGACATACGTAGCAAGCTGTAGATGGCCTGCAGCGGTGTGTATGGCTAGTGACCAGTGATGAATGGGGGTACAGTGGACGGGGGTCTCAGGGTGCTGGTGAATAGACACAGCCGTGGTCGATTCAGATGTGGATGCACGATAATGGGTAGGCGGGGGAAAGTGGTGGGCAGTGTATTGGAGGGTTGTATGGGGTTGTGATGTCTGGAAACGCGAAATGGCCACTAATATAGCAAGAACTGAGATGTTCCCGTGGAAGGTGCCTAGGGCCTAGGTGTCTTTCCCCTTTAATTGAAATGCGTGTTGCGTTAAGCAGGTTTATGCAGAATTGACTGCATAATAAAGTTACCTACATTTTAAGTAAATGATGCCAAATTAGTCGGACTGGAAAGTTTCCACTGGTTGGTTTCAACACGGTAATGATGTCCTTATCAACATTTTGACGCTAATTTCGAATGCGTATGAATTCTTGAATTAGATTAATATTTAATTTACAGTCGGTTCATCATTGTTGTGGTGGCAGTTGTCAGTATGGTATTGTTTTTCTTAAGTGAATGTTTTAATTCATGATTAAACGCGGGAGTGAATTAAGGCTAAAATCAAAAAACGTGCTTCGGGAGATAATTCGCAAACCTACATTGCTGCTAATGATTGCGAGTTTTCATCCTCGACATATAATCTGAAAACTGAACATTAGCTTGAATAGAGAAATTGAATTATCCCCAAAAACGTTCTTTAATCTACGGTAAAGTATCTTCACAATGCAGCAAGACAGTATTAGCGGCAGTAGAATAGCAGACCATTCAATGGACTAAAAGCGAATGCAGAAATTGTGCGTAGGCAATTCGTTACCCTGACGCCAACACTTTATTGGAAGTGTCGGGTAGCAATGTGCAAACTTCCCGGAAGCGTGGCTGAAAACCTACGCACTCCTATGTCCATTGTCTCTACGACAAGCAGCCATGCGATTACTGCAAAAAAGTCCGTGCGATTATCTTCCGAATGTGATTCACTGGATGGATCGTTTTATCAACTTGTTCAAAAACTATTTAAACAAAGTCATCATGTATGCAATTGATAATAGTAGATTCTTTACGGTGTACTACTTTGAACTTCTCAATCGTTTGGGTCACCGAGTAAACGAAGGTGCTTAATAGATCGATACTCAGCAGTCTGACGTAACTTACTTGAAATTTGCAAAACTGCGAGGAAGGCCGCCTTATTCGAGGGCACACATTGTTTAGATATTATTAAAATATTAAATTTCCACCGTTCCAATGTAACCGAACCCAAATCGTATTTGAGTGAGAGAATACGTATTCCGACCACGGTAATTACTATTATCATTTGACCCGTAAGTGTGATTGCTATATCCCGGGAGATAGCGATGTTCCGCCTCTGTAGGGACATGAGATCTGGCCACCTCCAACATGTCGATTTGCGGTGTTTTCCAACTCTCCTCAGAGGGGTATCTCCCCAGGCGAGACCTGTAAACTTCCGACTGTAATGTAGTGTGTGTGTGTGTGTGCGCGCGCGTGTGTATCTAAGGGCAGAAGGTACGAGGATGAGAAAAAGAAGATAGTGCGCGTTGTGGCCAGTTTGTTAGGGTTCTCCTCCGGCTCCGAGTAGGAGGAAAACGAATCGATCGAAGAAAGCTCGCGAAACAACCGATCAGAGCAGCCGGCGGTTGACATCAGAGAATTGAACGGCTGACCCTCATTCATGACCGAGCAGCGTGGACCGCCGCGCCGCTGCAGGGCGCTAGGCGGCGGGGCCGGCGCGGCGGCGCGCGGCGCGGCGCGGCGCGGTGCGGGGCGGGGCGGGGCGCCGCGGAGATGCAGGGCTGCCACGTGCGGGGCGTATTGACCGGAGCGCCCTGCGCCGCCCTGCGCCCCGCCCCCGCCCCCGCCCCCGCCGCCGCAACGCGCCGCCGTACGCGCCCTCGCGTACTACGCAGCCCCGCGTCCGCGCCCCCGCCCCCGCCCGCGTCCGCCCTGCGGATGCTGTGGGCCGGTGCGAGGAGAGGGAACGGACGTCCGCAGCGCGGGCCGCTGCCGCTCGCTGCACCGCCCGCTCGGCCCCGACCCTGGTCGCACCTCGCCCGGATTACCTTCAGAACATCTCAGGGCATCCATTGATGTCATTGCAGTGCCTCGGGCCCGCAGGTCCTAGGTTCCAGTCCCGTCGGCGGTGGCAGGATGTTCGACACTAACTACGTAGTTAGATCGAATTCAGCCGCTGACTAGAGGAGAATTCTGGTGGCCGGCTGCTACGAACGGTGTTTTCCGTGATTTCTCCGATCAGTACCAAGCGAATGCAGGAGCAGTACCCTAACAAAAGGGCCACGGACCGCGCGCCATCTTTCCTTCTTTATCCTTGTCCCAACCGCACACCATACTTACACATACACACACACACACACACACACACACACACACACACACACTACACTACCACACATGCCGGGAGTACGGTCGGGAGCTTAGAGCTTATCACGGCTGGGTCGGTGCCCCGCTGGTAGGAGATTCCTGGTTTAGGAAAACCCGCTAGCCGACGGCAGGTCGGTGCCGGATCTCGCCATCCAAATCACCACCATCTCCTGAGGAGAAAACATGCGTTATACTTACGGGACTAATGATCTTAGCAGTTGACGCGCCCGGAATCGCTATCAATTAATCAATCAATTTTTTACCTTCAGATCCTCTCCAACTACTACCCTCCGGCTTCTAACATTTCCTTCCAGCTCACGTTCCCGTGCATTCTCAAATGTTTACTTTCTCTGAACTGCTTGATGTCCGTTCATGAAACACTTTGCCTGTAGTATCGGCCGTTTCCACTTGTCCTGTGCAACTCTTGTCCCTGTTCGTCCCTGTTCCTGCCCCACTGCCTGCCCAGTTCCTGCCTACTTCTGTCTCAGCCATGTTCCTGCCCTTTTCCTGTCCGCCCCTATTCTCGTCTCTGTTCGCTCCGGTTTCTATCTTGCCATTTTCCTTATTGCCATACATAATTTTCTAATTTGGCTATCCCCCATTTCGAACTGCTCATACTTCACAACTCTCTCTTACATTCGACAAGTCTAGGTGCACCTTCCTCCTTATTTCAGTGAACAAACATAAAATAATAGATTTTGACGCAATGTAGAAAAAGAGGGGTAATTTTTGATGTGATAAATAAGATATTTAAAGCAGCATTTTGCTGCTTATAATAAGGTAATAATAAGATAAGTTTATAGTGGCATCTCAAAAACCTAAGAAATATTAGGGTTTCGAAAATCTGTGCGAGATTCGTAA
This sequence comes from Acheta domesticus, assembly GCA_031308135.1. Classification (NCBI taxonomy): domain Eukaryota; kingdom Metazoa; phylum Arthropoda; class Insecta; order Orthoptera; family Gryllidae; genus Acheta; species Acheta domesticus. Next base: position 98,594,065 of record JAHLJT010002406.1, on the reverse strand, counting down.
AATTGGAATTGACATCGCATTGTTGGTCTGGACTTTTGAATCTCTTAGTGAAGCCTGTGTACCAAGGCTATTTAGTTTTCATAAAATATGTGGGACATTCGCTATCAAGAATTCCTCATTGCATTTCTTGCCAAAGTTCACTTTTTTATATTTACGGATTTTAGGAGATCCTTGAAAACGTAGTGAAGGGATATAGAAGTTAAAACAGGTTCTCCCAACTAATACAGCTTATTCCCATCTAAAATATTTCGAGAACATACCTCGGTTGTAACAACCGCATCGTATGAGAGAAATGTTTGCCCCTTTTTAATGGGGGAATTTTAACGGGGGTTCCATAATTCGCAACCTGTGTTCAGCACGTCCTTCCAATACCTACTACTACAAACTGTACCATCTTTCTTCCGAAACTCCCAACTCTCTCCCGGGACTTGCCTGCCGGCCCTGTTTCTGGAAGGGTCTGGCAGTGGGCGTGGCCGTAAAACGCTGCGAGGCGCGAGGCTGTAACGTAATGTGAAATTAATTAGAAGGTTTCTTTCGCAATTCGCCCGTAGACTGTGTGAGTTCTAATTTTCTAGGTAAAGGATATGCATTATTAATGGCTTTGAAGTATTGGAATCTTCTGTCCGCCTTTGGGCGAGGGGGTTGCGTCCTTGAAAACCGAGAAGGACGTTTGCCTCCGGCCGAAACTGCAGGAAAGAGAATTTTACCCGGGCTGTATATATAAGACAAGATCTGGCGTCTGCTCGTATGATTAATACATATTCGCGTTAAGACGAATGTTTAGTATTCAGAAAAAACTGACATGGAGAAGTGTAGAATGTAGATCTTGATTTTGTACTTTGATAAATGTTCGACAAGTAAAAATCAATGAGCGAACTTCATATTTTATGCGAGCTTTGATCTATTTTATTCTTATTTTCAACTTGGTAATTTTCATAAAAGTGTCATCTCAGTGACTACAAATTTTAATTTTTTATCATCATAGATATCTCTAGTTTTCACAAAAATTCCTGGAGATTTTTTTTCTTCAACTCTGCGAATTCCTCTCGAGTATGCAAAATTCTTTGCATCTTCTTGTACCTGTGACGTTTCTGCGCAGAAGGAACGACAAGGTCAAACATGTTAGCTGGATGGCTGGGCGTGCAGTAGCGGCTGTCTCCAAACACGACTCCGTGTGCTGGCCATTCGGCAGGCAACTGAAAGGAAGGACGCCGCGACCTTAGGCAAGTTTACCAGCACTCACGTCCGTCTTGTCCAGGGAAAGTCGAACACTTCGCCGCGAGTCGGACGTAGACGGTGATGGGCACAACAAAAAATATTGAAGTGCTTGGCAGTAAATTGAAGGGGAATTCTGGCTTTCTGCGAAAGCGAATGTTCGAGAAAATTCCTAATCAAATTTCACCTGGAATCAATTTTATCCTAGGGCAGAAATTAATAAAAATGATTTGACTCGTGTATCAGTTAACTACAGCAGTGGAAGGGGAAACTGCAATTCTTTTCTTCTCGAACTTCGAGTGAAGAAAATACTTTTCGCTGGCAGAATTGAACGTAATTATATAACTGTCTTTATCAATCTACGCTTTCAATTCGTACTTCTGGACATGCCTCTAATATGATTTTACTTTTATAGTGCAAGACTTTTTTCGGAAACCAGAGTTGGATTTAGTCTATAATGTGATCAAAATTGTAATATCAACATATCCGGTCACACTCTGGGCTTTTTCAGGCATTATTTAAATTTCGTGCTACGTCGTTAGATGAACAAGAAATGTCGCAAAATATCGCTAGAAAAAAAAGGCCCCATCAAGTTTTCACGTACTAAAGAAATCTCTTCTACGACTAATGTGTGATGGCTCGTTGGTCACGTACATATCTCGGGCGTGCTCAAACATTTCGTAATCGAAGGTCGTGTAACTTGAGTGCCCTGGAAGGAATGCAAGGAGCCGAAGCGAAGCGGCGCAGCGCGGGCGGGGAGGCGCTTCTCTTCCAAGGCTAATACGTCCACCACCGCCGCCTCCTGCGTCTCCGCCTCCTCCTTCGCCCCAGCCTCCTTCGCCCCCATCATATCCACCTCCACAACCTCCGACTCCTCAGCCACCCCATCCACCGCGCCGTCTGGAATCCGCTGCAACCGCAGTCGCTGGCCCCGCTGCGCTCCGCCCCGCCCCGCGCCGCTCTCCACGCGTTCACTCGCCAACTCCGCCGCGCCTGGGGAAAGTCGCCGGTCCAGGTGCGTGAGAGAACGCAGGCGAGAACCACTTCGCCGACCATCTCGACGCCGGGGCCGCGGATGCCGTCGCTGGCATCACAGCGACAGAGCCACGCCTCCCGGCCAGGATTCCGCCCATTTCCAATCAGCTAGGATGAATGGAATTAACTTCGATCGATCATATTGCGAGTTATCACCAACAACTATTCCTAATTTTAATAATAATAATAATAATAATAATAATAATAATAATAATAATATTATGGGATGATCTATTCCTAAGTCTACATTTTGCGCGAACTAGTGTAGAGGCACTCACAATCACTAAATCTGTTAGGAAGCAGTTTGCAACCTGAAGTAGATTTTATATTTACCAAGCTCTTAACATCTTCACTCGTGATCTTAGGGGTTGATAATATAAAAATATTTTTCACGGAAGTGATGGTATAAAAATACTGTGGAATTTGATGGGAGATGTGAGAGGGTTTGATTTTGACTTCCATTACCCAATCACGAGATCGAAAACTTGCGCCGAATTCGATCCCACAACAATGTCGCTTAGCGGAATATTTTTGTGGTCAAATTTTCGTTCTAGAATATAAATGGAATTAGTGTGCCATCCACAGAGTATTTTAGTCTGAATTAAGGCTCTTTCGAATGGGAATTGTTCCCAAATATTTTGATAGGAATGAGAGTTTATTTGCTCAGTTGCATAAGTAAAAGGCGTATAGTATTGCGAATTTCTCCTTGAAGTTCTCAGTTATGTCAAAATCATTATCTATTTCTCGGGTTCCTGAACATCTATTTGGTTTTTTTAAACTAATGGTTCGGGTCTGGAGAAGGGAAAATGAGGACAACTATCAACTGGTGTGTTCTCTGTAAATTAATCGTCTTTGTGCTTCAGCGGGTGCTCAGCCTCCATGAATAAGTGAATATACCTAGGAATGTGACTAGTCAAGTAAAAATGCCGCACGATTCATTAAGAAGGATTTTTAATTGGTCAGGTTCATGGCTAAGGGGATCTATTGGGAAAAGGATCGTATTAACTGTATTAAATAATTGTGAAACTATAACCACATTGCCTTTCATGTGTATGCGCTTAATGAATTGAATTAATAATATATTTCGATAGAATAATTTTATTTAATGATGTATTTTTATTTAATATCTTTATTTGCGTTCAAATATGTGACAAAAGGAGGCTTACAGTTGAAACAATAAGAAAACTTTTATCTCAACAATAAAACGTTCGTACTCATGCGAAAAATTGATCCAAGCCATGCCAGGCCAGGCCAGGCCAGGTAGTATGTGTAAGACTAAGAGTATGTAGAAATTTCTCTCAACTACACCTTACCCTGAAGCATGGAGATCTTAATAAAGGACGTACTGGATGAGAGATTTGAAAGCTTGAGTATTCACTCTTGAAACTGTGGAGTAGGTGAACTGCACGGTGAATCGACGGCAGAGTATTTCTCGCGTAGCGCCTTTTCATCTCGTTCGTCTCCTCTTCGCTCTGCTCACCGTTAACGCATGGACAAGTTGAGAGCGGTTTCGAGAACGGTTGGGGCTGTGCAGCGGTCATCTGATGCAGGCGATTGGCGCAACTGTGATCGAAGAAGTCCTCCGATGTATGTTGATCGCGGCGTATGTTGGACGACGCAGGGGAGGGAAGCTTTTCGAGGCTGCCGATAGTTACGGAGGGATCACAGCTGTGAAAAAATTAATGCGTCTTCTGTGGAGGTTTTTATACGCGGTTCATCTGTATTTCATAACGTAGCAACGGAATCCCTAGCGCCAGGCTCTCTGGGTCTCCGCCTACGCAGCTGCCATGAAATTGCGCCGGATCGCAACCGTCCTCGGCGCCAGTTATCGCCAAAGTTAGAGAGATGAAAACAAAATTTTTCCAGGAATGAAATAAGAATTGTAGTGCACTTCTTTATATATATATATATATATATATATATATATATATATATATATAAATAAGACCACACCGACTTCTATGTTGCGTTTTATCTATAGACCGTTTACGGTATAATTCTTTATTATGAAGCTTGTGCCTTCTAGACGTGTCTGGGAAGGAATGTGATTCAATGAGTAGGTGATGTAGATGTGACTTGAATATTGATGTAGCAGGAGTGTAATTAGGGGAAGGGGAATCAGAAAACCCCGAGGAAATTAGTGGCGAACCTATTTTGTCCACCACAAATTTCTTACGAATCGTCCGTGGTGTGAACTCAACCATGGAAGGAAAGCGATCTGACCGCTAAGACACGGATGACCATAACTATACTATAGCTCAAGAGTTCGCCAAACCGTCCGTCAATCAGAGCTACTGGTAGCTCGCGGGAAAAAGTTTTGGTGGATCGCTGTGTCACGCCCTAACCTGGAGTTGCCCGAGTGAGTTCATATAGATCCAGGATGAAAACAACAGTTTGAAATTGAATACACCCGAGCAACTGTTGGTATCAGTCTTATCGTAGCTTGTGTGATTGAGTGAGATAGAGGTTACGTCCGTTATGATTTGCGTGTGTGTATCGGACACTTGCTAATGTGGATACTTTTATGAAAGTTCTTATTTCTGCCCTGGTTTCTTGTGGTAACTATCAGAAAGATTGTAAAACTTTACATTTGCTCAGAATTTTATGGGACCACTGCTGGAACTGCTAATATCCCAGCAAGTTTTCTTGAGTTCCGAAATCCCTACCGTCACGCCTCTTCCAACATTAGTTTAATAAAAAATAAAAGATAGCATTGCGCGTTGTAGACAAAATCTGATAGCCAGAAAATTTCGAACCAATGTAATAAATTATTTTGCTTCGAGAAAATGAGCTACAAATTTGACACAACAGTTCTGTCGTCGAAATAAACAAATCTCACACTCCTCTCGCATCTAGCGAAACGAGGGCTCAAGAAAACGTGCGCAGATAATACAGTCTTCGAACTAATCCTACATTGTCTGAAATATCATTAAATCTAATGTAAATTAATGTATTGTACATAAAACTTAATGCAACCTTGTACATTAAAAATAATTGAATATATTTGTGCATTAAATTTAATGCACAAGTTAAAATCGGTACAGATTTAATGTAGAGGTTCTCCAGTTTCTCCTACCTGTCATCATTCATTTCGTGTATTCATAATCACCAGCCCATCAACAACATGCATTCCTTCCTTCCAGATATGGACCATAAAAGCTATGACTCTTGCGTCGTGTTGTACATTTGTACATTAAATTTTATGTAGTTTCACGATAATTTCTTTAATGTAATTTACATTGAAGTAGTGCAGAAGTTTCTGGCGGTGTGGTGCTCGCCGAATGCTCTTCGCGGCCTCCCGGCGCGCCGGGCACTGCGCTCACGGCCGCGGGGCCCCGTTGCGTCAGAGGCGACGCGACCGACGCCGGCTGCATCCCACCGCGCGACCCCTTAACCTTTGCGGCGGAGGCGGCGGCGGGGGGCCGGGGGGCCTGCGCCGGTATGCGCGCCCGGGGTCCTCCGGCGCCCCCTATCGCAGCGGCGCGAGCACACACGCACGCGTTGCTGACCGGCCCCCTCGCCCCCGCGGGGCCCGAGCGTCGGGGGTGGCGCGGCGCACGTCACACGCAGCTGACGCGCGCGGCTGGCGGCGGCCCGGGAATCGCCCTTGTGGCACTCCAGGTGCGAGGGGGATGTAGGGGGAGGGAAGGAGGGCACATGTGTGTATGTGTTCGCGTATAAATGTGTAATAAAATAATTATTATTACAATAATAATAGCAATAGTAATAATGAAACGTACTGCGAAATGCAGGACTTCGCATTATTGAGAACACGTCATATTTTGTGTTGTAGAAGCATCCAGTCAATGGGTTTATTCCATAGGAAACTGGCTGCAGCCTGAAGTCGATTAATTTAGTGAACACCTAACATATTAGGGTCCGTCCATAAAATACGTAACGAAAATTTCGAGTATTTTGAATACCCCCTCCGCTTTGTAACGCACTTCCCTGTTTCTATGTAACGCAGCGTAACGCTGCCTCTGACCCCCCTTCCTCCCCTTTAGCGTTAGTACGTATTTTATGGATGACCTCTTATGTTGTGAATTTAGAATATTAATGCTACTACTAATAATAACAATAATAATAACTTATTGTTGTTATTATTATTACTATTATTACAATTTTCGTTAAATGATTAGCACTGTGTGTTTTGGACGCTACCTCAGTAGCTCCAGACGTTGCGGGGGTCACTCGCTCTTCACCGTGGGAGCGAACTTTATGAAAGAAAAGATTTCTCATAAGTTTCATTATCGACGTTGTTTCTGACGACTCACATCAGAAGCGGCAGCGTTAGAGGGGACCGTAGGTGGTCGGAGTAGTCAACAGGAAGGATTTGGCACACCGGACGGGCGCAATCGGAAACAATTCGGATGATTACGACGTGTTTTACGAACGAGCAGCGCTTGCATACTCTTCTCCGTCCGTTCGCTCTCCCCATACACGCAATTGGCGTACGACAACGCTGGTTGATAGGCCAATAACAGAGTTTATTGTATGGTTGCGTGCAGAGTTGCCTAAGACACTGCTGGATACTCTCATGGTTGATTGTAATCGGAATATATATGCAAGTAATGAAAGCATTTTTCCTCACCACCATTGCGGACTTGTGACCTAAATACTATCCATCAGATTTAAGCCTTGTATATTATTGTTCTGTATCATTTTTAAGCATTATTCTTCGGGCGTTATGTATCACACGGTATGGCCAGCAAAGTTTTTTTTAAAATCTGTAACAGCGGAACAGATTGGTATTACTGCAGTATTTGTGGAAACCGATGCAAAATGATGGCGGATTACCCGTCAGTCAGGGCAGTCTGCCCTCGTAAATTCTGCTGCAGCTGTCGCTGACGCTTCCTCTCATTCTCTCCCCTTCGGAAGTCCAGGTGTGATGGATGCGTGTTCTGTGGGGATCACGCGTTGCCGGGAGTTGGAAACGGCCACCGACTAGCCGACAATTCGGCCTCTAATGCGATTATAAAATAATGCTTAAATGTTTGAACGGGGCTAAGTATATTTTCAAGATTGTTTGTCGTCAACTGTGGGTTATGTGCGAAACATAAAGTTTTAAAATATCTTGTTAGAAAAGGAACCTACACATTACGTGGGTGACTGGTTGAAAACATTGTTAAGGGGAAATTAGTGGTTTTTAGCTGGTATTTTGTATGGTTTTGACAGAAATAAAGGGAGCATAAATGCTTCTGAAACGAAAGTTTAATCACAAACTTGAATTCGAATAGCTTAGGTTTTGGTTGCCAAATGGTTGTCTGAATTAAGTAACTTTTCAGTATAATCGCTGAGATGTGAAATAAGAATATGAATTGAGAAGGTTAGCCCGTAAAAATGTATACTTCATTATCTTGTGCATAAAATGTTTTTCTACCCTTGAAAATGTCGTGAGATCTCAGGTGTCTTGTAGAGAAAAATGCCGCCATTGGCATTATTCACGTGGAATTAACATGTGCTGTCAACGAATTGAAAATATGCATAATCACTTAGCGTAATTAAGATGTTTGAACTTGCTAATGGATCTGTTGATGTACAACGACCTTCACGGCTATTTTCGTTCGCTTCAGTATATTTTATGGGGAAGAAGCTTTATTAAACAAAACGTACGCCGAGTAATTTACTTGCCAGAGTAGTCGAAGTGTCTTCCGAGAAGACGTAAAATAATCGACGAAAAAGTTTTTCATGGAACGAAGCTAGTAATTACAACGGAGCTGCTCCTAAACATTTTATCTGATATTCGCGAAAAGCTTAAATAACAAAATTGGCGTTATCTCTGCGGAATCGAAAGTCTTCGCCAAGCAATTGATCAAGCGACGTCCCACCCAAAGATGCCGAACTTGTTTTGGAACCACTTTTAAAATCAGTCGTTTTCTTTATTTGTGAAGACATTAAAATGCCTCAGCTCCTGTGCGAGTATTCCTTGGCTGCTGTGGTTGACTACATTTTACACGTTTAAACGGAAAGTGAAGGAATAGTAGGAAATTATCTTGAATTGTTTTGAGGTCGTGAAGCCTCTATGGCTAGGCGAATGCTTTCCTCTTGTAGTTGATTTGCATTCCATAATAATACGGATAATTATGGGATTATTTACGTGTGCATGTGCAACATTTTAAAAACACGCTTAGATGCACGTTATTATAACTAGTGCCGAAATAGAGGTGATTTTTGTGAGTAAATGACAGAATTAGAATTTAGATAACGAATTTTGAATTGTTTTGTACTTGACGGTATGTAAAAAAAACGCGAATGGGTTTTCGTATCCACTTAGTTTTCGATTAAACTCTCTTCCATTGGATCACTGATAGGTCTTTCGGAATTACATTCCAAGTCCGCACTCTTCAACTCTAACTCCAATCACAATTCTACGATTAGCTCTCTATCACTTAAACGTCCACCTAATTTACGTTAGCCAAAAAGTGGGGCGAAGATTTTTTTCAGTAAATTAAATGACTACTTTTTTCAAGCAACAAACAAAATTATTAGCATTCAGTTCCTTATGGAAGCGAGTCTTGAATACTTGTAAATGGAGTTATGTATGCAACTTTTTAATTTTGCTTTGCGTTCCCCAATTTTGAACGTACGCTACTGATACTTGGCACTTGGCAACCGAAATTACACAATTACAACTAATTTTCATGAATTTTAAATTTAATAAATGATTCTTTTCTTAAATCACGGCTCAGCGAAATCAAGACAACCCAATTAACAAAACGTGTTTTTTTTGGTCACCTCTCGTAACCATCCATTACAGAACATATCAAAATACTACCTACTAGTAATAAAGTGCAAACAAATTACGATTGACTACGCAATATTAAACATTTACTATCCTAACATAAAAATAGAAAATGTGACTAGAGCTTATAACGGTCAGCTTTTACTTTTTGTAAACGTCTCAAACACGATGCCAGATTCCACAGCGTATCGGATGCCTTGCATCCATCACCTTTCATATTTCGCGTGGTGATCTACTCCTGGACTTCACTCTCATGCCTGCTTTTTTACTATCACTCTCACGCATAGAAAACTAGCATTTGATATCGATCCACATCGCATGCCGTGTATTTACTCTAACAAAGCAAGAAAACTCCGCCAAGGTTCTTGTGTGCCTGTCGACAAGATCGCGAGCGAAACCCCACTCTACGAGCAGATCTATGTGGCAACCTCCCGTCTCCCAAGGGTAGAGTGCAATGAGACAATTTCTGATGTCTCTTGTAATAATGTAAAGATGGTGAATCCTTGAAATGAATTACCTCAAACGGTAAAATTGAATCACACGAGAAATTGATTAAAACCTGCAGTGTTCTTTAAGAAATTTTGCTACTGGTGACAACGAAGTTTCTTTACACTTGCTTGAAAATAAGTTAGAAAACGTAAAAGAAACCTGTACAAGTTTTTTTCATATTGTTTTCAGTGTGTGGTACGTGTTACGTCTTTGATTTTACGAGTGGTGAAACGTTTTCTTTGAAGTGGAAGGCACCTTGCGAAGGCTAGTTTCGGCGCCGTGGCCCTCTGTAGGCGTCGTGGTCGCCTGCGTCGCGTGCAGAAACAAGCGAAACGCGCGGCGGAGCTTCGCGCGGAGGCCACGCCCTCTTTGCGTGCGCCTCATTGCCGGAGATGGCGCGCCGTGCGTGTCGACGTCAGCCCGTTCTCGTAGTCGTCGTTGCCGCCGCCTCGCCCCGCCGCCATGCTCGACCCGCCCCTGTCCCCGCCGCCGCCATCCCCGCCGTCGCCGTCGCCATCCCCGTCGTTGCTGCCGCCCGCCGTCCCCGTCGTTGCTGCCGCCGTCCCCGCCGTCACTGCCGCCGTCGCTGCCGGCGTCCCCGCCGCCGTCCCCGCCGCCATCCCCGCCGCCGTCCCCGCCGTCGCTGCCGCCGTCCCCGTCGCCGCCGTCCCCGTCCCCGCCGCCGCCGCCGTCCCCGCCGTCCCCGCCGTTCCCGCCGCCGCCATCCTCGCCGCCGCCATCTCCGCCGCCATACCCGCCGCCATACCCGCCCCCGCCGTTCGCACCGGGCGTTCCCCTTTTCGCCAAATGTGGTGCACGGTAATGTGGCGCTTTGAAAAGAGGGAACGGCAAGTCGGGAGTTCAGGTGGTCGAGTTACTTACTGGGATGTGTCGATTTAGTCTGCGGTGGTATAGTACTTTTACGACTGTATCAGACATACATGTTTTGGTATATTAGTGTTTCACGGTGCGGCAAATGTGGTGGTTATTAATAACAACTGTTTTTGTTTTAAAGCAATTTTGGTTTTGCTAAATTTCTGTGAAAGTAATGTACAAGTAGTGTAAACAAATTCAACTAAACGTAAAATAATTAAGGAGGCCCAAGAAACTTTCGGAACAGGAATGGAAGCAGAAAAATATATCAATAAATACTCCACTTTTCGTTCGTTGAAATGGGAAGTTTCCATATTTTTCAGAGATCTAAAGAATTACCTGTTATCACATCCTAATCATCTTTTCTGTCAACATTTCACGCTGATCCCATATTAGACCGAGTAATCTGTACCCTCGGAAAGTAGGTGTTTTCAGACAATTTTATCCACTGTAAATTAATTCATGGACGCGTTCTAGTGTGGGTTTTCTGCATATGGTGTCGTGATTGCCATTAAATTGCTCACGTAAACTACTCCTGATATTTTAGCGGTCCTTATCGTCATGTGAATCAAAGCAGTAGGACCTACTTAATTTATTCAACGCAAGTCATGACAAGGGTAGTAGAGTGTATTCAGCGAGAATATGCTGGAATGTTACCCACAGGTAATTATTTTACTTCGAAAAACACGGAATTAGTTTTATTGATTCCAAAACACATTCACAGTGGATTATTTTTACAGTTTAATTTCATGCACTTGAATCGCGTGGTGGTTCAGTACTAAAAATGTCAAATGTCCATTAAGAAATGCCATTAAAGAGCATCTACTTTGAATTAATAAACTCGGTAAGTTCCGTTGTCCTGGGAGCAAATGGATAAAATTGGTGCGAGTTTATCAAATTGGAATACATGCGAAAAGTGAATACTAGTATCGTTTGAGAGGACAGACGACTTCGTAATGTAAACCTACAATTCTAGCTTCCAGCTTATATGAATAGGTAAAGGTCGAAAAAATTACTATTTCGATTATTAATGTCCTTATGAAAATATCTACGTTTTTGTTGTATTAGACTTTTTTTCTATTAGCAAAATTGTGAATGCTGTATTTTCAAACCATTGGTCGAATGGACGATATTTTCATCATTCAAAACTCCATCTGCCTTAGTTTAAGACTTCGCCAGTACGTCGATACTTGCTCGAGTTGTGTGATACACTTTGCATACTGGGACTTCCAGACCGTTGCTGGAAAGCTTGAAAATATTTCGTATTTATTATATGAATATTAAACAGCTTTTATGCGAATATTTCCGTTACGTTAAGTATCTTTTGCATAACAAGTAAGATTACTGCGATATAGGTGTTACAGGTAATTTCTGTCGTTGGTGCTCAGGGCCACTAGGTTTACCTTATTAATTTGCATAGTAGCAGCTACTGGTTTCTCGTTTGGATACACTGAACTGCAGAAAATGTTATTCTTATAATTCGCATTCAAGGCACCACTGTTTACGAAAATCTGCGTTTTGTACTGTGTAATGCAAATTCCAAAATATCCGCCTTAATTTCTACATTCATCTTATTTACCTTAATTTCTGAGCTTCATTGGTAGATCACTAATCAAGAGTATTTCAATAGAAGTTCGAATTGTAACTTATGTTTATGTGCAAGAAATGCATTCATACCTTGATCTTTGCCATTTTGTTGGATTTTTAAAGGATTTATGCTCCTGTATTTTCTATTCGTTAGATCGATTTAGAAGAGTGATTACCATACTTGTATTTAAGAATATCACGTGGCGGATATTTCTGTGGCACTGATCGGAGTAATGATGTTAAGGGCATGTCGGTTATTAATTTCAAATTTAAAAATATAAATTGTTCTTGTCTTTCTTCTTCTTCTTCAGGTTATTCAGGTTATTAATGATTATTTGTATTTAGTGAAAGAACAGCATGTACCTCTTCGATATTGATGCTTATTTCTCGTCATTCAAAATTTTCCAAGTTGTTAATTTCCAGTGATACAAAAGAAATAATCACAAATTTTGAGTTTGGGTAAAGTTTCGACCCGGAGCCGTCATTGGAGAAACTGAAGATTAGGAAAGTCTGCTCCAGATGGATGAGATGTGTATCTGCAAGTCAGATGTGAGAGCGAACTATAGCCTGCCAGCACTAACGTTCGTTCGAATGCTGGCGCACTTAAGAAAGAAGTCATAAACCACGTGACTGCCAACGCGGGAGACGTCGCGGCCCAAACGGCCCACCGTAACTCAAGCGCGACGAATCCCATGACCCGGCAGCTGTCGCACAATCATCCGCATTGGGAAAATCGCGGACAAAAATGCTTCCTTCAATGAAATGAAATCCATTGCTGTCTCTCCGTAGACTGGTTGCTCCACTCGGGTGGTGCATTTTCGACTATATTCAAATATCGAAGGTTCACTGCCCAGATGAGAATTCTTGACCGGAATAATCTGAGAGGTCGTTTCTGTGTTTTCGATGGATCAATTCCAGGTGGATGCAGAAGCAGTATAACGTCACAGACTGCGCGTGACCCTAGTTATCATAATCTTCAACTTTACTTTAAAAGAAAAACAAGACGTTATATACGACTACTTAGCAGGACCTGACAATGAATACTTCACGTACTTATTCCGTAATATTTCTTTTATAAAATCATATTAATATTATTATGTTATTCAAATTTAATGATAACCATAAAAGTTAACAATTTTATGACGAAATGCAACAGTAATGTTGAGGTTAGCTGGATTGTTTTAAAAAAATATTAACAACAAATATGAAAATTCGACACAACTTATGTTTTGTAAGATGTTAGAATAGCGATAAGAAGAAAGATTTTTTTAAGAACGACTCTCTTTTTAACATAAATACAAAAAAAATCATCTACACGCTCTAAAACAGGAAAATATTAGTTCGCCTTCTTGAAAATTCTGTTTTCGGGCCCCTACTCAATGAACAATCTGGCCCAAAAATATTTTTAAAAAACAGTACGAAACAGGAAGCTCTGGACACTTTTTTTTAATACGTGCGTAAATTATGCAAGTTGAGGAGATTTCCAGAAACAATAATTTTGCCCTCTTTCTGCGCCTTTCAAACACCGTGCGTGGGCTGCGTAGGCGTGGCCCCAGCGCTTATTCACCTCCGCTTGTTTTCGACCTGTCAAAAGTTCAGCATCGCCGGAATGCGGTTGTTCTCCGGGTACGCCGCGCGCCGTCTGAGCTTTCCCCGCGCGGGGCACGCGTTATTAATCCGTAATTGCGGGGGGAGCGGACGCCCCCGTCGCCCCTCCCTCCCTCTGGGTGCCCCGTTGCTGCGCTGGGGAGCGCGCGCGCGGAGGTGAAGGCTGCGCGTGAGCCGCGGGGGCGGTGGGGGACTAGAGGACGCAGGGGGCGCAGAGGGTGTTTCGTAACCCTCGCGTAGCGGCAACGCAGTGGGTCCAAATGGGGTTCAGAGGGCGACCCGGACCCTAGTGGCTAAAGGGTCCTCTGACTTTCCATTGTCGGGTTTCGGGTTTCGAATTAGTGACACGACATCGATAACAAAACATCGACGTATTCAAACAGATTTTCAAAAGATCGATATTAATAACGAGCACGGAAACATCAATCAATCAGTCAATGACTACACGCAAATGTAAGTGACTTTCATACACATGCTTTTATGCCATTTGGGTTGAGATGAGATAAATATGCTGAGTGTCGTTTGGTTGAACCCAGGGGCCAAAAACCATCAATGTCGTTAAACATCGATGTTTTAAAGTTTGTTTTGTAATCTCTAGCTTTAAATTGTGCAAAAAAATTATTTTACTCTGGCCGAGTTTAATTTATAATTTAGATTTAAGCGAAAACGAAGTTAAATAACGCATCTCCAAGTTCGAAATACGAGAAAAGGCATAGGATGTTTCAGGGCTTTGGGGTAATGTCCGGTGAGATATATTATGTTGGATGAAGGCTGTACAAACAGCGTTCGGTTTTGGTATATTTCTTATTATTTCATATTTTAACTTTAACAAAATGTTGTTTATGGGAATGTTTCATTCACAAAACATCGACGTTACGTCAAGCACCCCTAGTTCCAAATCCGGCCGATTCTTGTGGACTTCATGGGGTTTGAGAGAAGCTTTCTAAGGATACTTCCGTTTTCCCTGCCTCTTATTTCGCCATTGCTCCTGCTCTAGAGAAGCAATAAAAAGCAAAAAGGAAAAATTCGTATTGCAGGAAACTGGAGTTAGTCACCATTAATTAATCCGAACTACCGTGTCATTAACTTTTTACATCAGGAAACCTTCGAAAAGGCTTTTGCAATAACCTTGATTCTGATCAACTATTGTGTACACAGAACTTAAAAGAACCCTTTGTCCCTAGAATCCAGTTGTACAGTAGACAGGTGGTGAGGACTGTCAGTGTCTCCATAAAACTTTCGTTCCTCTGTCCGTATTGGGTGAATCGATTCTGTTGGTCACATTAACACTCCGATTTACGTCTGTTGTTTCATTTTAATATTCTTTTGATAGAATTTGATTTTTGTGATATTTCATGTAACCTCTAAAACGCTTTTTCGGATCCGTAGATTATGTGGAACAATTTGTAACAGGTACAGGCATCTTCATTATTTTTTTAAATTTTCTACAGATATTTTAATTGAACAGTTTTTCATTGATTTTACAATTTTATGTAATTGTAACGATTCCTCTTAGTGTTAGACTTCTGGTGAGAGTGATTTTGAATCGATTAATTTCTTATGATTGTTTCACATGTCTTTGATAAAATTATCATACTTTTTACAACATCTCGTTAGTTTCATGATGCTGTTACCGCAGTGTTTATATAGGCCATGTTTGTTTTAATTAGGAAAGCTTTAGTCGATTATGCTTGGCGAGTCTTTTGATAGACTTCGCTCACTGTGCTTGGGGCTCCCCGCCCCGTTGTCGCCTGGAATTTACCTCGCGTCCCCCCTGCCCCCCTCTTCGTCGGCGCCGTGCGGCGCCGCGGACCCCCTCCGGGTCTCCATGCCCCCCTCCTCCGCTGCCGTCGGGTGAGGCGAGGTGATTACGCAAGAGCTGCGCTGCGCCGCTGCTGCGCGGGCGAGGCCGCCCGGCGTGCCCCTCGCTGCGCCCCCGCCCCCGCTCCCACACCCGCCCACGTCCACGTCCCCGCCCCGCTTACATAACCTACCCCACGACTCCGCGCCACACCGCCCCCACACCAAGTGCCCGAGCGGGACACTGCAGGCCCCCTTGGTTACGAGCACCGGAAGGCCCACAATATTGAAAATAAAATAATATACATTATATTAAATATAATATTTATATTATAATTAGTGATACTGATAATTATATAATATATAAATTTTATTATTTACTAATATTAAATATTAATATTAAACAATCACAATAGTCCCAACAGATGATTATATTCTGATCTCTGTGAATATATCAAACAACAATAGAATGACGAAGAGGAGTCGTTCTCACTGGAGTATCAAATACTTCAGTCACCTCAAAGACTTCGATAGTGAGTCAAAAGGATTTAAATCTGTTTGCCATCTTAAGGATAATACTCCGGTAATCTATAATTATCTGCAGGTCTGTGTATTAATTTACTACGTATTCATATGAATAATGTGAGGACAAATAGAACTTATTTCAGAACTAATTTTGAATTGAAATAAAGAATTGCCTCATTACCTCTTCAGAGGGACGAAGGAGCGAAGGCGAAAGATGACAGTGGGAATTCATTTCGCCGTTTCACATAATTTCTGTGCTAACAAATTGTACACTGAAAAAAAGGATTGCTTGCCGCACATTAAAATTCGGTTCTCCCAACCAAATTTAATAGTAAAATATGGCCCAGCTATTTGTGTGGTTGACGCAACCTCGGCGCCATGTGTGAACCTCCGTGGTGCTCTCAACCACCGCTGGGTCTTGTGATTCCCTTGCCGACGTGGGGTCCTGAACCACAAAATGTTTGCAGTGCGTGGTTGACTGTCTCGGAACTTCGGTGGGTGGTTGAACAAACCAAAATTTAGTGCTAGTTCCTAGATAAATGTTTACACCAAAAATGGAAAATTTTGCATCAACCCTTGTTTGCATGTATGCTTACCTTCTTTTGTACTCGTACCTGTAGCATTAAATTGTTGGTTATGTAGTTAAGAAATTATAAAATTTTTCAGAATTGCATAAATTTGTGCGTATGCAAGACAATTCAAAACCACAAGTAGAGACAATGTCAAAATTCAAATTTTCAATTAAATTCAGTGTAAATTAATTGGATAAATTAATTAAATTTTGTATAATTTTGTAAAATTATGTAACAATGTCTGGAATCAAATTTTATATAAACATGATTCTAAAAATTGTTACATTTTAAAAGTACAACTGAAAAAGAAGTAAGAAGTCAATTTGAAGAATTTTTTAACAAAGACATTTTTGCAAACTTGACACTAAAAGTACTTGCTGAATAGAATTAGATATATAAAAATTAATTCTGAAATAATTTCATTCATAATATTTTGCCAAATATTTTCACTCTTAACATTTAATAGCAACAAGTAAACACTCTTAAGACCCCTAACCAACACAAAAAAAGTTTAGCAAAACTCAATACAATATTTGTAAAATCAATTAACCAACTCAAAAATATAGAGTATTTCTTAGTTCATTTCTTCAGTCCTTTGTTTCACCAAGTCATTTGCAACTTGTGGCACACAACCATCACTAAATAAAAGTTTAAATTTCTTACATTCCATGAAACTAATTTATTAGTTTTAACTGTCACATAATCTCTTTTAAGACCAAGTTGCAAATGACTCCACTGAAACAAGGGTCAGAATAAATTAACACACAAACTCAATCACATTAAACTGATAACAGTTTTGCAGGCATGAAAATCACAAACAGGAATATGAACAAATGTGAAAGCAATTGAAATAGATATATTTGGGAAATTGATATGAGAAAAACACTTGATGGATACTTATAAATGCTTCCTTATATTTTAAATAATTATTTACATTATCTTTTTATACATTTAAAATGAACATTTCACAGCAACAAGTTTTAGCTAGTAAGTGCCCTAGGCGCCACAAAAAATAAAACATTACAATGAAGCCAAATACTGAAAAGTAAGATACTAGTTTTGCATCTGAGAACAATGCAAGTTTTCTTATGTAGCAAAAACCACACAAGAACATTTTGGAAACAGCCCATAGGCTTGTATAACACAAAAATTGCATGCAGCACTTACTCCTTTAGAATAAGAAATATGATAAAGAGATGAAAATCCATTTTATTTATGCACATTATTAATGTTATTTTATTGAACTTCTAATTAGTACTTGCAGGCCTCTCAGTGTTTAATGAGGTTCAAATTAGTCTAATCAAATAAGTTTCGTTGTCCAAAAATAGTGAGTCAGGAAACAATGTAAACATTGTTTATGAAGAAATAATAATTACAAGAGGAAATAGCTTTTATAAATGCATTAATCATGACCATTTCTTTGCATCAATCCCAAACTATAATAAGTGTTCCCAAATCACAAAGTTTTATTAACAAAAGCACAGTGTAATTAAATTTTCACGTAAGAGGGCTAGTTCCAATTTCCATGTCTTCTTTCTAATAAAAATTTAGTTATTGCATAGTAGATCAATGTTGGACATTAGAATTGCATGTTCCCTGAAACTAGACAAAAATATTTGATTTTTTCACAATAGAAATCGAAGACAAAATAAATGCCAGCAGTCTTTAAAAATTGATTGTTCCAAATTGTATATAATACTTTTTATAGAAACAAAATTCTCACTTCTCAGTATGAAGTTAGCATTGTTACATGAGATACCAATTATTACAAAGTTTACAAAGTTTGCCAGTATAAACATTGTTAATCCCTAGTAATTTCTGAAAGTGACAGTATTCCGAATGTATAAAATAAGAACAATCAAAATTGTTCTGTAAATTAAAACTCAAATCCATAGAGTAAAACCATTAAAGAAAGAAAGTTTCACATTTTCTTAGACCAAGGTCAAAATCCAACTATGCAATTCTAAATTTTGTTTTCTGAAGTAAGAATAATTGTGTATTTACATACTCATCTAAATAATCATGTACACTAGTAACAAATCATCAATAAAGATTGAATTAAAAAATTAAATTAATAATTCAATATTTGTTAAAAAAGTGAGAATAATGAGGGAACATGATGGCAGTATGAAAATAGTTTTAAAAAGTGTGTCGCTAAGGGATCTGTACTAGCAAATAATTAAAATATGTAAATAAAACTTAATTTAAAGGATCAGAAATAGTGTATGCATCCCCTGTCTGCACACTCCTAACATAAAAACTCAAATTCTACAATGTAGAAATTTGCATGAAATTTGCAAAATCCATGAAATTTGCATGTCTGTGACAATTGAAACTTTACAATAAATAAATAAAAACCACACACATTGAGAAAAATTTACTTAATACATCTTCCAATTGTTTTTTTTTATATTTTGATGTAAGTTTTCAAATTAAATTGGGTATAACGTTAATTTTTTTTAACTTTAGTGATTTTTATGTTCTTCCTTAATTTAACAAATATTGTAAACATCAATTTGGCTTCTTCTTTGGAAACTAATTTTGTAGTTTGTTACACTTGATGAGGGAAATAGAATCTGAAATGTAAACCCTTCATTGAACAAAATAAAAAATAAATTTGGATTTTTTAAAATGTGGTTGTCCTACATAAAAAAGGGACTGAAAAACATTAGAAAATATAATTTCAATAGTGACAACCAAATCAAAATTTTTCTTTCAACTTTTCAAAAGTTTTCAGTCCTCAAGAAGCGCTATCACACAGTACTGCCTCATATTTTGAAAAATATTTTTGACATCATGTGTTGGGCACACATTTGAATTTTAACAAGTTTATCCTAACTACATAAACACAACTAATAGTCCCAAAATTCTGGAATACACAAAATATGCATTACATAAAATATGCATACATATGCATTTTACATTGCGTTACATTCAAGTTTCTGAGAGAGATTGGCATCAAAAAAAATGTGCAATTACATGAGTATTCATAGCTTTACAAATAACAAGTATGTACAGAATGTAGAGATACAATTCTAAACCTGAGATATTCCAAGCCTGTTCGTTGTCATTTTGTTTAAAAATTGACTAATTTTGTCTAGGAATGTAAGGTTTGAGAAATTATGCTTTTTAACATGGATTTGTTCAACACTTTTGCTGTTTTTTTTTCATTAGCACAATGATACAATGACTTTCAACAATATTCTTAAAATTCTTATACTGAAATTGAAAATAAGTTAATTAATTATTTTGGGCGTCAGGTTATACACCTGAAGTATTTAAATTATTAATAATTTAAAAATGATGGGGAACGGATATGACTAAATGTAATTGAATAATTTTTGCCTTGCCACGTGGAACAAGTTTTAGATATAATTAGTTTTAATTATAAGATCATCACAATTGGTATGTCGCAGCCTGTGTTCAAATTTTAAAATATATACCTTACTGATATTCAATGAGAAATGAAGCGATTATCAAATATCTGATATTACTGATTTGATGCAAGTATGAAAAGAACAAAAATAAATTCCACAACATTTGAAAACTAGAAATGAACCCTTCCTATAAAGAAGGACTTGAGTAATTGATTCTTTTAATATACTATTGTACACTGAAACCACTTCCCTCTATTCGCAGAGGACGCTATTAATTTATATTTAAAGATGAAAATAAACAAATAAAATTAAAATCAATAAGTTAATTGATTAATTTTGATACAAAGAGATGATATGAATTAATGAATATTTTAAAGAGAGAATTACCA
The DNA here is from genome assembly GCA_031308135.1 of Acheta domesticus. Taxonomy (NCBI): domain Eukaryota; kingdom Metazoa; phylum Arthropoda; class Insecta; order Orthoptera; family Gryllidae; genus Acheta; species Acheta domesticus. The sequence continues at coordinate 98,573,853 of JAHLJT010002406.1, read as the reverse complement.
ACAATGCATGCAATCTTCAGAATCACAAGAATACTTTTAACAAATGCTGGACCCCAAAAACAATTCATTCAGTTTACTGATGTACCTGCCATCTCGTATACAGAGGCTTGTAGTCAAGCTTCACTTTGTATAATCTTTAAGATTCATAGATACCATTTGAAACCAACAATAAAAAAGCATGGACATGGGCAGAATAATAGTTTAGATTTTACTTACATATATTTGAATCCTGAAAGATATCATTTTCTCATTTGACAAATATAAATTTAAGCAATAAAATAATACGGAACTCATCTGATTACTCAAAACACTACATTAATTTATTAAAGGAAACAGAGAAGGGACAATGGAATTTAATATCTCTGAAGAACATTAGATTGCTTGCAGTTCCACAATTTTCTTCAGTTATAAAATAAAATGGTAGCAATATTCTTAATTAAATGTCACCAAAAGCTGACATCAAATAGGGTCTATTGAGGTTTTCATGTCTGTGATGTCCCATTCAAATCACATGCATCTTAACTTGATTGTTTAAAAACTGCTTTTATTTACTCATCCTTCAAGAAACACACATTCAATGACATCAAGTTGCACATCATTTTGCAGTGCCCATTGTGTAAACGTTCTGCATGTGTAGTTTTCTGGTCTTAATCAACAACTTCTCTGACACATTTCAACACTTTTTATAAACATATATACTGCGTATTTTCATCAACAACGAAATACCATGATCAACATAACCAAGTTTCAACAGAAATTTAGAGATTCGAAAATTTTCTTCTTATAAAGATTCGGCACAATTGCTAACTACTCTCACAACAGAATACACTCATTTTCCAAATTAAGTACTGGATTCCCCTCCACATACACACACACATCTTCGTGTACCGCCAAACGATAAACCTGCAATGAATCATAAATTATACGTTAAAAATACTTGTTACTCGATTATATAGAGTAATGTGGCCGTAACCTCACATGAAAAATGTTTCACTTACCATTGAGAGACAATGAGCATTCTCTTGGAATCGATTCAGTAGATATTCATCTTAATATTTCGTCTTTTAGAAACTTAAGTGAAAACTCTCTCCAGAGTCCTTATTAATCACACTCTGAAACTCGACCGTATTTCCAGCTGTCAAATTCATCCTCAGGCCGCGCTGGTCTCCCGCCAAAGGTTGGTCAACTCAACCATCTCCGAAGCGTTGAGGAGGCGTTGAGAACCCCGTGGTTGCGGGAACCAATTAGAACGTTATATGAAGTCAACTGATGGTTATAAGAATCGCGTATTTCTCAACCTTCGTCGGTTGGTTAGCTTGACAATCAACTACCAGCACGTCATCTATGGCGATTATTGCCATATACTCTCTGATTATTGCCACAATGTATAAATCGATCGTCACAACTGGAAGACACTTAACCATGGGTTTGTGGTTGAGAGTCAATGGCCCTTTTTTTTCAGTGTAATATGTTATGCTGTTTTTGGCAGTGTTGTGTTTAAATTTATTACTTACTGTGAGACTTAAAATAATGGTATTCCTTACAAAACAAAAGAAAACCGCTCCTGCTTTTGCTCTAAGCCCTACATACAGTTTTTAAGGAGTGTGTTTTATGATACTTACGAAGGACTTGGTTGTAGATAGTCGCACGTCACATAGTGTTCATTCTGTATAAGAAAGAATATAAAAGTTTCAGACATTCCTTGTCACTCAGTAAAGGAGAAATGTCTTCACAGTGCAGCACCATTTGTCATTTACTCCAGCATCTCAATACTCACATAAAATGAAACACTCGATATGGCGAGAATGTTAGTAGGATTCTTATTTTCTTCCGTACTATTTACTAGACTAGAGCCGAGCCCTCCACATATAATCCCCTAGAGTGAGGTTGCGTGATCTGGAATATTCTTTATCGAGAAATTTCCACCCGGATTTTTCCACTGACTACCCAGCCCTTTGATGTCTAAGCTTTAAGCACGCCCTTGCCGCATCTCGCCGCCGCCACCGCCGCCGCCTCTTCCCCGCTCGCCGACCCTTGCCCGCGCTGGAATGCGCTTTTAGGGAAGATGCTGCGCATTGTTCTTCTCCCAGATATAATCATTCTTATCGTAATTGTGATCGGTGTTGCCATTCCGTTCGTATATCCAACACCCCCCCCCACTCTCCACTTCGTTGGAAGTAATAATGCAGTGATGCTAGTAATACTTAAGGGAGAAAGCACGATTTATTTTGGAGGGGTGTGTGTGCTGTGTCTAATTATTTTTCTGTGGAATGTTCGGGGTGTGTATTTTGCCTGCTGGGTATTATATTGGAGATAATTGTACTAATCACAAATGATGCATGAGCTCTCTTGCGAAGGCGGGCTGAAATGACCACATATTTCGCATTAAATGTGTCTGCCTAGCTTGTTAATTATTGCGTAGAACTCTGCATTACAGATGTTACCTGGTGGAACAACAGGAAATGTACCATTATTTTACATGAAGTTACAAATGACGTGAAAGTACTAAACTACGCTTAATATAGTGTTGGACATTATAATCTCGCTCATATTAATAACAGCAGCCCATTAGAATTAGTCGCAGAGGAGTACAATACGTGTATTGTAAGCACATTATTACAAGCAGAAATGTTGAAGTATTATAGAGGCTTACGAATAGAAATTGTATTGCAGTACCAGTGTTAATTCCTTCATATAAATTATAGAAAAAAACATATAGCACCCTCGGATAAACCAGACACCCCGAGAGTAAAGCATAGACATGAATAGCATTTATTCATGTTGCATTTCTTCGACACCACTACATACTGGTACTCGCTCCCCGTTCACTACTTGAACTGTGTACCATTAGTATACAGTCTAATGTAGTGACATTCTTTCGTAGTGGTAATGCATGTCTGTTGCAAACTCCTTCTCGGTCTTCAGTATGAAATGCAATTCAAAAATCTGGGTTTTACGTGCTGTAGAGATGTGTCGCAATGATTCGGCATGAATTAAGATTACGATCAAAGATTCAAGACTTATCGAAAATTTCATCGATTTCGCTTGCAATTTCAAAACGGGCAAAATGATACTGAAGTGTAGAATTCATGTGGAGATATATGTTGAAATGGAATATTTCCTGATTGTCCTCTTGTTACTGATTGCTATTAATGGAAAAGCGCATAAATACATTTTTATTCCCGGGTTGAATTACCTCGCTGAACAGCTGCAGAGTTACGTCATAAGCGTTCGTAGATTGATTTGTCGAGGGTGACGTGTGAAATTGCAGGTAGGTAAAGCTTTCTACATGTCAGTACCGAGGTTGATGTCGAAATTCTTGCGCAACAAAGAACAATACCGTTTTTTGTCGACGCTTCTTCTCCAACAAGAAATGTCTAGGATTTATAAGAAAACGGTAAAGAACTTCGCAAAAGTACTTGTACAAAGAGCGCAAATGGTGTACGAGAGCAACTTATTACGTGCAGTATTGATGATGATAGTTATTATTACTGTTATTGTCATCATCATTACCATTATCATCTTCTGTAGCAATTTATAGATATTCTCAAATTCCTCTGCATGACACGCTATTTTTTGTTCAGTCATACTAAAAAAAATCTACGAAAAAGTATTTGCTCTAATTATTTTGTCGTTAATCGTTATTGAGTATTGTTCTTAAGTGTATGGAGTTAATCGTTAAAAAAGATTCCACTCATTTTTAAAGTACATCCTGAGTGGTTGGACACCCAATCATCAGCCTTCACGTGAAAGGATTAGTTTGGGAAGAATCGCCTTCTATACTTTGAAGTATAGCAGAAATTCAGTTTTAACGAGTATGTGAAGTACTGCTGTAATATTGGGCGCTCATATAAATGAAAATTCCTGCATAATTTTGCGAATCTTAAGTTTTTCCGAGTCAAATCTTTCTGAACTGTTCATGTTCACTTAACGTTCAAAGATATATACTCTAGTTTGTTTGTGAGAATGTCTCAGGAAGAAAAAACTTAATAAGAATTAAGTCTCGCCTTATACTCATTTTACTTTCAAACTGCACGTCGTGGGTGGTATCTCCTCAAACGTTCCTCGAGACTTTCCATGTTGTTCCCTTCGATCACGTTGATTTCGATCTCGAGATAACGAGGAGGCCGGAGTGAGACCGACAGATAGGCTCCTTACTTGCATCCGTACAAGGAGAGGCATATTCAGATGAACGTAAAGAGAGATGCAAACACGATTACGCTTACGATGGTTGTCGTGCAGGCAGCCTTGCCGGCGAGTAGCCCGTCCGTCGCTTGAGATAGCCTACTAACTCAGCGAGCCTCAAACGGCACTCCGCACTGTACGCCGTGTCCGCCTTGCCCGCCCCTACTCCCCCGCCCCCCGCCGCAGATAAGGCGCGCGGCCTTGATACATTCGCCTGGCACCGAGACGCAAACCGCGCACCTGCCGATCGGGGCGCATGCGCCGTGCAGCTGCGCGGAACTGGAACTGTTTGGCGCGCGCACGAATTGGAAATGGCGTCTGGGGGAAGGAATCTTGACGTGTCGTTCGTGCCAGGAGAAGGATCCTGACTGCATGATGTAACAGGAAAATGCACAATGTTTGTAGTTTTCTATTGGAAATTACTTGGGATTTGTGGGAATTGTGGAAGGTGGATTTCAGGAAATAAATAAATTCTTATGCAGTCACAATATTTTGTCGGAATTTTTCTCTAGCCTTTTAAATATTGAAATAATAAACCAATACAGGAATTAAATGAAGGGTTTGTCTATAAGTACAAATTACGACTTGAAATCATCTTAGATTCTTGCGTTGTTGTAAATTGTCTTATGGTTTTAAGACGTGTCAATTTTGTGATTAAAAGAGTACAAAGGTTCGTGAAATATTGTTAGAAAAAACTTCTGTAAATATACTGTCAGGCACTGCGCGTCCTGATCATAGAAAACGTGGATTTATTTGCAACCATTGTAAAATACATTGAGTAATGTCCTACCAGAACAAAATTATTGGTTCAGCTGCTAATCGGTGTGTAATACCAATTACTTCTATTGCAGTGATTAATGCCATTTCATAGCTGTAGTTTGTAATGTGAAATTCAAAATACTGTGTGAGAAAATCATTATCAAAAGGTGATTTTAAATAGTTTGATCCGATTATATTTCATTAAATAGATCCCCTCTCCTAATAGATAATTGGAAACGGATCGCTCATAATAGAAGTGATAATGTGATCGGTAGGGATATGAATACTTCTGCAAATTGGTGTTACCGGTTCCTATTGAATGTCCTAGTGTTCATACAAGAACAGATAAACCGAATGGAGATATTCTATCTGAATATAAATCCAACGTTTACAGATCAGCGGCAATTTAATTTTTTGAGGAATCAACTCGACTTCACTTTGTTGAGGAATTGTCCTTAGAAACCCATGAACCCAGTATAATAAAGCTAGCGTTTCATTTACGGACGAACTGAAGTTATATACCTTGAACAATTTTTCTTTGACACTTCCTTGTAAAACATTCAGTCTGCGTTACCGTTGAATTGTCTCCTATATTATTTCAATAGTATACCTTCCCTTTGCGGCTCTCACACGCAACTAATCTTTATAAATGAGGTCTCTAAAGTATGAGAATTTCACGGAGACGTGACGAGTTGCACTTTGACTTTCAAAATACGAAGGATTTGTTTAAAAAACGCACCTAAGTATTCGTGTAAAATGCGATCTGCAACGCACGTCACGATTTTTGAATCTCTATCGTTAAATAGCTCCCAAAAGAAGCGTTGTAGGGCCTTAAAAACTTAAATTTTGAGGCTGATGTCCTCAAAGAAACGTTCCTCACATCGTATCACCAATTTACAGGATGAGATCTTGACCATTCTATTACATTTTCGTGGTTCGACGCTTCTCGATTCCACCCCACCTGTTCAGAACCTGTAGAATCTGCAACTGAATGTGAAATTACTAATTTCTTTATATTCTATGCAATTGAATTACACGGATGTACCTCTTTGCTCGATAATAAAGTTAAATAAGAATAGTTTGTATTGACAAGGGTGTATTATATTGTTATCATTTACAAGGTGAAATATAGAACAAGTGAAGAAGGATAAGAGGTTCTTGAAGAAAAATATGTATTACAGGCTTAACATGGAAATGGAAAAATAAGGAAGAGGGTAGGGTATAGCATGCGAGAGTTCTTGCACGGTACGCTAGTCATGAATATGCTAGCTAATAACGGTATGAAAATCTTTGGACTCCTTTGCTCCTGTATGCACGCACAAGAACTTTATCCAATGTATTCCGCGTATATAAGACATAAAAATTACAAACTGTCCATTTTGTTGAGGATTTACCCTTTAAAAATCAGGAAATAGTGTTTGCGTTGAATTTATAATTAATAAAATTCCTTGGATAGCGATGCATACACCTGCTTCCATTGCCACCTTTTCTTGTTAATCATCGTAAGTTAGCGTTGCGCTCATTAATTCTCAGAGTGACTGATCCCGTTTCACGTTGCGCTGCTTCTGATTTGCGTACCTACGAAACCGCCGACCTGTTTTTGCTCGTTTTCCTTGGCTGCACTTTTAAAATGCGAATTTATGTTTCTTCCTAGAGGACTAAGGCAGGGTAACATATCAGTGTTCAGGTAATGAGGTAGTGTTCTGCCACAAAAATGTTGGGGATAAAGGATTGGGCATTTTGGAGGAAGACAACCCAAAGATAGGTTTGGTGTTCGTGTTAAGTTTCGCTCATGGCAAGTAATCAGTTAAAATGAGAAGTGATATATTTGAGAAGTTCATGTTAGGAAGTTGCAGTTCTCCTCTTTAGCCATTTTATGCTTAATTAGTGGTAATTGTGGATTATACCGGTTAATTACGCCACATTAGGCAATGAAACATTAAAGTGTTACATTTTATCCTTTTGATATTCGAGGACTTGCTACGCAATATAGTGGACCGCGATCAGCGTATAAAAATCCCTTACGTAATTATAATTAAGATTTAATTACAGCCCTAATTTTCATTCGTCGATAAGAAAGGAACGTTATCTTTCTCATTTGCTTTGCAAACTTTTAAGTTCAAAATCGAAAGGTAGTCGCCTAGAAGTACATACCCATGAATATCACTAATCTACTTAGTTTGCAAGCCACGTTCGTAATAATGGACGCCTTAAGAAGTTCCAAACACAGAAGGAAAAGTTTTGCCAACCATTGGAGACAGGCATTCCAACAATAAAAATTATAAATGGTGGTCGTCCTTCGTTCGTACTCGATTGCTTGCGACAGCATTCCGACGTCGTCTGATCGAGACGTCAACACGACCGCAGACGTACGTGGAGTTTACATAACTACCCACTTGTCTTGGAGTGCTCTTTCTCGATAATGCTCGAGAGGCGCCGGGAAGATTTCCAGTACTCTAGATTTATTGTCTTACTATTGAAAGAAATTGACATTCTTTCATTCGATCTCAATGGGCCTTCCATCTTGAGAGCGACTCTATTTCATGCAAAGTGAATCTTTCTCTTTCGGTTGTGTAGGTAGCCATTTCATCTTCGTCAATTCTCGTCTAACTAGTTTGATTTGCAATTACTACGCTGAAATTCCTTTGAAGTATCTTATCTTGTAATAAACGTACTCTCGCAATATGCTTCAATTTTATTAATCTTCCGTGTGCCAGTTGCGTGTTTCGGTTAAAGCATTTTCCATACTTATTGAGTGATTTTTATTTGCGAACTTCATAACAATATCTGGCATCATCTCACATGGACCACAATGACTACAGAAAACCAATTGTTCGCAAAATGAGTCTCATTTAATTTTCAAAGCTCGCAAAGATGGTCAACTAGATAGCGGCACAAGCACAGTTGGTATACTCAATCCGCCAGAGATTATCTAATATAGGCCCTAAGTATGCATGTGTAAGAGCCACATGTCGGTATGAAGTAAGATAAAGTAAAAGCAGTGGCCTCAACGATCAAGGGCGGCGCGTGAGAAATTAAGTAGTTGTCTAATTAAAATATTTCGATTGCGATAAATCGATTAGATATTGACAGGATACGGTTCGATAACCACGAATCGGTTATTGATTTGCTTCGAAATAGAAAAACCTTGAACTTTAAGCTTAAGGACAATATCAATTAGGTGAATCAAAATTTATTTTTTCAAAGGGAACATTGTCTTGTATTATTCCTGAGATATGCACTAGCAGGAAAATTATTTTAATTTATATTCATTTTTGCATCTTTACCCCACAGACATAGTTCAAATTGTTTGTTGCTAAAACAAATCATGTGATGTTAACATTCAATGACAATACGTATTTTTTTCATACACGATGCTTTGTTAGCTCTCGATCCGATTCTAAAGTTAACCTTTTCACTTAATAGTGAAATTTAGACTACGTTTATTTATAAAATGCATTATTGATATTTTTCCAAATTCTGAAGCATTTGCGCCATCAACTGATACCATTGCAGGGCCGCTGACCGGGTGGTTCAAGGGTTCGTGTGGCGACGATGGACGATTTTCCACACCAGCTAGATTTCTGGGACCAATCAGCCTCGGATTGGAGGAGAATTCTAGCGGCCAGCTGCTCTGATAGGTAGTTTCTCCGATCAAACACCAGGGGAATGCCGGAGCAATAACCTAACAAACGGGTCACGGACCGCGCGCGATCTTTCCTTCCTCTTCCTTGTCCTCTCGTCAGCCTCAACATACACTTGTACTACAACAGATATCAGGACAGCAGTCTGGTGCTAACAGATTTTTCTGTTTGGAGGTGCCCCGCTGGGGGAGGAGATACCAGGAGAAGAAAATCCCCTGCAGTCGGACGTTGAGGTCGGGGCCGGATCTCACAAGCCAGCGGAGGAGGAACGCCGAAAAATCATTCACTGCACTAATGAGACTAATGACCTTAGCAATTGACGTGGTCGGAAATATCAATCAATCAAGAAATACTGATACAACCCCGAATAGAAAAGAACAGTACCCAGCAAAAACAATCATCCTTGATCTCACCCAGTTGCTCAAGAATCAATTGGAGCGGCCGCTCTCGGTGCCCGTGACAACCGCCTCCCACGCGGCACACGCCGTGTACAAATAGCTGCTCGAGAGCGGGGGACTGCGGGACTGGCACACGAGCGAGTCCTTGAATGTAAGGCGGCCAGGCTGACCGCAAACTTGCCCCATTCGACGCGGGCGCCGAATGCGGGGAAAAAAACTCGATCCCTGTCTCCACATGCCCGCCATTTGGAACTGGAGACCCACTGACGGCGTGCCTGAGATTGAAGACCGGAAAAATGATGCATCCTTTCAGTGTGAGTCCGGCGTAGAGTGTGAGGAAAATTCGGTATTTGATAAAAATGCGCCAGTGTCAATGGCAAAAGCGAAATAAGAGTTCCGTCTATTGACGTTTATGTATACTGTGAATTAAAGTTCCTTTTAAGGCTTATGTACTTAGTGCACTGAAGGAAGTAGATCTCTAACCATGTCAATTCGATTTGCTCATTTCAACCCAATCGATGTTTGTAAAACTTTGTGACCTATAACACCAGGGTTCACATTCAGGAGAGGCGTTTTCATGTCACGGGTGTATGTATTTTATGTTTGAGATTTGCGTGACAAAACAAAGTCAAACCGGTTACTCGGAACAATCAATAAAATATTTATGATCTTATTCGAAAATAGAACAATTATATTCTATTGTAACAATACAAAATCGACTAACTTATTTGTCACTCTTGCTGACTTTGGTCCGAAGAATAGTCAAATTGTAGACATCCAAAAATTATTGTATTTTTTCTTCATTCAAAAATAAATTATCAATCAAGTAAAAACATAGAGCTCAAAACATCCCTAACGCCAAGATGCTTCATCCTGTGCAAAACGACTAATAAAATTCGGAATGTCGCGAAACTGGAGTTAAGAAATTCGATGAGATATCGACGTTGTCGAAGTTCCCCGTGCTATTCTGCGAAATCTATTTTCCTGCGAGTGAGCTCGGAATATGAACCATATTCGGGGCGAAAGACGCTTCCAACCGCATCGTTTCCTTGCCGGCCGGCGGGCCCCCATAAAAACTCGATCCCGGGCATGCGGCGTGGCGACGGCGGCGGCGGCGGCGTCTGCGCCGGAGACCCAGTGAACAGGAGAGCGCGCGCCCGCGTCGGGACGAGGCGTGGCGAGGCCGGGACGCTGCGGGCTGCATGGACGGCGGCGCCTCGCCTCGCCCCGGGCGAACGGGCGGGCGAGCGGGCGGGCGGGCGAGCGGGTGGGCGGGCGGGCGGGCGGGCGGCTGTGCCGCGGAGCGAAACCGCACGCCCCGGCGGCCACTCCTGGCGCAATATCACGCGTGATGTTTGGCTTTCCTTTTTTGTAAATGCCACTTCATTACGCTTCCTTTTAAAGCGGGGAGCCGGAATACTACAGCAGGAAAAAAAAAGGGGATGCGGAGAGTGTCGGGGTTCGCCGTCGAAACGGAGAGGAGGAAAAGCGGTAGGGGGAGAAAGAAGGATGGAGAGGGCAGAACCCCGGCCAAGCGATTAAAGAAACTTGAAACACTCCGCGTCAAAGGCTTGAAAGGCCTTTCTCTCACCCGGAGGTTGGGAATGTGGAAGCGGGAGAGAAGACGTGGGGCATTAGCGTAGAGTCGGGATTACCGACGACCCCGCCGAGATAGGGTATAATGGCGTGACGGCCGATCGGTGAAATGCGAGACAGAGAATGTGTTAAGAGGATTTTGATACTGGGCGTTTAAGTGCGTGAGGTGCTGAAGTTGTCTGAAAATCTAGATTTCGTAACACGATGCGTATTCAAGCGTGAGATAGTAATTACGAGGCTCCAGGAGTTGAATTGACGGTGATTGCCCAATCGTGCCCGTGAGGGGCTATGGATCAATCACGGTCTTGGCGTAATGTGAATGGAGTGTGTGTGTTGCAGCGCGAGTTCCGGAAATAGTATCTTGCTGAAATATTGGGCGTTCACTGCTCTCGACGGTTGACTTTTATCTTAAAGTTCCTGAGAGTACTAATTAGGATTTACCCAACGAATTTCTCTTATATTGAAAACAGAATGTTTTGGTCAGTCCAGGTTTTCCCATTACCTGACAAATATTTACATCCCGCATGATTAACATTTTCCCTCTTGGAGAAATCATTGATTATTCGAGTGTATATGCACATCTGTTTCCTTAAATGCAGAATCAAAGGAAGTTTTTTTTATTGGATCTCTAGAATTGAGGGATCTCTTATACAATACTGATATGACTATCTTCACAAACGGATGCTTGCACTTAGATTTCCAATATTGGTCACCGGTGTAATAATTGTCGTGTTATAAAAAATATACAAGGGTTCATTCAGCGGACCGGGCGCCACGTTCCTGCTTATTGAACTTCTGAATTTAAGGGATAACCTGTTTATAGCGACTGAGCGATCTGTCAGTCGAGTGTTGTGTTCGAATACTTTCTTACTTGTGTTTATGATATTCACCTCAACCAATACGTGCAATTAAAAAGTGATTTTAACAATTAAGTTGTCATATACTCTGAATTCTTACATTTTCAGTCAACAATTTATAAATTAACCGGTTAACAATATACGAGAACAAGTGAAGTACTGTGAAATTATTTTAGCGTAGCCGCTCAAGTTCGAGGGCTGCCGGAAAAGTTCATTCCTTAAACGTATCGCTTTAGTGGGGAGCGCATCCCTTCCCAGGACGTGTTGACAGCTCTACTCCAGTTGAGTAAACACTGACTCTGACCATTCGACTCCGCAAGGTGCCAGTTTTCATTTGCACTTCAATAATATAGTGGAGCTATTTGTACGAAGATCTGTATAAGTGATTATAATTTTGTTTGATCTGTATAAGTGATTATAATTTTGTTTGATCTGTATAAGTGATTATAATTTTGTTTGATCTGTATAAGTGATTATAAAGTTGCTGCTTCGGGTGTGTCGAAAAGATCTATTCGCAGAACTAATAAGGAAATTAATTATATTCAATCGGGAAAATCGTGTTCATTTTCTACTCCTAATGAAGAGAAGAAGAGAAAGGACGTGGAATCTGCTCTCGACAGTTTCAAGACGAGCGATTGGCTGCATAATGATTTAATGTACCATATCAAGAAATAGTTATTTTTACAGGAAACGACGCGAACGATAGTAGACAGTGACAGTGATAGTGATGCTAATGATAGTGAGGAAACTGATATCAGTGACAGTGAAAAAGATATGATCAGAACAGAGACAGGCCATCACGTGAATTTGGTGTTTCTCCAAAACTGATCGAAGATGCTACAGCAAATTAATTTCCAAGGAAGTTCGCTAGCATGTGCGGTGCGGTAGGCCAATGTTTTTGGTATGGGCAGACGAGCCAGGCGCGAGCGTGCGCCACCTCCTGGCTCCCTCCCCACCACCTTTAGCTTCCCTCTCTACTCGCGAATCCCAGTGGCCACCCTAGAAAAATTTAACTGTACACAACGAAGTTGTTTTATCTTCTTAAAAACATATCAGCTTCCTTGCTAATAGACACTGAAAACATCGCATGTTCCCTTTCGTTTCGAAGTACGCAACCGGTGGAACATCTGTGAACTAACATTTGAACGGCTACGTAGAACAAGGGGCTATCCCGTATTAGCATAGTTCTGAGATAATGAGGGTTTTACCTGAACTTTCCTTATAACTCGGTTCATTTTTAAACTTTGAAACACAATACACTCCCATATAAGCCCATACTGGTTTCAAATAACATAAACTCACTAAAAGAATAACATTTCAAGATTTATGTAATACTAATAACTCAATTTCACAAAAAAAGCGGAATAGTCGCTTGTTCTAATGAGCCCTTCATTTCTCGATCGTTCTTATCCCTCCAAGAGGAGAGTGAAAGCTTACAAGAATTCTATAAGTCGGAAATGACAACACTTTTATTGAAATTTTATTTTATTATAATGAGCGAATCATATTCCACAGAAAAAGTGCGTATGCGAAACTATTTTACTTACTTGTTCTATTCGAAAATACTGGAGATAGTGACGCGTGTTTTAGATTCCCAGTGTCTGTATATATTTTCTATTCCATGTGCGAATGCATTCACGTACTGGTGTGTGTAATTCAGCGCAGTGATACGAAGTGAGACATGACCTCGCTTAATTTCCCCTTCCCCCATCCTCTCAACAAGCGTCAACTCCACCACCACTACAGTCACCGCCACCTCCACCGCACCGCTTCCGCCATCACCGCCATCACCTCCGCCTCCCATCGCCTCCGCCATCACCTCCGCCTCCATCGCCTCCGCCATCACCTCCGCCTCCCATCGCCTCCGCCATCACCTCCGCCTCCCATCGCCTCCGCCATCACCTCCGCCTCCCATCGCCTCCGCCATCAGCTCCGCCTCCCATCGCCTCCGCCATCAGCTCCGCCTCCCATCGCCTCCGCATCACCTCCGCCTCCCATCGCCTCCGCCATCACCTCCGCCTCTCATCGCCTCCGCCATCACCTCCGCCACCGTTTTCTCCGGTGTTGAAACCGCCTGAACGCTCGCAGATCTGTTGACCCGATTTCCCGCACGGTCGTGGCGGCGGCGGCGGCGGCGACGGCGGAGCAGCGGGCCGGGCGCCACATTACGGCGCACGGGCGGGAGGCGAAGGGGAAGTGAGCAGGGGGAGGGGAGGTGCTTCCGGAAGGAAAGGTCACGCGTGCGTGAGGAGCTTGCGGGCCGGGCACTTGCCTCTTCGCGAAACGCTCCGCTGCGCCCACGCACAAGAAACATGCGCGAAGGGACAACGCGCGGGGAGGGGTAAACACGGTCCACTATACTGCGATTTTCTTAACTCTGCCCCTGACAGGAATCAGATGTTGACGGTTTCATCCAACCGGGAGCTTGAACGTCGTCATAGTGACGTCACTGTAGCGACATATAAGCTTCCGATTGGATAGCAGCGAAACAGCTGATTTCTGTCAGGGGCAGAGTTGCGAAAATCGCAGTACAGTCAGTGAAGGCGCCGCTTGACGTTGCAGCTCGACGTGTGATTAATTGCATGCGGTATAGGGCGGGGTGTTGAGTCTTTTTCGTTGCATTTTGCTACATATCCGTCACGCACCGAGACTTAATATTTTTCTCTTTAACCTCACGTACCAATTATCTTTTTTTATTACTTTCCTGTCCTGTCAGTTCTTTCTCCTTGATTCTATTCTTTCTGTGATATTTTTATTTTTCGCTTGCTACGTAAATGTTCAGTTGCACGTAAGTTTTCTTCCTTACAAACTTTTTTAAATCTAGATATTTTTCATCAAACATTTTATTTTAAGACATTCTCGAAGTAAAATTGCATTAAAGAAAGTCTTGTATTTTTTGTCTGAATATAATTTAATGGTTTGTATGTTTGTTGAATAGAATTTAATGATCTGTTTATTTTGTTGCAGGTAAGCGACATATATTATCAAGAGATTGTATCCAGTTCATTAATACCCTTCAAGATGTCCTGCTCTGAGACATTAACATCTCACACAGGGAGGTATGTCTATATCATTCAGAACTAAATCAAATTACAATAAAAGAACAGAAAATTCGTAGCAGATTCGGTTATTATATTTACTAATGGAATGTCTAAACGGATTTTCTGAATAGAACGTTTTCTAACTCGCCTGCTGCTGTTAAAATGAATACACCGCAAATAAGAGAAACAATACCGAGCAAGAATTTATTATACTAATCTCCACCCGCGCATCCGTGCGGCGAGGAAGTAACTGTTGGTGGTTTCAAAGAAGCACATAATTACTAGAGTTATTTTGCTACCGGCTAATAGCGCCCCACTGTAAAACTTCCGGGAAGAAACGCGCACGATGGCGCCAACCGAAGCCGTTAATTGCACTAATTGTTCCCGATATTACGTAAGAGTCGTCGTCGCTGTCGGATTGCGATGCACGAGAAAATTTCGAGGCATGGACTCGGGAAATTAAGATCTTTTCTTCCACGTAACGGCAGAAGATCACGCATGTGACGGTGAGAACAAGAGGTTTCGGCTGCAGGCTTGCCAGATGCGTCGAGAGTAATTTTCCCAAATGTTGCGTGAAATTTCCCTAAAGACATCATAGGAGTTACAGTTATTTCATTAAATGTCAAATAACTTAAGTTTTTTGGTTCTTATTTTTCATTTTCAAGTGAATCGATGGTTTAAATACATCACAACAATCGCATGCTAAAAATATTTTTAGTAAAAAGTATTTTGTTCTCGATAATAATCTCGTATTCTATTACTAACGTCTACTTAATAAAGGTAAAAATTACATCGTTTAAAAAGCATGAATTTCATTTAAAAAACATGAATTTCATTTTTTTAAAAACGCACTATTGTATGGATATGTTATTTCTCCAGAAATACCAAACTACATATAATTGTTTAGTTTACTAATTATTTCACGGAACATTTCCTGAGTTTTTTTTCTTTTCTTTCCGTATCTTCCCAGAATTTTTTGGAGGGAGAGAATTCTCCCAATCTGGAAACAGTGTTGGGTAGGACGCCTCTCAACACCGTTGCTTCTTCCCCTGGGTCAGTTCGGAAGGCAACAGCTGCGTGAGCGGGCGCGAGCGCACGCTAGTGGCACAGAGAGGAAGCGTGCTGTTCGCCACCGGAACCCGTGGGAGTACACGAGACCGTCCTTTGTTCTGTTTCCCCGCGCTGTTGCAACGCGACCCGAACACACTCCACCGCCAAGTTCCCATTGTGTTTGGTTATGGATGCCGCCGAAGACTCGCGTCTGACGGTTGTCTTCCGCCTTCCGAACTTCTCGAGTCGACAGGGTCTTGAGAGCGCCCAAATACGCGTAGTCTTGTCTGGAGATGGGTGTGGGAGAGTGTTTGTATCTAAGCGATTCCAATACGACCCTGATCTCCCCTACACGGTACTGGCTGCAAGGTCGACTATACAAAGCGATTAGTCTTCTAGCTTCGTGGGTAATGTTGGTGTGTGCAACTCCTTTGTGACTCAGTTGGTAATAAAAGGCTCGTGGAGTTTGTATTAAGTGCGGCACATTATAAATCCTTTCTCAGCGAGACTTTATCTGGAAGAGAATCTGCGTACAGTTCGCTCGAAAACAAATGTTCGGTTGAACAATTTGGATGACTCGTTGCGAACAGATTTAATCCATAGTTAGAATGGGACAACTTATACGTCCTTCGGTTAGTCACGAGTGTCGTTCTACAATAACCATTTGTTCCTTTGCAACGCAGTGCAGCCTCGCCGTGCGTCGACTTGACAGTTCAGAGAAATCGACCAGACACAACAGAGATGTTCTTGTGTGCGGATTGTCGCCTGAAGTGTCATGTTAACTGTTCTGCAATGGTCTGTCGGACTATCGAAGTCGTCTGTTTGTTGTGCTGTCATGCCAGTAATGTTTCGTTAAGGTTCGCATTATGCGAAGGTTGCCTTCGTCAAGATCTGGCGACCGAGTTTACGTGCAGTCTGCGTCATAGGAAATGCTACGATTTTGTCTAACGAGCGACTACTAGGCAAACAGGTCGAAGCACCGCTCCCTCGACATAGAGGAAAAATTGCCGGTAAATTGCGCGCAAATTGCGAGACGTGCAGGTCTTCAAACACAGCACTGCACTGCAGTTGTATTGGGGTGAACAAGACCAAAAACTTACTGACGAGAGAGGGAAAATAGACTGGCATATAAAATTTGTGGAATCATACCGGGATAAAGACCGTGAGTCACAAATTTCTACAATACAGTGGTGGTGGCTACAAGTGGTGCAATGATGGTGTATGATGATTTATGTTTCTGCATGATCCTGACTTGTCTCTGTCAAAATCACTTCGATATCACTGCATTCTTTGTTTCATATTACACGGATCTGGATATCTAAAAAGTCAGAAATCGCTTTTTTATTACATATTCCACAATTCCCTTAAATTACAAATCACTGCGTTATAACTACGCAATTGCAATTTGATTTCCCAAATTTTCTTCGTATCGCGATATAGTTAGTATCGTGATATAGATTTACGAAAACTGAAGAAAAACACACAAAATAAAGAAAACGTTAAATACGTGTTCAATTTACACTTGCAAGAACAACTTTAGTGTGTCAAATAACACATTTCATTCTTTTCCATAACTGGACAGTGCCGCACGTGCTTTGAGAAATAGCGTTCTATTTCATTTATTCTCACGTTACATTTCCCATGTCATCTGTAAAGAATGTTTTCCGGGTCGACAATCAGTCACAAGTCGTCACCACCATATTGCTGCATCGCTTTCACAGCTAAAATACCCCTTGTCAGTAAAGAACAAAAACTTACCTGCGCAGTCAGTTCAGAGTTCTCAGGAGTTACTGTGAATGGAGTGTATTAGATATTTTCATGTTTTCGAATAAAAGAAATGTATGTTTTAACCCGCGTATGACTGCTCTAAACAACTGATTGTTTAAACAGCTACACAGCAATTTGACGAAAAACCTAATATTTATTTTCAATGGGTGACACTACAATAAAATATGTAAATGTTCATAATTACGTTCAAGAAAAGGGGAAAGAAGAATAGGCAAATACAATCAATAGAGTCATTAGTTGTAGGAGCTATAATCTTCTGATCCTAGATTTTCTCACGCGAGTCTCAGGTCATTCATGACATTTAGCTCTGAAAATGATAAAGTATGATATATAAAAAAATCTACTTGAAATACGTCATTGAACATGAAGTTACATATTTCTGTCTTCCTTACTCCCCAAGTTCCCATCTTTCCATCTTAATTAGAAAAAACTGGCCATATCGCGCGTCCGAAGAAACGACACCGAAAACAAGCTAAATAAAACCATTTACACCAACGACATTAAAGTCCCCTCCCCCCCAGCTCACACGTTGTGTGACGCTCCTGACCCGCATTCCGGAGACGCGGAGCACGCGCGTCAAGCAGAGGAGGCTGCGCGTGCGTGATCGCGCACGCGTGTTCCTTCCGCGCCGCGAAGCGCAGCTGCCCCCGGCCGCCGCCGCGCGCTGATAAGCGCTCGCACGCGCACGCCCCTTCCGCGCCGACGCGGGTCGCTGCCCGCTGCGCACGCCGCGTGCGCTTGCGACGTCGCCCTGGACACGCCTACTTGCTCTTGTTCGTTGAGGGACCCAATGCGTAGAAGGGATAAATTATCGAGAAAGTGCGCTTGCGACGTCGCCCTGGAAACGCCTACTTACTCTTGTTCGTTGAGGGACCCAATGCGCAGTAGGGATGAGTTATCGAGAAAGTGCGCTTGCGACGTCGCCCTGGACACTAAAACTCCCGTGTTTAGAAAACTATCCCTTGTAGTAACAGGTCAAAAATCACTTGAGGAAATGATTTGTAGATTGAGCTACGTTTGTGTTTGGCATAATAACCTTTATTATAATTATGTTCTGAAAGCAAGGAATTATGACGCTAAGCATCTGAACTGTGTAAAATTTGTTGCTCTCTTCTTTCGGACAAATTAAAGCATAACTTTTAAAAAGCTATAATTATTTTATAAGCAGATTAAAAAAAATATTTTAAATCTTACTTTAATAGTAAATCTGTTTGCTTAAATTAAGCTTTATTAAATTATTTATTAAATTATTTTAATAAATTAAATTATTTATTAAATTATTTAAAAATATTCCGTTATATGTGCGCATCCTCTATAAGTTTCGTTCTAGTTCTGCTCGTCCAGCTGTCATCCGGTTGTGTGTTATTGTAGCATTGTGTTTCCCGTACATTACATTCCCATGCATCTACACTCTGAGAAATGGACAAAATTAGTTTACGATGTCGTATGCAGACTGACACTAATCCTTGCGTCAAACACTTTTTGAGTTGAGTAATTTTATTATGTCTAGACTCTTCCCGGAAGGCCCTGAAGCGCTGTAAAAAAGTAATGATACACTTAAGACAGTTTCGAAACCGAAGGCTAGAGATTGATATTGCAGGTGCAGAGAAGCAGAAATCGGGACTCACTCCACGCTCCACCCTAGTGCAAAACAGCCTCATTAATTACGCAGTCGCAGTGTTCGACATTTAAAAGAACACACCCCATACGTAACGTCTAAGAATATAAATGTTCCGAAGTTCAAATACGAGCGTAACTGTTAATTAGAAAGCTGACCTCAGCGGGCACTGGGACGTTTCCATAAAAAATATCACCGTCGGGGCACCCAATAGATAATATCTTCTGGACATCCTCAAAAGGGCACATAGTGCGCGATTCAATTGCCTTGCTGCCCCTTGACACCGCCCATAAACGCGCACACGACCTCCGACTCTCGCTGCGTAGTAGTTTCTTCTGTCAGTAGAGCAAGCTGCCCAGTCTCTTATGGTTAGTGGATTTCAAGTTTTTGTGGCAAAAATACATTTTTAATTATATTACCGACATTCGGGAGCTTAATTTTTAAAAAATCTAAACTTTTGATAAAATTAACTTGCATCATCTTACAAATATAAATTCTAATTAGGGATGTCAAATAACGTAGCGTCTTACACTTTCACTTTCCCGTGGTCATTTCTGTATCTTATTAATTTGAATGATCAAGTTCATCTTGTATTATATTTGAATTACTTTCAGAACACGAAAGAGCGCAGATGTACGATTTTTATGACAGGATTTTAGATTAGATTTTGAAATAATTTTCCACAAACATAAAATTGCTTAATTCAAATATCGATATATATAAAATTATATAACACCGAACCATCTACGGTCGTTCGGGTTATCGATGATTCGATTGACGTATCAAGAAAGGAACAAGAAAGCGCCATGTTCCCCGGCGCGCGGTCACAGTTGAATCGCGCCGGTCGCTACCATATAAAGGGGGGCTGAACTTCGGCCGGGTCGGGGCGAACGCGGCGCGACCCGTCCTCCCCCTCCCCCTCCCGGTCTGCTCGCCGGCCCCTGAGCTGCCGCCGTAACGCCGTAAATCAGATGGACCTATCTGGAGCTCACGACCCGCGCTTTGAGGGGCACCGCCGCGCCGCAGCTGTCGGCCGATGCCGCTGCAACTGCACCAGAACGATCCGCGTCGACGCGTCTTGACGGAAATGACCGACTACGTAGTACGTCCCAGCTCCGATTCCAAGAAAAGTGAAAAACAACAATCGCGGAAATATGTCCTGTACTTGTAAATAACAAAAGGGAGCTCCGATAGGTCAGTGCAGTACGGAAAATATAGTTTTGTAAAGGGTTGTCGGCGTCGATGAATAGTTTGTTTCACTAAATATTCAGTTGGACAACCTCTTTAATCCCACATGTACCCTGTTGACACTCGCCATTAATGCCTGTAGGTAATTTTTGTTTAATATCCTCGGAAATTACGAACGACTTTGCAGAGAGTCCCGCAGTTCAGTGGGGATGTGGTCACGTTTTTTCTTCTTCAATATTTTACTAAATAAGTGTATCAAATATTCAAACACTAGAGTTTTTTAAGAGACTTCAAGGTCAAAGGTACATAATATACAAATACACATTCTTTTCTGTTTAGGAGACCAGGTCAACGCATTGTTTTTCTTCCAATGATTTCTTCGTTTTACGATTATTTTTACAGCTGCTTTTTGATAGCTCTGGAAATTTCCCCTCGCTCTTACTAGGTCTTCAGCCTTTCTTTATGTCGGAATTTTTGAATTTTTGTTCTCTAATGGGTATATTTATCTGCCTTATCCCCTCGTTTCTTTTGGTGAGAAAGAGGCGGTTGCTTTGACCGATATAGATACTAGAGTTATATGGACGGTTTGATGTTCCGATGTAGGGTATCTTTTATGAGAAGGCTAAAGGAATACACAGAAGAAGATCCAAACGAAAAGTTGATTTTTTTTCTTCGGTTGGGATACATAATGGTTCACCAAAACGTATCATGAAGAAACCTAAAAATATCAATTATTGTAACAGGTTTTACACGGAGAGTTCTTTAATTTGAATATAGAAAGGAAGTAAAGTAAAGTTTGCTAAATTCTGCTAAATTCCTTACTTTAAATTTAACTGGTGACAACTAGAATGTACAACAGAGACCAGCACATAAAATACATTGTGTGCCACGATTCTTTTTAATTACCAAAAAATATTATACCGATATCCAATATTGTTAGAAAATACTGAAACCAAATTGCATTAGGAAATGCATTAGTTTTACCCGTAATATAAAAGAAACTAGTGAATCTCATGCTTGCAAGTAGTGTTGGGTGACACTAGAATGCTTGCTCAACTCCCTGCGTCAATATCTGAAGTATTTTATAAAGAAGAAATAACTTGGAAATGGATAACACTCCATCCTTCTTAACAAGTGCTAATTTTTTACTTACGTAGTCATTATTGCTGTAATGCCATCAATCCTGAAATGGCAAAGGAAGGCAAATAACTAGTTCAGATAAATAAAAAATTCTCGAATATTATTCTCAATCTTCTTTAGCAAACCATCATGATTTTATCTTCATTCGACGAAAATGTTCAATTAAGGCGGTGTTTACAAAATCGCGAGGGATACAAAATTTCCCGATTCATTAAATAGATATGAAAGCGTGGAAATGCATAACGTTATTGCTGCCGGCCCGAGTTTTAGTTCGTTTATGGTCTCGGCAGCAGCTGCTGATGCTAAGCAACGACCGCGATGTCCTCGTTCGTTGGGAGTGAGACGAGAGGAGCTTCTGCAAGTCGGCAGCGGCGCTGCCGGTGTTTGCGTCTGCGGTCGGTGGAAGGGGGCGGCGGCGGCGGCGGCGGGTGGCCCTGACTCACGGCGATAACCGCCCGCGGCTCTCAAACAAACGGCGACGACGGAGGCGGCTGCATTCCGCGCGCGGCCTTGCGATAGCTCTCCCGCCACCGCCTCCACCAACGCCTCCACCACCGCCTCCACCACCGCCTCCACCACCGCCTCCCACCGCCTCCGCCACCGCCTCCGCCTCCGCCACCGCCTCCACCACCGCCACCGCCGTCCGCCACCGCCCCGTCCGCCACCGCCACCGCGTCGCCACCGCCTCCGCCATCCGCGTCCGCCACCGCCTCCGCCACTGTCACCGCCATCGCCTCCGCCACTGTCACCGCCATCGCCTCCGCCACTGTCACCGCCATCGCCTCCGCCACTGTCACCGCCATCGCCTCCGCCACTGTCATCCGCCATCGCCTCCGCCACTGTCACCGCCATCGCCTCCGCTACTGTCTCCGCCATCGCCTCCGCCACTGTCTTGGCCACCGCCTCCGCCACCGCCACCGCCACCGTCATCGCCTGCGCCACCCCTTCCGCCACCGCCTCCGCCTCCGCCACCCCCTCCGCCTCCGCCGCCCCCTCCGCCACCGCCTCCGCCTTCGCCACCGCCTTCGCCACCGCCTCCGCCTCCGCCACCGCCTCCGCCACCGCCTCCGCCACCGCCTCTGCCTCCGCCACCGCCTCCGCCACCGCCTCCGCTTCCACAACTAACAGTGGCCGAGCGGATGCCTTCTCCCTCGCCAGTGTGCGGTCCCCGAAGTGTCCCTATCCAGGCATGCACTCACACTCTCATTTCTCTCTTTCTGTCTTGTATACACACATTCGTCCCCGTCTCACTACCCTTCCAGCGAAAACTTTCTTAACGATGCCCAACATTCGATGGTGAGGCTACAAAATTATCGCTTACTAAATTTGGAGAGATATTTATCATCTACTGACTGTTTTGAGATAAATATGTAAAATGTTTAAAGTTTCTACCAGGCCTCTTCGACTCATGTGAAGCATTTGAGTTAGACATGCCAAAATCTTGAAAACACACGTTCATGGATTTCATCCTACGCCTGTCATGAGCTGCCTAGCTACGTTTTCCTTCTTGTTTTTTTAATCTCCTCAAACATGGCAGTCGAGTATTTGCTGATGTCACTAAGCGAGAGTGAGTTTGCTGGTCCTATTGCTCTGTATTATTCCCTGAACAGACTCCCTACTGTTCCATAATAAAAAAGCATTTGAGTGACGTGGACAACGAAAGAATTTGATATGCTGTCAGTTTCTCTAACTCGTGGGCTGACGCACTCAGTATTTTTGTTTAGGAAGGGATTTTGAATATTCGATGTGGAAAATAATTCATTGCATCACCTCGACCAGTACAAAACGTATATATATTATAAAATGGTTTTCATCAGTTACATTTTTGTTTTTTATTATAAACATTTTCGGGTTTTACAAATTTCAGTTTACACTCAACATTTGTATTGTTGGCTTAATATAAACTTAATGCTAAAAACTTAATTCTAAGATTGCATGTACACAAGTAGCAGTGAGCTGCTTCCATGATTATTCCCTTACTCGAAATTCTTGCGAAATGGGTATTGCATTTTTGTGGTTCCAGCCCTTCTGCTTCATCACAAAACGACGCCAGTGTTTCGGAATGCCACTTCGACGAATTAGCTGGCATTTTCGTAAGAATCCTTATCTCAAAAGCTGCAGACGAAAGGAGCGCAATCTCTGTCGTGTAACAATGAGTTTCTTATCGAATTTGTGACAGCTCGAAGTGTCTTCCTAACGTCATTTTTCTCTGCCGTCATATCACAGTGTAAACATGTTTACCCCTTTCTCACCGTTTCCCGATACGATTTGTATTGTTTTCTTCTTATTCATTCTGTTTGAAGATAGCTTACATTAAATAATAGTATCAGTGTAAATGGTTCACAGTCGATCACACGTTTAATGGTCAGAACATATAAACGGAAAGCTTAAATCGGCGAAGCATAAACGCATACATATATGTAGAAGATAAAAATTGTATTCCGCATTTTTTGTTTTCTTTCTCTCTCTCTCTCTCTTCCCTCTCTCCCCCCTCTCTCTTCCCCCTCTCCCCCCTCTCTCCCTCTTCTCTCTCTCTCGGTTACGAATGCCGCGACACTAACAGTAAGCGTACGTTGAATTCCAATTTCACGTTCTTGTCTTGCGTCACCTAATGGCCGCTCCATTCTCTCGCAGCTCCTTTCAATTTTACGTCCTCACGGCTCATACGATGCGATTCCACACGCGGAGCACTTGACATTTACGGGCTTGTGGCCGGCATTGAGAAGGCCGCGTGGCATTCAAGGCTTTACGAGGTCTATGCGGAGAAGGCGGCGCCGCCAACGACGGGGCAGTTGCTGAATTTATCGCAATTATAATAGAATGCGTCTGTTTTACGAGCGCAGAGGCCGCGTGCGGACACGTTTCGGAAGAACCGCCGCTGGAATCACTCGCTTTCGCGTCACTTTCTCTTGTCTCGCGGGAGTTGGTCTGGCGGCGCTTGTTACAGCCGGGGCCCACCCGAGAGAAGTGGAGAGATTGTAATCGGTAGCAACGGCCTCTGCCGACGTAGGACAAGTCAAGAAAGACGCAAGAAAAATCGTATGTTATTATTGCTTTCTATCGTCATGAAACCGGCAAGAAAAAAGTTTGCGGTGTGTCACGAACATTTTGTAGTATAGAAAATCTGCTCTCCTGTGGCGGCAATTTGATTTGCTTATGTTTCGAGTTCGTACTTTCAACCGGGTGCGTTTTGAGTACGGTATGTAGTGGTGGAGACTCCTCAATTGACATTTCGGGAGGTACTACGTTCGACCCTCAATCCCGGTGGATTTTCGAAACTCCAACTAAGTGGAAGTCAGAGGATGTCTCTGCCTGGATGAGAATTCTAGAGGTCGTCTGCTGTATTAGGAATGAGTCATCGAGAACGATGTTTTCGAAACATCGATGTTTCTATTCAAAATAAAGATGTTTTAAATTGTCTGATTGAAACAAAGTTTTTAACATCGATATGTCATGCTTGGTACATTTTCGATGTTTTATTTGTGAATGGAAAAAGTGCCATAGTCACAATTTTGCAAACGTTAAAAAATGAAATAATAAACGATTATACCACTATCAGTTCTTGTGTTCGAGCGACGCGAACGCTACCTTTATCGAGCAGACTATATCGTCCCCGAGAGATGCGCCGATGCCCCAGTATTTCCTATGGATTTCCTCGCATTTCGCTCGCAGAGATGCGACCAACGCACGTGCAGTGAGCGTAGGGCCTCTCTATTTCTTCCCGCATCCTTCTACGGCGAACAGAGGAAGCTCTTACCCCTGAGATGACCCCACTCAGGCTTTCAGGATGGGTATTGTTAACTGTTCTTATTATTTTGAGTTTATTTTGTCAGTTAAACGTTAATTGGAAATGAGTAAACATGAACACTGATGATTCTTGCCCCGCGTCAACGTAAGTGTTACAAATTACTGAACCACCTTCAAAAATATCGGTGTTTTTAAACATATGTGTTGGGCGATGTATTATTAACAACGATGTTTCGAGGCGACGATGTTTTATTGTTGTCGCATCTCTGTGCTGTAGTCGGACGGTTCCGAGTTTTCTACGTATCTATTCCAGGTAGATGCCTGAGTAGTGACTTGAACAACAGGCCACGGGCCTTGCTCAATCCTTCCCTTTCTATCCTGTTCCCACGCATTTCGTTAGGTGAAGACGATGAGCTTGGCCCATATCCCTTAAAGATTTCGAATCACACCAGCAATAATGGGAATATGCTCCGCTTATCAACCAAAATCCCAGTTTTTATTAAATGCTTATTAGCTTGACGGGTGAAAAATAAGGCAGGCTTTTCAAAGTGTTTAATGGCCACGTTTCATGTCTAGGTCTTATATTTCATTTCTCGTGATTTTTCCGTGGTAGTCAGAAGTTCAAATTACATAATAGTCCTGCAACACAGAGGATATTTTCTCTTTCACTTGGTACATTGTGACCTCTCAGTTCGAAGCAGTCTGTGTTTTGAAATCGATTAACTCACCCACTAGTTCCTATCGGTAGCTCGATATAGTTGGGCGTGGTTCAAGCGTTAGGTGTGGCGTTAAATCGAGAATGTTTACATTTTTGCTGCAGTAACTAGCTTTGTAACCATTGTCGTTTTTTATTGGATTTTACTCGATTAAACATCTAAGCGTTCTGACCTTTCTGTTAAAGTTAGCGTTGATATACAGAAATGATGTTTAATACCTATAATGTGCCTCACCATCAGTATGTGAAGAGTTTTTTGTTGATAATGATATGTTAGTTGCAGTATTAATTCACATTTTCTCGTCAGTGTTTTACAGCAAGGTACCGAAACTGTCAGCAAAGCGAAAACACAATTAGTTCCAACTTCACAGTTATTCGTCAAGGTGGTCATGCGGTGTTGCCTATTCTCCTGCAACACTTCGCTGTAATTTCAGGTTGACCTCCAAGAGTCGTTGATTTTTAACAGCTGCTCTTCGGAGTATTTTCATATTTTATTTATCCTGAAGTGCAGACTCCGTTGAAGAGGTTTGCAGTTTTGGATGTTACGGCGTTCAATGATAAACATGACCATTAAATGAACTGCAAAGGCAACGTAAGACGTTAAAGACTAAACACTGTAACTTTTGTGAATGTTATGTTATGTTGTGTGTGTGTGATGCTTCACGTTATTATTACTATTGCCGCCCGAGTTGTCTATTTCAATAGAAAATACTTCGAATCACTGTCTGCCTCACAGATTTCGAGTGAATAGTTCGGGTGATTAGCATTTCAACCTTCGTTCTTGACTTTAGCCAACATGAAATCTGGTTACAAAAATCGCAGCTCTCTCGCAGTAGCAGAACATTCTGCACTTTGCTGCAGTTCGACCTTCAACAACCTTGCACGCGATTCCATCCAGAGTGTGCTGTTTACGCAGAAGTATAATTATCCCATTTCCTCATAGTGCTCTTTCCTTCACCCAGTGTCCGGTAATTTGCGGTCTTTCCAACCGGTTGGCATATTCCTTTCACACAACGAAGTACCCTTCGTCATCGGGGATTGAGGCACGAGCAACAGTGATGCCAACCGCCTGTGACACGCGGCACTTGCCATTTCACGTTTGAATTAGTTCCCCCGTAGCTCGCCCAAGACGCTGGGAGTTTCTCGTGTCGCCAGGGCGGTGACCCTACGCGTAACTTTCCGAGAAACTTCCATGGACTTCTGGCCCGAAGCCGACCCGCGTTCTTGGTGCCTGGAGCGACAGCGGCTACAATGTTTTCGGTGTCGCCTGGCGATGTTGTCTGGCACAATTCAAGCGCGAGGTGGGAAGTTGAAAACTGAGGGCGAGATGTGTGACACGGTTCCAGATTTGTAACAGCGCCTAGGTTTTTGTTATGCAATGAAGACCGCAAGTTTATCATCATATATCATGTGTCAAAGTCGTTTGTGTGTGTTTGTGACTACGTTATGAAGCCGGGAAGTAATGAATGGGACGATGATGCAAATCATTCCTTGTACTAATTATAGCGGTTTTCTTCTAGAATAAAAATTCAAATAACAGGTGCGCTGTATGAAAGTTTTATCTTTGTTTTTGAGATAATATAAATAACTAGAGAAACATATTTACTTATTTATTAAACGTTTATTTACAATCTGTTCATGCATGAAAACAAAAAGTAAATTTGTTGACTTGATAATTAACATTGATTAAAGATACTCATTAGTACAACGTATAACTACACTTAAAAATCTGAATTGCAAATCCAAAGGCTTGAATTTTTTCATACGTCTTATTTTCTTATTAGCGATGTTGTCATTAACTGCGACGGAGCGTTGTGAAAATCTGTAAGCGGACATACCGCTCGCTGCGGTCAAGCGCCCGGGACCGAGCGAAGGCCCCCCAGGTGTCTCCCATAGCGGTGCTCGCACACTGCGTTGGAACGCTGATGTATCTGGCCAAAATATAAACGTCTTTCGGAGACAGGTGAAGGAAAGAAATCGAAAATGACGGGAGGAATTAAACTAGAATTGTATTTTGAGTGTTTTTTGTTGTTTTGTGTGTGGGGGAAGAGTTTAAAATAAAAGTGACTGTAGAATTTAATAAAGTCGGTGTATTATGAAGTGCTCGCTAGAAGATTCGCTTGTTATCGTTGAAATCTGTAGTTTGTAGGTGCACTAGAGTGGCATATCTCAAAATCCGTACATTTTTTTAAGTTAAATGAACATTTATTAATAAAAATGCACTATTTTGTAAAAAAAAAGCTTTTGTAGACATTTCGCAAGTCAGACAGTATAATGACAACGATTTTGTCTTCCGTCGCGAAATAAATGGCTCCGCTCTGCAAAATGTTCTCAGTTCTGCAAAATGAGATTTTCCTGACGTTTGCTTTTTTGGTGCATCAATATTCACAATTAAAAATTCCGTTGGGAATAATTGGGTTCCTCTGATAGTTGGTAGTCCAGGTAGCTCCGATGCGCAGCCCAGGTGCCCCAACTCGTGGGGGGGGGAGGGTTCGCGGAAGCGTGGCGCAACGCGGCGAGTCATCGGCGGCCGCGTCCTGTGCGTCCTTCGCGCGGCATCTGCTCCGGGGAATCTCCACCGCCGCCTCCTGCGCCACAGTCATCTGTTACGTCCGCCGCCGCCCTCCCTCGTTCCCGCGCCGCCCCCTCCATTGTAAACCCCGCCTCCTCCATTCCAAACGCAGTCCCTCCGTCACCGCCCTACCCCCCTTCTTCCTCGAACCACGCCCTCCCTTCCCGACCCACCCCCTCCCTTCCCGACCTACCCCCTCCCTTCCCGACCCACCCCCCCTCCCTTCCCGACCAACCCCCTCCCTTCCCGACCCTCCCCCTCCCTTCCCGACCCACCCCTTCGCTCTCGCTCGAAGAGAGATTTCTCTTCGTCTCTGCCTATGCTCCCTGTCCACGTTTCCCGCCCCACGTTCCCCTTTTGTGGATGCATCCCTCTCCAAAAGCCTTCTGTGCAACAGCCTCGCTCCCACTGCCACTCTCATCGTCACCTATCACCATCGTTTCCATTCTCACTTCTGTTAACGTCGCAGCCACCGCCACGGCCGTCACTCGTCACCGTCGCCATCGCAGTTGTTGCGGTCCGTTGCACAGCTGTCTTCCTTTCCGAGTAGTATTCCCAGGTGTGCGGAAGAGGTGAAGTACATCGAGATGTAGTATTCCACTTCTGAATTGCTATGTGCACACCAAAACAAATTATTGTCTTTCACAAAAATGTGTCGTTCTAATATGTAATTTTCATTTTGTTATTTGTTTATAGCATACCTTAACTTCTCTATACATTGTACTGTATTATAGGCATGTACCAATACTTTCTTCGTCTAAGGATGAAAAATCTTTGATTTTTTTTTTTCCAAACAAACTTCTTTGTGAGATTTTTCTTCCATGTAAGTACGTTCAGTTATTATTGATGTCTATTTTATTGTTATTGTTATTGCTATAATTATCAATCTGTAAACTCACGACTAAAGATAAGGGTCGATTAAATATTAAATGTACTTCAAGGTGCCACTCGCTTCCTAAGGAACAGAGTGATAGTTTGGGTCTCTACAACACTTTAGGCAAGGTATGGGCTATTCCCAGTAATGCGATGCATTACACTTCCCAGAAATTTCAATAACGTGGGAGTTTATATGAGTTCTTACAACATTTTGCTGTAGAAATCCACAGCTCCACTTAATATCAGTACGACCTGTATTTTTGTATCTCAATCAGGCTGATCTCGATTTCGAAACTCGTGTATTATTTTATTATTGTTTTTTAAACATTTGTATGGTTTATTATTATTATTATTACTGTCTCGTTCATCAAAATCTTTTGCGTGGATTCGCGGGGAACATTTCTATATTCCCTCGTGCACCTTTCGCAATATTTCTCGTAAGCAGTCGTCCTTCTCATTCCACCGTTTTCCTCTACATCTCCATCACTGTCACCACGTCATGCTGCCTCAGGTGACATTTACCGTTGGTGTAAGGTGCTCGTCTCCAGCTATTCGGCGTTCACCACCGCAAGATCGTCTTTAAATATTACCTATAATAAACATCTCGCAGACAGGACATATGCGGAAAAGCTCATGCAGAAAAGATTCGAAAAGATTCAAAAGTAGTTTCAGTTGATGGGAAATGAACGACTTCCGAAAGTGGACACTGCACATCTGCTGATGATACAGTTGGATTTGCGAAAATTATCGTCGTAATTTAATTCCCGAAAGTAGTCGAGAAAACTCGGGAAATACGGCTTATTAGGCTTTAAAATACGAAAAGTGCAATAATCTAATAGAAGTGAAGTAACTTGGGATGTTCGGCCGAAAAATCTCCGTAGCGGTGAATGCAGTGCGGACGCAGCCAATGACTAAGCGCTGTTGCGCTGCACCGGTGCGGGGGAGTTATCGCATAATCGAAAGCGCAAGGACGTGAACTATCGCTAGGACGTTGGTTCCACTCCACAACACGCCCTAATTCCTCCAGCTAAGTGATATGCTGCACAATGCACTAATCCGCTGGCTCAAAGGTCAATAGCTCTCGCGTTTGCTCGGCTTATCTCGAAATTTATTTCAGAGATCTGTCTGTTGGAATGTGCGAGATGTTATTCTGGAGCTCAATATAATTTATCCTTGCCATATTTCAAGTTTCTAATGATACAGAGGCGATATTTTGCGATGTTTAGTTGAGAATGTAAAATTTATTCTGTGGAGAGAAACATTTCTTTTCTTGCTTTTTAGTCTTTATAGGAATGAATTTTTATACTCAATATTTTACAAGAAAGTGCTTTTAAAATTGGACTTGGGAAAAAGACAAAACTAAAAAGAAAAAACAATTGGGTAAGCTAAGTCCAAAGTTTAAATTCCGTGTTCGAAAACTACTCTGGTAGTTTTGCCATCAGTTCTACATGCCATCTACATGCAAATCTTCTACGTTCTTCACGTTATGTCATTTGATCTGCCATTTTTAACAAAGAGGAATATAATTTTCTCTCTATGACAGAAATGGAAATCCAATTCGTATTTCAAAACTTACTAAATTGGTAGATAAAGACAAGATATAAGTAAAACGAATAGCTCCTCACATATGGAGGCTAATTTTAGTACGAGAGTAAGCGTTGTCGGAAAACTGCTGTTTGCCTTTTATAAACTATTTATTTATTTTTATTATTTTTTGGTTAATTATTTAAGATTGCTTCAACTTGGAGACGTGAAAAATTCTCAACTTTTGGCTATTGTCACGATAAAAACCTTTATCAAACCATAAAGGAGAATGAAGGAAACAGTTAATCCACGAGAATTATGACGATGGAGGTCCGGCTCCAGTAGGAGCACACCAGGCGAGATTTTTGTGGCGTGTTACGTGATGTTATGCAGGTGCTGCAGTGGCGGCTCTGGCAATGCCAAGAAAGTCCCTGCAAGGAAATCCCGAAGCTGGCTGTACGAGGGGTGACGGGGAAGCAGAGAAAACGTAGTGATTGATAAATATTTTGATATCTGGCAAAGGTTCAATAAATCGAGTCATTAATGCGTGTAACAGTTGAAATGCTAAGATTTCCTTCCCCTACACAGTGAACTCATAGAAAATAGTTGAATGCATGTTTTTCGTAATCTGTCATTTCAATTTTCGTAAAATCATTAAGTCGACAAGAGGACTTCGCGTATATAACGCTACGTGTATCATTAGCTATTAAAAGTACTACATTGCATTTCGCAATGTACATCTACTCACCTTTACGCAGATTATGACCGTATCGTTGTGCTATTTCGAAAGAATCCCTCTCCGTACTGAGACACATCTGCCCTCCTAAACGTAACGACTGCACATGTCGAAACAAGGCATCGAAACTCACGTCCACACTTGCAAGTCTTTGCGTTTCACACTGTTAGCCACAAATATTTTAGGTGAATCGCTGAAGTTGGCGCCACGAAAATATTTGTGCCGTGCGTCGTGCGTCTGTGCTCAGTGTGTGCGTCGCGTTGCTTGGATGTCAAGTGTATATTTTAATCTACGGTGGTGTGTGCGTGTGTGTGTGCGTGTGTGCGCGTGTGTGTGCGCGTGTGTGTGTGCGTGTGCGTGTGTGCGTGTGCGTGTGCGTGTGTGCGTGTGCGTGTGTGTGTGCGTGTGTGCGTGTGCGTGTGTGCGTGTGCGTGTGTGTGTGCGTGTGTGTGTGCGTGTGTGTGTGTGTGCGTGTGTGTGTGTGTGCGTGTGTGTGTGTGCGTGTGTGTGTGTGCGTGTGTGTGTGCGTGTGTGTGCGTGTGTGTGTGTGCGTGTGTGTGTGTGTGTGTGTGTGTGCGTGTGTGTGTGTGTGTGGGTGTGTATTCTTGTGGAAAATTTGTTAGTAGTATATTTTTTTCTTCAGCTGCAACTCATTTTTCATTATGGGATGAAAGATGCATTAAACGAACACTTCGCGTTTTTTTCGCGGTAGCAAACATTTGTGAGATTGTCACCTTCAGTGAAGAGTATACACGAATGCGTCCTGTCCACACCACAACTGCAAACATCTCCACACTATAAACATACGGTGTAGTGGTGGGAAGGGAATGACGCGCTCTCAACGGGCGACAGTTGAAGCCCTACTTAGATTAAGGAGAACATTTTTAAATGAATGCAGAGCTAAGAGAGGCAACTGATGTGTCTAAAATAGAATTTAAATAGATTTTTTTAAAAGTTTTAATTGTGAAAGCTCAATTTATTGTTTTTATTTACAAAAATCAATGCTCACCATCACTTTTAGCCTAGGGATAGCGCTGTTAGCGCTGCGCAATATTGCGATACGAATTCATTTCTCTCGCCCAAAATTGAAAGTTCGGCCTACATTTTTTTTCAAGTGCGGTGCGACTCAAGACGCATCGACGACGCTTCGCGCGTGCGAGATGCATTTCAACTCCAAGGAACGTCGGGAGGCATGGTTGGGGAAGGAGAGGGGGGTGGAAGGAGGGCGGCGGGGAGGGAGCGCCTGGATCCGGAGCAGGAGCCGCCGCCCGCGGGCCCGGCGGGCCTCGAACCGGACACCAAGGCCGCGTTGCGCAACGGCGCCCGTGACGTCACGCGCGACGCGAGCTGCCCGCCGCCACCGCCGCCGCCGCCGCCCTCGCCCACGCCCACGCCCGCCCCGCGCTTGCGGCCGCACCCGCACCCGGCCACTGCGGGGCACGCCTCGCGCCGCGAGAGAACCGCCAATGGCATGCAAGAAAATAATAATAATAACATTAATAAAAGTAAAAATAATAGTAATCATCAAAGACAATATATTATATACAATGTATGATAATATAATGCAATATATCATATATGATTCGTACTATCATTTATCATACTACACTTATCATATTGTATAAATATAATAATTAAAAAACTGGGAAGTGCAAGATATTGCTTTACTTGGATCAGCCCACATTTTGCGCAAAGGAAGTAAAGGCACCGATAGCCCTTAGATCTGCTGCTCAGGAAGCTGGTTGCAACCTGGAGTATATTTTATTTTCAACCGACTTCATAACATCTTTAGTTATGAATGAATAATAGTAATAGTGTATTGAGTTATTCCGCCTGTTCTCATTCAAATAGATCTGGTAGAAATAAATCTAAAAGATGCGTGTCTCTTACATTTGTTTGAAAATTATATTGTTAATTATGATTTAAGTCTAATAGAAGAAACATTCAGAACCCACAGTCTTATGTGGATCATTATTAACGATCCGTCCAACTATGGGATCGATTTTAATACATAATTTAACGATAATCCATGAAGGGATTTTCGATATCGTTCCAACGATGTGAAACTCGAAATGAATTAGTTTCCCTTTGCGTTAGACGTTCAAGTTAGTGGCTGTTTATTATGGGAAAATTTATTAAAATCTCTGCAACGAAATTTAAGTAGCGATAGTTACACTATACGTAGATATGCAGATTTCTTGACGTGCCTCTCGTATAATGCTGTAACATCTGGAGTGCTAGATGCTCCCGCGTGTTTGACATCCTAACAGATCATTTTCTACGAGAGTTGGCCGTGGAAAGGCATCCAGTGTTACAAAACAGCAAAAACTTTCTCGTGTTAAATTCCACAGTCCCGGTATCCGATACTTTCTCGTTTAAATGTTTATAACTTGCGAATTAATTCACTTGAAGCGAAGAGGTATAATTTTCACGCTTTCTTCCTAGCTAAAATAGAATTAATAGAGGAAAAAATAAACACATATTATGCTTATTTTATGTATATTTGTAGATTTGCTATGAGTATACTGTGAGTGTGCATGTTCCCAATCATCACAATTTAACGGTTCATTGCCTGCTGCGTGAAGAATAACCAGGATCCCGTCGTTGACATTAGTTTTCGAGATCTTTAATGAGTTCTTCGCATCCCTATGCAGCTCCATTTCAGCAAAGGACGGTTCATTTTCAGAAGAGCAGCTGTTTCAAAATTGTTCTTCACAAGTCGCTCATTTCTCTTACTCAGCTCAATAACAGCTCAATAGTCACCACGAACTGACCGTGCGCCAGTGCGGCCCTCCAGTAATCCGACGGTTTGAATGCGAGTGCTATCGCGCCGATACATACATCACGTTGTGCGTTGCGACTTCGAGGACCGTGGCAGTTGCATTCTAGTGACGTGTTAACAACCGGTGTTGTTCCATGTCGATAAAATGAAACTGCGTACCTGTAGTAAGTCTTCGTTACGAGTTCTATAGTGTAAAAGGTTTTTGCATATAAATTACAGGATATGCGTTACCATGTTAGGAACTTTTTACGTTCGTTCTACACATTGTTTCTTAACCTCCGATAACCCGGCGATTTCGTAAATTCGTCCCTATCTTGTCGCCGATTTGTAATTATTTAAGAAACTTCTCAGCGAGAGCCCTGTCGTCAGGGACTCTTTGCTCAGTGTGAACTTACTATTGCGAATACCGAATAAATCAACTTTTATAGCCTTCTGCGCATGTGCAAACTCTTATGGGAGTGAGATGATACTCCACCAGAATTATCGCTTGTAATCGCATGACTTAGTGTTCGTGAACGCATGATTTGAGTCGCATGATCAAGATAAATGGAATTTATTCCAAACTGTGTGGGCAATATGTGAGGGTAACTCCATTTTCTCACGATGGAACGTGTCTTGGAGCAGCTCGTGGTGGAACAGATGCGTATCAAGAGGATGTCTTTTTGGAAATTTAGCGTTAATCCCACACTCTGCGGTCATAGTTAGGAACTTCTTCGCTTCATCAGTAGACTTGGAAGCTACGTTCTTTTTTAAAATAACGCTCTAACGTTATAGTTTTAGGATACGCTGTGCAAAATGTCCGTAATGAATCTCCCGTCTTCCCCATTGCACCAACATCTGACGGCTGGGGGATTCTCTACCTTATTACCTCGCCTGCTTACCCCCACTCTGCGCTCCTACTCCACAGCCGCCGCCGCCGCCGCCGCCGCCGCCGCCGCCGCCGTCGTGTCTCGTCCACCCACGCACGTTTACATTGGCCAGTTCCGTTGAGGTCGACCGTTGATGACGCCCCGCTTGGGAACTTCGTAAACGTTTGCCGGCGTCCGTTGAAAACGTCAATGTCAGACGCTAAAGTTATCGTCGACGCACTGTTTGAAAAGCGTTTCTCTGTTGAAATAAGTTATGACGGGTGGTACGAATTTATTTCAATTCAAACAGTTTTCTTATTGATGTTTGGAATAGAGTCTGCTTGTTTATTGCTGGGAAGATGAGTTAATTTCTTAAAGCATCTAGAATCTCAACCGCAAATATAGAATTATTCTGAATGTTACATCTTTCCACTCATTTTTTATTCTGGATGAACGGGATTTTATTATTATGAATATTTAGATTTACAGATTATTCTCATGATCAAACAACCACTCGCCATGTTTTCTGTTTGAATGTTCTAGTTGTCGTACCATTTATGCGGGAGGTTTGTCATGCAGTACTTTTTTTACATTTCTTTAGTAGCATATAAAATATTAACTCCAGATTCCCAATAATGGGAAATATTGGCCAACGGAATTATGCTTTTTAGAAAATAGAAGGAAATGGAGAAAGGAGTCCAAAGGCCTAAAGTTACCCTAAAGGTTAAATAAATTATTTATGAGTAAAATCAACAAGTATTGAATATAATTTTCTAATCGGCTTAAGCGACGAATTTCGGTTTTCCTATAAAACGTCTTGAGTGTAGTTTTCGTATGTATGTATGAAGATGTATTATTTTACTATCTTCAGAATCGCGAACAAAGACGATTAGGAACCTAAAGTGCCGATGGGTATTGGTTTTAGCATCTCCTAGACGACCTCACGTACTGGCAGGTTCGGGGAGAGAGAATCACGGCTTTGGCAGCCTGTTTTTTAAACAGCATCCCGACAGCGAGGTTGCGTGCGGCTTGCAAGTGCCGTGCCGCGTGTTGGCATTCGGAGAAGTTAAGTGGAGGAACTTCGGAAAAGTATAGTCGAGTATTATTCCAATGGCACACTACCTGTGAGCTATTCGGTGCTTGAAGTAGCCTACTATTGTTCCAAATGGGGAGGTAGATTCTGTAAGAAGATGCCTTAAATAATTCTCAAAAATGTGGCATCTTCGTGAGGTCATATAGAAGACAAGATTTTGAGACTGAAAATCTCTTGGACCGAACTTTTGTCAAACGTAAATGGCTTGAATAATCTTCAGACGCCGAATAATGATATATGTTTAGACGAACGTGTTTTCCTTACTAAACCAAGACATCTTCTGCAATGAACATGTCCAAAAATGTTATTTTATTAAGTTGCTGTATCTTTCCTCAGGCCTTAAAATTGTTTCGTGATTGCGATGTTACGCCTAAGCAATGCTACCGTCGTGTTATGAAATAGTTTTTGTTGCGCGTTCTACAGTATTATTATGATACTACTGCGTGGGAGGCGAAATAAAAAACCAACTCTTAGCGACGCCGGCAGTCGTGTACATCTCGAGCTACACGAGTCCTTGCGCATTGTCCGCACGTGATCCCCTTGCAGTAGATAGTCGCTCCACACCACTTTTCGCAGCGCTCGCTCCCTGGCTCACTCGTTCGCCCGCGCCGCCCAAGCGTCTAGTTTTCTGAAAAACGGAGCTGCGTAATTGTACAGGTTTCCGTGCGAGTCTGTTTATGGTCCGCTGGTTAAAGTCCATTCCAGGGAGGCCAGCCGGCGGTCACCGCGGGAGCCCGCGCACGGAGCTGCCTGCCTCCCGCTCGCCTCACCGGGCGGCGGCGGCGGCGGCGGCGACGAAGGCGTAGTGCTCCTTTTGGGCGGTTGGACGCGCTCCAGAGCTGCCGCGGCGCCGCCGGCCTTGGGAGGGAAGAACGCGCCGCGCCTCGTTCCTGCCAGTTCCCGCCAGTTCCCGCCATTTCCCACCAGCTCCCGCACATTTTCCGCGAGTTTACCTGTCCTCATTTTCGTTCTGTTTTCCGCTGAAACCTGGCTGATCTGCGAATCTTTGCCTGGATGCCGGAGACTTTGGAAGGGGAAAGCGCACTGCGTCTCGTTCTTGCCAGTTCCCGCCATTTCCCACCAGTTCCCGCACATTTTCCGCGAGTTAACCGTCCTCATTTTCGTTCTGTTTTCCGCTGAAACGTGGGTGATCTGCGAATTTTCGCCTGGATGCGGGAGACTTTGGGAGGGAAGAACGCGCCGCGCATCGTTCACGCCCTTTCAGACCATTTCGCGCCATTTCCCCTCAATTTCCTTGCCAATTCCTATCAATTTCCATCATTTCCCGCAAGTTTTCCATTCTCCTTTTCGCTATATTTCCCGCTCGATCCCAGCCACTTTGCAGATGTCATTTCTGCCGTAATCAACTCTTCAAGGGAAGACCGAACCCGTCTCATCCCCACCTGATTCCCCTTTTTTCACACCAGTTACTGCATATTTTCTGCTAGTTTTCCCTCTTTATTTTCACGCCATTTTCGGCCCGATTTTTGTTTATCTGCATATTTCTCTTCTCCAGCCTTTGGCTTTGGGATGAGACAACACTCCGTGCCTTGTTGCTGCTAATTTCCGCATATTCTCACCAATTCCCGGAAATGTTTGCCTTTTTCCCGCTCGATTCTAGTTGATCTGCTGATTTTGTTACAGATCCACTTCAAACTTTTGAATGGTAGAATGCATCACACCTAGTTTTGGCCAGTTCCCGCATTATCCTACCAATTTCGTCACTTTTTCATGTTTTGTTTTCTATTCCGCTTTTGACTGAAATTTATATTTCGGAAAGGTGTGGGCTTATGAAAAAAGAGGTTGAAGCTTTTGACCGCTATTATCTCGGATTTACACGTTTCTACATGCCGAAGGTTTTGAGTGTTCATAATCAAATAATAAATATATCGAGTTTCTCAGAATTGCCGATCCCTCCGCTACGTCTGGTTTCCAACTCTGAAATTGACTTGTATGTAATTCTGAAGGCGCACTTAGAGAATCCTTCTTCCCAGGCGCTGAACAAGAGGTTCTTCTTTTGCTCAGCGTAAACAGGTATTGATCAACTTCAATCTGATGTGGCGGTGCTCTCATTCACACGCCTTCTAGTTCTACAGGACTCGTCTCAGTCTACTGGTTCACCAAGAGAGTTATTGGTCTCGCAGTTTCAGCGATTCATCTCTTTCCATCCTGTTGTTTTCATTTTTTCCCTACTATTGCCTTTTTTCGAACTATTTCCCGTAGGTATTAGGTCAACAGCATTCATAAATTGATAAAAATTGATGTCCTCAGTCTTTGAAGCGTTATATTTATGTAAAGTTATGGAAAGTTGGGTTTAAAGTCGTGGGGCTAAAAAAATAAAAAAATAATTTCGCGTTGCACACCGGGAAGTGTTCGGTCCCTACCGCTGCGCCCGCAGTCTCGCTGCTACTCCATGCGAAAGTTGTCGTAAAGATGTACAGAGAAAGGAAGAAGTAGAACAAGATGAAAGTTGTGACCATACATGTCGAGTCTTGTGTGGGGAAGGGCAGAACATTGTGTGCTTCCCTCTTGAGTTTTTCTTCAACGAGAAGCCTACACAATTCAGCGTTTTTTGCTCTCAGGATCACATAGGTAATATAGATGTCCTTCAGGACATCTAGTTAATTTAGTGAAGGGGAAATATATGTTTAATATAATTATACTTTACATTGCCATTACAAGTGCACTTCCGCGACAATTGTGCCATGTGCTCGGGAAGAAAAAATTCGTTTAAAAATTTTAAAATCTGGTAACCGAAAATTAAAAAAGTGCTGGATGATTTCTATTTATCTATTTCAAAATAAAAATGTACTGTTTTATTTATTTTCAATATCCCATCGAGAAAGGAGCTTCTGTTTCGAAATATAAGTTGCCTATCGTGTAACACCTCTACTCAACCTCGGCGATTGAGGCCTGGAAAGTCTTTGGGCGAAGTTCCTCGGAATGCAAGGCGCTGGCAATCGGTGTTCAGTGGCGACCGCTAGTGTTCTGTGGCGCCGCTGGCTAACACTACCCTACAAAAAGAACTACAGCCAGTCTCGCTGACCTCCAGCTCCACTTGCGAAACAACAAAATGCCGGTTTAGTCACTCATTATTTTTAACAGCTCGGCCTTCAGGGTCTCGCGACAGAAGATCGTCGGGTAAAATTTCTTGTGTGTTCGTAAGACTGTATTTATGTGCATATTTTCCAGTACACACAAATGTAGGCGTGTCCCTGCTGGTTTCTTTATTTTTCCCTAAGCGCACGAAATGACCGGAAAGGTTAAAGGAGACGTAGAGTTGCACGGAGACGGAGAAAGGAGGAGTAGACAGGACGATGTCCTCTGAATGTCAGGGATAGCTAGCTGTTCGGAATGTCTTGGAATGCAGTTGACAGTCAATTGCATGCGAACAGGTTTGCATAAACTTTCATGCTTCTTTCGTATTTTAATTCTAACATTAAGGATCAAATTCACTACTATAAAATGTTCTATAGGATGGAAATTTCAGCTGCATGGAAAGTGAAGTATTGAAGGAAGATTCAAAACAGTAACTAGTTACATATTGTCAATTTCAAATATTAGTCAGATGCCGGCATTAAGTGTTGTCAGCTTTCTTTGTGTCGTTAATATTTAAGAGTGCATTCTTTAATTTACTTTCTTCGCTCATTGGATTACTCGTATTATAATAAAATAATGACCTCACAGATGCCGCCTTTATGATAAAAGTAAATTACAATGAAAATAAATACAGCAGAATTTAGAATTCTGTGACAGAATGGATCTCACACACATTCGAATTATAGAAACTTGCATAAACCTGCATAAATCAATAAATGTTACTTTTCAGCATTTCAATTAAATATAATTTTTTTTTACAACTTTAGATTACAGATTGGAAGGTTAGCTCTC
Source organism: Acheta domesticus (assembly GCA_031308135.1). Taxonomy (NCBI): domain Eukaryota; kingdom Metazoa; phylum Arthropoda; class Insecta; order Orthoptera; family Gryllidae; genus Acheta; species Acheta domesticus. Next base: position 98,533,805 of record JAHLJT010002406.1, on the reverse strand, counting down.
AGATATCTTCGGGTAACCAAAATATTCCACACATCGACATGTCGAATTCACGAGAACCCAGGGACTTTGATTTATGACGCGTTCCGTTTGGCGAGCTGTGAAATGAGATCGGAACGACGCGGGCGGGGGCGCTGAATCGGCCGCACAATGCGGCCGGGCGCTGAGAGAGGCGATGGGCGAACCGGCTCCGCGCCAAGGCCCTCGTAAAGCAAAAACGTGACGGAGAACCCTTTCGCGCGGACAGTCGCCCTGTGGCTGCGGCAGGTGCGCTTACCTAATTCACGGAGCGGCGCTTTCTACGCTCTTCAGTATTACTCACAAGTGTGCACAGGGAATTCGGAAATACTGGGCAATGTCGATGTTTCGAATCTGGAAGGAAAACCCAAGTTATCATTTGACTGATTATGTCGTGAAGTTGGCACCCCCACTTTGTCGAAAATTCAAATAACATATGCTAAAGTTTTGCCCAAGTTTTGTCCAAGTTTGCCCAAGTTTGCCCAAAAAGTTTTGCCCAAGTCACACAACGTCAGAAATCGAAAATCAAATTTTGGACTTTAAAGTGACTAGCACCCCCACTTTGTGAGCATTCAAATGACGTACGCCAAAGTTTTGCCCAAGTTTGCCCAACCCCTTTAAAAAGTTTTGCCCAAGTCAAATAAAGCCGCAAATCGCAATCATCGTGTTTCCTGGCGCGTCAACTGCTAAGGTTATTAGTCTCGGAAGCGTAGTGCACGTTTGTCTCTCTCGGGGAAGTGGCAGTGATCTTTCCCCGTTGGATGGCAAGATCCGGCACCGACCTTCACGTCGGCTAGTAGGATTTCCTCAACCACCTCAGCCGGGAGAAGCTGAAGCCAGCGACTGGTATCGCGTCATGTGCATGTAAGTGTGTATGGGGTGAGGATAGGATAAGAAAGAGGAAGGAAAGATCGCGAGCGATCCATGGCCCCTTTTGTTAGGGTACAGCTCCGACATTCGTGTGTTGATCGGAGAAAACAGGGAAAACTATCAATCAGAGCAGCCGGTGGCTAGTATTCTCCTCCCGTACAGCGAACTGAACTCTACCTAGCTGTCTAGCCACCATCGGGACTTGAACACTATTAAGTTATTGATTTTATCATGTACTTTTTTGTAGTATAGATATGTTTGGTGACTCACACCCATCCAAGGTAAAAAGTAATGTGTGAAGAAATCGAAATTCTAAATTGAGAGTCAAATATCAGTGAATCACACAAAATGCGAATCTGAAGTAGTCTGAAGTTCCTCTGAGTATTCAAAATTCTGAGTTTTGAAACCATAATCAGAAGAATGAAAAGTCAGTGTTCTTGGTCACGTTATTAAGGTAGAATGGCCTGAAAAGTGAATAAAGATGTGCACCTACTCTCGTGCTGAGAAAAAATGAGGGCCCTCTGCAGGAGAAGAAATACATAATCAATTACTAGAAGCATAAGTGGCCTTTTGTTATTACCTCCATTTGCAGATAGCCGTGTGAAATGGATGAGCTGACGAAGTGCTATGTACACCAAGTGAAAAGGTTTTTTTTTTGTCAGGAGTATTCTTTGCTTATGAAATACTTTTGTCTTTGAAGGTGCTTCAGGCGTGCCAGTCTTTAAATACACATTTCTACGAGACCTTTTAGGATAGGTACTGGGAAGACAAAATACTCATCACAATCGCTTCTCAGTTCATTGCATAAGCCGTTGGTAAGGAGTTCTTGGAAAAGCACGTTTGTAATTTCAACTGCTGTGCCTTCTCCTCTACCCCCTGCTTAAGTAGACGTATGGGTGCATAAACATCCCTCCCAATTCTGCTTTCAATGATACAAAATATATTGATTTTACCTTTTTGCCATTTTCAAGAGAGGCCATTTGTTGACCTCCCTTTCAAGGTAAGAAAAACCGATGTAATCATTTCAAGCCATGGAAACGCACTTTTCTCCAGTGCAATCTACACACCATTTGAGAAAGTTTTTTCGTTTTGTAAGAACAATTGGAACTTTCATTTGAAATTTGGAATTTGTAACAACAATTGAAATGCTTTTTTTGCCGTAAATATAAGACTAATGTGTATTAAATTCCCAATAAAATATAATACACGTCTGCCAACGTTATCGAGTGGTGCTTGGGTGGGACGTGAGCTATGAACTCAAGTAGGCGCATCCAATGTAGGAGTCTTCTCTCGTGTTCTCGTTTTATTCATCCAAGAATTTTATTCATTCCAATTTTTCATGCTTTCGTATATTGTCATAAAAACTGCATTCCCGCGTAGATCGTGTTTACCTCAAATGTGTCTAATTTTTATCGTGCAAAGTTGACGAATGTTTCGCAAGCCGCACCAGGCACTTCCTTGCACCCTACAAATTTGTCCACAGATCCAAAGGGAATCGGCTGAGTGTAACTCAAAGCCAGGATTGTCACGATCTCTGTATCAGCTCTGACCGGGAGGTCCTAAGCTTCGAATCCAGACGGTGGCGGGTGTTGAATTCTGGCTAAAAAGCTAGGTCGAATTTAGCCCATGTCTGGAGGCGAATTCTTGCGGGCGGCTGCTCTGATCAGTGGTTAACCGTGGGTTTCTCCATGCGAATGCCGGAGCAATACTGTAACAAACGGTAACAAACGGGTCACGGTGCGCGCGCGATTCTTCCTTGTCCTATCCTCACCCCATGTACACTTACACTTACGTGATCTACACTAGCACACACGCCTGGAGACCAGTTGGGAGCTTAAAACTTGTCCCGGCTGGGGCTGTGCCATCCAAGGAGAGATACATGAATAAGAAAAACCCTAAGCAGAGGTGTAAGTCGGTGCCGGAAACTCATTCTCCAGCGGGGAAGAAATCAGAGTCGCCTCCAGGGATAAAACATTCACCACACGAAGGGGACTAATGATATAGCAGTTTGTCCGGAAACGTGAATCAATCAATACGAAGGGGAGCTGACGGGCCCTGGGGCTAGCCATCCCGAGCGCAGGACAGGCAGCTGACACTGGCATTGAATGCGTTGGAGATGGCGCCGTGGTGGCGGGGCGGAGCGAGGCGAGGCGTGGCGCGGCGCGGGAGGTGGCGGGCGGGCACGAGCAGGGGAGTGGCCGGCACGGGCGCGGGCGGTGGCGACCAGGAGCGGGCAGTAGCGGTGATGGCAGCGGGTGCGGGCGGTGGCGACCTGGGGCGGGCAGTAGGGGTGATGGCAGCGGACGCGGGTGCGGACGGTGGCGACCAGGGGCGGGCGTGGCGGTGATGGCAGCGGGCGCGGGCGGTGGCGACCAAGGGCGGCCGGTGGCGGTGATGGCAGCGGGCGCGGGCGGTGGCGGTGATGGCAGCGGGCGCGGGCGGTGGGGGTGATGGCAGCGGGCGCGGGCGGTGGCGGGTGCCGGCGGCGGGGGCGGGGCGCCGCAGCGCCGCGAGTTGGCGGTCAACGGGCCATTAGGACCGGCGGCAGCGGCAGACACAGCCGCCGGCTGCGTGCAAGGCCTTGAGTCGCGTTGCCAACTAGCGCGCGGATAAACTCGCTGCTTCCGCATATGTTCGTGCCGACGAAAGCCGCCGTTGGGGGTTGTCGTTGTCCTGTCTGCCGGCCGTCGTTGGCGCAAATCGCTCTGTGTATATGGAGCTAAGGCAGGTGATTGAGTGTTGGTTCTAATTCGCGCGAGTACTAATGGTTTACGGCCTACTTCTCCATGTAGTGCACCAGTTGCATTAATCGTCTCACAAGCAATTCATAACTTTGATAATTGAGATCATTTCAGTATTCATAAACGGTAACTATTACAAGTTAGAATATGTATTCAAATGTCGCTAATTAGAAATGCATTTGTAGAGAATTTATCACTGTCTCTCTTACTGCAATTTTTTTCTCTCTCTCCTCATTCTTGGCTTAATTTCCAATACTCCATGCTATTTGCTTAACTTGTTATTATTCATTTAGTATTTTATCACTGACTTTCATCATTATTACACATTTTTTCTTATCATAACCTTGAACTTCTGAAGTAGGTCTTGCTACAGCTAGTCTATCTCAATATTTACAGCGTTCGGGCCGCTCTTCATTTTAATCTCTCTTCTTCGGCTGTCCATCTTTGCGTTTTACATTCGGTACCGGGTATTTCCTCTCTCAAAAAACACAGCGCACTCCACCTTCGCTTCCTTCTGCAACTCTGTCTCCTCCTGCAGCAGTCTCCGCCTCTGTCCTCATATCTGCATCTATCCCCCCTTCCGGCTTATTTCCCCTATCACCACCAACTCCATCTCTGCCCCTAATATTGTATCTTCTTTCAGCTCGTGTCTCCCCCCTCTATCTTATCTTTGTCTGCCTCTAATCCCAACTTCGCTTCCCCCGTGGTAAGCACCTCACCTCCACCTTTTCTGCTTATTCCTCGTCGTCCTTATCATCTGCCTCCTCGCCCTTATCATCGTTCTTGTCTTCTGCCTCCTCCCCCTCATTCTCAACCTCAACCTTATCACCCGCCTCATCCTAATCGTCAGCGTGGTCATTCTAATTATCCGCTTTGTAATCCCAATCTTTAGCGTGCTCCGTCCCCGCGTCCCGCGCCTTCTGTTGCGTCTACACTTCTATATTCCTGTCCACCGCCGCCTCTTCCTCCGCCTCCGCTCGTGCGCGCGGCCGCGGGCGAACTTGTCCGTTCCTCTCCGCCACGCCCCCGCGCGCGGCGCGGGGCGGCTGGCGGTGCGCCCAGGGCTCATTCCGGAGCGCGAGCGCGCAGGTGTGCGGCGGCGTCCGGCCGGGCTCATCAGCGTTGCTGGCGCGGGGCGGCGCGGGGCGGGAGGCTTTTTGCCTCCGCCCGGACGCGCTGCGCAGGAATGCACCCGGAATGCCTTTTTTTCCCGGAGGGGGGAAGGGCCTTTTACATCACTGCAGAGTACGCGGGTGGACGAGGATTTTTTGGAAACATCACATGCACTGAGGGTCATTAGATCGGGAGGAATGTACCTGGCGCGGAGCAAAAAGGAGAATTTGTGGCTGGGACGTATGAAATTGCGTCGTCTGGGCGTTTGGATCTGTTTCGAAGCTGTGCGCGTGGTCTACCACCTACCATGAAAGGCACCGAAGGTAGAACCTACGCGTGCGGCATAGCTCTTGCATACTAACGGTTACGTCATATGACAGCACCTTCAGATACAGTATTTCGTATTGGTATTACCATGTAAACTTGTTTTTGCATATTGTTATATTACGTACATTTTGTTATAAAGGAGGTAAGTTTTCTTAGTTTTCTTGTCGCCTACCTCCAGTCTATTTCTAAATGAATTACCGAAAAGAATGAATGCCCAATTATCATTAACGAATCGCATCCATTCTCAACTTCTTTTTTCGTTTTCTGGACTAACGCTAGGACCAGTAATTCTGGATGGGACTAATACGAAGTACGAACCTTGATTTGGGGGAATTACAATGGGTTTTCCAAATTACTATGGGTTCTTGAGTATAGTACATGATTTGTTTTTTGTAAGCAAATTCAATCTTTATCTATATGTCACGTGTGCTGAAGTTAAATCCTGTATTTAGGACGTGTGCCTGGGTTTCTGTTAACAATAGTTTCTTATTAAATCTTAAAAATGATTTGTTTCTACGAACATATTTAACACAATATGCTAATATTGTATAATTCTTGTTCGTCAAAAATACTTACTGTGGAACGTATTTTTGTACTTTTTTAGTTTCGATTTATATTTATAGTTGTCTCCAGTGTCTCAAAATTACTTTCTTCATTAACTTCTTTTGTACCTTCATTTTGTACTATTTCCGCTCTTAGAAAAAATATTGAACGGCCAGTCTGCACATATCACTAATTTATATTATAATTGACGACTTAAATATGAATAATTCAGCAAGACAATCCCAAACCATTCTTCTTACGAAGTTACGTGCTCATGCTGCAAGTAACAAATGGAAAAATGACTAAACATTTTCTGCAATGTGCTTATACTAATGTAATTTGTAATTCATGGTCGTTAGGTTTTTACTTCAAGCACATGCCGAATGCTTTTACCTGAAAAGGTTGAAGTCCCAAACAGTATGATTAGGTTCAAATGGACCGTTATTTAAAGGTATAAGTTGCAGAATAATCAGCTTGTGAACGTGTTTTTTTGTTTTTTTTTTACAAAAACTTACATTGGGAACGGCTTCTTATTTTTTCATGCGTTTCTTTCAGTGTTCATCTGTGAATTGTGCTGCTGTGTAAATTTGTGATACTCTCCCAGTTTTACCTACGCAGCCGGTTTTCGGACTTTCTCTTTCATATATTTCCGGCCTATAAACATATCCAATTTGTGTTGCTGAAGAATTTTTCTATGTCGTACTTAAGAAAGAGAAGGGTTTTCTCGTTGGAGAAACGAAGGAAGGAATTCCAAATAGGCTACGGTACTTGATGAGGTGGCAGCGACAGTCTAGTTCCACAATCAATAGTTCCCATATCTAAATGTATTCAGAATACATCTTCGAACTTTGGGCTGTTCACTTCTTGCGCATGATTTCTATAATAATTATTAAATAGAAACTTATGATTAGAGTAACGTTAAATGTGAAGAATTTGTAATCTGTTGAGCAACGAGTATATAAAATAACAGTAGCGGTATTCGATCGTGAAGGCAATCGGGAAAAGATATATTACGTTAGTTACCGTCTGACGTTTAAAACATACGATCCGTTTCGCAGCTTCGAGGATTCGTTCATAGACTTCAGAACGAGAAAATTGAAAATGTTTTGTTTAAACGAATACACATATATTATTAGTTATAACAATTTATTAATGTATCTAAATAGTCAAACGTCAGTAAAACAAAATTTAAATGTTTGGCTCTGGAAGTCCCCCACCACGTCTTGGTAAAGCACGGGACCATATTTTATTCCTTTCCATTGGCAGGGTTAAGGCACACTTTTTAAGATTATAGTATTCCTATTCTCATTTCCGGCATGGCTCATTGCATTCTCTTTTTGCGATGCTACCTGGTCTCGTAGGAGCAATTGGCCTGTGTGAAAAACAGTCATCTGACATTGTCATAAATCACTTCCAACCGTACAAGCGACGTAACCACAGAGTTAATGTAGGTTCTTAATGTAGGTAATAGGAAATATTATTCCAAACGCTGCAATTACACTTCGGAATGTCGTGATTAATTAATAATAGACTCATTAAAGAAGCCACCTCCCCCACCAACATAGTCACCACCTTCAACCGCCACTGTTACCACCATTAAAACTGTCATCAGCAACACTTACATCAATCACAATAGACGACCATTCCGCCAACTAACACAGTGGCGCCTTTGCCGCTCTTTGAGCGCTCTTCCACTAGCGACCTTCAGCTCTCTACACTCGTGTACCTGGCCGCCCACCTGCGCCCGATTGCGATCGTCGCTCGACAAAACACTCGCGTCGCTCACCGCCCCCATTCCGACGCTCGCTCATCGCCATCACCACCACCAACGTAGTCTGACGGGATTGCAACACAATTTTCACCACTGCCATAGCTGATGTAGTACGCCGGCATCGCCGCTACCTCCACAATTTTCTCCATCTTTACCGATGTTTTAGTCTGACATCGTCTTCACCATCGCCGCCACCACCTCCATTGCCGCCGCCACCAATATTACTACCACCCCCACCACCACCTTTATTGCCGCTATCACCACCACCACCATCACCGCAATTGCCGCTATCACCACCACCACCACCACCACCATCACCGCAATTGCCGCCATCACCACCACCACCACCATCACTGCAATTGCCGCCCTCACCACCACCACCACCACCATCACCGCAATTGCCCCCTCACCACCACCACCACCACCATCATCACCGCAATTGCCGCCATCACCACCACCACTACCACCACCTCCATCGCCACTGCCACCATCTCCGCCGCTACCACTTCCATCACCACCGCCATCACCTCTATCATAGTAGTCTGGCATTGCCACCTCCTTGCGCACCGTAATGGTCCACTGATGACGCATGCGTAATCGGGCGGGCGGGCGAATGGAGAGTGTTTTCACGATGAAGACGAACTGGCCTTTGCGCAAAAGGACACCGCTTCGAAGACGCAGATTTACGCGTTGACTCATCGAACCGGAGACCTTTCAGAGTTAATCCGAAGAAGTATTTTTCATCGTCGGGTGACGGTCATGTTGCATTACGCCGTTCCGAGTGTAATCGAATTGTATTGATGTTCGATCTGTAATATCACTTGGTGGAGACGTGTTGTAGATAGAGAATGAGAAAGTGAAAAGTATTCGTGTACCCATACTTGAGGTTTGTCATGAACACAAGTCGGTGAAAAAACCGATCAAATATTTTGTCAATTGCCCAAAATACCTGTAAAATAAAAGTAAAAATGTTTCTTCCGTAGAATCTCGTAGTGGTTTATAAATCTTTTTGCAGTTTTCACTAAAAGAAACCCTCTTGTAAATTTACTCACAATCAAAGCAGTAATCACAGCCACAGTTAAGCATGTTTTGAAGTGTTTCTTATTATAGTGACTCGTTAACACCATGTAGTAAAATTTAAGGTGATAATGTTAAATTTAAGGTGATAATGTTAAATTTAAGGTGATAATGTTAAATTTAAGGTGATAATGTTAAATTTAAGGTGATAATGTTAAATTTAAGGTGATAATGTTAAATTTAAGGTGATAATGTTAAATTTAAGGTGATAATGTTAAATTTAAGGTGATAATGTTAAATTTAAGGTGATAATGTTAAATTTAAGGTGATAATGTTAAATTTAAGGTGATATTATGAAATGCTTTTCTCAATTTTCTCGAAACTTTACTTTTGGCTATTATCTGGTTCATGCACTCAGGTCTTCAATTGTATACCAATCTACTGACACAGAAAGACACCCGAACGGTCGAGTGATATTTCACGAAGACGCATTCCCGGCTGTCAGTGGACGCTCAGCTGCTCAAGAGACAAAGTATTGACGCTGAGTGCGATATATTGTTTGTCATTGAGCCACGAGTCAAAACGTCCTCTCCGTATCATCGTATACTAGCCTACTGTCGGATGTATTTTCATTATCTCCAGTCTCCCATTCGGTGGCCGTGTCGCAACGCAGCTTTCTCCCGGCGGCGCCAGCCTTCTTTTGTGGAGGTCCTCGTACAGATGGAAGAATTCAGCTCCTCGGTGCTGATGGCCCAATGCCGATAGCGTTAGTGGGAATCACAGATGATTCGAGGGACGTTGGAAACCACGAAGACACCTGCTAACGAGCATTCAGCCTCGATTTTGCCACTTTCGAATTGTAGATGTTTTGTCTTCCTTTTTGTTATCGGGGCTACTCTCAAGAACAGGAGGTTTCTCTCCTTAGTATTTCTACAGGTGCACAGGAAGATAGTACAGTGACATTATAAGTTGAACAGGGTTTAGGCAATATTGCTAAGGACAATCTTTAGATCATTATTGAATTCTTTAGTAGAAAAATTGCAATCGAAATCCTCTCTAAAATACATGTATATAATCTTGTATGTTGTATATTAGCTTTACGAAAGGGACAACTTTGCATCTCATTTTTTTAAATATTGAAAATGTCTTGTTACTCCATCAAAATAAATATGGAATCCCATTCCCTACTTTCTTTGAAATATAAAAATATTTATGTGAACATGGGGTTTGGTGGATCTTTTAGTGACGTGACGGCTTTGACGTCCTCAAATTATTCCCTCCGTAGATCAAAGCGACCTGTCATGCGAACTATAATATCCGGGCAAATAATACGGTCAGCCACGCTGTATGCATTCGCTGAAACAGTGAAAACGTAACGTTTGTTCACACATAAATGAGTCCATTACGTCGCCATTCTCTTTTTTACTCGTGATCTCACGAAATCAAATTCTGTTTACTGTCAACCAAGCAGTGTTTGTTCAATATACATACGGTTAAGAAAAACAAGCGGTACACTTTCAAGGTGACGCTCATACGTCTTGCGAGAGCGATGTCGTCACACGTGCAACCGTTCTGGGGTAAATCCCGCCCGCCGACGCCTTGCATCTGGCAGAGAGCCCACATGGAAAAGTGGCGTAAGGTTAGACGAGGCGCGGTAGCGTCGGCAAAAAAATTCTGTTCTAGCAGCCATGCTTGGCGGCGGCGGCGGCGGCGGCGACAGCGCAAAGGTGATGGAAAGGGCGGAGGCGGTGATGGCGGAGGCGGTGATGGCGGAGGCGGTGATGGCGGAGGCGGTGATGGCGGAGGCGGTGATGTAACCGATCGTAGTACGGCGGCGCGGAGGAAAGGATGCAGCGGCGCTTGAGAAAGAGATTCGCTTGCTTGGAAGAAGAGCAAAGAGTCTTTGAAGCGTGTCGAAGAGAGCTAGTTGCACTGGCAGGGGTCACTGAAGTCGGTATAAGACACGCTAGTAATGAAGTTGGTATAAATATAGATGAGATAGCAATATAAATAGAGAGAAACATTGAAGTTCCTTTCTCAATTCGCGTCTGTTCATCATTCTCAATAAAGGTTCCCGACGTACACTCTGTATTGAGTTATCATCTCTTGAATTGATAAATGTAATGCGGGAGTTTAACGAACACATTAAAAATAATGATAGATTAGGGGAAGCTATGGAATGGCTTTCGTTAAATTCGCTGAGTATTCTTATCAATCACATTTGAAATTTCCAGTATTAATTCTTAAATTACTAAATGACCGAGAATAATTTCAGATTTTATAAAAAATTGAAACGGTTTTAAATTGAAGATATATTTCTTCTACGAAAATATAAAATGGGAGTGTGAAAATTCTCTACAATTAAATGGCATATGCAATAAATACAATGACTATGAAATTATTAGAATAGAAAATGTACTTTTTTCGCTTACACGTAGTAACATATGCAAACTTCGTATCGCAGTCCCATTATTTCTCCATGCATATTAAACGGTTGACCTTGTTTTTCTAAATGTTTGTTCGTGCTTTGTTGTAAACCTCTGTATTCAAAAATTGCATGCGATTTGCCTGAACTCGTTGCATTGTATTACAACCTTAAATCTGTAAATAAACATTCCAGTTCATGTTTCTATCCCTTTTGCCAGGGTCGGAATGATGTTACACGGAATATGAAAGCGGGGTGACAATGAGGTTGTTGGAGGGGGATGGGGCGCAGCCCAGCAGCGGCAGGTGCGGCCGGCCGTGGCCTCGCCCCGGGAGCGGCCGCTCCCGCCCCGCCCCGCCCCTCCCGGCCCCGCCCCCGCACGCTTCCCTGGGCAAAGGCCGCGGCGCGCCGGCGGAGTGGCGCAAGAGGCGGAGGAGGCGGCGGCGGCGGCGGCGGCGGCGGCGGCGGCGCCGCGGCCCAGGCCCAAGACAGATGCGCGGGCGTGCCCCTGGCGAGGCTGCGCTGCGGCGGCGGCGCCCTGGCACCAGTTCCCACATCACGCGCCTCTGCGCCGAAGGCCTCGACCCGCGCCCCCGCCCCCGCCCCCGCCCCCGCCACCGCCACCGCCACCGCCACCGCCACCGCCACCGCCCTTGCCCGTTTGGTATTCGAACGCTGCTGCGTCTACTGTCATAGTTCACTCCGTCTCTAGTAGGACAGTCACCGGTTCTGTTACCTCCTGTGCAGACTACAATACTTCATTCTCGCCCACTTTCCTTTTCTCTCCACCTTCTACAAGTCCTCATCTTGTCCACCTTCTCCTGCCCTTTATCCATTTCTTCTTCTTCTTCTTCTTCTCCTCCTACTCCTCCTTCTACTCCTTATTACTCCTCCTTCTACTCCTACTCCTCCTACCAACCACCTCATTAATCTCCTCTTTAATTCACCGCCTTCCTATTCTGCTCTTAATTTCTGCCTTCTACTTCAGTTTCTCCTCTCCTTCATTCTGCTTCCTCATGGACCTTTTTCTTTTCATTCCTCCTTTTCTTAATCCAGTTTCTTCACTTCCATCGGTTGCTGTGTTCAGTTTTTTCTCGTCTAGTTACGTTTCGTTAGCGATTTATTGCATCCACAACCCACTGAATCTACTCCCACGGGGTCGACTACAATCTCCCTCCTGCGCTTCATTCACTTAAGCAAATACTTTATTTTGCAAATCCTTTCCTTCTCAATGACATTACCTTTGATTGGGCTGTCATCAGCTCTCTACTTCTGCGCGACAGCATCCCAAAACTATCACCGTTGTTTACATGCTCTTGCTTACATCACGCATTCACATATTGATATTTTCAATCGCTCCCTTCTGTATTTTTTCCCGGTAGTCACCCAATCCTACTAGTTCGAAATTTTCTTGTCGCATTTCCCTGAATCTTTCATCCGAGCCTTGTTTCTTCGTATTTGTGCATCACGATCTCGTCGGCATATTCCTTTCGTGTGTATTCCACGCTTTGTTCTGAGTCATGTACGCCATTGGAAGAATTGCGTATAGTGAGCACCGTTCCTCAGGAATTTGCCAATCGGAGAGTTGCTCCGGCCTTCGCCGAGAAGTCCGGTTCGTGATTCTCCCTTTCCGTGCCCCTTTCTCCACCTGCGAGGACATCTGTTTCAACTCGCTCGCCACACTGCCCTGCTCCCTCATCTCGAAGAGGAAATACAATATGTATTTTTCTTACTAGTCTTTTATTAGAGGTGTTGTATGAGAATCTTGATTTCACTCAAGTTTTCCGTTTTTTGCCACTATTGTACGTGGATGAAAAAAGGAATTTAAGCTAGATGGCAACGGAAATAGTTGCGGGACCGAGCTGCAAGCCAGTCCATTGCGTGAAAGATATTTTGTTCAATTATTTAGGTATGACTGAATAACGCGTGATACCCCTAACAAGCAGTTGTGAGCGTCAACCCCAAAGTACGGTTGCCTGCCCCATTGCCTCCTACGTAGGGATGCGACATAGATGACGATGGTTTCAAAACACCCATGTTTCTATAAAAATGTCAATGTTTTAAACATCGGTATATTGAAGTAGTTGGTTTTGAATATCGACGTGTTTTTCTCGATGTTTTGTTCGTGGATGAAAAATTCCTGTAATCACAATTTTGTTAAAAGTTAGGGTATGAAATAAAAAAGGATGGTACCACTGTCTGTTTAGTATGTGTTCGAACCGCACGAACGCGGAGTGCACTGCCTTCATCGAGCACTGTCCCTCACCCGAGATTATCCTGATATTCTGGTATTTCCTTCGTCTTTCCTCGCATTCCGCAAATTGAGAGGCGTTTTTTAAACCTTCTTTTCTGTTAAATTTTATTTACAAATTAATACACATGACCAACGTCTAATTAAATTTCGTTGCGAATGTAATACTCGAATGTATGGTTCAATTTCAAAATATCGACGTTTAAAAACGTCGATGGATTTTGGTCCATGTTTTACGGTATTAATGTCGATGTTTGGCAACATCTGTTTTGTTGTGGATGTCGCATCCCCTGTCCAAAGACAACGGTCCGGCGGGACCCCGTGCACCTTGCGCTCTTGGCAGCGGCGCGACGTCCGTTAAGCTGGCAAAGCCATTTTCAAAAAACACATTTTCTCTATACCCAGAATTTTGTGCTATTTTTGTGCTTTCCAAATATCCAAAAATTAATTTTTTTTGCTCCAACGGTTTTTCCAAAAATGGGTGGCTTTGCTGGCTTAATGTTAAGCTGGCAAAGCCAATTAGCCAAAACAAATTTTCTTTATACACAAAATATTGTGCTATTTTTGTGCTTTTCAAATATATAAACATTAATTTTTTTGCTCTTACCGTTTTTCGAAAATTTAGAAAAAACGAATTTTCGAAATGCCCGGCAGGCGCAACAACTACGCGTAAGAAAACTACTCGTAGAAAAAAAACTATCCATCAAAATTAGATTTTCTTGACACAAAAATAACCACAAAACAATTCTCTATACAACAATGTTGTTTCGAAATATTCAACATTTAATATTCCCTATAAATAATAATAATTCTTTACACTACTGTCAAGAAACAACACAATTCAAGTCATACAATTCCTCATAAAAACTAAACTACTCAATATTTCGCAATGTCCTTTCCCAACAAACAGAACTAAACATTGTTCTAACAATGTACACACACGCTGATTTTTTTGCTCTCAACGTTTTTTGCAAAATTCAACAAAACCACTCACGAGTCACCCGCAACAACGCACTCTCGCAGGATAAGAAAATCACTCATCAAGGCAAAACTCTAATTCAAAATCAATTTATCCTCACATAACATCAACCACAATACAATACAATATACAACAATATTGTTTCTAACTTTTTTATTTTCGATAATATCGAAGAAAAAATTGTAAATCCTTTAACTGGGTACCCAAAAACACACCAATGGAGGCACATCAATCCTACTAAATACTAAAATACTCAACACATCGCATTGGCCTTCCCCAACAAACAAAATCAAACTTCATTCTAATAAACCACACTTACAATGATTTTTTTGCTCTAACCGTTTTTTGAAAAATTGAACAAAATGACACGTAAGTGGCGCAAGATAGGGCAACTCCGCCAAGAACAAAAACAATCTTCGAAGGAAATATATCATTCAAAAATAAAATGTCTTATCACAGAATTAACAACAATACAATGCACTATGCAAAAGTATTGATTTCAAACTTTTGACTTTCGATACTATCTATAAAAAAATCTAAATCATTACACTGAAAATAAAAAAAAAAGACGCATGGAGGCAAACAAATCCTAATAAATACTAAACTACTCAACCAATTGCATTGTCCATTTCCAAGAATAACAATTAAATGTTGTTCTAATAAACTACACCAACAATGATTTTTTTGCTCTCATGAATTTTTTGAAAATTATATTCAATTTCGTATCAGTGCACGGGAGTGGCGCGACCTCCGGATAACAAAAGCGACGGAAGGAGGAACACATGTCCTAATAAATACTAAACTACACGATCAATTGCATTGTCCCTTTCCAAGAATTACAATGAAATGTTGTTCTAATAAACTACACCAACAATGATTTTTTTGCTCTCATGGATTTTTTGAAAATAAAACTCAACTTCGTATGAGTGCACGGGAGTGGCGGGACCTCCGGATAACAAAAGCGACGGAAGGAGGAACACATGTTCTAATAAATACTAAACTACTCGACAAATCGCATTGCCCTTTTCCAAGAATAACAATGAAATGTTGTTCTAATAAACTACGCCAACAATGATTTTTTTGCTCTCATTGTTCTTTTGAAAACTAAACTCAACTTCGTATGAGTGCACGGGAGTGGCGGGACCTCCGGATAACAAAAGCGACGGAAGGAGGAACACATGTTCTAATGAATACTAAACTACTCGACAAATCGCATTGCCCTTTTCCAAGAATAACAATGAAAGTTTGTTCTAATAAACTACACCAACAATTATTTTTTTGCTCTCATGAATTTTTTGAAAATTATATTCAATTTCGTATCAGTGCACGGGAGTGGCGCGACCTCCGGATAACAAAAGCGACGGAAGGAGGAACAAATGTCCTAATAAATACTAAACTACTCGACCTATTGCATTGTCCTTTTCCAAGAATGACAATGAAAAGTTGTTCTAATAAACTACACCAACAATGATTTTTTTGCTCTCATTGTTCTTTTGAAAAAAAAACTCAACTTCGTATGAGTGCACGGGAGTGGCGCGACCTCCGGATAACAAAAGCGACGGAAGGAGGAACACATGTCCTAATAAATACTAAACTACTCGACCAATTGCATTGTCCTTTTCCAAGAATAACAATGAAATGTTGTTTTAATAAACTACACCAACAATGATTTTTTTGCTCTCATTGTTCTTTTGAAAAAAAACTCAACTTCGTATGAGTGCACGGGAGTGGCGCGACCTCGGGATAACAAAAGCGACGGAAGGAGGAACACATGTCCCAATAAATAATAAACTACTCGACAAATCGCATTGTCCTTTTCCAAGAATAACAATGAAATATTGTTCTAATAAACTTCACCAACAATGATTTTTTTGCTGTCATGGAGTTTTGGAAAATAAACTCAACCTCGTATATGTGCACGGGAGTGGCGGGACCTCGGGATAACAAAAGCGACGAAAGGAGGAACACATGTCCTAATAAATACTAAACTGCTCAACCAATTGCATTGTCCATTTTCAAGAATAACAAGTAAATGTTGTTCTAATAAACTACACCAACAATGATTTTTTTGCTCACATCGTTCTTTTGAAAATTAAACTTAATCTCGTATTTGTGCACCGGAATGTCGCGCACCTCGGTATAACAAAGAAGACGGAAGGAGGCACACATGTCCTAATAAATACTAAACTGCTCGTCAAATTGCATTGTCGTTTTCCAAGAATAATAATGGAATATTGTTTTAATAAATTACACCAACAATGAATTATTTGCTCTTACCATTTTTTTGAAAATTAAACATAACTATGACACTATTCGAAGCAAAAGTATCCTTTAAAATTTAAATATCTTTACACAGCATAACAACAATGATTCTCTTCATTTTTTCCTACTAATTTTCATTCTTTACTCCACTCTCTCTGCGTGCAAAACGGATTTTTCCGCATTTGATTTTTAAAATGCCTATATACTTAGAATGTTTCAAAATGTTAAAAAAGTATTTCCCACTTGTAAAAAGATGTGCACAATACTTTATGAAAAATAATTCCAAAGTTGTGTTTCGAAAAAATATTTTCAATATTTTTAAAGTAGGTTTTGAGGATATTGGATTTATATAAAACTATGAAAAGTGTAATTTTTTAGGATTTTTTAAAGTGGTTTGCGAAAGTAAAAATATAAAAATCAATTCCAAAAATGAAAAACATATTTTATTTTCTTTAATTTTATTTTAAATTCGTAAGAAGTCTTTTTCGTACACCGTGGGGAAACCTAAATCGTGGAGGTTTAGGGTCTTGAACGGAATCAATGTTTAAAAATGGACAGTTTGATCGCAGCTGAAAATAATGTGTAAGTAAATTAGCTTGGATCATCTTCGAGACTGGACATAGACGTATGTAAACTGTATATATACTGACACTTAAAAAATTTACTCAATTTCGCGAGTTGTTAGCGATATTTTTCGACGAGCCATTTTTACTTCAAAAAGCACACGACTTAATCACAATCAGAAACTCTTAGCAGAATACGATTGCAATCTCCCGTGAGAAACGTGGGCCGAGGAGAGTTTGTTATGACCGTGGTGTGTGACGCGAGATAGTATACAGTGAAGTGCTACTTATAAGTACAAGACCCTAAGATATGCTTTGATTGGCTGGAGAGATATTTATATGGAACCACGTCATTGGTTTATGCCAATAGAATAAAATATTAGGAAATTGCAAATAATACAATACAATACATAACTAAATATAAAAGCAATATATTTATTGCACTGATATATACTTGATTTTACCCTATTGTTATCTGCTACTGTAGAAAAATATCTTTCTGGCACAAATTTTTATTACATACGAAGTTAAAATAAGATATTACGGAAGAAATTTTGAGGAAGTTATATGTATATGCCATACTTAACACAAATTCCGTTATAAACTACATACAGAAATCATGTCTTCTGTTCTTACTGTGTTATGTGATATTATTTAGTTGTTAGAGCGGCGTCTCCCGACGAAGATTTTCTGGGGTTCAATGGTCTCCTATGTTTCTGGAACTGCGGCGCACTGTAAAAGCATGAAATGTCACAGTGGACCACGTTCCGTCTTCGCGCGTGAAGACAGTCCTCCATCAACACATCCCTGCCGGATGACGTAGGCCGGAGCTCCAAACGTGAGAATCGCCGCGCAGCTGCTTTTCACCCGTCAGCAAGCGATAGATAAGAGCTGTCGCGCGCCTCTGGAGGTCAAGCGAAAAAGACCCCATTGGTATGGCAGGGTTGAAATGCTCTGGAAAAACTTTTCCCCGTTAGTATTTAAACGGTTAATGAAACCATTATTTCAACCAGCATGAACTGCAATTAGTCTGATACACTTACATTTGCCGTTACGCCAATTATATCATTATGGTGCCAGCACTTTTTGAATACAAAGTTGTTGTCAATCCACCTCTCGTCAATACACTATTTGACGGCCTTCTTTCCCTAACATCCTCATTTGGATGAGATCTCTTGTTCTCCAATCTACAATATGCTCTCTCGACCAAAACTTTTCGTTTTGAATTACACCTCCATCTGTATTCCATATGTTCCATTCACATCCAAAGTGACTTTTCTCCCCAAGGAAAATTTATCTTTTCTTTAATTATAGACTGCATTTTCGTTAACGTGCGCACTTGCTTTTCACGGACGTAAAAATCACACAGCATTTCTGATTACGCATAAAATCGTGACAGCACTTATTTCATTCGGTGTAACATTTTCTTTACGAATTGTTTTAATGCTAGTTACTCCAACACCAATGTATGCCGCTGCTCTTTCTATGCCTTTTGTCGTAGTAACCAGTAGATGAATCACCTGCCTCAATTACACTCGCTATGAACTCCTGACCTTCACTGTGAATTGTCGAATTTCATTTCGAATTCGAATTCGGTTTCGATTTTAAAGAATATTTTTGCTCGGACTAGTGTTCCTGTCATTCGGCGGGGCGCGTAATTCCGGTTCACACATACGTGGTTAGGCCTATTTTCCAAAAAACGGTGGGAGCAAAAAAATCATTGTTGGTGTAGTTTCTTAGAATAGCATTTTGTTTTTAGTGTAGGAAAAGGACAACGCAATTTGTGGGGTACTTCGGTATTCATTAGGATTTATGTGCTTCCATCCGTGGGTATTTGGATTCACAGTGTAATAAAATAGAATTTTTCTATGGATAGTATCGGAAGAAAAAACACGGAAGTCTTGAAAACAATACTGTTGCGTAGTGCATTGTATTGTTGTTGATGCTTTTGAAAAGCACTTAAATTTTTAAAAATAATTTCATATGGAATAGTGTCTTTGTTATTTGCCATTCCGGTGCACACATGGGAGGTCGAGTTTAATTTTCCAAACACCGGTGAGAGCAAAAAAATCATTGTTGGTGTTCTTTATTAGAAAATTATTTCCTTCTTACTGTAGCAAAAAGGAAAATGCAATTTGTGGAGTAGTTTGGTATGTATTAGGATTTATGTGCTTCCATCGATGGATTTTTGTAATCTCAGTGTAGCGAATTAGATTGTTATGCATATAGCATAGTATCGAAAGTCAAACAATTGAAAACAATACTGTTGCGTAGTGCAATGTATGATGTTAATGCTTTGTAAAGACATCTGAATTTTGAAGTATATTTTGGGTTGGAATAGTGTCTTCGTAATTTGGCACGGTGTGCCATTAAGGAGCACATATGCTTGGTTGAGTTTAATTTTACAAAACACGGTGAGAGCGAAAAAATTATTGTTGGTGTAGATTATGAGAACAACACTTAGTTGTTATTCTTGGAAAAGGACCATGCGATTTGTCGAGTAGTTTAGTATTTATTAGGACATGTGTTCCTCCTTCCGTCGCTTTTGTTATCCGGAGGTCCCGCCACTCCCGTGCACTCATACGAAGTTGAGTTTTTTTTTCAAAAGAACAATGAGAGCAAAAAAATCATTGTTGGTGTAGTTTATTAGAACAACTTTTCATTGTTATTCGTGGAAAAGGACAATGCCATTTGTTGAGTAGTTTAGTATTTATTAGAACATGTGTTCCTCCTTTCGTCGCTTTCGTTATCCCGAGGTCCCGCCACTCCCGTGCACATATACGAGGTTGAGTTTATTTTCCAAAACTCCATGACAGCAAAAAAATCATTGTTGGTGAAGTTTATTAGAACAAAATTTCATTGTTATTCTTGGAAAAGGACAATGCAATTGGTCGAGTAGTTTAGTATTTATTAGGACATGTGTGCCTCCGTCCGTCGCTTTTGTTATCCGGAGGTCGCGCCACTCCCGTGCACTCATACGAAGTTGAGTTTTATTTTCAAAAGAACGATGAGAGCAAAAAAATCATTGTTGATGTAGTTGATTAGAACAACATTTCGTTGATATTCTTGGAAAAGGACAATGCGATTTGTCGAGTAGTTTAGTATTTATTAGGACATGTGTTCCTCCTTCCGTCGCTTTTGTTATCCGGAGGTCGCGCCACTCCCGTGCACTCATACGAAGTTGAATTTAATTTTCAAAAAATTCATGAGAGCAAAAAAAACATTGTTGGTGTAGTTTATTAGAACAACCTTTCATTGTTATTCTTGGAAAAGGGCAATGCGATTTGTCGAGTAGTTTAGTATTCATTAGAACATGTGTTCCTCCTTCCGTCGCTTTTGTTATCCGGAGGTCCCGCCACTCCCGTGCACTCATACGAAGTTGAGTTTTATTTTCAAAAATTCCATGAGAGCAAAAAAATCATTGTTGGTGCAGTTTATTAGAACAACATTTCTTTGTTATTCTTGGAAAAAGACAATGCAATTGGTCGAGTAGTTTAGTATTTATTAGGACATGTGTGCCTCCGTCCGTCGCTTTTGTTATCCGGAGATCCCGCCACTACCGTGCACTCATACGAAGTTGAGTTTTATTTTCAAAAAATCCATGAGAGCAAAGAAATCATTGTTGGCGTAGTTTATTAGAACAATATTTTATTGTTATTCTTGGAAAAGGACAATGCGATTTGTCGAGTAGTTTAGTATTTATTAGGACATGTGTTCCTCCTTCCGTCGCTTCTGTTATCCGGAGGTCGCGCCACTCCCGTGCACTCATACGAAGTTGCGTTTTTTTTTCAAAAGAACAATGAGAGCAAAAAAATCATTGTTGGTGTAGTTTATTAGAACAAATTTTCATTGTTATTCGTGGAAAAGGACAATGCGATTTGTTGAGTAGTTTAGTATTTATTAGAACATGTGTTCCTCCTTCCGTCGCTTTTGTTATCCGGAGGTCGCGCCACTCCCGTGCACTCATACGAAGTTGAGTTTTATTTTCAAAAGAACAATGAGAGCAAAAAAATCATTGTTGGCGTAGTTTATTAGAACAATATTTCATTGTTATTCGTGGAAAAGGACAATGCGATTTGTCGAGTAGTTTCGTATTTATTAGGACATGTGTTCCTCCTTCCGTCGCATTTGTTATCCGGAGGTCCCGCCACTCCCGTGCACTCTTACGAAGTTGAGTTTTATTTTCAAAAGAACGATGAGAGCAAAAAATCATTGTTGGTGTAGTTTATTAGAACAACCTTTCGTTGTTATTCTTGGAAAAGGGCAATGCGATTTGTCGAGTAGTTTAGTATTCATTAGAACATGTGTTCCTCCTTCCGTCGCTTTTGTTATCCGGAGGTCCCGCCACTCCCGTGCACTCATACGAAGTTGAGTTTTATTTTCAAACAATCCATGAGAGCAAAAAAATCATTGTTGGTGTAGTTTATTAGAACAACATTTCTTTGTTATTCTTGGAAAAGGACAATGCAATTGGTCGAGTAGTTTAGTATTTATTAGGACATGTGTGCCTCCGTCCGTCGCTTTTGTTATCCGGAGATCCCGCCACTCCCGTGCACTCATACGAAGTTGAGTTTTATTTTCAAAAGAACGATGAGAGCAAAAAAATCATTGTTGGTGTAGTTGATTAGAACAACATTTCTTTGATATTCTTGGAAAAGGACAATGCGATTTGTCGAGTAGTTTAGTATTTATTAGGACATGTGTTCCTCCTTCCGTCGCTTTTGTTATCCGGAGGTCCCGCCACTCCCGTGCACTCATACGAAGTTGAGTTTTTTTTTTCAAAAGAACAATGAGAGCAAAAAAATCATTGTTGGTGTAGTTTATTAGAACAACTTTCATTGTTATTCGTGGAAAAGGACAATGCCATTTGTTGAGTAGTTTAGTATTTATTAGAACATGTGTTCCTCCTTTCGTCGCTTTCGTTATCCCGAGGTCCCGCCACTCCCGTGCACATATACGAGGTTGAGTTTATTTTCCAAAACTCCATGACAGCAAAAAAATCATTGTTGGTGAAGTTTATTAGAACAAAATTTCATTGTTATTCTTGGAAAAGGACAATGCAATTGGTCGAGTAGTTTAGTATTTATTAGGACATGTGTGCCTCCGTCCGTCGCTTTTGTTATCCGGAGGTCGCGCCACTCCCGTGCACTCATACGAAGTTGAGTTTTATTTTCAAAAGAACGATGAGAGCAAAAAAATCATTGTTGATGTAGTTGATTAGAACAACATTTCGTTGATATTCTTGGAAAAGGACAATGCGATTTGTCGAGTAGTTTAGTATTTATTAGGACATGTGTTCCTCCTTCCGTCGCTTTTGTTATCCGGAGGTCGCGCCACTCCCGTGCACTCATACGAAGTTGAATTTAATTTTCAAAAAATTCATGAGAGCAAAAAAACATTGTTGGTGTAGTTTATTAGAACAACCTTTCATTGTTATTCTTGGAAAAGGGCAATGCGATTTGTCGAGTAGTTTAGTATTCATTAGAACATGTGTTCCTCCTTCCGTCGCTTTTGTTATCCGGAGGTCCCGCCACTCCCGTGCACTCATACGAAGTTGAGTTTTATTTTCAAAAATTCCATGAGAGCAAAAAAATCATTGTTGGTGCAGTTTATTAGAACAACATTTCTTTGTTATTCTTGGAAAAAGACAATGCAATTGGTCGAGTAGTTTAGTATTTATTAGGACATGTGTGCCTCCGTCCGTCGCTTTTGTTATCCGGAGATCCCGCCACTACCGTGCACTCATACGAAGTTGAGTTTTATTTTCAAAAAATCCATGAGAGCAAAGAAATCATTGTTGGCGTAGTTTATTAGAACAATATTTTATTGTTATTCTTGGAAAAGGACAATGCGATTTGTCGAGTAGTTTAGTATTTATTAGGACATGTGTTCCTCCTTCCGTCGCTTCTGTTATCCGGAGGTCGCGCCACTCCCGTGCACTCATACGAAGTTGCGTTTTTTTTTCAAAAGAACAATGAGAGCAAAAAAATCATTGTTGGTGTAGTTTATTAGAACAAATTTTCATTGTTATTCGTGGAAAAGGACAATGCGATTGTTGAGTAGTTTAGTATTTATTAGAACATGTGTTCCTCCTTCCGTCGCTTTTGTTATCCGGAGGTCGCGCCACTCCCGTGCACTCATACGAAGTTGAGTTTTATTTTCAAAAGAACAATGAGAGCAAAAAAATCATTGTTGGCGTAGTTTATTAGAACAATATTTCATTGTTATTCGTGGAAAAGGACAATGCGATTTGTCGAGTAGTTTCGTATTTATTAGGACATGTGTTCCTCCTTCCGTCGCATTTGTTATCCGGAGGTCCCGCCACTCCCGTGCACTCTTACGAAGTTGAGTTTTATTTTCAAAAGAACGATGAGAGCAAAAAAAATCATTGTTGGTGTAGTTTATTAGAACAACCTTTCGTTGTTATTCTTGGAAAAGGGCAATGCGATTTGTCGAGTAGTTTAGTATTCATTAGAACATGTGTTCCTCCTTCCGTCGCTTTTGTTATCCGGAGGTCCCGCCACTCCCGTGCACTCATACGAAGTTGAGTTTTATTTTCAAACAATCCATGAGAGCAAAAAAATCATTGTTGGTGTAGTTTATTAGAACAACATTTCTTGTTATTCTTGGAAAAGGACAATGCAATTGGTCGAGTAGTTTAGTATTTATTAGGACATGTGTGCCTCCGTCCGTCGCTTTTGTTATCCGGAGATCCCGCCACTCCCGTGCACTCATACGAAGTTGAGTTTTATTTTCAAAAGAACGATGAGAGCAAAAAAATCATTGTTGGTGTAGTTGATTAGAACAACATTTCTTTGATATTCTTGGAAAAGGACAATGCGATTTGTCGAGTAGTTTAGTATTTATTAGGACATGTGTTCCTCCTTCCGTCGCTTTTGTTATCCGGAGGTCGCGCCACTCCCGTGCACTCATACGAAGTTGAATTTAATTTTCAAAAAATTCATGAGAGCAAAAAAAACATTGTTGGTGTAGTTTATTAGAACAACCTTTCATTGTTATTCTTGGAAAAGGGCAATGCGATTTGTCGAGTAGTTTAGTATTCATTAGAACATGTGTTCCTCCTTCCGTCGCTTTTGTTATCCGGAGGTCCCGCCACTCCCGTGCACTCATACGAAGTTGAGTTTTATTTTCAAAAATTCCATGAGAGCAAAAAAATCATTGTTGGTGCAGTTTATTAGAACAACATTTCTTTGTTATTCTTGGAAAAAGACAATGCAATTGGTCGAGTAGTTTAGTATTTATTAGGACATGTGTGCCTCCGTCCGTCGCTTTTGTTATCCGGAGATCCCGCCACTACCGTGCACTCATACGAAGTTGAGTTTATTTTCAAAAATCCATGAGAGCAAAGAAATCATTGTTGGCGTAGTTTATTAGAACAATATTTTATTGTTATTCTTGGAAAAGGACAATGCGATTTGTCGAGTAGTTTAGTATTTATTAGGACATGTGTTCCTCCTTCCGTCGCTTCTGTTATCCGGAGGTCGCGCCACTCCCGTGCACTCATACGAAGTTGCGTTTTTTTTTCAAAAGAACAATGAGAGCAAAAAAATCATTGTTGGTGTAGTTTATTAGAACAAATTTTCATTGTTATTCGTGGAAAAGGACAATGCGATTTGTTGAGTAGTTTAGTATTTATTAGAACATGTGTTCCTCCTTCCGTCGCTTTTGTTATCCGGAGGTCGCGCCACTCCCGTGCACTCATACGAAGTTGAGTTTTATTTTCAAAAGAACAATGAGAGCAAAAAAAATCATTGTTGGCGTAGTTTATTAGAACAATATTTCATTGTTATTCGTGGAAAAGGACAATGCGATTTGTCGAGTAGTTTCGTATTTATTAGGACATGTGTTCCTCCTTCCGTCGCATTTTGTTATCCGGAGGTCCCGCCACTCCCGTGCACTCTTACGAAGTTGAGTTTTATTTTCAAAAGAACGATGAGAGCAAAAAAATCATTGTTGGTGTAGTTTATTAGAACAACCTTTCGTTGTTATTCTTGGAAAAGGGCAATGCGATTTGTCGAGTAGTTTAGTATTCATTAGAACATGTGTTCCTCCTTCCGTCGCTTTTGTTATCCGGAGGTCCCGCCACTCCCGTGCACTCATACGAAGTTGAGTTTTATTTTCAAACAATCCATGAGAGCAAAAAAATCATTGTTGGTGTAGTTTATTAGAACAACATTTCTTTGTTATTCTTGGAAAAGGACAATGCAATTGGTCGAGTAGTTTAGTATTTATTAGGACATGTGTGCCTCCGTCCGTCGCTTTTGTTATCCGGAGATCCCGCCACTCCCGTGCACTCATACGAAGTTGAGTTTTATTTTCAAAAGAACGATGAGAGCAAAAAATCATTGTTGGTGTAGTTGATTAGAACAACATTTCTTTGATATTCTTGGAAAAGGACAATGCGATTTGTCGAGTAGTTTAGTATTTATTAGGACATGTGTTCCTCCTTCCGTCGCTTTTGTTATCCGGAGGTCCCGCCACTCCCGTGCACTCATACGAAGTTGAGTTTTTTTTTCAAAGAACAATGAGAGCAAAAAATCATTGTTGGTGTAGTTTATTAGAACAACTTTTCATTGTTATTCGTGGAAAAGGACAATGCCATTTGTTGAGTAGTTTAGTATTTATTAGAACATGTGTTCCTCCTTTCGTCGCTTTCGTTATCCGAGGTCCCGCCACTCCCGTGCACATATACGAGGTTGAGTTTATTTTCCAAAACTCCATGACAGCAAAAAAATCATTGTTGGTGAAGTTTATTAGAACAAAATTTCATTGTTATTCTTGGAAAAGGACAATGCAATTGGTCGAGTAGTTTAGTATTTATTAGGACATGTGTGCCTCCGTCCGTCGCTTTTGTATCCGGAGGTCGCGCCACTCCCGTGCACTCATACGAAGTTGAGTTTTATTTTCAAAAGAACGATGAGAGCAAAAAAATCATTGTTGATGTAGTTGATTAGAACAACATTTCGTTGATATTCTTGGAAAAGGACAATGCGATTTGTCGAGTAGTTTAGTATTTATTAGGACATGTGTTCCTCCTTCCGTCGCTTTTGTTATCCGGAGGTCGCGCCACTCCCGTGCACTCATACGAAGTTGAATTTAATTTTCAAAAAATTCATGAGAGCAAAAAAAACATTGTTGGTGTAGTTTATTAGAACAACCTTTCATTGTTATTCTTGGAAAAGGGCAATGCGATTTGTCGAGTAGTTTAGTATTCATTAGAACATGTGTTCCTCCTTCCGTCGCTTTTGTTATCCGGAGGTCCCGCCACTCCCGTGCACTCATACGAAGTTGAGTTTTATTTTCAAAAATTCCATGAGAGCAAAAAAATCATTGTTGGTGCAGTTTATTAGAACAACATTTCTTTGTTATTCTTGGAAAAGACAATGCAATTGGTCGAGTAGTTTAGTATTTATTAGGACATGTGTGCCTCCGTCCGTCGCTTTTGTTATCCGGAGATCCCGCCACTACCGTGCACTCATACGAAGTTGAGTTTTATTTTCAAAAAATCCATGAGAGCAAAGAAATCATTGTTGGCGTAGTTTATTAGAACAATATTTTATTGTTATTCTTGGAAAAGGACAATGCGATTTGTCGAGTAGTTTAGTATTTATTAGGACATGTGTTCCTCCTTCCGTCGCTTCTGTTATCCGGAGGTCGCGCCACTCCCGTGCACTCATACGAAGTTGCGTTTTTTTTTCAAAAGAACAATGAGAGCAAAAAAATCATTGTTGGTGTAGTTTATTAGAACAAATTTTCATTGTTATTCGTGGAAAAGGACAATGCGATTTGTTGAGTAGTTTAGTATTTATTAGAACATGTGTTCCTCCTTCCGTCGCTTTTGTTATCCGGAGGTCGCGCCACTCCCGTGCACTCATACGAAGTTGAGTTTATTTTCAAAAGAACAATGAGAGCAAAAAAATCATTGTTGGCGTAGTTTATTAGAACAATATTTCATTGTTATTCGTGGAAAAGGACAATGCGATTTGTCGAGTAGTTTCGTATTTATTAGGACATGTGTTCCTCCTTCCGTCGCATTTGTTATCCGGAGGTCCCGCCACTCCCGTGCACTCTTACGAAGTTGAGTTTTATTTTCAAAAGAACGATGAGAGCAAAAAAATCATTGTTGGTGTAGTTTATTAGAACAACCTTTCGTTGTTATTCTTGGAAAAGGGCAATGCGATTTGTCGAGTAGTTTAGTATTCATTAGAACATGTGTTCCTCCTTCCGTCGCTTTTGTTATCCGGAGGTCCCGCCACTCCCGTGCACTCATACGAAGTTGAGTTTTATTTTCAAACAATCCATGAGAGCAAAAAAATCATTGTTGGTGTAGTTTATTAGAACAACATTTCTTTGTTATTCTTGGAAAAGGACAATGCAATTGGTCGAGTAGTTTAGTATTTATTAGGACATGTGTGCCTCCGTCCGTCGCTTTTGTTATCCGGAGATCCCGCCACTCCCGTGCACTCATACGAAGTTGAGTTTTATTTTCAAAAGAACGATGAGAGCAAAAAAATCATTGTTGGTGTAGTTGATTAGAACAACATTTCTTTGATATTCTTGGAAAAGGACAATGCGATTTGTCGAGTAGTTTAGTATTTATTAGGACATGTGTTCCTCCTTCCGTCGCTTTTGTTATCCGGAGGTCGCGCCACTCCCGTGCACTCATACGAAGTTGAATTTATTTTCAAAAAATTCATGAGAGCAAAAAAATCATTGTTGGTGTAGTTTATTAGAACAACCTTTCATTGTTATTCTTGGAGAAGGGCAATGCGATTTGTCGAGTAGTTTAGTATTCATTAGAACATGTGTTCCTCCTTCCGTCGCTTTTGTTATCCGGAGGTCCCGCCACTCCCGTGCACTCATACGAAGTTGAGTTTTATTTCAAAAATTCCATGAGAGCAAAAAAATCATTGTTGGTGTAGTTTACTAGAACGACATTTCTTTGTTATTCTTGGAAAAAGACAATGCAATTGGTCAAGTAGTTTAGTATTTATTAGGACATGTGTGCCTCCGTCCGTCGCTTTTGTTATCCGGAGATCCGCCACTCCCGTGCACTCATACGAAGTTGAGTTTAATTTTCAAAAGAACGATGAGAGCAAAAAAATCATTGTTGCGTAGTTTATTAGAACAATATTTCATTGTTATTCTTGGAAAAGGGACAATGCGATTTGTCGAGTAGTTTAGTATTTATTAGGACATGTGTTCCTCCTTCCGTCGCTTTTGTTATCCGGAGGTCGCGCCACTCCCGTGCACTCATACGAAGTTGAGTTTTTTTTTCAAAAGAACAATGAGAGCAAAAAAATCATTGTTGGTGTAGTTTATTAGAACAAATTTTCATTGTTATTCGTGGAAAAGGACAATGCGATTTGTTGAGTAGTTTAGTATTTATTAGAACATGTGTTCCTCCTTCCGTCGCTTTTGTTATCCGGAGGTCGCGCCACTCCCGTGCACTCATACGAAGTTGAGTTTTATTTTCAAAAGAACGATGAGAGCAAAAAACTCATTGTTGGCGTAGTTTATTAGAACAATATTTCATTGTTATTCGTGGAATAAGGACAATGCGATTGTCGAGTAGTTTCGTATTTATTAGGACATGTGTTCCTCCTTCCGTCGCATTTGTTATCCGGAGGTCCCGCCACTCCCGTGCACTCATACGAAGTTGAGTTTATTTTCAAAAAATTCATGAGAGCAAAAAAATCATTGTTGGTGTAGTTTATTAGAACAACATTTCTTTGTTATTCTTGGAAAAGGGCAATGCGATTTGTCGAGTAGTTTAGTATTCATTAGAACATGTGTTTCCTCCTTCCGTCGCTTTTGTTATCCGGAGGTCCCGCCACTCCCGTGCACTCATACGAAGTTGAGTTTTATTTTCAAAAAATCCATGAGAGCAAAAAAATCATTGTTGGTGTAGTTTATTAGAACAACATTTCTTTGTTATTCTTGGAAAAGGACAATGCAATTGGTCGAGTAGTTTAGTATTTATTAGGACATGTGTGCCTCCGTCCGTCGCTTTGTTATCCGGAGATCCCGCCACTCCCGTGCACTCATACGAAGTTGAGTTAATTTTCAAAAGAACGATGAGAAGCAAAAAAATCATTGTTGGCGTAGTTTATTAGAACAATATTTCATTGTTATTCGTGGAAAAGGACAATGCGATTTGTCGAGTAGTTTAGTATTTATTAGGACATGTGTTCCTCCTTCCGTCGCATTTCGTTATCCGGAGGTCGCGCCACTCCCGTGCACTCATACGAAGTTGAGTTTATTTTTCAAAAGAACAATGAGAGCAAAAAAATCATTGTTGGTGTAGTTTATTAGAACAACATTTCTTTGTTATTCTTGGAAAAGGACAATGCAATTGGTCGAGTAGTTTAGTATTTATTAGGACATGTGTTCCTCCTTCCGTCGCTTTTGTTATCCGGAGGTCGCGCCACTACCGTGCACTCATACGAAGTTGAGTTTATTTTTCAAAAGAACAATGAGAGCAAAAAAATCATTGTTGGTGTAGTTTATTAGAACAACATTTTCATTGTTATTCGTGGAAAAGGACAATGCAATTGGTCGAGTAGTTTAGTATTTATTAGGAACATGTGTTCCTCCTTCCGTCGCTTTTCTTATCCGGAGGTCGCGCCACTCCCGTGCCGCGACGAAGTTGAGTTTTATTTCAAAAGAACGATGAGAGCAAAAAATCATTGTTGGTGTAGTTTATTAGAACAACATTTCGTTGTTATTCTTGGAAAAGGACAATGCAATTGGTCGAGTAGTTTAGTATTTATTAGGACATGTGTTCCTCCTTCCGTCGCTTTTGTTATCCGGAGGTCGCGCCACTACCGTGCACTCATACGAAGTTGAGTTTTTTTTTCAAAGAACAATGAGAGCAAAAAAATCATTGTTGGTGTAGTTTATTAGAACAAATTTCATTGTTATTCGTGGAAAAGGACAATGCGAATTGGTCGAGTAGTTTAGTATTTCTTAGGAACATGTGTTCCTCCTTCCGTCGCTTTTCTTATCCGGAGGTCAGCGCCACTCCCGTGCACTCATACGAAGTTGAGTTTAATTTTCAAAAGAACGATGAGAGCAAAAAAATCATTGTTGGCGTAGTTTATTAGAACAATATTTCATTGTTATTCGTGGAAAAGGACAATGCGATTTGTCGAGTAGTTTAGTATTTATTAGGACATGTGTTCCTCCTTCCGTCGCTTTTGTTATCCGGAGGTCGCGCCACTCCCGTGCACTCATACGAAGTTGAGTTTTTCTTTCAAAAGAACAATGAGAGCAAAAAAATTATTGTTGGTGTAGTTTATTAGAACAACATTTCATTGTTATTCTTGGAAAAGGACAATGCAATTCGTCGAGTAGATTAGTATTTATTAGGACATGTGTTCCTCCTTCCGTCGCTTTTGTTATCCGGAGGTCGCGCCACTCCCGTGCACTCATACGAAGTTGAGTTTTATTTTCAAAAGAATCGATGGAGAGCAAAAAAATCATTGTTGGCGTAGTTTATTAGAACAATATTTCATTGTTATTCGTGGATAAAGAACAATGCGAATTTGTCGAGTAGTTTCGTATTTATTAGGACATGTGTTCCTCCTTCCGTCGCATTTGTTATCCGGAGGTCGCGCCACTCCCGTGCACTCATACGAAGTTGAGTTTATTTCAAAAAATTCCATGAGAGCAAAAAAATCGTTGTTGGTGTAGTTTATTAGAACAACATTTCATTTGTTATTCTTGGAAAAGGGCAATGCGATTTGTCGAGTAGTTTAGTATTCATTAGAACATGTGTTCCTCCTTCCGTCGCTTTTGTTATCCGGAGGTCCGCCACCCCGTGCACTCATACGAAGTTGAGTTTTATTTTCAAAAAATCCATGAGAGCAAAAAAATCATTGTTTCGTTGTAGTTTATTAGAACAACATTTCTTTGTTATTCTTGGAAAAGGACAATGCAATTGGTCGAGTAGTTTAGTATTTATTAGGACATGTGTGCCTCCGTCCGTCGCTTTTGTTATCCGGAGATCCCGCCACTCCCGTGCACTCATACGAAGTTGAGTTTTTATTTCAAAAGAACGATGAGAGCAAAAAAATCATTGTTGGCGTAGTTTATTAGAACAATATTTCATTGTTATTCGTGGAAAAGGACAATGCGATTGGTCGAGTAGTTTAGTATTTATTAGGACATGTGTTCCTCCTTCCGTCGCTTTTGTTATCCGGAGGTCGCGCCACTCCCGTGCACTCATACGAAGTTGAGTTTATTTTTCAAAGAAAACAATGAGAGCAAAAAAAATCATTGTTGGTGTAGTTTATTAGAACAAATTTTCATTTGTTATTCGTGGAAAAGGAAAATGCGATTGTTGAGTAGTTTAGTATTTATTAGAACATATGTTCCTCCTTCCGTCGCTTTTGTTATCCGGAGGTCGCGCCAACTCCCGTGCACTCATACGAAGTTGAGTTTTATTTCAAAAGAACGATGAGAGCAAAAAAATCATTGTTGGCGTAGTTTATTAGAACAATATTTCATTGTTATTCGTCGGAAAAGAACAATGCGATTTGTCGAGTAGTTTCGTATTTATTAGGACATGTGTTCCTCCTTCCGTCGCATTTGTTATCCGGAGCTCCCGCCACTCCCGTGCACTCATACGAAGTTGAGTTTTATTTTCAAAAATCCATGAGAGCAAAAAAATCGTTGTTGGTGTAGTTTATTAGAACAACATTTCTTTGTTATTCTTGGAAAGGGCAATGCGATTTGTCGAGTAGTTAGTATTCATTAGAACATGTGTTCCTCCTTCCGTCGCTTTTGTTATCCGGAGGTCCCGCCACCCCCGTGCACTCATACGAAGTTGAGTTTTATTTTCAAAAAATCCATGAGAGCAAAAAAATCATTGTTCGTGTAGTTATTAGAACAACATTTCTTTGTTATTCTTGGAAAAGGACAATGCAATTGGTCGAGTAGTTTAGTATTTATTAGGACATGTGTGCCTCCGTCCGTCGCTTTTGTTATCCGGAGATCCCGCCACTCCCGTGCACTCATACGAAGTTGAGTTTATTTTTCAAAAGAACGATGAGAGCAAAAAAATCATTGTTGGCGTAGTTTATTAGAACAATATTTCATTGTTATTCGTTGGAAAAGGACAATGCGATTTGTCGAGTAGTTTAGTATTTATTAGGACATGTGTTCCTCCTTCCGTCGCTTTTGTTATCCGGAGGTCGCGCCACTCCCGTGCACTCATACGAAGTTGAGTTTTTTTTTCAAAAGAACAATGAGAGCAAAAAAATCATTGTTGGTGTAGTTTATTAGAACAAATTTTCATTGTTATTCGTGGAAAAGGAAAATGCGATTTGTTGAGTAGTTTAGTATTTATTAGGAACATATGTTCCTCCTTCCGTCGCTTTTGTTATCCGGAGGTCGCGCCACTCCCGTGCACTCATACGAAGTTGAGTTTATTTTCAAAAGAACGATGAGAGCAAAAAAATCATTGTTGGTGTAGTTGATTAGAACAACATTTCGTTGATATTCTTGGAAAAGGGCAATGCGATTTGTCGAGTAGTTTAGTATTATTAGGACATGTGTTCCTCCTCCGTCGCTTTTGTTATCCGGAGGTCCCGCCACTCCCGTGCACTCATACGAAGTTGAGTTTTATTTTCAAAAAATCCATGAGAGCAAAAAAAATCATTGTTGGTGTAGTTTATTAGAACAACATTTCATTGTAATTCTTGGAAAGGGACAATGCAAATTGGATCGTGTAGTTTAGTATTTATTAGGACATGTGTTCCTCCTTCCGTCGCTTTTGTTATCCGGAGGTCGCGCCACTTCCGA
Organism: Acheta domesticus; assembly: GCA_031308135.1. NCBI lineage: Eukaryota > Metazoa > Arthropoda > Insecta > Orthoptera > Gryllidae > Acheta > Acheta domesticus. The sequence goes on along the minus strand of JAHLJT010002406.1, from coordinate 98,501,100 downwards.
GCACTGATACGAAAGTTGAATATAATTTCAAAAAATTCATGAGAGCAAAAAAATCATTGTTGGTGTAGTTTTATTAGAACAACATTTAATTGTTATTCTTGGAAATGGACAATGCAATTGGTTGAGTAGTTTAGTATTTATTAGGATTTGTTTGCCTCCATGCGTCTTTTTTTTTATTTTCAGTGTAATGATTTAGATTTTTTTATAGATAGTATCGAAAGTCAAAAGTTTGAAATCATACTTTTGCATAGTGCATTGTATTGTTGTTAATTCTGTGATAAGACATTTTATTTTTGAATGATATATTTCCTTCGAAGATTGTTTTTTGTTCTTGGCGGAGTTGCCCTATCTTGCGCCACATACGTGTCATTTTGTTCAATTTTTCAAAAAACGGTTAGAGCAAAAAAATCATTGTAAGTGTGGTTTATTAGAATGAAGTTTGATTTTGTTGTTGGGGAAGGCCAATGCGATGTGTTGAGTATTTTAGTATTTAGTAGGATTGATGTGCCTCCATTGGTGTGTATTTGGGTACCCAGGTAAAGGATTTACAATTTTTTCTTCGATAGTATCGAAAATAAAAAAGTTAGAAACAATATTGTTGTATATTGTATTGTATTGTGGTTGATGTTATGTGAGGATAAATTGATTTTGAATTAGAGTTTTGCCTTGATGAGTGATTTTCTTATCCTGCGAGAGTGCGTTGTTCGCGGGTGACTCGTGAGTGGTTTTGTTGAATTTTGCAAAAAACGTTGAGAGCAAAAAAATCAGCGTGTGTGTACATTGTTAGAACAATGTTTGGTTCTGTTTGTTGGGAAAGGACATTGCGAAATATTGAGTAGTTTAGTTTTTATGAGGAATTGTATGACTTGAATTGTGTTGTTCTTGACAGTAGTGTAAAGAATTATTATTATTTATAGGGAATATTAAATGTTGAATATTTTCGAACAACATTGTTGTATAGAGAATTGTTTTGTGGTTATTTTTGTGTCAAGAAAATCTAATTTTGATGGATAGTTTTTTTTCTACGAGTAGTTTTCTTACGCGTAGTTGTTGCGCCTGCCGGGCATTTCGAAAATTCGTTTTTTCTAAATTTTCGAAAAACGGTAGAGCAAAAAAATTATTGTTTATATATTTGAAAGCACAAAATAGCACAATATTTGTGTATAAAGAAAATTTGTTTTGGCTAATTGGCTTTGCCAGCTTAACATTAAGCCAGCAAAGCCACCCATTTTGGAAAAACCGTTGGAGCAAAAAAATTAATTTTTGGATATTGGAAAGCACAAAAATAGCACAAAATTCTGGGTATAGAGAAAATGTGTTTTTTGAAAATGGCTTTGCCAGCTTAACGGACGTAGCGGCGCGCCCCGATTGCCTCACCCGCACTCCGCGCCGCTCGGCCGCGTGCTGCCTCGCAAAAACGCCTCGCCTCTCCTCGTACCGCGCGCCCGGTGCTCGAGGCCGTGTCACGAACTCCGTGCGTCATCGCGCGCCCGACGCCTCCGACGCCTTTTTCGGACGCAGCGGCGGCGGTGGCGGTGGCGAGCGCGCGCAGATGGTGGGTGTAGTGCTTCCTTAACACGCGGTTGTGATTTCGTCGGCGGCGAAGGCATTCCAGTGGCGGTGATCATGAATGATTGGACTTCCACCCGTAGGCTGGGGTTGTGGACTTGGCGTTCTACAAGGAAAGAAGCGTTGATGTGTAGATGATTATTGTAGTGAGTAATGGATGTGGTTGATAAATTGAAGATATTCTTCCGCTCACTTCATTGCGACACTCTTGAGTCATGATTTAGAATTTAACTACATAAAAAAGATGTTATGTAAAATATGGAGGAGACGTAATGTGATCTCGTCATCTCCTTCTGCGCGGAGACCTGGTGACATCTTCCTTAAGCCCTTTATATAACCTTCGTATTCTTGTGTTGTTAACTTAACTTTATCCCAGAATATATATTTCACTTACATGGAACAAAATGTAAGCTTGTCATATTTCTAGGCTTTCAGACTGAATAATTGGGACTTGTTCAAACTCTGTTGGCACTTTTACTAACTTGAGTTGAGTTTAGCTTCAGATCCTTAAAATGATCTCAAAAAGTTATCTTTTTTCAAAACTGATGGTGCCCTAATTAATGGAAGATACTATTTTAAAGGTGATCGGATCATTTTCACCTGCCGCAAAGTCTCATTGTGAAATCAACCATTCGACTGTGAAATCTTTGGCAACTCACAAGTTTCTGTTTCGGGTCAGTTTGCTTAATCGGAACATCAGAAGAAATATTTCTACTTGGTTTCAAGCGCCATTTGTTTCTGCATTCGCGCGTGTGCGGCGCTGCGTGACCGCAAGCGGCGATTGCGATGCGTTCTCAGTGGGTGTGTCCAGGGCCGCCTAAAGCAAAATCCTCTTTCCGACGAATATGGTGTACGGATCCTTGTACACATTTTGTGCATTTCTTTCGTCTTTCGGTAGTTTATATTTTATTTCTTAAAAAATTCTGTGGTCACGGAGTAAAAGTTCTTAAGTCAAAATTCGTAGTTAGGAGAAACAAGGGTTAGATTATTGAGCCAAAGCTTTTTCCTATGCGCAACGCTATTTCCCAACGCTTTTTTTCTCGTTAAAGAGGCAATATTTGAATTATGTCGTTTACTAAAATAAAACATAGATGCTTAACGTGTAGTTCTAGTACCTAACCTAACAATTTCGCCAAAAATTGACTTACTTTTACCCCGTGACCACAGAATGTAGTGTTACATTTAGAATATACTTATTTAGAAGATACTTTAGAATATTCTTCGGTGCTTCACAGTTCACAGCAGCTCTACGTCCGCATTTCAGGATTTGCAGTGTCTCAGAACGTGGTAATAATACACATTAGGATTGCGCGTGACTTTTAACGATGAAAGCATATTACTGGCAAAATTGAAATGACGGGTACGATGGTACGTGGTACAGTGGGTAGTACATTATATTGGGTTGGTACGATAAAAATTAAACGAATTAAAGTTCGGATTATAATAAAATTATGGAAAGCGTTAGGCTTGATTGCTGCCCTGAAGTTCCGAGGACCCCGAAGAGCTGAACCATTTGCACCCCGCTGTCCTCGTGCCTGGGTGTGTCCGGCTGTCGCGTGCGTTCCTGCGCGCGCGTTCTCCACGCCGGGAGCACGCGTGCCGGCCGGGCCGGATGTCGGCGCCGCCGTCGCCCTAGGCCACGGGCCGCAGCAAGTGCATCTCGGCGTTTTTTCTGTTCCGTGCCCCCCTTTCGGGGGGCCTCCGATGGCGCCCAAGAATGCGCGTGACCCACACCTCGGCGGCAGATCCCTTGCGGCGCCGCTGCGATGAATCAGGGGCGCGGGAGACGGCAGGAGGGGAGCAAAGAGGGGGAAAGGCTTTTTGTATGGAAATGTGCCACTAGCGAAGATACA
>JAHLJT010002406.1:98027433-98497578 GCA_031308135.1 Acheta domesticus | reverse complement strand
GATAGAGGATTTTTTTTCTAAATTTATCATCTCTTTTTATCCACTTTCGTTACCAGGGCCGTGTAATAAAGACTTTTTCTGCCGAAAATTTGCAGTTTCTTCGCGCAGCATTACACAACTTTCTCTCTACTTCGTAGCGAGAAAGTAAAAATCCGCGTGCGTCGTGAGTGCTTCGCCGTGCAGAGCAACAGTCCGTGACACGCGTGTTCCATTCGCGACGAATACCGCAATAGAGCGGCACGCCCCGATGCATTTAAATCCTGCAAATAAACGATCGGCCTCCCGGCGTTCGTGACACTTCCTTTGTGTTCGCCTGACGAGATTTCCGGGCGGCGCGGTTGGCTTTTTTGTTGTTGCCGCACTTCGTTAGGATTCAGGGCGGACCGAGCGGTTGCCTCTTGGCGTTATCTTTCCAAGTGCTTCCTCGTGCACATGAAACGTCGTCACCCCCCTCTGCCAACCGCTGGGGTGCGGTTGAAGGGTTCTCACATGTTGCTGACGCCGACGGTAGGGTGTCTCCCCTGCTTACATGGGGGCGTATGAGGGCGGAGATGTCATTAAAGTTGCTGTCTGCTGCACGTGGTTGTCGTAAATCAGCGACGTGGATGGAATATGGAGAACGTGATTTCGACTTCTAATGTCAAGTAACATGATAGAATATATTCGTCTGCCAGAGAATAATGAACAGCTCTTTTCTTTACTAGCTATTAACATATTGTTTCAATTACATGCATCGTACATTCATATGAATGTTTGCACAAAACAATACAGCTAATGATATACGCAGAATAATTCCATGACAGATTTAGGGGTTAATTTTTATATTTCTAATAACGTTTCTTCATCGAAATTGAAACATCACTTGTAATGTTTACAATTATTTCAAATTATAAATTGTTTACTAATTTGTTAACATTGGGATTCTATCTTGAATTTTCCATCGTCACATCACTGTAGAATACATGTACAAAACAGCTATCTTTTCTGTTACAGTTATTTATACAATTTCGTGCGTGACTTCGTCAGGTGAAGTTTTAAAAATCACGTTCCCAGAAGCCGATCTGCAGAAGGTCAATGAACTAAATATTGACTGATTGATAGGTGCTTCAGACTAGAGTCTAACTACCCATACTTACCTCTGGAGTTCCACGAAGAGAAAGTTAAACAATACCTCGTAATCCTTAATTTAATAAAGTGAAATTAGCAGCGACCAGTGTTATCGGACCAAGAGCCATACGTTCACTCTCGCTCTCCCTCTCCCTTTTCACCTCCCCCTCCCCTACTCCCTCACTTCCCTCCCACTCCCTCTCCTTTCTCTCTCTCTCTCTGTCTCTCATCGAAACTCGGTCCATCAGTCCCGTACAAACTGGTCAGAAGCACCGACGAGGACGTTGACTGTGACGGACGAGAGGCGTTACGGGAGAATAATCTGTCTTGGGTTCGTTTTCGAATTCCATTGGTTATTTCGAATAGGCCACATTTCCATCAACTGTTCGTCAGGCACACGTTCTTGAAAGCATCACATCTACGGAGACGTAGCCTACTCGAAGTAACAGAGCATCGCTTGTACTTGCATTACATTGATGAAGAGTTGACATGTGGCGTTTTCACATTTCATGATGCTATAAGCATATTATTATGAATCAAATGGTTAGCATAATTCGTTCTCACAAATATTGAAAATGTGGACCTTTCGAAATATGAGCTTTAATTTTTACTATTCCATTTTAATTGTAACATGCTCACTAGGACGTAAATTGATGTTCTTCATAATTATAATATTATTTTTGCGAAAAAATATATTGGTTCGTGTAATATTCGAATCTATACATTGTTTCTGCAGTTCACTATACACATCCTATTAACAAATGTCATTTTCTAAAATGTGATTGCGTTTGATGTTTTTCTGTAGGTTGTTAACTTCTTGTAATGCAATAATTGGTGTAATAAGACAGTATACAAGGTCGTAAACTCTCAATGAAATGCTTACTAATCAGTAACAAGTCACCAGTGATTAAGTCAGCAAAATGTACGCAGTTTACGACCAGAATTTTGTTCTAACAATGAAACTTTATTTACGCATCATTTACGTAATAACTATGCTCTGTGATTCCAGAAATGCTGAGTGCGAAAATTGCATTTATATATGAAAACCACGTAAAAGTATAATTCTATTTACCATTTTCAGTTCAGTGTTGTTGTTTTTTTCTTTTTCTGTATTTTTTCTGTTTTTCTTAGAATACGTTTTAAAGTGTAAAATTCATTGAACAGTAACGTAGCCTTTTCCCCCTTCCCGCACATATTTTTATTCTTTTCGAGGCATTATTTACCTATTTAATAAATTATTTAAAATTAATTCGAATCACAGAAAACAAACTTTCCAGCGCACATGAACATGCATGCTCTCACTTGTATGACCCCACCAATCGGTCGCTCCTGATGGAGAAAGAAATGAGCTCGTTCATCCATCACATAACGTCTGGCGGCTCTGGAGATAGCACGCGCGTCTGGCAGGGGAGCAGCCTCTCTGACCACTCAGGCAAGCGGACATTGCTCCGCCCAGGGAGAGGCGATTGAGGTGGCGGTGGAGGCAGCTCGAGACAAGAGGCTACCGCCGCCAGCAATACAGTCATCGCCACCATCACTTATGCCTCTATTAATTCTTACGCCTCTACCAACACGCATGCCACTACCAATACCGCCACCACCATCGCGTCGCCATTATTACCTTCGCCTCTACCATCGTCTATGCCTCTACCAGTATCGCTACCATCACCTAAGTGTCCGCCACCATCATCTAAGCCTCCACCAACACCACCACCATCACCTAAGCCTCCACCAGCACCGCCACCATCTCCTGTACTTCCACCAAAAATGTCGCTTCTGTCATCGCAATTACCACCTCTGCCGCTGTAGCCATCTGCACCACCTCCCTCACCATCACCGCTACCGCCGCCACCCCACCCCTCTGCGCTGCGAACGCCGGCGCCGCGTCGGACACCGCCCAATCAAGCGACTGTAGCTGATGATTGCCGGGTACCGCGGACCCTGCCGCCCCGCCCCCCTCACATCGCTCCACGCGCCGCCCCACGCCACGCCACGCGAAGCAACGCCACCGCTCCGCCGCCGACGGCGTGGCTTCCTTTCCCTCCGCGATGCCCGCGGGCGGCGGCGGCGGCAGGGCGGGCAACTCCGTAGCGGCAGCCGCAGCCTCCGCCGCCGCCATCGAACGCAAAAGGGAAAGGAATGCGCCCCACTTTCCCGCGCGGGAGCGCCGTTGCGGCGCGGAGGGGGCGGGGCGGGGTGGGGCGGGAATCGAGATGCGGACTCTTCCATCTCGCGGCGATCCGCCGGCCATCGGGCTCTCGCCGCCTGCATCACCACTGCCGTAGCCGCTGATATTGCCGATTCTATTGTTGTTGCTACTAACGTGACTACCTCTTTGCGAATGATTCTAAAATTCAACAAGAAATGTGTGACACTTCAGAGAAAAAAGTGTTGACAGCTTCGCAGTTATTTGTACTCCTCGTTTGTGCCTTAAATATTGGATCCCTGTTTAAAACTTTGATGATAGAGGCGGTTTTGCTGAAACTTCTTTGGAGAGTCCCGAATCGCAATAAAGTTGTTCTCTTACTACTGTAGAAAAAGCGGGTTCTGCGTATTGCTAGCCGCACAAGGCGTCATAATTTCTAATCCATGTCATGCTTTTCATCACTACTTTGTCTCTTCTCCATTAAATTTTAGCGCAACAATCATCTTCTTGTAGTCTGGAGTAAATTGTAGGGTTCGTCAACTTCGTACTCCTTCTGATTCCCGCAAAAATGTGTATCTTCCTAACTCGTCCATTTCCAAAACCACTTCTTATGCCCCAATTGCTTCAGAACGCTCCAGGCTACTTTCGAATTCCAATTCATGACAATGACCAGTTTTGGATGAAAAGTGTGGCGGGTGTCATTACATGTTAGGCAACCTATTTTGCTATCGAAGAAAGAGGAAGACTGAGAAAATTGTAATTGTGAGAAGTCGTGACCCGACAGGAGGAATTATGTTAAATTTGCTTGGAAAGAAACTGAGAAACCGCGGAATCCGCAGGTCAAGGTGACTGATCGATCCCTTTGACCTAAATATCTCGGAATTTTTCTGTTTCTTGCTGGATAATCGTATGAGATAAATGGAATATATAAAGATCTAATTGAGCCTTTTTGTCTTAGATTGCCCTTATCTTTCAATTTTATGTTTATTGTGTTCACAAAGAACAATAATGACATTTAGTGTCAAAGCTCCAGGCTCTTTTCGACATTCGTGCAGTTGATTTTGAACAATGTATTTCACAAAGAATGCAAAAAGATCAATACAGTGTTAGGATTCCCTTGGAACCATACAATAATTCCATCGCTTTACATATATGTTCAATAAAAATGAGCTTGTTTAACTTCGTTAAGGCTCTTATTCTTGAGTTAACAAGTTATACGGTTCTAGACTGGAGAATATTTGGGAAAAGCTTGGAGGGGGGGCAACTGCCTACGCAAAAGCTATTTCACTAGAGTTGCTAGTTTGAATCTCGCTTGAGACTTGCATGATTTGATTGTATATATTGAGAAGTGGAAGGTGAAAACCAATGTAAACCACATATCCCATATGCTATAATCATTAATTTATCAGTAACTGCTCGGTGAAGCTCAGAATCATTTCACGTGACACTTAGACGCCAACTGCGCCTGTCATCCATACAGCAATAAAAGATTTGGTCCAAGCGAAACTCTCTTAATGAGAACGGGTGAGCTCGTTCAAATCCCCCTCCCCCTCTCTATTCATCCCCTTTCCCGTCCCTCATGATGACAGTGCCTCTTTATTACAGTGCCACTATCTAGCCTCATGTTTAGCTTCGGCTCTATGAGTTTGTTGAAAAGATTATGATGAAACTGTGTAATGAGGGATAGGGTAAAGGACCGAATCGCGAGAATACCTGCTGCAAGAGGTTACGAACGAGCCACGGACTGCACGTGATATTTTCTCCCTTTTCCTTGACCTTTCGTCGCCCCCTTACTTACTCACACTTATTCACATGCACTACACTATCACACGAGACGGGAGACTAATCCGGGAGCTTTGAACTTGTCGCGGCTTGGCGGTACCACACTGGTGGGATATACCTGGTTGGAGAAAAAGCCCCGCAAACCGACGTCGGTCGGCGCCGGATCTCACCATCGAGCGTGGTAACACCGCCACCTCCCGCAATAAAACATGACTACACCTAAGGGACTAATGACCTTAGCAAACGACGCACGCAGAATCACCAATCAATCAATCGGTTTTGAATCCCGGCACTCAGAGATGGAAAAGTAGTTCGCCGGTCTCTGCGCCACGGGGCGTTCCAATGATGAGTGCGCGCGTTCGGAGCGATTGAAGCGCGCTGCAGAGAAAGCCAATCTGGCGATTGAATCGTGGGCATGTGTGAGGCCGTCCACCGTGTAACGACGGGCGCCGCAGAAAGGTCTGTGTTCACGAGCGATAAGACGAGACCCCAGCCGCGCCACGCATTTTCAGTCGTCGGGAGTTTCTCTGGAACGTCGGAGCCTATACTGCATACTGAAGAGCTCGTTAACTCGCGTAAATGAAATATCACCGTGCGATTCCAGAAGAGGGGAGGGTTTCGCCATTGTGCATGACTTTCATATGAACTTTGTCGATCATTGCCGGACGCTATTGATGTAGTTCATGCGCTTTCGCTTGAGTTGTGACTGGCTTAGGAAGATTTCACTTTTTCTTCGTGCCTTTCCTTCAAAGACATGATTCCGATAAATTTTGTTAATTAAAACTTATTAATTTCCAAACTAATGAGAGAAACTTGAATGTTTATGTGAAAAATAAACGAACATTTATGAAACATTGCAAGTTACTAGGGAAAAATTTATACGTACATTCTCTATTTTAAGCGTAATGAATATTCATTCTGAAACATTTATGTGCAATAAAGACACCAGTAACTATGAAAGTTGGTTCGCATGTTGTAAGTCAAGCGATTCTTCGGGATATTGGACGATTCGTTAGGAGCATCTTTGAAGAATAGCAATTATTGCTTTTTGAAAGGAATTTTTTTGGAGTTGACTGTCAATTTAAAAAATAAAATAATTTTATAGCCGTTTAGCCGCCTCAAAAAAAAACAACAAAACATTGTTCGCTAAAAGACATCACATTTTACCATTAAAAGATTCATAATTAATATTCTTTCTTTTTTCCTTGTTTTTTTTTCAATTGATAAAAATGTTGAATCTTTCCCAGGAAACATAATTTTACTAAATATTATTTTTAAATTTCTAAAGTTTATTTTTTTGAAAAGAATTCATAATCATCCCCAAAAATTAAAAAAATGTCATTTTGCTCCAAACGACGAACATCAAAAGTTGCGCAGTGACACTGACTGTTACACAACTTGTGGTTATAAATACGCTCTCTCTGCCCTCTGTTCTTCATCAAATGGAAAAGAATGTTTGAGAATGTCGTGGTGGACCCACTTAGGAAATACTACTCGGCCAATGGAATTCAATGCATTTCATTGGCAGGCGTTTCTGGGGAGTCGAACCGCTAGCCGCCCAACTGCGGGGCCAGCGAGTGCCGTGCCAACGCTCGAATGTAGTGCTAACGTGCTGACTTCATAGAAGGTAGTGGCGACGGTAGCGTGGTGTTTCTTATGTAAGCAGTGCAGTGGAACGATGGAGGTTCTTGCGAGAATTTCAACTTCAACTAGAGCATTTTAGCATTTTTTTGGACAATATAAGACGCTAAACCTTTAATTAACATTCCAGACAAAATGCTATTTGAATTATTTCATGCCTATTCCAATGATGTATCATAATATTCTTGTAGATTAGTTGCTTACTTCCAAACATTGCAAGAAAATATTCTGACCAGAAATATTTTATTTTATAATAGCTTTAATATGAATGTAATATAAAATGTAGATAACGTTCTTTTTCCGATCATTCTGATATATTGTTCGTTGAAAAGTATGTGAGATAGTCTGAGTTTGCTCTGCCAATGCAATCGCGATTAATCTGCCAACAAGACTGACTGGAAAGTTCTTTTGAGTGAAGTATGCGGGGGAGGTAGTCGCATGTCACGCAACGGCATTGAAGTTACTCCTTCCGTGGAAACCTTTCAAATGCCGGCCTCCTCTTTCAGATTGTTTCGTAAGAGGAACGGCGAAGAACTTCAGTGTCACGGCAACACAAACGACGCAGTTTCCTCCTGTCTGCAGCAGGCCTCAAGGTGCCAAATGAGATGTTAGAAGGAAGCGATTATGAGATTACTGTGGAATCCACGAAACGATACCTGTTCCAGGTGTTGGCAGCATATGCACCTTACACTGGTCACGTATTTCTTGTTAACGAAAGACGATAAAATTATTCTATACATTTTACGTATTTAAATTAGTCTTAACTAAAGGCATTGTTTTTCTACCAGATCTTACGTTGTTCAAATGGTAACTTACACTAAAATGTTATAATTCTATATTTATCATAATACTACTGACCTGCAGCAGCAATAAGGCTACTGAACAAAATCATACAATTGTTTTCCTAAAGGAAGCACGAAAATTGCTCTAGAACCAAAAATGCTCTCATGTAACATTACAATAAATTAAATATTTTAACAAAAACAGCCTTTATGGAGACTGAAATAATATATCCGGCAGCATCTTCCGTGGAGCCTTCGTATCGCATGACGTCAGTTGTGTCATAAGAAGTGACGGACTGATTATGTGAGTTCAGTCGGTATGTGTGTAATGCGAACGGCAGAATAACACAAGATTATTATGAAATTAATAAAATCATATGACTAAATAGGTATATTTCTTTCCTATTCTGGCTTGCTGATAATTTCTCGTCACATGCTAAATGTTAGAAAATTTGGATTGATGGATATACTGAAATGTTATAACTTAATTTAATACATTGTTATTTAAAGTAGTGATGCTAAGTGTTTCATAAATACCATTAAAATTTAAAATATTCCTGCTCATACACTTCACACTTACCACCACAGTACAAGCAGGATCATTTTATATTACGAAGTCTGAGCATGGCCAAATTACGAAACCTCTTAATAATTGTAAACATTTGTTATAAAATAAAACTTAAAACTAAACTGAACCCCTTTAATTGAAAAATATAATAAATTATTTTTCCATTTTATGATCAAAACTAAAATGTAGTTTAACAAATAATTGTGCCCCTATATAGTGGGTTCATAAGCATGTGCTTGAGTCTGCTTATGTATTAGTCCACCTGGAAGCTAAAGTACTATTCCATAAAAAGCTAGTATGTGTCGTTTAATTTGTGTTATATCATTGATGTTCAATTCTATGCAGTTAAATATTCATCTCCTCTCCAAAATCTATTTGAAATATCAAGTCCTCACCACCGTCTGACACATCCCGACTGGCTACTTACATCATTTGGCACGGCACATTGCAGCAGCTTTTCAAAGGTCTAATGATTACTTCGAGTATTTTCGTACAGTTCATAAAATCTAAGAGATGGTTAATGTTGACAATTCGTATTATGTTTCATTTGCAATTATATGGTACACCACTCAACCACAACTCCTACCTACCTGACTCACAAAATGAACAGTGATTCCTTAACGCGACGAGCATTTAATTCATGGAACATAAGGTTCCGGCGTGTACAGTAATTTCGACAATAGGAGTTCGTCGCACTGCGCGTACTGTATTATCCAACTATGGGTGATATTCGCCGGATGGACCTCTATTGCTGAACCCTGCGGAGCGCCTATTCTTTGGTTGTTCCCTCCGTCGCAGCTTCGACCCCAGCTCGCTGCGGTCCTCAGGCGCTTCGGCGCGGGGTAATTGCACGAACAAATAATCCCCCTCTCCCTCTCTCCCCCTCCTGCATGAGGAGTCGTGCGAGTGCCGATAACATCTCGTGAGCTCCCACTCGTCTCTTGTTAGAGGATACAAAGAAAACAGAAGGGTCGGGCAGATGATGATGATGCTGCCAACCTAAAGGAATATCTTTCGTGCCAAACATCAGGAAGCGTGAGGACCGGTCGTTTCCAATTTCTCGTAATAACAGTATATTGGTACATCACCGCTTGTGTTTCCAGTGCCTGTGCCTTGGTGAGTTACCTTGTCTGTCGGTACTTGTTGAGAGATTCTTTTCAAATGATAGAAGATTTAAGAGAGTGTTGTAAGAACATTGAATCCTCTTCGAGCATCCACGCGATACACTTCATAGTGGAAAAAAATGTGAGTGAATTGACCCTTACGCTGGTATTTGAGAAATATTGCAGGAACAATAAGAAATAAGCCATAACATAATATATACAGTTTAAGAAAGTAGAGAAAGATATTTTTTAAGTAAATACAAAATTTCCCCAAAATGTTTGCGGTGAATCTAAGCTGTGTGTAATTTGTTCTGTTCTAAGCATTGAAAAAAGTAAATTGTATATCCACTTAGGTCGTTACAGAATGAATGAGCTATGTGATGCAATGAAAGATTTATTTCACGAAAGGTTACATTCCGACAACCTATCTGCTTAATATTTCTTGATACGTGACGTGATTTCGGGGCAATTTTTTGTATCTTCTAAATTACTCCCAACCATTACGTCATTGCATAATGATACCGATGAAACAAGAATATATTTCTCTTAGAGAATGATTGGATTGTTCTGTTCCGATTTCACTTGATAAATATTCTCGGTACTTCTTCGAAGTCTCAGAAAGCAAATAAATTCCTCCAGACGCCTCGAGACGTGCAGTTCGTTTTCTAACGCAGCTGCCTTCTCGGCGCTGCGCCTGCCCATTTACAGACCCAGCAAAAGAGCCGTCGATTGTTTCTTATTGTCGCAGCCGTTACCGGCGGTGCATTCTTTAAAGTCCTCTTTATAAGAGGAGAAAGTGCCTTGGCGTCGGGCGAAGAATGGTTTTGTGAAAATCTCGCGATTATTCTCCGTTTGAATCGCTGCCAAGGCGCGCTGATCCGGGCATTAAACGTCCGCGTGTGATCGTATAACCGGAGAACTGGGAACAGATATTACTTATAGCAAGGGGAAAGGATTGAGCATGAACCGAGCGTTGAGTAACGTAGCGATAAGGGATGCGTCGCTACGATTGGTGGACTAGCAATTTCAAGAATATCGCCACATAATTCAAGGAGACAAATTGTAAAATAATACTTCATTGGCGAATTCAACGTATTTTACAGAAGTGAAATTAAACACGTTGATCTTCCAAACACATTTATTGCTAATAGAAATTTTCGTTCGTAAAACTGACGCCTTCATCCGCAAAAATATAATAAGTTTCCGTATGATGTTACGCGCGTTCTCTAAAAGAAATACAAAACATCTGGTCTTAGTGATATGAATGCAATAACATAATAAAAAACGCATTTCAGAATAATCGATGTTGTAAAATGATGTCAACTGATTAGGAATAAATGAATAGAAATTCAGCTTGTGAACACTATTTAAAATCGTGAATAATAAGTTTAGTACCTTCGTAGATACCACAATGCAGCTAATAGCGCTTCCATTCTCACTCGCGTCCGTAGCCGGCGCTTCCTTAGAAGATCGGGGGCCATAAAGTTCAGCGCGTCCAGTGGCGGCGGCGGCGGCGGCAGAGCGCGTCCGCGGCGGGGGCGGAGGCGCGGGCGGAGGCGCGGGCGGTGGAGGCTGCGGGCAAGGCCGACCCGCCGGGGAATGGAAGCTGAAGCGCAGCTGCGCGGGGGCCGGCGGGGAGCGGGAGAGACGAGGGCAGAGTAGGCCCTTGACCCCGGGCCTGGCCCAACGGCATACCTCGGTCGGGGAAGGCAGCGGCGGAGTGGGCGGGCCGGGATCGCGACCCGGCCGGGGCGGGGCCCCGCCCCGGCCCGGCCCGGCTCGGCGCGGCCGGTCAGAAAGCGCGGTCGGCCGCCCGCCGGCCCGCCCGCGCGGAGCCGCGCAGCTGGGCAACTCGCGCGCGCGATCCATAAATCCTCGTGGAGCGCGGAGACGTCGGGGCCGAGCGCGTTTTGACGCCGGCATAGCGGACGTGGTAATTCATAACAATCAAAGCATTCGCGAGCGCCAAGCAGCCGCATGGGTGGCTGCCTGCCTGAGCGGCAGGAGGGGGTGGTTGGGTGGGCGGTGTGCAGGGCGAAGGCTTGCCGGTGTGGAGGGCGATTGGGTGGGCGGTGTGGAGGGCGGAGGCTTGTCGGTGTGGAGGGCGATTGGGTAGGCGATTTGGAGGGCGGAGACTTGCTGGTGTAGAGGGTGGTAGGGTGGTTGGTGTGGAGGGCGGAGGCTTGCCGCTGTGGAGGGTGGTTGGGTGGACGGTGTGGAAGGCGAAGGTTTGCTGCTGTGGAGGACGGTTGTGTTGGGTGGGCGGTGCGGAAGGCGGTTGAGCTGGGCGGCTGGGGCGTGCGGCGGTGCGGGAGGCGCGCCGGAAAATACCGTGTGAACGTGCGTCTCGAGGCTGAAATTTCCTGGGCTCAGCCTCCTGCACCGCTACGTGCGAATTTCAGGTGATCGCCAACAAGGTCGTGGGTAATTGACCTTTTCTGGAAGCAGCGAACGTGGACCACCAAATGTGTGCTCTCGTTTAATGGTTGACCAAATAAGTATGTCAGTAAAGGTTTTGCATGTAATTCTCTTTCCTTCATTTTTCCCCGCTTTAAATTGCTTTACGACACGTGTATTTCTCTCCTCTTGGATAACGTTCGTAAAATCGTGTGGACTCCGGAAGCTTTCAGACCGGTATCTAGCGGCGAACAAAGAACGTCTTCTTCCGGGCCCTCGTAAATACTTGACATTTTACTTTCGTTGAAAAATGACAATGCCTGTCGTACAGTTAGGACGAGTGTGCAAGAATCGACGTCCCCCCACGTGTTACATGCGGAAGTCCTCCCGCAAGTGACGTTTTATGACAGAGAAAGCGTCGACGAGAGGGTCACGCGGATCGGGGCACGTATGACGCGGTATCGATTCCGTGACATTTGTGTGCGCCGTGCTCCCAGTGGCCGCGCCCGTGCCCGCCGCCGGCCTCCGGGATCGACGACGCAGCTGCGGGGCTTCGGCTTGAGTGGGAGGGCTTCCCATGTGCCCGACGCGAGGAAGCCGCGGAGTGCTGCTAATTTCGCCGACGCCGCTGCTACTGCTGCTGTTGCAATCGTCACCGCATTTCCCGTTGTATGTGCGCTCCGCTCGAGACTCGTCGCGGGAGAAGTGGCTCAGGGCATCAACTGATATGTTGCTGCAGTGCCTTTGACTGGGAGGTCCTGGGGTTCGAATCTCGACGCTGGCAGGGTTGTAGACTCTAGTTAGATAGCTAGTTGCTGTCTGGAGAAGAATTCTAGCGGTCAACTGTTCTGATGGATAGTTTTCCGTGGTTTTGCCGATCAATACCAGGCGAATACCGGAGGAGGACCCTAAAAAACGGGCCACGGAATGACCTCGGCAATTGCCGCGCCCGAAATCACTGATTACTCAATCAGCGCATTTCCCGTTCTCTATGCGCTCCGCTCGAATCTCGTCCCTTTTTAGTCCCTCCCCCTGGACCAAGTGATTAGTGACGACCTCCAGCCGTTTCTGGGATTCCCATTGTGTTGTTTTGGTAATTTGTTCCTCCGTTAGTTATGATTTGGTTAATGACGTCTGAAACTTAAGATATTTTTGCTAAGGGTCCTCCCTAACGAAGAGCTGTAAACAGTAAGAGAGGGATGGATTTTCTGCTGGTAAAATAAATGATGAGGAAGCAATCGTGTAAAAAATACATTTATAATAATTTTACTTTTTACTTATATTTAGCTCGACGGGAGTAGTGTGTCAACGTAGAATGATAAAGGTTAGTTTCTCATTTGTAATGGACGTTATAAAGGGTACGGTACAGTTATATCACTTCGAACGAATCACTAACGAAAGTATTTTTCAAGAGATAGAAAATTCTTAGAGAATTCATTGGTTATGGGACCAAGAAAATCAGCTAAATGTAACCAGTACTACTTCACAACAATGAACTAATTTATTTACACTCTTTTGAGCTATTCACATACATTTATACATTTAAAATTCTCAATGTTTTCGTTTAGAATGGAATTTGAGGTCTTTACTAACCAAATTTCGTATTTGTTTTCTTAAAGAGATAGTGGACCCTAAATATGTTATCACTTGCTCTTATTAGCTACTTTTCTGGTTGAAACCATAAGTTTTAATAATAAAAATAACTGAAAATATATTAAAATTAATATAATGAACGCTTCACAGCCGTCATTTGTTCATTACGTGTATTTTCAAAACCAACAAGACTTTAAGTTAATATGGGTAGAAGGATATCCTACAATAGTTCATTTCAACGACCAGTTCAGATCTAGGTAAACATACGAAAAATTATATTTCCAGAAGCCTGTTTAATTCTGTATTAACAAAGAAGATTGATTGAATTTTTTCAGAATACTCAAACCTACCTGATTCTATCACTTTTGGAGAATAAGACCGACATACGATAATGTATTTGGAGTTTTCGATATTCAGTATAGAGTGTGTGTAGCACTTATCGGTTGTAACTTTTCTGCAGATCTTCCTTTTGTGCGATGTAATTGTAGGGTTTCTGCTAGTTGAAATTAATAGCATTCTCCGTGATATGCACGTGTAACTCTTGTTTCGTTTTTTTGTTCATAATGTAATCGCTGTGACTCGTCCGCTAGCTCGGGTTTTTCCACTTTGCCAGTCCAATCAGCGGTCTCATAACGGATCGTCGCTGGTTCGGGCGCTCATAAGCGCTCATAAGCGGATTTAGTTCGCTCTCGGCGCGTCTGGCTACAACGGCGGTCAGCTGTTGCTCGCACGAAGAAACGTGAAAGAGGACCTCTGACTTGCAGTTAACACATAACGAAGCTCATTCAGTTAGTGGGGTTTAGATTAGAAAAAACTCCCCTAATTTTGGTAGCTGGCATGCAGACCGTAGGTAAAAGAGGTCTGATATTTTATCTAACCACGCGAAAGAAGAATCGTAGACTTTTTTCCGTGAACTGTGGTTTCTTTCCGTCCTCGTAAATTTTTGACAACAACGGATTGTGACGATCCAAATCAAAACTATAGATTTTGGGATGAGAGATTATTATACGGTGCGAAAAGTTACTTGGAAATCAATGCGGTGGTTCCAGAGCTAATTCTAGTTCTTTTAAAAATATCTCAACTTATTTTACTCTTCATTTTGAACGATTTCAATTTTATATATTATCGTGTGTTATTTTGATATAAAAGTGACAAGAAACACATAAATATATTCTTGAAATCCAGTGTGGCTTACTTTGCTGTTTTAAATGTTCAGTAATATCCATTCTTACATTCTTTTAGTTAACCTTGCGTTAGACTTTTTTTTTAATTTAAAGAAAATCTTATACTTTCAATAAAATTATTTCGTGAAAATTATGCAAACGTAGAACTGATGCAAAATCATGCAGCTGTGATACAAGTGGAAAAGTCATAACTATTAATCTGTTGTTGATTCAGTAATTACCAACAATTATTTGAGAGTACATTTTATAATTAAGATGTGTGAGGCAACACTTGACTGAATTTGTAGAAGACAAAGATTATTGAAACGATTTTTGATCATTCATTTCTTTCTCTTTGGTTATTTGATTGCGACTGTCTTTGGTGAAATACTTCATTTAGTAGCAGCAAATTTATACTGTTGATCTTAGAAACAAAATTGAAGTTAATTGTTTTCGAGCTCCGATCGACACTACGTCTTGCACTCATAAAACTGAGATCGTGAGTCATAGACTGAAAATCTTTCCCGTTAAATTGTTGATTGCCTTCGATAGCTTTTTTCTGGTCGGATGAAAAGAATCTAAGGTTGGAGGAGAGAAAGGAACTCCTTCATTATGCCTTCACTCCAGTCGAGAACCATCGCCCACGCGAATTGGTCTCTTCAGCGAGCGGAGTTGCGTGCTTTCTTGGATCAGGGTCGTTGCTCCAGAGGTCGAAGTTGGGAAACAGTATTAGGCAATACTGTTGAATCCTCTAATATAGGAAAGAAGCGAGGAATATAATTTTTATTATTTCCATTTGAATTGAATTGAATTTTGATGTGCGATTGGAGTATTGTCATTTAAAGCGTCCCAGTTGACATTAAAATACAAATGCAATATGGCTGATCCAAAATGGCGGGCAAGAGTTTGAAAATTGCATTGGATCGGCCATTTTAAATTTTAAAAATCTGACATCAAATTTGTATTCAGAGAACCAAAAAACCTGTACGTATGAATTTCCATGAATGATGGACAAGGTATTGGACACAAAAATAATAAATATTGGGAAAATAGTACTTTTTAGCAATTTTTTAACAATACTTAGGTCATCCAAAAAATTATATACTTGTACAACGGCTGTTCGTTATCAATGTGGGAACAACTTAAAAAATATTGAGATATATCTGATGCATTTATTGTAATCTACAAGACCAAATATGAAAAAAGTACCAAAAAATACCATTTTTGAGCGATCGGTGCGCCCTCTATTATTATGATAAAAATAGTTATGTTTCACAAAACACGTTTTCTGATCGAAAACTTCAATTTAAGCACTCAGCGGGCGAAAAAAAATAATTTTCGACCCACCCTGTCATATTTTTGAAATCTGACAGGGACATCAGACATCATCTGTGTGTGTGTGTGTGTGTGTGTGTGTGTGTGTGTGTGTGTGTGTGTGTGTGTAGGGAGCACTGAAGATGACGTAGAATTCCTTGAAACATGTGTGCTGGAATGTAAGATGTGAATTTATTGTAAAACAGCATATTTCATTGTGGAAGATATTTTTTATACCCATTCAAAAAATGTGCTACCAAAACTGCAGCTCTTAGGTCTCTCTGACATCACCGTTGATTTGTCCTCAGGGAGCTGGGGCTGCAGCAGTAGTCGCCGCTCCGGGCCGCGGAGGCACCCGCCCGCTCGGGGAGAGCAGCTCTGCGTTCGCTCGCAGGAGATCCCCAAGAGGTGAGTAGCAGGGCAATGACGTTTAGACTTGCACGTACGAGTAGCATGCGCTCTTGCTCCCTTCCTTATATCACACGTACTTCATTCATGAATAACAGCACTAGTGGATTCATATTATTGGAGGCCCCGGGAGAAAATTTTGTTGGGAGAGGTTCCGAACTTCTAAACAAACAATGTTTTCCAAAAATCTTGAAGAGTCGTGTTATTTGTAGCATCAACTTATTGTGTGCCATAATGAAACCTCTTACATTTTTCTTACATTTAATGTTTACAATTTCATATTTTATCTGTAGATAATTTATTATATTCATTGGAATTATATTATTAATATTATAATTTCCTGTAACTATATTAAATGTTGAATAAATTGTTAATTTTCTATTGCTTTTATTAAATATCTTAACGGACAAACGACATCTATTAAGTTATAAGATTTTAGTTATTATTTTTTTGTGCCTTTTTAGATTAAAACATTTCAAATTTGGGCTTCTGGAAACGCAGATATCGAAACACAAAATGTGTGAAAATTTCATTATCACAACTCAAGATTAAATGTATAGCAACTACATTACAAATGTATAGCAACTACATTACAACTACAAAAGTTATTTCAAAATTAATTCGACAGTAAATTCGATAACCCCATTTACGCCTGCAATGAAATTTCATGCTCTACTTTAAATATCGACGGCAGCACTCGCATCTGCTGCCTGGGGAAGTAAGGTCTAGGATGAACGTTGTGACCGCGTTGAGCGAGAACCTCGACACCCTGGCAGCAGGGGCGGGCGAAGACGGAGAAGGAAGAGAAGAAAAAAAGTCGCGCGAGTGGACGTCCTTGACCACGCGTCGGCTCGTAAACCTTTTCCAAATGTTGAGATCGCCCTCACGCTCCGCCGCCACCGTGGCTTTGGCTTGTTTGCGGTGCGTGACAGTGGTGGCACGCGAGCCCCCTATTTGCGAGAGCGTATTTTTATGCCCTATGCTTATTAGAGTGACGCCTGCTGTAAAAGATTCCCACACTGGTGTTTTGTGGGCTTTGACACGATACGGTAGCCCTCGTGAAAAGCGGTACGGTGTCTACTCCCGACTTGGTGAAGGAAAAACTACGTATTAATGCGCGAAGTAGAGCGAATATGTATGAACAGAATCTCGGTGATTCCCACATCACTTTGTGGAATGCATTGACAGGCTGAAGTGGCTCAGGGCAATGGTTGATATCACTGAGGGGCCTTGTGAAATCGAAGTGAGATTTTTTTCTCTTTTCTCTCAGAAGTTCCAATCCAGTCGGTCACTTGAAAATAATTTTATTGATTTAAAGTCGTGATTTTATTTTTTTTTTTACGATTTTTATACCTGACGTATATTTTCCTATCTTTCGTTAATATAGTACATTTTAGTGTATTATTTCTTTCAAAATATTTCTCAGAAAAATACATAGAGTAAACTGTGTCTTATCCGCTATAAATGTACATGATTATAGTTCGACACTTCTTAGGCTTCTGTGTAATTATATTCAGGCACGTGATTTCGTTCTAGAAATAAGGACAACGAATTAAATGTGCCTATTCCTGTTGCGCTTATTGCAATAAATTAAGTCTCTTGTCACTCCATTATTTGTTTTCCGCATTGTACGAAACATACCACTGAAAGTGTGGAACCGCAACGGTTTTCTCGCTTCAACGGTAGGGGTCGGCCCAACGTGTGAATTGCAGAAAACGTGCTTGGGTGGCCGTGGGAAAGAGAACTGCGGGCCGAGAAGATAAAAGAGCAGGTCCATTTTTTTCCGCGAAGTTGCTGAAATTGTGGAGCGGTAAAGTTAGGCTGCTTTCTCTTAGTTGAATAAATTGGAAAAGTGAAATGCGAAAGCGATGTGAAACGGGTGAGTGATTGATTCATTTTATAAGAATTATTTGAACCTCTCTCTTTGAGCGAGTTAGACGGAAACGAGAGCGATCGAAATTCCTTCGACCTTCGAGAAAATCGAAACTTTTATTTTATTAAGTGTGGTTAATGACTTGAAAGAGGAATTGATACATAAGAAATTGATAAATGCAAAGTGCAATTTAGTTTATTTACTCCAATCGTGTTTTTGAATAATATTTAGTATAATAACACTGTTGGCTCTGCCGAAAATGTTTGATTTCATTTTCTTGCCAAGGTTGGAAAACAGATGATTATTCCTTGATAAAATGCAAGTGGTTTATCATCTGTTATCCAAAAGTGTGATTAATGTCCATGTTCAACACGTCATAGTTTCGAGGATTTAAGAAATTAACAATTTCGAAATATATTTCCTTCGATGAATACGATGTAGCTTTAAAGATAAATAAAGTTTACTGTTGTTGTTCATAGGCTGGAAAAGTTAGTTTAGTGTAAATACTATATAAGCTCTTAATTGTTGACAAAATTAATGTCATAATCAATTGTCTTCCGCGTACGAGCGAAGGAGACGTACTGGCACGTCATGCGGTTCCCGTTCGTCGCTTACTCGTGCGTTGAAATCTCCAGCTGATGTACAGCCAAATCTCTCTCAACTGCGGTCGTAGGTAACTTGTCATTGTCAACTCCTACCGCAGAGGAACAATCCTTCCTGACGATGTTTTCTACGTTCTAATTTCACACCTCTTTTGCCAAACAAAGCTTTGTAAATTGCAACAATCTTCGGATGGTATGAAAACACTTCAGGTTGTTAGTTTTTTTTTTCTATAGAGATCTCGTTGACGGGCCTGCGCGAAATTCAACCAGGAACTAGTACTACAAAACAAGTTTAGCGTAACCCATTAATAGCTAACGTGGAGATCCATGGTGATCGTAAAGTTTCCTAGGTGTAAACAAACTCAATAATTCATTATTATTATTATTATTATTATTATTATTATTATTATTATTATTATTATCCAATGCAGCTTCGTAATGATTTTTGTCACGCATTTACGTTATCTACCATTGTTACATCCACTACTAACACTCCGACCTCTGGCTCCAGCGGCTTTGCAACGTCTCCAGGCTTTCCTTTCCCGCTGAGCTGTCGCGTGTTGTGTAAACAGTGGTCGTCTAGCAGAGTCTGCCGCTGCCCGTCGCCACGTTTGTCCCCACCGTCCCCACCGTCTCCACCAACACCGCCCCGCCCCGCCCCGCCCCGCCCCGCCGCGCCCAGCGCCATCACCTCCCTGTCGCGAGGCCTTCGCCGCGCCCACGTATGGTCCTCGGCGACGCCGTCGCTTATAAGGCCTAACGGCCTGCGCGCGCGCGCGCCAGGACCTCAGCGTTGGCGGCGGCGGCGGCGGCGACGCCAGCGGCAACAGCAACAGCAGCAGACTCATTCGCACTCGACACGAGTCCACAATGCGCGCGCGACAGAAACGGCCGGCCTTTGGCACGTGTCCCGACGCGCAACTCGCCGTCCCTCCACATTCAACAGGGCGTGGTGTCCGCGGCGTGTTTTTAGTTCTGTTTTGAAGAATATGACCTTATTCCTGGCGTATATGCAATATCGATATGTGCAGTATAAAGAGCTTATGTGTCGAGAAAACCGGTCGCGTGGTGACTTGGCTGGCCGCGTGGTTGTCATTAAATCGTATAGCCGTGTTTTACGAAGGGGAATAAATTTCATACGCATGGTAGCTAGTAGTTCTGAAATCAAGACGCCTACATTTACAGAAGTTTTTTCATACGTGTTACGTTTTTTTAAAAAAGAACTTTGTGTGGGATTGTGCGCTACATTTTGCGGTGACCAGGAGAGTTAACAAGCGTCTCTGACAAACAGAGCTCTGTCTCGTAAATATGTATAAGATTAAAAACTAGGTTAATTGAGAGTAAGTTATAAATGGAATTACATGTAAGTGTTTTATATACCTTCCGAAAAGCACGAGGGGAGAATAGTAAATGAAATTACAAGTTTACGACAAAGTTTTTATATTCAGTTCAATCCAATCGATTCGATTAACAGATTAGGCGCTAATTACGAACGTCCCTCCGACACAATACCACTCCACATATATTTGTGCAGATGTCTCTTTCACCGTATATTCAGCGCTTAATTAACGAAGTAGGTTCCTTCATCAACAACTCCCGAATATGCAGAAGTTCCTCACTGAAGTCGAATACATTTATGGATAATGGAAATTTGCAGTCTCTTGAAAAATACAATATAGTGCAATGCGGTAGAGATTAATTTGCATTCTCGGTTAGTTCCTTTATTCTCTTGCACTGCTCCTGACTCTGACCAACGTAAGCCATTGCTTTAATATTATGAAAAAAATCTCTAAAACTATTTTTATTTCCGGATTTCTATGAAACGGAATGTTCTTTTTATAGCGTGCATTTAAGATATTTTGAAACGTTGAAGATGAAGAGAATATTAAATATGTTTTCGCTCTTTTTCGAAGTGAACGAAGTTGTGCTGCGAACGAATGGCTTAAAAGGAAAAGTTCCCCAAAGGGCATTCTTTCAAATCCATCCCGCATTACGGAAATGACATTGCCAACCGTTCGAGAGGTTAATGGGTGAAGCAGAAAGAACGGGCGCGTCGTATTTCGGTGGAAGACCTCCTCAGTGGGTTAGGCTGTTTGCTCTGCGTGTCCGTCGGAGTGCGCGCCATGACGCCGGCCACTTGACGACGCGTGGATGCGCGCTGGTTTTGCGCACGAGCGTTCTTTTTTTTCTTTCTTTTTTCTCTTCTCTTCTTCTTCTTCTGCGTGTGTGTGCGCTACACGAGAGTGACCGTGCTAAAGGCCCGTAGCTAAAGAGTTAAAACTCTTTCCGAATTAAAATCAAAAACTTTATAGTGTGCTGTCAGTTTATATTTGTCTTTTGACTGTTGCAAATTCTCAAGGAAACTAGTTTCTTAATACAATCTAAAAATATCGTGACTATATTCTTTCCCTATCCTCTAGGATGTAAACACACCAAATTTCCACAGAGGATTATGTGATTTTTTTTTGTTTTTCGTTAAGTTTTGAACGTTTTTATTGCAAAATGTATGTCTCGAAAATGTATGTACTCGTATGTGCCGAAATCGAAAAACGTGGCCGGCGGCGGCGGTGCGGCGGAGATGTGCGTACATACATCCGCTAGACGCGGCCCAGCGCGTTCCATAATACATGGTCAATATTTTTGTAGAATATTTGTGTATTTGATGAGGTAGTAATGTTCACATTTCATATATTTGAATAAAAGGTGGTGTTATTACCAACACTTTTTATTTATTACGAGTATATTGTTATATTTCAATATATCTCTGCTGCTGACTTCTTTTTTGTTTTATGTTCATGCCGTTTACTTTAGTAAATATTTGTGACATGTTTACAATTAACAATTTAAATTTGTATTTTGTACCAGATCTGATGATGGGTAAGTCGTCGAAAGCCGCTACTGTACTCGTTTTGAACGTATATAACGTGTAGTGTCATGTTTATACTGTATAAGTAAATAAAAATGTTGGTACTGAGAAGACCAAGATCAATATGGCTTTTGTAAATTATCAAATTAAGTTAATTGGATAACGTCTTTGCTATATATTTGTGTTAGAGGAGCTTACTCGTCATACTTGTTTTTAATTGTTACATTATTAATGTCGGATAATGTAGTGATACGTTAGGTGTATTACTAAAAAAATGGATAAAACGTATGTTCGACTTTTTATAAAGAATGAAATTATTTTAGTCTATTTACTTCTAAGCTGTCAATATTTCCCGATATTTACAATTTAAGAACTATACTTTTTTTTACCAAAAGGAAACAATTGTTTTTTTTAATCAACGGTTGAGCTTAGGTTTCTCGTTTTGAACAGTTTTGACTGACCCTTTTAACCTAACGCTAGAAATAATAACGTGTGATTTGTTATTGCTAATAATATTTTATTTTATCAATTGTTGCAAAAGCTACAAAACGACAGACAACATAGGAATTAAATGTATTTTCTACTTTTCAACGAGTATTTGTTACGCTCTTTGACCTTTTTGTTCCATCCATAAATTTCTCTTGAAATGTAATCTCTCTTCAATGTTAAACTAAGTTGTTTCTTAATCTCATGTTCAACATTTTCCATTTCAATGTTGTGTACTATTTCTAAACGTTATCAAAAATATGATTAGAAAACGGTATAAATGAGCATTTATTTTTGTAGATTAACAGAATGGTGAAATCCGTATAACAAACCTAATATCATTGCGACATTCGTACTATTGACTCAACTCCGTGGAGTATTGCAATCCAAGGGTAGAAAATTACTGATTCAGGCAACTGAATAAGTTACAGCATACAGCTCAGGGGCAAATGCCGAACAGAGAGGAAACGGATGTCCCGAAACACGTGGTGACGAAACCAAATAGCACGTCCGGCGGGGCACGTTCACGAGGGCGGCCGATGTTGCCATGTGTGGATATGTAGTTGTGTGTGTGTGTGTGTGTGTGTGTGTGTGTGTGTGTGTGTGTGCCCGTGCACGCGGGGGCGCCTCCACACTGCGTCCCGGAACCAAAAGCGAACATACACTCACGCTCCTTTGACCGAAAGACGAACGTCGGAGGTAGAAACAGAGGGGAGAAGAGGATCTCTTTCACGTGGTCTGACGACAGTGACGAGCCGCAAAAAATAGCTTGGAAGGGCGCCGGGAAGGTCCTGTAAACACGGCTTTTTTCTTCTTCTGGGGATCAAAGAAGAAAACCGATACTCTGTGGTTTTGAACGACAGTGTTTGGGACTAGGGAGAGGGAGCGGGATAGTGAAATGGAATGTGGATTTGTTACGTTGTGCGTGCGTGTATGTGTGTTTAGGTTGTTCGTTCGAGATAAGACGAGAAAATATCGTCGACGCTGTAATTTGAGGACTATCATTCAGAGCGAGCGAAAATTTGCATTTAACATTCTGGACTTGATCAGATTGTGCCTCTAAACGTCCCTGTGGATAGACTATTTTGTATAAAGACATATAATCAAAATAATTTCCGAAAACTAGTTTTACAGCTTGGTAATTGGATATAAATCGTTTCTTGAGTCCATTGCAGGATTTTTTTTGAAATTCCATAGGTTTTACGCCATACCCACTTTAACGATCTACTATTTTGGATTGTTATTTTGCTGGAGTCTCCCTCCCATTTAATATTGGCAAAAAATGAAGGAAGTAAAGTAAAAAGAATGAGCGATTTTCACTTTGTAATTACTACTCCAATTACGTATGATTCATTTCGTTAAAAAATATTTTATCTTATTAATTAAGAGCATCAGATCACGTTGAAAACTTTTTAGTACACTGTATAATTTATTTCTAAAGAAGAAAATAAATCATTAAAAGCGAGACCAGCTGTTTAATTGAGAACATAATTTACCAACCTACTGCATTCAGTACGCATTAACCACCTAGAAATTGCATCTGCAACAATAGCAAAACAGTACCGTCGTACATCATCCTGTCGGAATATACCAGACAAACACGACGCTTATTTCCATTCTTCATGTCTTCGCTTTTTTTTTTCGCTTGCCTTTCTTGCCAGTCGAAGGACTTTGCACGGGATCCGCACGCTACTGTCACTCCGTCTCCTCCCATACCCTCTCCCACCCCCCTCCAGGACTGCTTCCGAGCTCTGTTTGGGAAATGTTGCTGGCGGCGGCGGCGTGAGCGAGTCGGCGGGGGTGGAATGGGGCGTGGAGGGGAGGGATTGCGGCTCGCGCCGCCGATGCCGCGCAAGTGAAAACGGTAGAGGCGGCGGCGCCGGCGCGAGAGGTGAGGCAGGGCCGTTGACCCCGCCGTCGCCGCTGCCGCCGCAGCTAGCACGCGACTGCCGCCGCCGCCGCTGCCACGCCACCACCGCCCTCCGGCGCCCTCGTCGCCCGGTCCAGAGGCGGAGGCGGTGAAGTAGCGGACAAGATGAGAGGCGAAGGCGGAGGCGGAGGCGAAGGCGGAGGCGAAGGCGAAGGCGGAGGCGAAGGCGGAGGCGAAGGCGGAGGCGGAGGCGAAGGCGGAGGCGAAGGCGGAGGCGATGGCGAAGGCGGAGGCGAAGGCGGAGGCGAAGGCGAAGGCGGAGGCGGAGGCGGAGGCGGAGGCGAAGGCGAAGGCGGAGGCGGAGGCGAAGATTATCTTCGGATTCTCTTTCTCTTCCTAACCCTATTTTCATTTTTTTCTGCTACGAGTGCTCTCCTCTCTTTTTTGAGGTGCGAAGATGTGTCATTCAAGCGGATGCATTTACAACACAAGTTGGCAGAAAGAACACTTGAGTGGCGGGATTTTCTTGCCGGTAGGTTGAGTCGCACTTACCAATCATCTTTAAGTGGGGACGAGTGTAGTGTCATGTTGCGGGCAACATAACGTGCAGGAAATGGGGCATTTTTGTGTTTGAATGCTTGGAACAGTATTATTTCTCGACCAGACCTCTTTTAATTCTTTCTTTTTTGTATACATTTGTGTTTTTGAGGATAGTATTTGCCGATTGTTAACAATGAAATTTTGCTTGGGAAGGCCGAATATCGTGGGTAAAACTTGAAGAACATGTTTTACTTCGTCTACGAAGGGAACAGTGTGGAAAAATGAGTTGTCGGTAACCATATTCGCACCTGAAGGTGTTACACTAAAGGAAATGTCTGATAACAGAATTTTAAGGATGATGTTGAACTGTAAGAACTGTCTGTTTGCTTTCTGCCAAAACAAATTCAAAAAATTACTGCAAATAAAATTTAGAAAATAACAATCACCATTCACTCCATTATTCTCTAGAGCAGTGTCGTAACGCAAAACTCTCTTGGGTGAATCCGAGGAGTGTTGGGACGTTGAGAGTAGAAATGACAGGCTTCAGATACTATGATTAATGTTATTCCGTAGTACCTTGTTTTTGAACTTCATCATAAATTCAATGTATATGCTGGCACGTCTTACATCTTAAGGAATGAGAATTAGGTGGAACCTCTGTAGAGAGAAATAATAATGATTAAGGGTTATCGAATATTTATTTCCAAATATAAAAAAAATAAGGGTAAACGAAAAAAAGTCGTATACTTACTAAGACATACATTTTCCAAATTCCTATTGTTCAGAGTTGGCTTTCTCAATTCGAATGGTGGTAAGTTTTCTTTGATAATACCCGGTTGTGCAGCCAAACACCACAAACATTTTGTAGAAAAGGCGAGACTTACTGATTTGTTTTCAGCATTACATGAAATGAAAGAGAATAAGAAACTTTTCGAATGGCGGGTTATGTTCTGCCTAATTCCCGAACTTTTTTTAAAATAAATACTTGTACATCTACCCATTCATGAACACCGCCTGGCACATGGTTTGTTTACTATTTTTTTAAAGAATTCTTTCGTTTGTTCATCTTTATTGGGTAACGCCTCCTATGGCGATGGCCATAGGGAGTCGATTTTAGCCGAAATGTCAGTCGGCCGACGTCGGACTTTTTTGTCCAATGGGCCGGATTCGTTCCAAAACTTGCTGCCAAACTGAAGTGGTTGTAATGAATCCGAATGATCTCTTCTGGTGTGTCCGAAAATGTCGACAGTGACCTGTTTCATTAGAGATTTTGCAATCCATAGCGGTTAACACCATCTTCTACGCATGCGCAGATGCACTAAAGTGACGCGAAACTTAAACTGCGCGTGCACAGAAAACCGACAGTGCTGTCCACTATGGCGTGCAAGAACTCCCTTCGGTTCTGTCTGTTCCGTTCGCCTGAAATCTGGAGAGCGAAGGTAATCTACAGTCCAAGTCAAATGTTTCTGAGCGTACTTCTGACAAATGCTTAAAAAATTAGTTGTGGAATTACAAGAATTCTCGGACGATTTCGGGTAAAAGATCGTCACTGTGATGCCAAATTGGCGGAAATTTCGATCGGCCTATGTCGGACAGAGAAAAGCAAACAACAAGACATCTTCGAATTTTCGGACGCTATTGGGAGAGGTCGGATAAAAACGGCCCACCGAAATTTCGGGCGAAATCAGCTGCACTGTAACCACCGCCAAATATTCGTGTTTTTCGGATGAAAGAAGATTGAGCATTTCGCTCGGAGTCGTTCGGTAGCGAGCGACCGCTATGTCGGCTGGTCTTTGACCGCAGTGTACGAGGGGACTAATCGTATCAGGACGAGGCAAGCTCGCCCTTCCTTAACATATGCATGCCCCATTTGAGGTGGTTGCAGCGAAATCACATTTCAAAAATTAGAGGTTAAAGAAAATAAATATTTACGAAAAGTATTCAAAGCCCTGGTTCACGAGAAGCTATGAGATAATACATGGATTCGTATTCTTCCTCTAAAATCCTGGATCCTTCATCTCGCAGATAAATTTTATGATTCCTTCTTCTTCTCCTGCCTACACATCTTTTCAACTTGGTAAAACAGTTAATCATTTTCCGCAAATTAAGTCACATTATTCAAAAGGCCTCTTACATCTTTTATAGTTATCTTTTCTCTCAGCATCTATTATTTATTGTATAAATTTTCATGTATTACGTTCTATTTATAACTATTGTTTATTTTTAAGATCATTATGCCTCTACAAAATCAAACTAAAAAAATACTACTTAGATAGGTCAGTAGCATGTTCAAAGGTTTGTTTGTAAGTTTCTTCTCATATCCTGTTTCATGTTAATGTAATTGTTCACACCCTTGAAAGACAAATTTTTTTGTCGAACAAGGATTAATACTAAAAACTAGGAAAACCCGGCAGACGTTGTTCTGCCCTTCATCTCCGTCTTTCCCCTCCTATCTCCCTTTCTCACTGTCTCTCCCTCCTTCGCTCACCCTGTCCCTGTCTGTCTCTATGGGTCTCTGTCTCTGCCGTTTTCTGTCCCTCATTTAAATTTCGTTGCAGATTCTGCACATCTCTGAGCAATCTGCACATCTCTGACGTAATATCGGGAAGCGCCGGACCAGCAAAAATTGTAATGAAATGTTCAAAAAGAGCTTATCCTATAGATTACGGTGTGAGAAGCGTTTCTTTGGTGAAAAAACACGTAGAAGTGCCAACTTTCATGGAGATCGGTCCAACGGTGTCGCAGTTAAGCTCTTGTATATGTACACCAACATCCAGTTTTATATATGTTTAGATTAAGAAAAAAAGAACGAGGCAGGGCGCCGATGACGAAGAGGCGACCGCCCCAGCGGCCGAAGCGGCATGGGGGGAAGGGGGGCGGGGCTGGGAGGGGCTAGGAGGCGCGCTGCGTGCGGGATGCGAGGCGCGGGGCGCGGAGCGTCGCTCTTCTCGTGGCGGGGCGGCGGAGCTCGAACGGTGCCCAGGCAACGCTTCCTGGTTATGGACCGCGAGGCGCGTGGGCACTTGGAGTGGCCGAGGCAACTGGGTCAGGCGTTTCAGCGGATCCTAACTGCCTTCCAGCTGCTGCCTCCGTCCGTTCGCCGTTTGCCTCATATCTTCGGAATAGGCCGTGTTAACGGCGACCTCTCAACGCCGCGCCGACCAATTCGGTAGCTGATGTGTGGAGTTCGGATCTGAACTGCGCGGGTTTTCTGGGTTTTAAGTGGGTGATGAACGGATCGCCTAGAGGTCGATGGACTTTCTTGTGATTATATGCATCACTGTATTACCTTTAATTGAGAGTAGAAACTTTGCATATTTCATATTTTTTTCTGGCTATTTCCTTTTAATGTTACTGCTTTGTAATAATAAAACACATTGTAGGACTTGCCTAATTTTCTGTTGTGAACTAAGAGTTGACTGAATTTTTTCAGCGAGTTATCATAGTCAGATATTTGTGAAGAGCAAAATAGCTGGATAGGAGAAGTAATTACGTATACTTAACTAGTTTAATCGTTGGTACTGTCGCGAGTGTTAAAGATGTCTGTAATTTCCATAGTTTTGTGGTATTTAGGACGATTATTCCACGAATTAAAAGCAGTTAGTAATAAATAAACATATCAACAATTAATTTCATGATCATATCTGTCCTGCACTGAAAGCAAGAGCTCATACTAAAGTGATATTATTGCCTGAGTAAAATATCTCTGTTTGGTCGAGACAAATGGAATTCTTAAACTTTTCTGTTAGGTATATCTTGAGTGAAATGATATTTCGTAACCGAAGACTGTGCATTAATTTTTAAAATGGTAATAAGTAGATAGGCAATAAATCCAAATGTTCCAATTTCATGCATTTACTGTTACAAACTGCCACCATTTCTACGACACTGACTGAATTGCAAGGGCGTATCACTGCAGCCATTGCCTACATTGATTCGGATGTGCTAGAAAGGGTTTGACAGGAACCTTATTATACTTTCATGTATGTAACGTAAAGCGTCGATCACATACTCAACATTTACGAATATAGTGTGTAAAAGAAAAAAAAAACTTGTTCAGTGATTCATTTTGTGTAAAATAGGCTAATGTATGTTTCATGAAATTGGAGTACTGGGTTAACGAAATCGGGATCATCATTTTTGCTCTGCCCTCCTGTAAAGGAGTCGTAAATTCCATGCGGAATAAAAATTACAATTCGAAGGAATCATGTCAGATATGCCACTAGACCAATCCTCAAATTAAGGTATGTTTCAATAATAGAGAGAATGGTTAATCGATTATTTATAATTGCGTATCCTTGGGTTCCAAAAATATTTAACTCGAAATAATTATACCGCCCCTTGGATCTTGCTATTATGTACTCAAAATGCAGTGTTGCGATGTTGTTTATGCAATGTTGAATTCGAAGGTCTACAGAAGTATTAAGGACTTTTTTCATCTCAAAACTCGGAAAAAAGTCCCTCCTATCTCTCTTCTAAATCTTCTTCCTATATTTCCGACCGGGACAAACTAGATCTGCTCCCGCCCACGAAACAAGATTCAGAAAACGTACGACAAGATTTCGGTGCTGTAATATAATTCATCCGGTTCTCTGGACACGCCATATTAGCTTTGGTTGCAGATCCGAAGAATTTATATTTCTTCGAATCCTATTAACAAGGAATAGAAAAACGTCAAACTTGAAAACAAAATCACGTCATTTTTTCAGAAGAAACGAGTTTCTTTTGATCTTGTGATCAGTAAAGTATCGTTACTATCTTGGACAAGATTACATCAATTGAATTGAAGACATCGTGAGCGACCGGTTGAAATTTAATTCCAACCTCTTCGGCATAACGACAACGTAGTCCACTCCACAACCCCTTCCACTCCGCCCACGCCTCGACCATAAAGGCAGCCCGGCTGGCTGGCCGGGCGGCCGCCGCTGCTCAGCCGTCGACCACACCTGGACCGACAGCTCCCCCAATTGATCGGGGAACGACTTCGTTTATCGAGGCGGCGTAAAGGAAGTGAAACATAGCAGCGCGCGCGGGGGGCTATCCGTTACCCGGCGCCCGTCGGACCGGCCGGCCGGCGGGCGGGCGCCGCCCCCGCCGCTGCCGTACACTGGGTCGAAACCAGGAACGGTCGGATCCAGACTATAATTGGAGGGGGAATCATAGAGCTTTGTTAGGTAATAAACATATTTGTTATATTGTATATTATTATTGTAGTGTATTTAAGATACTATACAATGTTATTTTTTTAAATAATTACATAATTCCAATATATTTAAATCAATTTTGCCTAAAAAATAAAGAAAACGAACGAAAACTCTAGGAATTCCCCCCCCCCCTGGATCTGCCACTGACCAAGATGAGTGCACGACAAAACCACATAAATATTGAACATATCTAATGAAAATTAATTTGAAACTAAATTGCAAGGGTTGTAGTTTTAAACATTAATATTCGGAAAATAAATACAGGTATATGTGCAAATGTAATTTAAATAATTTTGTCTATTTGTGTGCGGCGAATTAGAAAAAAAGTTTGGTTTCAAATGTGAATTGAGCCGTTACTTTTTGTATTGTTAATACAACGACCAAAAATTATTTTTACATACGTAGGCTCTAATATAAATTTTATTTTAAAAAAATACTGGGGTTCTCTTTCCAGCGAGGGGTCTAACACAAGCACGTCTTTAGTGTGCTTGTGAACACCCCTGGCCAAAATAGTCTAAAAGGCTAGTGGATGGCGATGAACAATTAAGCATGTATATATTACTACGCAAGTAAATGGACAAAACTTAATTAAACCAAATGGAAGTGTCATTTATAAGAGATAAAATAGCGGAATTTACAAATGAAACTTGAACATTTCTTTGTAGAAGAAAAGTACATAGGAGGACATCCTGAGCTGAAAAGATTTTGTCAAGTTCATCTTCGAAATTTCAATAAATAAGAGGCAATGCATCTACAAATGAGTTTCTGCCAGATTATTCCTCATTAACAAATAGAAATTTATGAACAAATACACGAGGAAACGTTAACGTATTTATTGTTAAGTTGATCTTGACCACTTATTGTAAATATACATGGAGAATCGTGAGGGTAGGTCAATAGAAGTCTGATGAAAGACACCGTTGTTTTCGTTTCCAGGAGCAACAAAATTCTATAATTTTATACCTAAAATATATAATGCATATGTCATGGCCGAAATGACCGAAACGTTGGTAGTGTAAAAAAAACACTTTTATTGATCTACCCTCAAGATTCTCCACTTACACGAGTAATAAACGTATTTATTTTACGCTTATTTTTCTAATTTATAATTAATTCTCCTTGTTAGGCCTTTTTTTAAAATTTGACGTTAGTTAAAATGCTTACTTTGTAATTGCAAAAACTATGCAATCCTATGCGCTTTTCGACGAATGCGTATGGCATCCCATTCTTGGGTGATATTGTTTTTTTAAATTTATTTATTTATGCGTATCTCAGCTTTAAAAAAAAACATTTTTTTCTTTCAATAACATGCTACGCGACCGTTTGGCACTGTATCCGCCCACTGCGCTCCGCTGCAGCCGCGGCCCGCCCGGCCTTCGATGCGGGGGCGGACGGGCGACAGCGGCGGCGCACACGTGTGCGCGCGCACGTGACCTGGAGGGGATGGGGCGGCGACGCAAGGCAGCTGCTCCGGTTTGGCTTCGGGCGGAGCGGCAACGACGACGGCGCGGCGGCGGCGGTGGCGGGCAGAGCAACCTCCGAGCGGGCACGCCCGACCTTGACCTGGGGCCTCGCGGCGGCTGAAGAAGACGCGCTGCTGCGTGACGGGGAAGACGAAGATGGCCCCAGGAGACGACGATGAGCTTACTGAATAGAGATGATATGTAGTATATCTACAGTACCGGCAAAGTGTAAGTGACACAGACAGTTCAATGCGCTGTTGCCACACATTAACGCAAATAATGTCACCTACGTCACAGATAAATTATATCTCAAAACATCTCTTACTACAGGCTATATCAATTAAATCTCTTACTGACAGGCTATATCACGTCTTCATATGTCAGGTTCATAACTTTCGCCAAAGCCGAACCTTATCGCCTCCGCGACTTCGTGTGCGTTAACATGAGCGGAAATGCTGAACCTGGCTGTAAGAAAGTAAACAAATCCTCGCAAGCTGATTGCTTCAGAGAAGGTCACATGACATACCACAGCACATGGCGAGAGAACTGTCAGAGTCGCTTATACGCTGCCGGTCGTGTACTGTGAATAGGTTGCGTACGCTTGTAGTGCATTTTGAACCGACAATGCCGATGACGTTATGATTGACGATATTTTTTGTAATGAAGACAAAGATGACAATGACCGTACGTACAGAGTACTAGAGTCGATCTTTAGTACCTAGCTAGAGTGTGAACAGTCTGCGCTCGCTTGTGCTGCTTATATGCCTGAATGTGCAAGACTGTGTTACTATTATGAATAATGTTGTCTTTACATTGCCACCGCGACCGCGGGCAATGCACAAATTCACAAGAAAAGGGGCACATCGAAAAATGTTGCTTTAATACGAGGGTAGCCGTTTTTGCGCTCAAAGGCATGAGGCTGTTTTACTCTTTATCCCGGCTATACTCGGAAGTATCTTTATAAAATTATTAATTGTATATATACACTTCTGTATAATTATTTTTTCACAACTAAAACCTGAAGATTTATTAGGTACTTTTCGTATGTACCAACGATGTATGGAATATTGCGCCTGTTACTACCAAAATTTTCGATTGCTGTAAATCTCAACTGTTGGAACCTTGATCACTAGAATTTCTTAACATTTCAATATTTTATAGTCACCCAAACGTTATCCTTATGAACTTTTCGCTGTCCTACTGAGTCGGAAAATCGAGGTTAGTGCGAGTTTCGTGTGTATGGATATTTTTAAATAATTAATGCAAATTATTATTAATTTTTTTCCTGCAAACCTATATTTATTCATGCGTTTACACTGTATAGTTCTATTATTAAATGAAATGGTTTTATTTTCATTTGCAACCATTGCTTTGTTTGGCAAAAAAATTATTTAAGTCTTTGTTTATATTATTACAATGATATGTAATTATTTAAACATTTATTATATTTGATAGTCCATTTGTTTATATAGTTGAGGAAATTAAGGAAAATATAAAACTAAATACAAGTGAATTATTTAACAAAAATCTTTAGATCCCCACATAGCGTAAAGTAACGCCATCGTAGATGATTTTTCCTGTGAACATATTGTGCCTGAGGGAGGCCCTAATGAATGTGTTGTATTTCTCAAGTGTCGTCTATGGTGCTGAGATAAGCCCGGAGGCTTCTTTTGTAACAGATTAACATGCATTAACATGAAAAGGAAGTTGTTAAGAAATATGTTTAAATAATGTACTGACTGAAGTGGGTTTAATCCATGTACATAAATAATAATGACAATCTTACGAAAACGAGGGGGTAAGAAAATTTAATAATGTATGACTCAAAATAATCAATGTCTCAAGAAGTAATTTGTGAGGAAGTATACTACTGTGGAATGCTGAGTGCATTAAATTTATCGAATAATTTCCAGCCATGTTGTAGAAATTTTGTTAACGAAAATTAACTTTTCGTTGTTCATGTTTTACTGCCCGTGTTAATGGATTGACTGCAGTTTCTTTTTAGTGTCCTGGTATTTTCTCAGTTCCGAAATTCTATGCGTTCTTCATTTCATCTCACCACAGCAGTTGACGTCGTGTCGTTCAGCGTGGAGTTTACTGAACTGTGTTTCTCAGACTTTCTTTCTCGCGACCCAAAATATGTCGCGAAGTTAATTATCTTACAACTTTCATAAAACATCTGCTGTAAGGTAGAGAAGATATTATTCGAAATGACCCATCCTAAAAGCTTACATTTACGACGTCTAAAAGTTTTCGAGCCAAAAAATAACTTGACAAACAAGAAAGGAGGAATTCTGAATTTTCATCTGCATGGTAGCACTAGAATTTTATGATATTCCAGAAATTATTTTTCGGAAAATGTGGTCATTTAGATTCTGACTTGAGACAAACATTGAAAATGTGCATGCCAAACATTTGTTTAATAAATCTTATTCTTTAGAACGGAATTATGAAATATTCTATGAAACTCAGAAAGGTTAATAAAATGCCATAAAAGACACTCGTGTAACAAGACAAGAGAAACTTTTCAGATAATCTTCGCGTTACTTTTGTAAATTTTTAAACTATTAGGTACGTGATTACCTACCTGAAACTCAGTGAACTCTTTGTCCTCTCAACTCATCGTACTGTTTAGAAATTAAACAGTGATGAGCCCCTCCTTAACGACTCCTTACTGGACATTTAAAGCAGTCATTCATTTTTCTTTCTCACGAATATCTCCAGTGCCTGTAGGCACCACTTTTTGTAATACCCGTTTCAAAGTTACGTAAAACGTTGAGAATCATCCGTGTATTCTCAGTACAATATTCATTATCTGATTGAAGTTCATAGCACTCTCGTGAAAGAACAGTCGCTTTAACTTTCAACCATAAACCGGGCTTTATTCGATCCATTATCTTTTCCGAGGACAGGACGCTTTACTTTGCGACATCTGGAATAATTGACTCCCGCGCGCACACACTTTCCTGCAATTCGACGCGTTCATTGTTTGTGTCGTGAGTAGCGGACCGCTCTCGTCGTGAAGCTCCGACTCTCTCTGAAAATCTGCGCATCGATCACTCGGGACACAGATGGCGCTCCAGGAGTCCCGCAACAGGACGCGGATTTTGTCGCATCATCTCTTTACGCTGCGTAACGGATGGACGGGAAGTGGCCGGCGTTGTCCCCGGGAGCGGTCTGGCTCCCGGAGGTTCTTAGCCTCACGCAATTATAGGCCTCACTTTAGTACTTTCGCTGATATGTTCTGACGTACGGTGGGGAAAACAAAGCCACGCGAGTAGAAGTACCGTATTTGCAGAGAAAAATAAACGTAGAAACAACAAGTGTAGGGATGACTACTGTTAAATACTTTGCCCAAATGAAGCAATGTCTTGCTGTCGTATTATCTAGAGACAATTGGCGTTTTCTTACAGCATTTGTTGGCAGTTTAATGGTGTTTACTTGATGAATGTGCTGTTTGTATTTTCTAAAGAGTTGCTTGGAACCTAAAAGAAAATAACAGTTAATATTGCGATTCACATTACAACGCTGAACTGAAGAGTACTATCATATAAATAAAGTCGTAGACGTCCGCGGCAGCGTCATGCAAATGACCTTGGATATCCGGGTGACGCCGCATCGAAGGTTGGTCTGACCAGCCCTGAGGAAGACCACGACGAGGTGGTCGAAACGTCAGCACCACAGCCTTCGATGCGGCGTCAGCCAAGATCATTTGTATCCCTCGTATACTTCCTATTCGCCCAATCGTCACGTATGGACACCGGCGGTTCTCAAAGAGCACGTGAGTTGCGTGCGGTTTGTTCATCCCTGCTCTGGCGCTCGACGTGGGAACTGGATAGGCGCGTTGATGATTTCCAATGTTTTTCTCTCCAATTGGGTGCACCGTTAGCGCGTATCCTATAGGAGTGCGCGGAATCTTAATTGTCGCGAGATGCCCGCACGGCCACGCCGCCGCACCGCACCGCACCGCACCGCACCGCTCCGCTCCGCTCCGACGTCCCCACGAGGACAACCACTGGCGCGACGCAGGGGAACCGAGAGGACGGCAGCGGCGAGGACGACGTCCTGCGGCCGATGGGAACGGTTGACGAGAACGGACGACAAAACACGGTCGGGGTGTCTGACACCGGTGAAGGACGAACCAAGAGGAAAGAGACGTTGTGCCCCAGGATGTAGCAACTGGGAGTAGTGGTACACGTTGAGGGAATTTTCCGATTGCATCCCGCGGTCAGGTTTCCCCTTTCACTTCTGGATATCTAAGGAGGCATGGCCCGATTGCATCCCGGTGTTTTGGAAGAAGAAATCTATTTATTTATGTTCCATTCACGAGTGACTAAAATTATGTTTTGGAACACAGGTGAGCGTGGCAGAATTTTCAGAACTTGTGAATAGGGCGAGGCGGACTGCCATCGGGGTAGATCTAAGACAGTGGTGTCAAGGTCTTCTACTGGTGGCTGTGGCATGCGTCGTGGCACCGTAGCATGCCACGAGCTTCTCTGCGCAACTAGCTTCGGGAGAGGAAACTATTAGTAACCCCGCCGTTTTATAATAGGGATGGCGTTGACTCTGGTGGCGGAGCGATAAACTGCGTGGAGGGGAGATTTCGTCGTGGCACTCGTGCCACGGACTGCCGCTCGTGGCATAGACCTTGACAACACTGATCTAAGACTTTGTAAAAGAAATAAACTAGAGCGCTGTTGCCGAGGAATAATTTGAAGGTCGCCATTATACTGGAAACTGCGAAACCTCATAGTGTACGTTGCGACTGTGATGGGAGCAGGTTAATTATTTAGAATAACGATGTGTCCTTTTCGGTGCTTGTAGTATTTAACTGTATGCAAATATACGTGAGAAAATAAACGTGAAAACATATTGTTGAGAGTTGTTCGAACAAATTCAAGTGCAGAAACAAATTGTTCCAATTTCAAATTCAGGGTACAAATTTGCACATTTTGATTCTTCAGAACGAAATATTACGAGGGGAACATCCATGTTGTTCCTTAATCAGTAATTAATTGTTAATGTTGAAGACTTTTCGTGTGAAAACTTGCATATCTATATTGTTAAAGGAACATGACTGCTCTCATAGAAAAAAAACATGTCTCTAAACATTATCCACATACATCTGATATTTTGTTTTTCGATTTATATTTTTAATTTTTAGTGTGTATATGACACTGTACAATATTATTTTAAAATAATTATATAATTCTAACCTGAATAAATATTCAAATAATTTTGTCAAATAAAAGAAGGGAACAAACGAAAATTCTAGTCCTTTTTAGGGGGGGGCATGGCCCCCTTGCTCCTGCCCCTCGCATCCGCCACTGGACTACGTCGGGCTGCTCCTTTCCATTCATCAATGGATTTTTAAGTGCACATTCGGAGTGTGCTCTCTCTCCCGTCGTTGAAATTGGCCGATCGTATAAGTTGTTCATCACCCGTTTATCGACTTCCGTCATCTCAAAAATTTCCATTGTGAAGCACAAAGAAAACAATGATGTTTGAAATGTCCACATGCATAATGTTCCGACATATCGTAATTTTAAAAAAAAAACGTCTTATCAACAACAGCGGCATAAACAACAAACTGTCAATTGCATATTTCAAAATATCCTGGCTGTCGAGTCCTGAACTGTCGGTCCACGGAATTGCAGGGGCTCGGGGTGGATGCACCGGGGCGTGCGGGGTGCGGGCGAGCCCGCCTGGCGCCGCATTCCTGTGGCCCCGCCGCCGCCCAGGTGTGCGCGGGTCACGCCGCACGTGAGGGCTCCGCGCAGCCTCCTCCTCCTCCTCGTCCCTGGCTCTCGGCGCCCACGCCCTGCGCCCCGGCGCAATGCGATTACCGCTACGCGACAGCCCGTCCTCTCGCGTCGCCTCTCCGTGGACCGAATTGAGGTCTGCCAATACCGCTTTTAGGCGGCACGCGCCCGCCGCCGTCGCAAATTGAGTTAGGAAAGGGACGCCATCTTGCTGTTTTCGTTTTTTGCGAGATGTTCGGATGGAAAGACTTCAGTGAAGCTTAAGGTTTAAAATACAAACATTGCACTTTAGAATGCTAAATTAATGATACGCAATACTATTTTAATATTATTGTTGTATACATTTTTTCCAATCAGAAAATGTTTTCGTGTACCCACAATGAATATCTGAAACCAAATCATTTTAAACATACTTTTATTTTGAAATATACAATTGACAGATAGTTGTTTTTGCTGCTGTTGTTGATAAGACATTAAAAAAATTACGATAAGTCTGGACATTATTCATGTGAATATTTCATCAAACAGCATTGTTTTCTTTGCGCTTCACAACGGAGATTTTTGAGGCGATGGAAGTCGATAAACGGGTTATGAACAACTTATACGATCGGCCAATTTCAACGACGGGAGAGAGAGCACACACCGAATGTCCACTTAAAAATCCATTGAGTTACATTATTCGCCCCGAGAGCTATGCATCTACCACCACTCCATGAATAATGCAGTCTTGGCGTGCATTGGCAGCCGCCTGGGCGCTCGACGCCGGAAGCGAGCGCTCTCCTGGACCGGGCGGGCGGGCGGGCGTGGGCGTGGGCGGGGGACAAGACCGGGCGCGGCGCCCATGCATGAAAGCAAGCCCGGTGACCCGGCCTGCCGGCGCGGCGGGTTAAATGGAGCGTCATGCGGTTGCAGCGGGCGGCCGCGGGACACGGCGCCCTCCGCCGACGCAATAAAACACCCGGGCGTCGACGCGCTCCGTTCACGACAGCGGCGGCGGCTGAGCAGGCGATGCACGAGGAGGAGATGGCGAAGGGCGAGGAGAAGGAAGAGGAGATGGTGAAGGACGTGGAGGAGGAGATGGCGAAGGGCGAGGAGGAGGAGGAGGAGGAGGAGATGGCGAAGGGCGAGGAGAAGGAAGAGGAGATGGTGAAGGACGTGGAGGAGGAGATGGCGAAGGGCGAGGAGGAGGAGGAGGAGGAGGAGATGGCGAAGGGCGAGGAGGAGGAGGAGGAGATGGCGAAGGGCGAGGAGGAGGAGGAGAAGATGGCGAAGGGCGAGGAGGAGGAGGAGAAGATGGCGAAGGGCGAGGAGGAGGAGGAGGAGGAGGAGGAAGAGGAGTAGATGGCAAAAGGGCGTGGGGGAGGAAGAGGGGATGGCGAAGGGCGAGGAGGAAGAGGGGATGGCGAAGGGCGAGGAGGAAGAGGGGATGGCGAAGGGCGAGGAGGAAGAGGGGATGGCGAAGGATGTGGTGGAGGAGGAAGGGAAGGAAATGAAGGGCGAGGAGGAGGCGAAGAAGGATGTGTTAAAGGTGGGAGGACAGAAGCAGCGGGGCAGGAGGAGGCGAGGCAGCGATGGAAGTGGGAGGAGACGGAAGTGGAGGCGAGCGGGCGCGGAGACACGTGCGCTGCCTGGAATGCATGGGCGGGCGCCGCGCACAGGGCGCGACCGGTCATTACACTGACGACCCTTCGCGCGACTGTGCCCGGGGAGGGAGATACGGACGGAAATGTGGCCGACAGTTGTAAGGCGACGCGCGCTCATCAGATCGAACGTTCCGCAACCAACACCTCTAGGAAAAGGACACCAGGCGCTTCCTGGAAAACTAATTATATGAAGGGAGATAATTGGATGATGTTTTGCGGTATCGTCAGATATTTAGATCAGATGACAAAGGGATATAATGTGTAGTGAGGAAATTTTTTGCATGCAGACCGATCATAACTTACATACTGAAATTTGTTTTGATTAGTATAGAATAGAATATTTATTTCGCTACTTAGGAATACATGGAATACTTCCGATGGTAGCGTTTTCTTACATGATTGATTGTTTCCAGACATTTTATCTAGACATTAGTGTAGTGAATGTTTTTAATCCTGGACTTGACGGAGTTCCGCCCTCACTGGATGTGAGATCCGCCGCCAACCTACTCGTCGGCTTGCTGGGCAATTCTTGTATATATCACACTCAGCTGCCACCATTCCCATCCGAGATAACCTCTCGATAGGCCTCCGCCATGTATGGTACTACAGTGCATGTAATTGTGTGTGTGTATGTGAAGAACGACGATAGGACAAGAAAGAGAAAGGAATGATCGCGCTCATAGCCCGTTTGTTAGGGTAATGCTCCGTCGTTGCCTGGTATTGGTTGGAGAAAATACGGAAAATATCAACCAGAGTTAAAATTCTGTTCCTGCAGCGGGTGAATATAACGTAGCTACATAACTATAGTGCGATTTCTGGCCCACAAGCTCCTATGGTCACAATGAAATATCACGCGGCATTTCGCGTCTTTCTCCGTCGTACCGCTAGAAGTCGCATGATCGTAAGCACTCTTCATACGGTCGCGATCATGCGATAGCTGGCGGCACGACTGAGAACGTCGCGAAATACCGTGACATTCCATCGTGATGACGGGCCTTGAGGGGCAAAGTTAGAAAAATCGCAGTATAATGCCGAAAATCCGCCATCCCCAGGACTTAAATCCTAGGACCTCCCGGCGAG
Source organism: Acheta domesticus (assembly GCA_031308135.1). Classification (NCBI taxonomy): domain Eukaryota; kingdom Metazoa; phylum Arthropoda; class Insecta; order Orthoptera; family Gryllidae; genus Acheta; species Acheta domesticus. The sequence goes on along the minus strand of JAHLJT010002406.1, from coordinate 98,458,185 downwards.
AATCCCTGCGGGCGACGCGTCGAACAGCGGTAAAGCGCTCAGCCGGCCTTGTTCTATTGTTTCCTTTTCCTGAGTAATCACTACAGTACTAAATAGTACATAATGAAAGATATATTTTCCAACGATTCAAAAATGTTTTTGTAACTCGCTTTTATTCGTGGTTACTTGATATTTAATAAACGTGGCCGGAGGTCTGGTTTCTATAGTTGTCTGCCCCAAAGATTGTTAGTGCTCACGGTGTGTGGGCCAGGGTGCTGGAATAAAAAAGCTGACTAGAATTGCTGTGTTCATAAGCATATGCAAAGCACCTTAATCCCCCTCAACATTTTCAGAAATGGTCCTTTTCGTAATAAATAAAAGTTTATTTCCGAAAATATGTTCAATCCCTGATTTTTATCTCTCCTAACCTATTTGGAGAATTTTTATACGTTAATTGGGGAAGAGATCTTCAAAGTTATCTGGCAACTCAGTAAATGTTTCAACAAAAAAATCTTATTTTATTTATTAATTGTATCTTTAAAGTTATAACTACATTCTCGTGAAAATATTTTGGTTTGTTTACCAGGATTATGTCATCTGTGAACGAAGAAAGTGTAGTGGATATCATGGTAATATTGTTGGCCCCTTCTCTGTTAGCATATTTTGTGCGTAAATCCAGTCGTTTCGTTCACGAGCTGTGGACGTCTCACCAACTTGCTGTCAATATTAATGTTGAGACGTAAATCGGTCGTAAAACAATGTTTAAACTAAATGTTATTAATATGTTAAACAGTAATTCTGTAGCGTTGTGTTACCGGCGTACAAATAATGCTCTAAAAATTACAGGACTTTTCGACGTATATTTTTAGAACCTATGTAAATTACCGTAAAATCGTCAGGAATTCCCCAAAACAACAATCTCAGACGTCGTGTTCGAAAATTATGTAAAAACTAAACAACTGCAGCGGTTGTAAAAGTGGCCATCAAAATTTGATTACCCTGTTCTGATCTTTTTGTGTGCCTCGGAAACAACTTTTACGTCGGCTTCGCTTGATGTTCATGATCTCTTCAGCAATCTCAGTACCCAAGTGTACTCCATTTAAATCATTCAAAATAATCAGAACTGGAATGCACTTGGGTGAAAGGGAAATTACCTTTCGTTACGTCGTCAGTTGTAAGAATATAGCTTTGAGGCAACAGAGTAAAGATACGCTGATTGTTCAAATTAAACTAAAATTATGCATTTGTGCGAAATTGGTAAGTTAGTGTTAAAATATTCATTCAATTGAATCTTCGAACTCCAAATTTCAGTGCCAGGTTAGATAACATGGATTGTAGTTGGAGTGCAAACCATTCCGCAAGTTGTGTAAAATTAAAAAGTAGGTCTTGCTGACCTTCAGAGTAGGTATTTATGCTGGAATGAGCCATATTTTATTATTAACCTGAGTAAAATAGAATTATAAAGGTCTGACATATTTTTTGAAAAATCCGAGCAAGATCCGTATAGATTGAACTGCTCGTACGGAAGTATTCTAATCACAATTGTTGTTTGAGAGGAAACGGGGCAATCGAACATTCAAGATTAAGGACTTTTCACGGGACATTTAACGAATTCCAGGGAATTTTATTCAATTTCCTTTTTAAAGAAATGGGCAAGGCCTTGATGTACGATATTCATGTGTAGTGGCGCCAGCATTTTCTTTCTGGATGAGGGGGCTGCATGTAGGGTCCAACCGACTTATTTCTCTTCACTTATGCTGAATTAAAATTGTTATTTTATTTGTGGATTTATAGTTATTTGTAATGGATTTAATGAAGCTATTGAATGATTTTCGTCCCTGAAGAAAATTAATAGGGGTCATCCATAAATTACTAACGCTAAAGGGGAGGGGGGTCTGAGGCAGCGTTACACTGCATTACATAGAGATAAGGAAGTGCGTTACAAGGGGGAGGGTGTATTGAAAATACCTAATTTATGGACGGCCCCTGAGAACCCTACGTGAAAATGTCATAAGCTTTTCGAAATGGGAAGGTAGAAGCCCTAGGAGACCCTCGCCCGCCAGGGTACGCCACTTCTCGTATGAAGATTTTTTAGTTCATCTACCAGCGAAGAGGACCACAACCCAATCCCCCAGAATTAGGCATGCCTTTTCTTTCCCAAGCATCGGTTTCAGACCTACCTTTTGGCCACGTGCCGGCCGGTCTTCCTGGTTCGTTCAGCTCCGAATGGACGCCATTCCCAACTCGAGCGGTGTGCGGTTGTCCCGCACCCCTGCCGATGTGAATGGTGGGGTGGGGACAGGGGAGGATCCAGTCAATTATTTGGGAGGGGCATCATAGATTTTTGTTAAATAACAAACGTATTTGTTATTATGTTGCGTATTATTTATATATGGTAGATATGAAACTGTTCAATAGTATTGTGTAAATAATTACATAATTCGAACATAAATATTTAAATCAATTGTGCCAAATAAAGGAAGGACTTTTGGGGGGTCATGCCCCGCCATGGATCCGCCAGCAGGTGGAGTTACTCCAGTATCAGTCCTCCTGTCCCTCGGGTATCAGTCCTCCAGTTTTCTTTCTCCGACATTGGCTTCAGTCTCCCAGACCTACCTATTGGCCACGTGCCGGCCGGTCTTCCTGGTTCGTTCAGCTCCGAATCAACGCCATCCCGAACTCGAGCGGTGTGCGGTTGTCCCGCTCCCCTGGCGATGAGAATGCGGGGGTGGGGGTGAGGGCGGCCTCGTTTGCGCTAAGCCGATCCGCGCGGTCACAGAGCGCGCGCTGCGCCGCGCCGCCGCCGCCGCTCGCGTCTTCACGCTCACGGGCCTCGCGCATGCGCACGCGCCGCCTAACGAACTGCCCCGGAGCGGCGCGGCGCTATCTGATGCGCGAGGAGGCAGCGCGCTATGTAATGCATGCGCCGCCCCCTTCGCTCGCGCCACCGCCGCTGACGCCGCCGCCTCCAAATCAGTTCTGCAGTACGGTGGAAAATAAGGTGATACTATACTTGGGTTTTTTCTTTCTTGGCGCGTGGGGGGGTGTCATCAAAATGGAATATCTCAAGGTATTTCGCGTCCTCAGTTGTGCCGCTAGGATTCGCATGATCGCGACTGTATCGAGCAGTGCAGGCGATCATGCGGCTCCTCGCTGCACAACCGAGATCGACGCGAAATACTGTGAGATATTCCATGTTGATGACACCCCCCACACACACGCGCCAAGATAGAAAAACCGAAGTATAAGGACTGTGGAAGGCCGCTCGTCTTCGGGGATCGTCGCTCCCCTTTGGGGTGAGTTCCCTTGCCTGTTAGCGGGGTAAAGCCTTAGGAGCCTAGGTCCTTCCTCCAAGCAAGGCTTACCCGCCCACCCTCGCGCAGAGCTCTGAAACTCCCTGTTCCAAATTGTGGAAGTTCGCCCGTCTTCGGGAGTCTTCGTTTTCCTTCCGGTTGAACTCCTTTGCGTGTGTAAGCTAGGTAAAGCCTTAGGAGCCTAGGTCCTCGCTCCAAGCAAGGCGTAACCACCCACATTCGCGCAGAGTTCTCAAACACTCTCTCACATTGTGGAAGTCCGTCCACCTCCTGGGGTCTTCGCTCCTCTCTGGATTGAGCTTTCTTGCCTACTAACTGGGTAAAGCCGTAGGGGCCCAGGTACTCGCTCCAGGCAAGGCGTACACACTCACTGTTGTGCAGAGCTCTTAGACTCTCTCTTGCATTGTGGAAGTCTACCCGTCTTCAGAAATCTTTGTTTCCCTTTGGGTAAAGCTCTTTTCCATGATATAGAGGGATTACTCTAAGAAGGGACCACTGTGACAGGTCGGGAAACGAATAAACGCCATTCAGGGCGATGATGGTAAAATATAGTGATGAAACCATTTACAAATGAGGTAACTGTAAACGAACTCGCCAACAAAATGAATGCGTGGACGTAAATTGCAGTTATATTGCCAGCAATGGCCAACAAGTAGCTGTCCCTTCTTATGGTAATCTCTTTACAGCAGGGTAAAGCCGTAAGAGCCGAGATACCCGCTCTAGGCCAGGCGTATCCACATGCCATTGTACTGAGATGAGAGTGTTCTTTGCGAGCGTACCAACTACTTAATCCCGTACGTGTAATGCATGTTTTATAGTGGAAGGTGGAAATGTTCCTCCCCCTACACGTCGGTTTGCGGATTTTTCTCCTTAAATGTGTCTCCGCTAGCGGGACGCCGCCCCATCCGAACTCTACATTCCCGGCTGGTGGTTTCCGTACAGTAACTGATCAAATTCCCTGGAAATGGTGAAATGACATGAAAAGTCATCAGGCTTGAATGTTCCCTAGTCCAGTTTCCTCTCCAAAAACAATTGTGAACATTTTTTTTCAATGCTTCCGTTTTCTTGGATGCTGTTGAGTGGGACTAACAGTTCCATCGTAAACATCCGATATAGGTTCGATAAACAAAATTAAAACACAACTGTGAATGAAGTGGAGATTATCAAGAGTGAGTATTTGCACCTTTGTCTTGGTAGTCACAGGGGAATACAGCATTGACTGTTTAGCATTATTAATTGTGGTAGCCCTCGTATTATCTTCATGAAAAATATATATTATGCTCATCGGATTGAAATATCAAAGCCTTGGAAACTTTGCGTGTTTTCATTTATGCAGTCCACCAACCAGCTGGGTCGACATGATACTAGTCTATACGCGTACTATTCACTTTCTCAGAAAGCTCAAGGAACCGAGGAGCGCTTTTGTTGACCATTGAGCAGAAAACGTTGACGTAACACTTTCCATATCATCAGAATCGCTTCTCATCGTTCATTTTCTCCGCAGACTGTACGCGACCTTTCCTTTTATCTCCTGCACAAACTTCCGGCTGCTGTCTTTCCCAAGGGAGACAACCCGTACAGATTTTTTTCTTTCTCATTCTGAAGATGCGATGTTGTAATACGCGGGGAGTAACCTGAAGATAGCGAACAGTACTTCGTCCGTCTAATGCGCTACTAAGTTGCCACGTCACGGCATCAGAAGCCCCGGCTCGCATCGCTGCAGGAACGAAACGCTGGGACGCGTTGCGTTCTCTTAATTAGCAGCCACTCGGCAGGGAGAACACGGCTGCTCTCTTAAATGCCGAAGCTTCGTCATCAATGAACTCTTGCTTCATTAGTAAAGGACCACGTATCACAGTAACAGGTAACCTGGAAATAGTATTGATCGTGGAAAATGGTATATATTTTTTTCAATTATAAAATGTATCTTTTGTGTTTTCCAAATGTAGGATAGTAAGAAGAAATAATGAAAGGGAAATGTCTTTTGACGTGTGTGTGTCTCATTTAAGTGTATCATTACTCCACTTAATACATGAAGATGCAATGTTTCCTAATAATACATTTTTTCGTGTCTAGATAATTGAAATAGAAACATTAGAACTAAAATCATGTGAGCGTTGTGATAAGAAAACGAAAAACTGCGAATTCTTTAAAATGTTGGACCACATTTTTTATATTCTCATTGCAGATTTTGTAATTCATTGGAAGGAAAATTTTCAAATTTTGAGTCTTGCCGAAAATTTTAATTATAAAAAGAGAAGAGATTAATGAATATTGCCAATTCGTTGACATATTTAATGTTACAGATTCGTAAAAAATCTGATGTTAGGTACTATTTTTCGAAGCACATTAATGGATAGATGCCAAACACTGCATGTTTAGCAACAAACGAATTCTTTAACATTATTATGGCAACACAAAATACGAAAAAAACTGTAAGCATTTATCGTTCACATCAAACAAATACCGCCATTCCGAAGTGCAAAAATGCAGAAACAAATTGTTCGTGCCCTGAATGAAACGGCGGGTGCCTCCTTTGGTTCAAATTGGCATGACACGGCACTTAGAGAACTGGATTAAAGGGCCTGAATCTTCCGTTGTCGTGCGGCACGTTCGACCCTCGCCACCGTCCTAGATGCAACAACGTCTGACGGGGGTCGCATGCTACCCGCCATCGCCGCCGCTTCTGAGTGCATTTCTGGACGCCAGCCCCGCCGCCAGCATCACCGCCACCGCCACCGCCACCGCCACCGCCACCACCGTCACGGCCACATACCCCGCGCTTATTTCCACCCACCGCCAATGCCCGAATTTACGCTCCGCAATTCGGCCGCGTTGGGCGAGCTGGTTTCGGAATACGGTATCTTCCATTAAGAACTGGTTTGTGTGCCCTAACTTTGGATTTGGTGAACGTGTAGAAACAAAATCTCTCGTGCTTGGAGGAATCCCGGGGATAAGGTGCTAAAATTCTTAAGTGATCCTCGAGAGTAGTCTGAGAGTCAGACTGATACGGCGAAATCCGAACTGGTGAAAACCAAGTGGCTCTCGTGAAAAACTTCAACTATTCTGATAGAATCTTGATGAGGCCTGTAATCTCCAGAAAATGAAATTCGCTGATTTTGAATGACTTTGCTCCGCTCTTATTTGTCGACAAATGAGGAAAATTCATTACGGCCCTGCGGTTCGAAAATTCATGTATGATGGGTAGATTCATTTGAAAGGGAAAAATTGAATTTAAAATTACCAGTGGACTACAGTAGCTGCAAAAATGCTGCTGGAAAAAATCGCACAAAATGATGTTCTAAAAACTAGCACGCACACTGCTCAAGAACCACAAATAAGTCTTCACAAATGTTATAGTGACATAGTATACAAGTAGGTCATAGTGATACACAATACAACAGTTCTTTACCAAGAATATCAAACAGTTGTTGTTGCTTAAAGCAATGCGTAGATGAATATTTAGTGACGAGCGACATCTTCCTTAGAGCCTTTCGATCACATAACATTAGTTGACTCGAAGTAGTGACCCTCTTAGCATGAAAATTCCATCTTTTAGCGGATGACGAGAATAGGCGGAATAACACAGTCAAATGTTTGTATTTTTCAGTGAAAATCGAAACTGTTTCTTTGTGTCTTACGAAACCATTGACACCTCTAATGAGGCCAGAGGTTGAATAGTTTTCTCTCAATTTCTGCGTGCATTGGAAATTAGTAATATAAATTTTGTTATCGTTATTGCTGAAAAACTTAAGAGTAATCTTGTATGAAATGCTTTTTAACACTGCAGTTCATGTATTAACAAACCTATTGCATATAATTTCCAAATTGGCGAAAATGAAAAAGAAATCATTCATTCCGGTTACATATAATCTAGAGTAGGGAATACGTATAAAAAGGAACTGCTAGATGAATGAAATGATTAAAGATAAAGTGGTGAAAGAGTCTTTCGGGTACCCTATTCATTCACGTTGTTAGATTCAATCTATGGGGTTAGTATGATGTAAAAAGTAGGTCATAGTTCACATTTCTTGTTAATGGGTAATATCACGATGATTACATCTTAAACTTTATCTCAAAATAATCTTTATTCACAAAGGAACAACATTGGACGAACGTACACCATTACTTCAACGCCTTTGTATAAAAACGGTCGACCTAGATAGCGCAGACGACAGAGGCGGCTGTTGACCATTCTGCTCGATGGTTTCACGTTGGAATTCCGCAAGTCATGAATAAGTTTCCCACCTTGCAAATTGTAGACTGGCAAATCATCACCGTTTCATACAATAACAGAAATCGTCTATGATTTCCTAATTATCTAGGTAGTCTAAATCTAACCTTCTAGGTAGCCCCCTCTGTTTTCTGTTTCCAACATGGGAGTTTGTTCGACGATGCCCGTATTTTCTATTGCATGTGTGCAAATATTCAAACAAACGCCTATTTGTACGCTAATTCTTAATTCAACCATAAATAGTAAGAGGGGATGGTAATTCCGGAGCTCAAGAAAAGTGGCGTAGATTTTACTCTCCCCCTCGTCACAAACTGTTTACTAGTGTTATTGTTTATGAAAAATAAATTAGGTACAGAAATCGGGTAACCTCAATCCGTTCCGTCACTTAGACCCCTTCCTGTTCACTGTTTGGAACGAGGGATGTGCCTCATGAAAATGCATCTAAAAATGAAGGACTCGGTAGAGCAAGGGAGCAACATTGATATATTTCTAAGTTATTAAGGGTTTTACTAGAACTTTCATAGTATAACTCAGTCCTTTTAATCTCCAGTTCACTTGTATGAAAGTCCGTACTACATTTAAATAACATATTACATTGAAAGAATAACATTTGAAGCTTTATTTAATGCTAATAACTCAATTTCACAAAAACTGTGAGATAGACCCGTGTTCTATTAAGCCCTTCAGTTCTTCAAGGCGTTCGAGACGCCACGCGTAGCTAGTACATTGAATGAATATAATAAAAGTTAACACCCCGTCCGTCAGCATAAGAGGACGATATAAAAATCAATGCTTGTTTCACTACATTTCGATCCCATTCTTCTACTGTCAGCGCAACCTCGCCGCGCAACCTGCCGTCCAGGGTTCGCCTCCCGTGCGCGTCCCGTCCCGCGCGCGAGCTCGCTCATTCGTCGCCGTTCTGTCCCCCTTCGTGAGGGAGGGGGTCTCGGGCGCGGTCCGGAAGCGCTTCCTGTCCCTGGCGCTCACTTCCGGCGGCGGCTCGCCGCCCGCGCCCCGCCGCTTCCCATCCTCCCCGCCCCGCCCCGCCCCGCCCCGCCCCCGCCCGTGCCGTCTCCTCCCCCGCGCTGCGCCATTACCCCGTAATTGGGTAATGACTTTAATCTGAGTGCGTAATTTTCCTGAGAGAGCGAGGAGTCTGCGTGGGGTAGTCATGGGAAAACGTTGAGTAACGAGAAGAGTTCACGAGCCGTTGTCTATCAGCTGGTCGGTGGTTGGCTTCCGTGGATTTGGCTCCCGTATTATTTCCTGTATATCCCCTTTGCTGCCATCATGTTGTTGCACGTCAGAAATTATGAAATGTGATATGGTAGATTGCGTGAACTAGAAATACATATGTAGGTGGTTCTGCGAAGAATATCTCATCCGAGTGTTTGTGTGAGCACCTACATTTGCGTGAAAGAGGGAGAATAGTATATTCAATACGCGATTGAACTTTTCAATGCGCATTATCTTAAAATAAAGATAGCAGTAGGGGGTGCTACTTTAAGTAAGATAAAAACGTGAGCGGAAATTAGTTGATTGTTGTGAATCTCAATGAAAGCGATGGAGAACAAAGGTGGCAGGCCTGCTTATTCTCTATTACGGGGCTCCCTCACAGCATCCTTAGCTCCTTTTCCTTTCATCCGCATCATTTATTCATGGCCATAATCGTGACCATCGCAAAGTTCGCTGGAGTTGGTATGATGCTGTTTCTTCATTTATAAACTCCACGAAGCCCGTCGCGTCGCGTCGTCTTGAATTAAGTGCGCATTCGAGGCCGCTGTCCACTTCTCGTCCGATGGCTCCAAACGTATGTTCCCAGCGGTCGTAAAAGCGACGTAGGCGACGTGACGATTTGGTATGCAGAGTAGATGCTATCGCGAATGTGTGCAGCACTTCGCTTCGTTGGGACCGATGTCGACGCTGCTGCTGCTGCTGCGGCGGCGGCGGCGCTTGGGATAAAATACGGCGTGCGCGCGCTCTAATACATCGCCGGCGCTGTCGCTCGTGACGGCGCTGTCTGTAGCTGTCGTCCGTGGACCCCGACGCTTCTCGTTCCGCTTGAGGTGTCGCCGGAGCAGAATCCAGTCCGGCTAGTTCAGGCTTTGTACCAGCGAGATCCCAGCCGAACTGCGGAAATCGACAAAATGAGCGACTCGTCGAACCATCATCAGCGGTGGTTCGTGTTTGGGTCGCTCGACGAACTGGACGAGATGAGTCGTGAATTGGAAGAAAAAATTGTTTGTTTTGTTTGTAATGTCAGAGTGCATGGCGATCCATTGCACCCATTCACACATGGGCGATTATCAACTAGATTAAATGATCTAGTTGACTTCCTACAGGCTTCCAGAGATGTCAGTCAATTTTGACTCCCAAACTAGCAATCAACGAGCGCCAAAACGCGGTCTTAGTAATATTGATCCATTATTCCTGAACATGATTCTTGGTTAAGCTGCATGGGATCTGATTCGAATGGGAACTGTCTGAGGATATACTTTTGCCGGACATTTAGATAGGGTTCTTTTACGAGTATTTATCGCTTGTTCGACATGGCCGTAGTGGATTTTCCGCCCTTCTAAAATCCACACGCCACGGTCTGTAATCGAACCATTTACCCACCGAGATGTGGAAAAGAAAAGAAAAAAAAACCATTGTGGCGGAGGCGAGATTTTTTCCTGTCAAATGCCAGTTTATCTCCACTCCTAATGAGAGATTTCGAACAATACAGTACTCAAACGACTGTGGCTCCTCGGACTTGAGCAAAAGTGATATACTCCATGCAAAAGACAGCAAATGCCATTGCCTAGATTACGGTTTGAACCTGCGGCCCTTCATATAGATGTGCTGCGGTGCTATGTGGCCTACCCAATTGAAGTCAGAACATATTATAAATTACATAATTGGTATTCATTAATTTACTTTTGCTAATAAAAAATATGCTTAAGTCGTAAATATTGCTTTTTTAAGTATCTGAATCAGTTTAAATCCTTAATGATTTTATTACTTGCTAAAGTATTTGTTTTACTCTCAACTATCTTTCTCCTTCACATAAAAAAAAGGATCGTTCTACAATACTGGCAGAAGCCACTGTTTCTAAAAGTAGATCTGAATGGCTCATTGTGTTGATTATAACCCAACTATTCCACTGCTTGTGTGTGTTTTTTTGGCAATAACCCTGAGAAAGGACGGTTAACTGTAGGAGATGGGTATTTAGCCTATTTCTACGCAACCATCTCGGTTAAGGACAATGCTGCAACGTATTTATGTTCCCTTTCCGATTGAACTGATTCTCTCCTAACCGTCAATGCGTACGTGAGACACTACGAGGACGTTGTATTTTGGTACGAGGTTCCTAGAACTCCTGGGTGGCCCTGCTTTTACCCCACGACAGGAGTGTGGGGTGTTTCCGGAATGAGGGGAAATTCTTTGCGTCCTCGAGTGAACATTTTAACCCTGGAGCGAATGCGGGGCTGCTGTACTCCTTACACCGGAGATTGGAGCAGAACAAATCGGGAAGCACGGAGCTTTCATGTATGCTGGTAAAGTGTTCCATTTCTTGCTCATAGTGAGCGCTAGGTTGGCCGAAACAATAAGTCGCGGGCACTGATCGCCCTGTTCTTGTGCTTTTAAATCCTAAATGAGACATTATTTTCGCCTTGTAGTTGTAGCGGAGAAGGAAAAGGCATATGAAATAATAATTTATTATTTCAAAACCAAAACCTAGACTGCGCCAACATGCGAGAGACTGATCGTGTCTTAAAATCAGTCCGTCGAAAACAAAAAGTGACACAAAGATGGCGGAGGCAGATGATTGAATCAGTTCAAGGTTACCCTGTCGGAAAGAAGTTACTACATTTCGTTTATGAAAACGTAGATGTGTGATGGAGTGTTTTTATTCATCTGTTTAACGGTATTACCCTTTTTTGTCTTAACCTTAAAAGGGGGCGACTGCTCCCTACCTTTCATTTCCCAAGGTTTACCATTATTTTCAAGTTCTATCCTCCATTTATATAAAGTTTTAAATGGCGTTCACAGCACATAAACAAAAGAAGTCATATTGACGTGGCAGAAAACAAATCCTGGTGGCCCAATACAATACGTTTTTTTTTATTTCAACTTGCTTCACATGAGCCTACACACGCTTACTACTCATCTACAACTGCTACTACTGTTTGTTACCTTGACAATATTTGTAAAATTCAACGAAAAATATTTATGCACCAAGGGCGTTACAAGGGTTCTAATGATCGCGCAGCAACAAAATGCCGAAGGCTTTTTGGCTCAAGGGCATTTTGTTGCCTGAGATCATTAGAATCGGTTAACGCCCTTGGTACATAAGTAATTTTTATTATTTTTTACTTAATTTTCTTGATTCAGATTTACTCATTTACTGATTAACTAGATGTTGACTCGGTTTTTTTCATACTCCTCTCCCATAGTTCCCTCTCATAATTCCCACGACAAGAGAACACGTAACATCATTTAACTGTATTCATATTTCCGTCGTCACCACGACCCTCTAGATCCAGATACGTTATACAGTGTATATCGAACTCCGTATCAAAGGCAATAACAAGAGACGTGAATAATTCAGAAAGCACGCTTTCTGCCAATGTTGTGACAAAGTTCGTAAAGAATTATTAATTTATTGCCAACATTCTACAAAAAAAATCAGAAAACTTGTTTACAGAAAAATAATTTAAACTACATCACTATAATACTAGAGTCGTTAAAATAGCGATTTTGTATATTTTTCAAAATATGTGAAGAAAGAACTTCATATTTAAGTCAAATTTCCATTCATTCATCTCTCAATAACGCATCTGTAAAAAAAAAGTAATTAAAGGCATGTTTTCTGCCCACTGCGATTTCAATTTCCCTATTCCGAGGCTAGAGTCCCTAGATTCAGAGAGTAGCGCAACCGCCGCCATTTAATATCCTCTTGCCCGTTAGCCCCGCCAAGCAGCAATCAGGAACTGAAAAAAAATTATAACAATTGGTGACGTTATGGAGGTTTTCATGATTATGAATACTGATTTGAGGTAGATTCATGGTCATCAACTAATAAAATATCATACAGTTTCCATTCTCCGGACAACTGGACATAAAATGGCGGGATCGGTGGAACAATGGAATGCGCTACTCTCTGTATCTAGGAACTCTATCCGAGGCTTGGACGAAGCGCCGCGTGGCGCTGTTGGGAGGGACTTGCTCTGCAGCCGGCTGCCGCGCCGCGCCGCGCCGCGCGATTTCTCTCGGAGGGCGCCCGGGCGTGGTCAATCCGCTCCGGCCGAGTTGCCGTTCTTTTGTTTGCGCTGCGGGGCCCGCCTCGCCGATTCATTCTGCATTCCGCTTCTCGCGCTAATACGCAAATCCGTGGTGCCGAGCCGCTTAATCTGATGGCTTGTGCCGTCATGCGAACCGACGACGCGGAGAGATTCGGAAGTGCGCTCTCCGACGAAATATCGCCCACACGTTTTTTTTGTGGAAATAATGTGGTGGTGGTTTAAGCCTTGGAAGGTCGAACAATAAGAATCGATATATGCATCAGTTGGAGTTGACTGAGCCGATTCATTTAAAATATGCATTCGATTTTTTATTGAGGTGATGTAGTTCTTTTTTAGCAGTGAGGAAATTCATATTAATGTAAAATTGTATGTTCGAATTGTGTATATTGCTACTAAAATGCAGAATAGCAGAGATAAATGAATGGAAATTTGACTTCAATATGAAGTTCTTTCTTCACATATTTTAAAAAATGTAGAAAATCGCTATTTTAAAGACTAATATTAAAGTGATATAATTAAAATGATTTTTCTGTAAACTACGTTTTCTTTGTTTTGTGTAGAATGACGGCTTTGTCACAACATTGGCAGAAAGCGTGCTTTCTGAATTATTCACGTCTCTTGTTATCGTCGTATATCGTGATTCATTCTTCTCATGTCATATTTTAAATCGTCGAATATTTTTTTTAAAGTCGTTTATGTATTGAAGCATGTATGGCAAGGATTACAATACCTTTTATTCACGGTTAAATATTGTTGTTTTTTGATAGATTCTTCCCCAAAGAAACGCAGTACCCTTCGAAACGCCCCCATTGCGAGTGTAATGCTCCGTCCTACCTCTCCGGGGTAATCTGCTGCGAATTGAAGAAGCGCTAATGTAGTGTTGTCAAGGTCGACGCCACGAGCGGGAGTCCGTGGCACGAGTCCACGACGAAATCGCCTCTCCACGTAGTTCATAACCCCGACGCAAGAGACAACGCCATCTCTATCGTAAAACGGCGGGGTTACTAATAGTTTCCTCTCCCGACGCTAGTGGCGCAGAGAAGCTCGCGGCAAGACACGGTGCCGCGAGGCGTGCCACTGCCACCAGTAGCAGACCTTGACAACGCTGCGTTAATGTCTTCATCTCCATTGGCGCTGACGGCCAGTCGCTCTCTCGCGCGGTGCTCTTTGCCCGCGCCCGCGCGTCCGAGGCGTCATTCTTGGTTCGCCACGGCTGCGTAACCCCTCCGCTTTGCTACGCCTTCCTCTGCCGCGCCGCGCCGCGCCGCGCCGCGCCGCTCCCTACGCCGTGCCGCGCCGCGCCGCGCGCCCGCCAGAACGCGCCCTGACTCATCGCCATGCATATGGACGGCGGTGCATTAATGCGGCCCGCGATGTTATGTACACGGGTGCCACGGCGCACTGTTTGACTGTCAGTATCGTGTGTGATAGGCGGGGGGGGGGGGATTTGGGACCGTGGAATGCGTAGGCCGTGGTTCGGATGGTTGTTTTGGCCATGTTTGAGTCTTTTGATCTCTCCCAATTGTATTTGAAACGTGAAGAATAAGAATCAGTATCGTGTATTAAAAGCGTTTTACTAGAACTAAAATTGAGAACTTTCTCAAGTATGATTTTTTTTTTCTATTGTCGTGTTGTACAGCGTTGATTTTTGAATAGCTTGTTAATCATAGGGAGAGTACAATCGCTGAAAACTTCTAATTTCATCGAATCTTTTGAATCAGATAACTCCATTGAATTAAATAGTAAATTAGTGTGAGGGGGTAATATACCTTTTTTGGAAAGGAAAGTGCTCTGTGCCGAGAAGGCTTATGAAGGTATATCAATGGAATTTTGTTCAATCCACTATATTGTGTTTATTCTCTTTCGTTGTATTTATTTACTTTTCTTGTTTGTTACAGGTAAGCAGAAATTGCAGTAGCTATTTCACAACCAATGAGAGCATACACACGGTAGGATCGCAAGAGCATCAGACTCTTTAACATTGGCATGCCAGTCGCAACCACTCCCCCGTACCTCCACACCTAATGCGCAACATTTGCCCGGTGAGTCATGGACATGCAAATGCATGCGAATGCATTCATGCATTGGGGCTCCTTGCGGCATGAGAACGCCGCGCAGCGCCCAAGTGACAGGTATCCTCCGCTATCCCGCTATCGTCCCCGCCTACGCGAAAGTCCTGGTCCCCGCCTTTTCCCTGACCACCCCCAACCCCGACCTTCCCAACCGTTCTGTCCCGCCCCCTTTACTATACCGTCCCTACCTACTCCTCCGATCCCAACTAATCCTCCGCTTCTACTACCCGCCCCCGCTTTTCCCCACCCTGCTATGGACTGCTATGGACCGCAGGGACATAAACCGCCCATCCCCATCTACTTACCTCCCCTCTGACGACCCTCTCCAGCCTACCCACCACCACTTTCCCTTCTGCTTTCCATCTCTTGCTTCTGCCTCTGCCCTCCATACGACCACCTTTGTTTACGCCTATCCCGCCCTACCCTTGTTCCCGCCTACCCGTACGCCCCTGCCCGCTCAGTTCAGCCAAGAATCCGCCTACCTCACCCCGTACCCGCCTACCCTGCACAGCTTCATCTTCTCCTAAAATCCCCCAACTTCGTTCCCTTACCTATCCCACTCCCGCCCTCACTAGCACCCCTACTCCCGATCCCCTTGGTTCTCCGCCGCTCCCTTATCACTCCTCCCTCTCGTCCCCGCCTCGTCCCCACCTCGTCCCCGCCTCGTCCCTGCCTCGCCCCGCCTCCTCTTGGCATCATCCCCGCCTCCTCTTCGCATCATCCCCGCCTCATCCCCGCCATTGGCCCTGTCCTCGAGCTCGCCCCTGCACTTGGTCGGTGCGTTCGTTCCGCACGCGTTGCTCGCTAGATACACGCGCGTCGCCCGCGGGGGCCGCTCCCGGCGGTGGAGGCGGCGGCGGAGGCGGAGGCGGAGGCGGTGGCGTGGCCGCGCTCTGTTTCCGCTAGAAAGTCGCGGAACGCGCCGCCGCCGCCGCCGCACCCGCCCCACCACCACCGCCCGTGGCGTCGCTCCAACGCAGCCGCAATGGGAGTGGTTGGTGGTTGTCGTCGGAATGTCGCCGGTTATTTCCATAAGGTTGATCACGGCTGTAGCATGTATCTGTCTGCAGGCTACTCTAGTGATGGATTGTGTATCATTACTCACTAGAAATTTTGTTAAAGCGACTTGAAGAATAATCGTAAATCGTACCAACCATGTAGACAAAGTGGGTTCACGGTAGGTTTTCGCGAAGTTCCCCTATTTTTCTTGACTCTGATTATAAAAATCATAGATCATGATCATCTATCCATCGAATGAATTCGTGTTCATTCATTTAGATGAATGGTTATAATTTAACTATATTCTTTAAAATTTGTTTGTTGACTTTTTAATGAAATTTGCAACATGTTTTTAATTTAATGAAAGATTTTTCTAATGACCCATCGGGGTGGAGAGTTGCTCTCGTAATTGAATTAAATTTTAATTCTAGATTAAATTGCTCTAGACTTCCATCAATCACATTTTCCATAACCACGTATTTATAATAAATACTTTTAAACATACGTAGGAAGCGCATATTTTCCAATGAAGTGTTTATGAGCTACTTATTGTATAATACATTTTTACGCTAAAATTGGCGGAACAGAGGTAGAGGGAGCTGATTACCTGTAGAGTGTAGAATCTCGGATGCTAAGGAGTTTCAGCACGGAGTAGCGTTCAATAGTCGACCACGATGTCAATCATCTCCGCAAGCGCACTTCCAGTTGCGCATCGCTATCGAGCATCTGCGCATACGCAGGTCGATATTATTGTGGATTGCTGTACGCTACGCTGCCCTTAAATTCCATAAAAGAGAGTTTTTGCCCCGCAAAGCGCTAAAGAAATAGACTGCAATATGTATCTTAGGCACTTGCCAAGATACACAAAAGTGATACGAAAATCCACCTGCGCATGTGCAGAAGGTCGATTGTTTAATCGATTGCTGTAACACTTCGCCGTGCACAAACTCCCTAGCTACCGTCTCGAGCTACGCTATTGAGCTGCTATCGAAGAGACATGGTGAAAAGAAATGGTGGGCTCTTGCGTATCGTATCCGACTTCAACCAAGGAGCCTCAGGCACCACTTCGCATAATAATAATAATAATAATAATAATAATAATAATAATAATAATAATAGCGAGAATTTTAAATGCAGGGCAGATATCAAAATTATCATATTGTTACAAGTCATCGAAAGAAATTTCTTTTAAATGTTATATCTTGTACAACTTCGTGTTATTTTTGTTTGGTCACCGTTGAAAATTCTCACTTTACGCCACTTTCAAAATGTTTCTCAACAATACTCGCTCTCCATGCAACATGGCGGCCCGTGTCTGGTCAGGCTTTTCAATCGAAGTGCCCGAGTTGTGGTCACGTGGTTCGTGACGCAAACTGGTGCTGCGCAAAACGAGCAAAAATCGGTTCATCGGAGTAGCCCAACCATCTCTTTCCACCATGGCAAAACCTGCTTGCTCCCATCTCGAGCTATACTTGGAGTAAAAACATAACTGGATGACACCGTAACACCTGATTTACGTCAAGTGCAATCAGGAGATTGAACGTCACCATAGTGTCGTCAATAGTGACGTGTAAGCTCCCGATTGGATGACACTGTAAGAACTGACGACCTGCCAAAAGTAGCTCTAAATAAATCGAAGTATACGCTATAATTTTTTTTCTAACTCTGTCCCTCAAGCCCCTATGGCCACGATGGAATATCGCATGGCATATCGCGTCTCTCTCCGTCGTACCGCTAGAAGTCGCATGATCGCAAGCACTGCTTCATACGGTCGCGATCATGCGATAGCTGGCGGCACGACTGAGAACGTCGCGAAATACCGTGACATATTCCATCGCAGGCCTTGAGGAGCAAAGTTAGAAAAGACGCAGTACAGTGATCTGCAATCGCAGAGCGGCTTCACTCTCCGCGGAGGCGAGCGGCCGTGGTGCGGCAACGGAGCGAATGCCTTTCTCTGGCGCCGCGCCGGCTGCTTCCGGTTCACACGCGCGCTCGTCGCCACGCCGGAAGCGCGTCCCGCCAGCCGCAGAGCCGCCGCGGAGCCCCACCCACCTCCCGACCCGCTCGCCCGCCCGCCAACTCGTGCACATCAGCTGTGCAGCTGCCTGAGCCCCCGAGTGAGTTCCGTGGCGCTGGGAAACGAACCAAGGGGCGCTGTGATCAGACGTGGACGCTGTAGATCAGAAATGTTGTGAAATATACAACAACCGGTCTCATGATCATATTCACAACCAATCATTAAATACACAAAATCGCGGATGGGTTCAAAAGATTCAATTAATTCAACCGCACAATTCAGGTTTTGTTAGCCGCTGGAATTTTGAGCCTTTTATCATTTCGACGACCTCTATATCACTAGCTCTTTGGATTTCTGGTGAATACAAATCCTACAATTTTATAAGATTTTATGAAACTTGAATTTTTTACGGAGGGAGAGCTGATTTAGAGCGGATTTATATTATTGTCAAACATTTCATAAATAAGTGTTTTTTATGACACGAATTTTTTCACCAAATCTCAACAAATTTTCAGTATCCTTTTTCCGCTTCACACTTTCTCTTCCATACATTTTGTGTTAAGTCAGCGCCAATTAGCAAAATGATTTTGACCAGATCAGTACTTCTAACAGAAGGCGAGAAAAGTGCAAGTTCCAGACAATGCTCGCGGGTCATACACCTTCGGTCTTCAACTGGGCACAACACCAAGTATTTTGCATATGCATTCATCACGAGTTTCACACTTTCTTTTCGGAGTCATTGTATTCTAGATGAATCGACTGTGCTGTTATCCTCGTTTTGTATTCAGCGTTTGGTCTGCGATTTTCTGTTAGAGAACGCCTCGCCAAACAAGAGCGCGAGAGTATTTTTTTTAGTTAGTTTTCTTGCAAATATCTTGGAGAATCCACACAAATAATGACAATACTCTGAATGTAGAGAAACTTGACGTTTTGCATCGAATGCGAGTTGTAAGTATACAAAAACCATTTTATCATTAAATCGTGACAGACCCTTCACGACACATCAAATCAACTCGACTTCTCCATGCTTCAATGGCATGTGTTGATTGACATTGATTGATGGTACAAGACAAGGACCGGTCGTGGGTGAACAAATCTCTTGTGAAAGAGTACATGCGAAGTGCTGGTTAATGATAGTGGTTGTGAAAATAAAAATTAGTTACGGCGGAAATAAATGAAGGGAAATTAAAGATAAGTAAAAATAAAAATAAATTGAATTGAACGCAAAAAAGAAGGGAAGTGATTACCGGCACGCAAGTGAAAATCGATGAGCCGTAGGGTAAGAAATAGTTTAATGGTGATTTTTAAGAATAATCTTAAATTGTAAATAGGTTAAATGATTAAGTTGCGTGATAACTAACGAATGAAAATGGAAGGAAGAAGTAAAATTTTGTGGTAGATATTGATTGCAGAAATATCGGGATAGGAAGTGATTCCGTTGAAGGAAGGGAAACTTTCTTCATGACGTGGAAAAATTAAAGTAAATAAAGAAAGGAGAGGAGCAGAGAAAGAAAAAGTGAGAGAGGGGAAGGTAAAAGATACAAAGGCAAGAAATACAAATGTCTAAACCAGTTATCTTGGCGTATACTGAAAAAATGATGATATATTTAATTTTAAGGGACTGTTTACGTACGATGTACCAAGTGTTCAAATCAATGGACAGTGCACGCAATGGACAGTAAGCCGTGTGATTAGTTTTGTCGAGCTGAGCGTGACAGTGAAAAACCCGGGATATATAGAGGAGAGGGCTGTTTTAGTTATGCCTGCAATGCCAACGGGTTAAGAACATAAACATATTAAATGTTTAAGAAACAATGATGTCATCGTTGCCCTTTAATAGGAACGTCATTGACTTCTCTCCACGCCAAAACTACTCATCCATGCCAAACTACTCCATCCCGGACCAATGCCGAAGACGCTCCCTCAACACTGTGTCAGAGGAAGCTGGGGGGGGGGGATCAGCTGTGGCCGCCGCTGCCGCACAGTGTTTCGTTCGGCACATCTGGCTGGCCAAAATTAATAACTCAAAAACTACTGATTAGATGTTTATTAAAGTTTGCACACACATTCTTAAGAAGTACTTAAATATGCATTTTAAAAATGTAATTTGTATCTTTACATTGTTCTACAAAACTGTCAGATTTTTGAAATGGTATATGTAATAAAGCTATCTGTAATTTAACTAATGTTTAATACTGATTTAAAAAACGACAAATAATTAACAGAATACTACGTTATGCAATTGTATAACTCTACACTGTTATTTGAGAGTATAATTAAAATATAAATGTAAATAATATTACAATTCGTAAACAAACAATTTTCTCATTTGAGCTTAAATACGAGCATTGTACTCTTTTGACTTCGAACTTACTACTGATATTGAAATTAGTCCGAATCAGAGAAGTCATCACATTCATCGGGTAATTCGCTGGGAGCGGAGAGCGCGTGGAGCGGGCGGCGATAGCGCGTCGGCGGCGGCGGCGCGGCTCCTGGAGCCGACGGCGGCGCCCGGGCCCGTAACGGTGCCGCGCTCGTAACGGTGCGTTCGTCGCTGCTGCCGCCGCCGCCGTCGCCCGCGGGCTTGCGCACAGCAGCCACCGCCTTCGTCGCCTCCCCCTCCCTTCTCCACGTCCTTCTGTCTCCCTCCATCTCCACCACCACCTTCAACTTCAACGAAACCACCTCCACCGCCACCTTAAATTACACCACCTCCACCATCTCCTTCACCATCACCACCTCCACCTCCGTAATCTTCGTTACTAACACCACCTCTACATTCAACATCACATCCACCCCCGCTTGTACTCAGTAGCGGATCCACGGGGGCCATGCTCCCCCCCCCAAAAAAGGCATGGGATTTTTGTTTGTTACCTTTATTTTTATTTCGCAAAATTGATTAAAATATTTGTGTTAAAATTATGAAATTAATTAAAAAAATAATACTGTATAGTTTCATATATACACCACAGAAATAATATAAATGCAATAAGAAATATTTATTATTTAACAAGAGATCATGATGGCCCCTTCCAAAATGATCTGCTGGATCTGCCCCTGCTTGTACTACTTTTACTGATACCGCCTCTAGTTATTTTTCCTTCAACTCCACCAGCCTGCATCACCTCGTAAACTCTGTCGTCCCCGCCATTTTGTCAATACCATACCCACACCATCTGGGGTTCCTCCGCCTCTAGTACAATCAACGGATTCCACCGGTCCAGTCATAACTACCGTCATAACATAACCCGGCAATATTGCTGCAATTCCCTAGTTTCTGCCCTAACCCCTACATACTGCAATTACCAAATACTGATATGACTAGCCTGAAAATGTTCTCCACGATGATCATTACTAGACGGAGCCGTACCGCTGTCCATCTGCTCAATGATATTTTACGGTGTCGCCGTCCACATAGGACCGCATTCACTGTTTCCACACCATCATGATGGTTAGCAGAACTACTCCAAGTCGACCATCGCAGACGCTACATCCATCGCCATTCTTGTGTCTCCGGACGGTTCTCAAATCGGATGTATTCCACAGCCGGAATGCGACTTCTGCCATACGTCCGAAAGTATTTCGTCGATTTCATTCCTGCCAATGGAATCCCAACTCGTTAGAGATACCGGCTGCGCTCCTGCCCGCCGAAAAGTTCATGTTAGCGGGATTACTACATCAGAGCGCGACCCATGCAGCGATTCACCTATGATCAGTCCGCCGGAAGCCATCTGATGTAAACGCTACCGACAATTACAAGCTGATAATAAGACCACGTGGTTTGATGAAACTGTTTAATAATGTATAGATAATTAACGATGAAACGAGGTTTATTAATGAAAGTGGAGATTTATGTGGCTCTCCTCGGCGGGTCTTCTCATTTATCTTAATTGGCTAGCGGTGTTTTTCTCTTTCTTTTTTTCCTCTCTCGTTGGAGAAACGATCGAAGCCGGGTGGGTGAAGGAATTGTTGACGTGGGAGATGTCGGGATGACGAGGTCGATGACCTTTGCTAGTTTTCCGCTTTTCCCGCGTTTACCGTCTGGTGTGTGTGTGCACGCGCCCGCCCGTGTCTGGTTCTTTACCTGCCGCGCGCGGCCTTACGCTCGTCATTCCGAGCACACCCGTCATCACGGGTCACGGCTGGAATGCCGCCGGCGCGCTGCCTGCGCACGCAAGAACGTCCTGTGCACTTCCCGGAGTCATTTTGTCTTCTTTTTTTCTCCGCCGACAAGTACGAATTCGGGCACTGGGCTCGTCAAATGGTCTCGCATTCCATCTGTTGCGAGTGAATTTGCGGGATTTCTGCTGCAATTGCCGCATCTTTTTTGGCGGGGTTGGAGTTATTCCAGATGCCTCGTAGAGAGGTGGATCCCGTAAAATTTGGGAAGAAGTGGAGGATCGCACCTGGAGTATTTGGCCTGGAACGTCGTATAATATTTGGCTATACGATGAGAAGCAGCAATTTGGTTTTCGTGACTTGAAATTAGCTTAGTTACTTTTGAGGTCGCATCGCTACAACTATTGGATAAATGAATCCCAGAGTAATCTTCTAAGAATCCCAGTTTCGACCTCCACCCCAAAGTTTCGGAACCTGTAGTAAAGAAAAGTTGAGACTAATTTGATTGTTTCCAAACTCTGTCAGCAAGAGCTTTGCAGTAAAGAACATTGGATTAACATTGGATTTTCGCGTTATGAACTGGAATGGTTTAAATTCATAAAACGGGAGAGAAACACTTTTTATTGTTTATGATCAAATATTTAACTTCCAATAACCGGTGTGCAAAAATAAATATTAGATACGCTGGAATATTTCTTATTTTTCCCCTCTTTTGTCCTGTTTCTGAAACAGATTTGGAAACTTGAGTCGGAATGTGATGGAAAATGTAATGGAAATACTGGTTAAATGTCGATGTGTGATGTAGTTTATTTGTTGGAAGGAATATATTTGTTTCCTTGTAAGTTTGTCCGATATATGTAATAAGCTTTTATTTCTATTTACTGAACTTTTATTATCTCCATCTCTACGTATATTTTTGTGATTTTCCATGTGTTCCCCTGCTTTGATCATTATTATTCCAGTCGTCAGAGATCTGGAATTGTCTTGGGCATGGCATTGAATTCAAAACGATTGTAACTCCAAATGTGGTATGATGTTGATCATATCTAGCATGTTCGAGTTGTTAGAATCAAAGGTATGTTAACTATTGTAAAAGTACTTCTGCTTCTGAGAACGAAGTCCCATGTCCTTCACAAATTCGCATGTTTCGTAAAAGTAGATTGTGTTCAGTTTCCATTCTTCCCGTTCACCTTGAAGTTAGCACACTCAATATTACTCTCTTGTTCTTGTAAACAATTACTGCTAATTCGTGAATGCTTCAAGTGCGTGACATACTGATATTACTAAGTCGGACTCTCAACTATTTTTTTCAAACAACACTACTTTACTCAAATACTTTTGTGTGTACGCTTTAATTTGTTTTCATCCAAAGGGACATTTACATATAGATGAATTCAGATCTGATTGCTGAGAAACGCCGAAAACTAAAGACCGAAGGGATTTAGTATGGATTTATTAGTCTCTCCCTTCACCCAAGCACGCACTGTCAAGCTTTCTGATATTTTGAATATCGGTATAACGTTTTTCTTAAAATAGAACAGAAAGTTACGCAACACATGCGCGAATCACCTCGTGTTACATATTTGCATACTATTTTTTAACACGACGCGTGCCAAAGAGGTTTCGCGCACGCTTCGTAATGTTTACTACACTATTAAGAACGCAAAAAATAGCTGTTTCGTTCACGACAAAAAAAGCACCAGAAACTGTGTTTCGCGTCCGACGTGTTAAAAATTAACATTTCAGGGCTCATCCGAACGTGGACAGGACGGAGATGGCATTGACATGGGCAGATGATGCTCTGTAGACTAGGCTACTGCTCAGATATACGACTGGAATTGATCTGGGAAAGCCAAATTCGGAAACACTTGGCCGGCAGCCCATACAATTCCCATCCAGACAGCAGAGTCGTCCGACTCGGATTACTTACCAGATACCGTAAGTTCGACATCAGCAACTCGAACATAGCAGAGGTGAATTCAACCTATCATTGGAGGGGGGGACTATAGAATTTTGTTAAGTAATAAATATTTGTTTATATATTGTATATTATTTTTGAAATGTATGAAAATATACAATATTATTTTTTATATAATTATATAATTCTCATATAAATATTTAAATCAACTTTGTCAAAAAAAAGGTAACAAACGAAAACTCTGGGTCTTTTGGGAGGGGCCCTGGCCCCCATCCCCTCCTCGGGATCCGCTAATGAACATAGGGCCTCTCGGCAGTATTAGTTTCTGTTGAGAACTCGCAACTTAAAACGCTAACGCATCCCGTGCGTCGCATTCAGAGGTTACAAAAAAATGCGATACTTCATTCCAGACTCCTGTGCCCCCGTGCGTGCTAGTCCATCTTCAGCAGAACGTGACATTCCGGGCGGAGCGCACGTGCGGGCGGGACTCAATGGGTCGTAAGATATTCGAGGCGAGAGAATCGTGCTCGCGTCCGAGCCGTGCTGTAACGCTAGCCAGCGCGTGTTTGCCAACGCATGGTTTTCGCCAGGACCGCCCCCCGCGGGCGTGCCGCAGTCTTCTATGCGGCGGCGGCAGCGGCGGCGGTTTCTCACCTCGAGGCGCGACCGCACGAGCGTGCGAGGGCGACGGCAAGGTCACGCGAGTGCGTGTCTGACCACTGCACGCTTACACACACACTCACACACATACGGTTGGTGTCGCATACCACTCGTCTGTTGTCGCCTTCTTTGACATCACCACCGCCTATGTTGTGTCTGCGCACTTGCGTTGCCCTTGTCACTGTGCTCTGCACACGTCGTGTCGGGTTGTAGCTTGCGAGCTCGGTGATCGGTGAAGCGGAGCTGTATGTGCGAGTCGCTGTTGCCGGGGTTGTTTTATCGATCGGTCGCTTAGAAAATAAAAGGTAGTAATCTATGTTGAGATTTTCGGTTTCGCCTGTCTGTGATGTCTTTTGTCATGCATCGAAATATCACGAACGTTATTACCTAAGTAATGTAATATGTATGTGAAGAAGGCTAAACTGAATATTTTTGTTGCATGACAGCAACATCGATACCATGAAGTTTGCAAAGTTTATATTTGAAGTTTGTGTTTTATACACTAATCTTCGAAAATCCAAAAATCTTCGAAAATTTCAAACTCTTTCGTTGCATCGACGTCTTCACTTCTTACCTCTGACACCCTACTTCGTCAAACCGCTCGACCATTCCCACAGTACGTTAATAACTGTCATTTATTGTTTTCCTGGCTCTTTCTCCATCCTCCATCGCCACTTCCCAACTTCGTTAAATCACTGCCAACCCACCACTCCAGATCACCTTCGCCATTGTCGTGCCGTGCATTCCTTACTGCTTATCAGTATCTTTGGGTTACAGTAAAGTCTGCTCCACCCTGCATCGTTGTGTTACAACATCTCTGCTACTTCCTTATCATCTCCGTCAAGGTCATTACCCTACACTCTGTACTATACTCCATCTCTTTCAAGCATCTTCACCACCACCTTTGTCTTCACCGTTCAGCTTCGTTAAACCAGTACACCTCGGTCTCTCTCAAATTATCTCCACAGTCAGCTCTCTTTCTTTAGCTGACATCTTTATCTTTATTCTCGTACTTCATCTAAGTTCGACCACGCCTTACTTATCTTCTTGCTACACTCTTTCGTTCCTCTTAGGTATCTACTCCTCTTCAGGTTTCGTCTACAATAGCCATTTAAGCCACACTATTTAGCCTCTCAATTATCTCTCTTGCCGTAGTTTTAGATTTAACTCGTAGCTGAGTTCATTTTCTCCATCATTCAGCTTTGTTCAGCAATCCGACATTGTTGGTGTCCCTCCCCCCCATTGCATAGCTGGCCGTTCGCGTTATATTGTAGCCACCAGTACGTCTGCGCCAGCCAGGTCGTTAGGCCTTTCCTTGTCCGCCTGTCTCAAATTATCCTCGTCGCTGTGTCCTCAATTCATCTCTGTCACTGACTACTACCTCCACACTCAATCTTTCTTCACTCTGCTCACTTCGACCAATCTCTCATTGCCATTATATTCTTTTGCTCACAAACTTCTAGAAGTCTTAACCACCCTCATGTCTGCACCTGACACCTTCGTGGAGCCACTCCACACAGCCCTCTCTTAAATCCTCCCCGTCGTCCTGCCCAGAATTATTTCTTCAGTGCCTACTTCCACCTTCACACTCCTTTCTGTCATCTCACATCGACCTCTTGTCCCATCGCGGTTGCACCTTCCGTCGCTCCTATAGACGTGTATGCCACCCTCACTGCCACACCTTCCCGCCCCGCCCTCCCACTCTATGCCACTCCGCCACGCCCCGCCAAGCCCCCCTCCGACACGCCTCTCCCAGCCTCGCCTCGCCCCGCCCCGCTCTTCTCCGCCCTCACGGCTCCGCCTCGCCCCGCCACGTCGTTATACAATCCACCGCTCCTAGACGTCTGTGTCACCCTCACGGTCACACCGCCCCGCCCTTCCCCGTGCACCGCGCCCCGCTCCACCCCGCTCCACTCCATCCCGCTCCACTCCACCCCGCTCCACTCCATCCCGCTCCACTCCATCCCGCTCCGCTCCATCCCGCTCCGCTCCATCCCGCTCCGCTCCATCCCGCTCCGCTCCATCCCGCTCCGTTCCATCCCGCTCCGCTCCATCCCGCTCCGCTCCATCCCGCTCCGCTCCATCCCGCTCCGCTCCATCCCGCTCCGCTCCATCCCGCTCCGCTCCATCCCGCTCCGCTCCATCCCGCTCCGCTCCATCCCGCTCCGCTCCATCCCGCTCCGCTCCATCCCGCTCCGCTCCATCCCGCTCCGCTCCATCCCGCTCCGCTCCATCCCGCTCCGCTCCATCCCGCTCCGCTCCATCCCGCTCCGCTCCATCCCGCTCCGCTCCATCCCGCTCCGCTCCATCCCGCTCCGCTCCATCCCGCTCCGCTCCATCCCGCTCCGCTCCATCCCGCTCCGCTCCATCCCGCTCCGCTCCATCCCGCTCCGCTCCATCCCGCTCCGCTCCATCCCGCTCCGCTCCATCCCGCTCCGCTCCATCCCGCTCCGCTCCATCCCGCTCCGCTCCATCCCGCTCCGCTCCATCCCGCTCCGCTCCATCCCGCTCCGCTCCATCCCGCTCCGCTCCATCCCGCTCCGCTCCATCCCGCTCCGCTCCATCCCGCTCCGCTCCATCCCGCTCCGCTCCATCCCGCTCCGCTCCATCCCGCTCCGCTCCATCCCGCTCCGCTCCATCCCGCTCCGCTCCGCCACCAATCCTTCCCGCTCACCCCGCCTCACCCCGCCCCACCCTGCCGCACCCCGCACCACCCCGTTACATCCCGCCCCGCTCCGCCACCGCTCCACCCCAGCCCACTCCGTCCCATCGCGCCCCCGCTCCGCCACCACTTCACCCCGTCCCACCCCATCCCACCCCATCCCACCCCATCCCACCCTATCCCGCCCCGCTACATCCCCGCTACGTCTGGCCCGGCTCGGCGCCGCTCGACCCTGCCCCGGCCGGCGTAGCTTGGGCACGAGCGGCACGCGGGCTGGCGGCGGTCCAGCACGCGCCCTCGCACGCACACGCGCTCGGCCGCGCTGATGCGTTCACGCGCTGCGTGAGGCGCGTGCGGCGGCGGGCGGCGAGCGGCCGGACGCTCGACCGCCCTCCGCCCGCGACTTTCGCTCGCTCGTGAGGGCGGCGGCGGCGGCGGCGGCGGCGGCCGCCGGCCAGTGAGAGCGAGCCCCGACGCACACTGGGTCTAAATGGCCACAAGGCGAACATCGTAAAAATGAGTTGATAAAAATAAAAGAAAAAAAACGTAATAAATATAAGAAGGCGGACACATATTATTCCCCGGAGGCTGGGGGAGTGTTCATTTACGCTGAATATAAAATATATTTTTTATTTGTTGGTTTATAGTTGCATTTATCAGTTGCTTACTTTATAAATATTGATTTCCTTAGTATAGAAAATTAGTATATGCTAGATTTTTATATGTAATGGCATCTGGGTTTATTATTTGTTAATTTGTAGTTTTTTATGACGTATTGAATCGAGACGTTATATGATTTCCTTTACTAGAGAAAATGAGTAAAATCTATATTTGTGAATATGTCTACTGCTGACGTGGGAGAACTGATGACACATTTGCCTTGCCCTTCTCTGGTGCGTTATTGTTTTAACAAACTGTTCAAAAGCAAAATATGCTTTAATTGGGAGATAAATATTTGACACTCGAATAGGCGCTGAAGATGTATGCGCTAATTTTCAGGAGTGTTTAATTTCTTGGTTTACTTTCGTGTCTCATGTTTGTTTATGCTGAATATAAACGAAAGCAAAAACGGAAATGTGTAAATATTCCATGTTATTTGTAACTAAATGGCTTTTTTATTGTTTTAATGATATTGTTGTGAACTTGAACAAAGTAAATTGCACTTTTCGAATTACGCGAGATGTTTAATCACGAAAAAAAAATTTGAAAAATCTATTTCCACAGAGACTAAAATGATAGTACTATTCTCCATCCGTGCTCGGAAAACATCCTGTAGTAATGCCAGGTTAAGTACAATGTAATAAATATAATAAGATTTCCATACAAGCGGTAGACTTACGAGATGGAGTGACTTAATAAACAATGATATGGAGGAGCTGCTAAATAGAAATCGTCGTTATAGAAAACTGTAAATTTAAAGAGTAAGTAGGAAAATTGATTCATAGGTGACACAGTGATTATGAGTACCTTTCTGTACGGTATCGTTATCTACATAGATATAATTCACAATAATTAAACAAGTTAATTACAATTTTTAGTAGTAATGATAGAAATACTAGTTTGAAACGATTAGAAAATAACGTGATGCACACTATTGGTCTCGTTTCTACCCACTGTACGCCGCCGCCGCCGTCGGCAGCAATAATGACGCTTTCCCGCCGTGCGCGTCCTCCCCGCCCCTGGCGCCGCTCCGTCTTGGCGCCGGCGGGCGCTGCCCCGCCGAATGAGATGCACCTGCGCCCGCGAGTTTCTGCGGCGCCATGCCCCGCCAGCGCGCGCTTGCTATTCAACCGTTTCGGCGGGCCGCGCCCTCCCCCGGCGGCCCCGCGCTCGCTTTCTGCTTTCGAAGCCTTCGAAGGTGTCCAGTTTCCTACTGTTTGTACGGGCACTTTTTTAGAAACCATCTTTAATGACGACCTCTAGGATGGCTCATGAGCAGCGTTCTATCTTTCCCTGACGTAGCCTTAAGTTCGATTTCCGGTCAGGGCAAAAATAGGGTTGTAGCTTTCCTTTAAAATCGTTTAGATTTCTGTAGCTGTGTGACGAACAAAAGGTCAGGCGGGCGGAGTTAGCTAGTTAAGGCGAACGGAATATGTCATGTTCTCCACATGTTTCTCTTGCCCCAAAAGTGGGACTTTAACTAGGTTCAGGCACCGGGGACATGGTTAGCTAGGCGGCAATGTCGGGCAGTCGACCCAAAATGCCAAATACATAAATTTTTAATCACGCTTTGCTCGCTGGTGGCATCAAATTCATACTTGTTTTTCGTTTTCGGTGTTCTAAGAGTAGCACATCTCATTATTCTTTAATTGTTTTTTGGGGGTTAGGTTTGTGTATATTTCAGAAGGTCTTCTTATATCTTCCTCCTTACAAGCATTACCTTAATCAGTCTTAAAAATAATTATTTTATTTAAAAATATCCTATTTGGTTTCACATTTAAAATAACTGTTTATGGTCGTTGCAAAGTAGGAATTCGGTTTTCATCAATCATCACACTTTCGTATGAAGAATTCATGATCAATATTCTTTTGAGTTAAAACAAATAATAGCCAGTATCCGACTCACGTTATTGAAACGTCACTCTCCCGGTATTCGTAAAACAGAAAAGACGAATAAAAATTATAATGAATATTTAGTATTTGAAGACTCCAAATGGGTAGCAAAGCACTGGTCCTCAAATCATGTTGTGTACTTGTGCTCGAATGTTATAGCTTGCCGACCGTATTTAGTATTCAGTCCCTATGACTCTGCCACACCTTAGTCAGCTGATGTTTTGGCTGCTGAATGTTCGCTTTCTGCATTCGAAGACTAGTTTACACCTTGTTAAACACGACACCCTTTGACAAATTTTGAAAGGCTTTTAGACAAGCGATCGTTGTGAATACTTTTGAAATGACCAGTAAAGTAGGAATGAAATACGCTGGATTAATCAATTACTTTTCAAATATAGTGTACTTACCGTACTTCTAATAGAACGATCGGAAAAATTTTTTTTCCGAGTATTCGTGCG
This sequence comes from Acheta domesticus, assembly GCA_031308135.1. Lineage (NCBI taxonomy): Eukaryota > Metazoa > Arthropoda > Insecta > Orthoptera > Gryllidae > Acheta > Acheta domesticus. The sequence continues at coordinate 98,427,912 of JAHLJT010002406.1, read as the reverse complement.
CATGTAATAATGTAAAAAGTCCGTCCCTGTACACTTTCTCTCATTATATTACCTTACAAAAGTTTTAATATTACATTGTATTAAATAATGCAAAAGTTTTTCGAAAGAAGCACTCTTCAGCAGCCAATTGAATATTTCACTGTAATAATATTTTTTAATGTGTGTCTGTGTGAGTCTGCCATGGATATTGCAGTGTAATTGAGTCTGGGTACATGAAAAATGGTGAGCTCCTTTTTTCTGCATGGTAAATTATAAGTTGGCAAAGCTGCAGTCTCACTGACGGCGATTGTGCGAAGTAATTACGAGCTACGCAAAGGAGCCATGCCAGCCGCAATCTATTAGAGATAAATTCCTATGCTTCTCAACAACAGACCTTCATAATTGACTCGAAAACATTGTATCATCGTGTTTTCTAACACTATCATAGCGGCGTCTTCAGATGTTGGACGATGAGTTCGACCCCCGCGGTTATCGCTTATCTTGTACGACTTACGATGCAAAGTGTTCTCAGTTGCTACATCGATTCTTTTGATGTTGGAATGTGTGTTTTTGCAAATTGAAAAGAAGTCTAATTTATCAGTTTAATTTAATAGAAGGGTGTGACTATTGAGGCGTAATGTAATAAGTATTACTATTGAAAGACTATACTTTTCCTCGTATGCCGCGGTAGATCTTGCTTAGATGCTGACAGCTTGTCGCTGCAGTGATGCCAAAAAATACAGAAACGCGCGGAATTTGTTTTACCATCTTCGAATTCACAAAGTAATTCCCCGTTCTGAATGACAAAAAATTACTCCAACCAAAAAGGAGTACCAGCCGGATTCTTTTCAATAATAAGATAAATACTTTAAATTAAGTAATGTTACGAGTTTTTAGACACTAAGGTATTGCTCATTTTAAAACTATTCTACAATGCTAATGTAAAGTTTAAATATAAAATGGGCATTTTCCCGTGGGTGAAAGAACCCCTCTTTCTTTTCTCCGAGCCTACCGGCGACCCAAAACGAGTGTGTATGACCCAAGAGGGAGAAAACTTGTTTGAGACAGTGAAACATGCATGTAAGCTGCCTTCCTTCTTGTAATAAGTGTTTGAAAGTGAACCCAGGCCCTGCCATGTTAGAACAGTTACTACGTAAACAAACCTTTCAAAACATTGCTCTCAGAATCCTTCTCAACAGCGCTGCCTTACAAACGTGCCTTAAAGGAACTGTGTGTATAGAACTCACATTATTTATCTCTTTTTACCTACTTAGTAGGAACATGGCTTCGCCTACTTCTGTTTAGATACTTGCTTCTTTGTGAATGTAACTACGAATTACTGTCGCGTCCTCATTGCTACCTTTCTCGAGATCGCGTCAACGAAAGTTACGTGAACCGTCCATCGATAGTGCATTGTCCTTGCTCCACTTGTATGTTCTGTTCGTGGAGGCGTTGCTGAGTTGTGGCGGTCGCTGTAATTACTTTCGAATTGCCTCGTTTGTTTCGAGTTCAGTGTACTCTGCGGTCCGCCGCGCCAGTCCCTGGAGCACTTCTCCTTGAGCGCGTGATTGGCAGTTCTAGGACTAGGCTGCACTCTTCTCTCCGCCCGCTCACAGTAGCTCAAGATCGGGGCGGGCGAGAGTCCTGAAAAGCCATTCATCACCACGGCCCTCACTCTCCATTTCCTCAGACCTCCAGTTCGCGGCGCACTGCCGATGTTTTGCATCTCTCGCGCTTTCGCCCATTTACTGCGCCTCGTCGCCATTCATACGCTCCCCGCCATCCCTATTCACCGTTTTACTCCTACACTCGGGCTCCCGCTGCTCTTCGCGCTCCCCGCTGCTCTTCGCGCTCCCTGCTGCTCTTGGGCTCCCCGCTGCTCTTTGCTTCCTCGCTGTTCTTCTCGTTCCCCGCTACTCTTCGCGTTCCCCGCTACTCTTCGCGTTCCCCACTACTCTCCGCGTTCCCCGCTACTCTCCGCGTTCCCCGCTACTCTCCGCGTTCCCCGCTACTCTCCGCGTTCCCCGCTACTCTTCGCGTTCCCCGCTACTCTTCGCGTTCCCCGCTACTCTTCGCGTTCTCCGCTACTCTTAGCGTTCCCCGCTACTCTTAGCGTTCCCCGCTACTCTTCGCGTCCCCGCTACTCTTCACGTTCCCCGCTGCTCTTCGCGTTCCCTGCTGCTCTTGGGCTCCCCGCTGCTCTTCGCGTTCCCCGCTACTCTTCGCGTTCCCCTTCATTTTTTTCTACCCCGCCCATATCCAGTGACGCCATCTTATCGTTCATAACAAGCCCCACTGCCTATACAAATCAAGCAGCACCTTCAATTTCCGCCTTCTCACTGCATTCTACCGAATACTTCTCTCGGTCCTCAAATTTCGTCACCAGGAATCACTTCAAAACATTTTCTTTTTACTTTTCATGCCTTTGCCTCTTTCATGGCTTCCTCACTTCTCCTAATCTCTCCTCTACGCATCCACCGTCGCCAGCTCAGTCGACTCCTCCCCGACTTGCCAATTGACGCGAAATGTCGAGGATCTCCTCGGCCAGTGAGCGACGGCCGGGTTGCGAAACGAAGTGAGGGGAAACTCGGCCCCCTGCAGATTTCTCGAGCTGCGGTTATTGAGGCTCCTCCGGATGAACGCAGAAATGAAGGATTGAAGGCGGCCGCGCGCGGCTACCAAGAATCTGGGGTTCGTTCCTCGTGTCTCTTAGCGTGTCGTGCGGCGAGTATTTACCGTTTCGCCAATAGCTGTTGCTCGTCACGCTCTGTGGTTTTCTCCAACTTTCGTCTTGTCTCTGCTGGCCAGCTGCAGCTTCTTAAAGTTTTCTAATTTCTTGCAATGCCTTCGGTTTATTTTTCTGGTTGACAACTGTTGTGGGACGCAGATTGCTGCGACAGTTTGGACACGATGGACCTGAGCTACGGTTCATTATAAGGAACATAAAATGTGTTCACCGAATGATGAAGTAAATTTTGTGATTTTGTTTCCTGCGGAGGTTACGCTCGTTACGTTCACTTTCATGTAGAGTGGTGCTTATATTGAAAATGTTAAGTACGTAATAAATATTTCAGAAATGATTGCGTGCATTTGTTCTAAAGGGTTTCACTTATATCATTTTTTTTCGTAGATTATTAATACAGACGGACTTTTCATTGATGAGGCCAACCCGACGGATCACTTTCCATTTTTATGACTTTGACTTTTGCAGCTGTCTGGTCGTCTTTGACCCTTAAAAGTGCAAAAGTGCATCCAGTCCACTCTCATGTTTCGAGACGAGCAAATTTGTTAGCTTGCAGTAAGGATACATCCGGGAAGGGGAAGATCACGGCAATGGTTCATGGAGACGAGAAAAATTAAACCTCAAGGCCACAAACATACGACAGCGACGAAAGAACCAGTGAAATTCTTGAATCATCTATGTCACTATACATGCATTTTCCTTCTGAAAGATGCAGCACCCTTTAACCTCTGATCACTCGCTCGAACACTAATCTAAAACCTGCATCGGGGCTTCGGAACTCGTTTAAAGTCGTAAGGTGAACAAGATATGCCGACTTTCTTTGAAGGCATTTGCTGGAAATACGATTGAGGCAGCACTTGAAGTCGTTAGGTATACAAGAGGCTCGTCGGAAAAAAGTGTAAAAAAAGACTGGTTACTGTGTGCTCCTTTTTGTGTTATATCTCCCCATTCTCCGCGTCTTTTCACCGTCAACAGAAACGCTTGTCACAAACAGACGGAAGCTCGTGTTTGTTTCAGACGTTTCAGGCACTACCGCTTGTACCGACGAGTGCAATGACTGGAGGGGCCCTTGCGCCGGAGAAGTGTCCAGTCACCGCGACGATATACAGCGTCCAGTGCGTGGCGTGGCGTGGCATGGCATGGCGTTGCGACCGCCGCCGGCACTGAACACTCGGGCTCGGACCCCGCCTGCCATTGTTCGACGCACTCTTACTAGCAGCGGCGCCATCTGCGGTCGCGAGCCGCGATCTGCCATTCCTAGAACGGCGCTCTTGCTCCCGCTTCCTGATGCCTGAGAACCACTTTTCTTTATTCCACCCGTGATGAAGTAGATCTAAAGTTGTTTAGTTGTAGAAATATGTTGAATTGGAGTTCCGTGCTGTGGTCCTAGCATCTAAATGATTCGGCATACGTCGATTTAATTATATGTGACTAATGGAATTATTGTCTTATCTTTATTGCGTCGTAATTTCAAAAATATAATTTCATAAATTTCGAGTTCTTTATTTATTTCAGTCTTACGAGTACTTCAGTACTTCTAACCGCTAAATCCTTTTTATTTTGCCCGATTAAATTAATTTCTGGAGCGTTAATGTCTGGGGTAGAACGTTGGAGACACTCTGCAAATCCGTTCCTGTTATAGTAACGTTACGTCAGTTTCCTCGTAGTGAAATTTAACCTGAAAAGCTGTTATATTATCAAAAACACTAACATGTCTGATATAGTGGTCCCAAAAATATCCCAAAAATAAATAAGTGATTTAAATCCAAATCGTTTCCGCAGGCCCTAAATACGTTTCCTTAAATATTCACATATTATGCTCCCGCATGAAATCTTCACATATTGAAGCGTACGTACATATTGAATCCGGAACGAATAATAGGTAGGCATCTTCATGACCAGCTTGAGGAAGCATTCCTTAGATTGAAGAGCTTTCATGCAATGACTACCGCGACCAAGCACCATCTGCGACCCTCGCCGGCGTTGTGGCCTTCCTGGAACAACGGGGGCGGATGCCGTCTCTCTGTCTCTCTCCCCGCGCTTCCTGATCTTTGAGAACCACTTACGCCGTCCCTGCCGTCGGACGGCGTGCCGTGCGCGCAAAAACAGCGCCGCGACCGGCTGCGCTGGACCTCACCACCACACACCACACCATACTGCTCGTCGCGGGGCTCGCTCTCAGTCGCTCTGCGACGCTCTGTCATGCGGCATCGCGCCGCACCACACTGCACTGTCAGAAATGACATTAAATCTAATGTAGATTAATGTATTGTACATGAAACTTAATGTAATTTTGTACATCAAAAAATTAATATATTTGTACATTAAATTTAATATACAAGTTAAAATCAGTGTATGTTTAATGTAGCGTACATTCATAGTAATGTAGCGTAATATAATGTACATTCATAGTCACCAGGCCATCAAAATCATTCATGCATTGCGTTCAGAAATGATAACAAAGCTTTGACTCTTGCATCCTTGTGTACATATATGCATTAAATTTAATGTGCGTTCATGATAATTACTTTAATGTAATTTATATTAAAGTAATACGGAAATTTCTGACCGTACACCTTAAGCTCTCTCAATCGTACGCAATACTTCACAACGATACACTCCCCCGCTTCATTGTGCTACTATGGTCTACTCTGTTCGAATTCATCCCTTCGTTATACGACTACTGCCCCAGACCGAACCACACCTACTCACTCCGCAACTCAACTCGTCAAACCAATGCAATCCAATACTCAGTCCAACGCATCAATTTAGTGAAATCTTATGCACAACACAACGCACCAAACCAGTGCAAACCAACCCACAACTCAACACACGCATCCAATACAAGCCAATCCACAACTCAACCCGCCAATCAAACGCAATCCAATTCTAAATTACACACACAATCCAATGCAACCCCCCAATCCACATAACATCACAGTAATTCAACAAATTCCTCTCCACAATTCAGCAAACCATACCACTTTTACTGTGCTAAGGATATTTAAATAGCTGTGATCTGTAGTATTCATCTAAAAGTCTACACAAAGTCGTTTCATTACATTCCGTCAAGTCACATGCCCAACAGGACGTGTTGGGCACGGCCACTTGATTTACGGAACTTTCCGCTTTCTGACTTCTGTGTTTTCGTGCATATTCCAGAGGAAAAGGTACTTGAGTATTTTGGTTTATCAAATGCACTAAATTCCGTCAGATTTTTGTTTTAATTTCTTGCATCCCTTTGCTCCCTTACGAAGAGTATACTGAATGTAAAGTTTGGAGGAGGTCGGCCCGTGGCGTAGTGGTCAGACTGCACGCCTTCCAGCGCTGTGGCCCGGGTTCGATCCCAGGCGGTTCCCAGTGGAACTTGTGGGTTCGCGGCAAAATGGATTCGCGGCAGGCTTTCTCGGGGTACTTCCCGTTTCCCCTGCCAATAAGCATTCCACCGGATCGCTCCATCAATCATTCCCTACCCTATCCTGTCATTAACCACCATTCCGCTAAGTATCTACGAGGCGCCTAGGCGATCACTGGGAACTAGCTGGGAAGGGCTGCGTCTAACCCAGCGGATTATCAACAAATAGTCCCGGCCTGGGGAGCAAGAGAGAGGGGAAATGGTGAGGGAGTGGGGGATGACCCTCCCAAGACCTAGATACGGAGAGTGGATGTAATGACTGGCAGGGCGAGGGGTGCAGATTGAAGCTGGCCCTCGAGGGGAAAAAGACAGAGTTTAGTTAGTAAAGTATGGAGGATCCACCGTTGCGAATCGCTGGATCCTATCCCCTCAGGCGGTGCACTGATTCGGAGCAACGGTTGCTAGTTTTGGGGCCTTGGCGCAACTGTATGTCGTTGTGGACGCGCGACTAACCGCTTGCGGTCGCAGCGCGTTGTGCGCGCGCAATGGCTACAAATTCCAGCAGCTCCCGCGGGACGGTGGGCGGTTTTTTGGGCGGGCTTCCTGATCAATCTACCGAGCGTGTTGTGGCTCGCGCTAACGAGATGGACCAGCCCTGGGCAATTCGCGGATGAATTGGTGCTGCTCATAGGAGCAGGTTTTCGAAAGGAAGTTGGCGATGTTGTGGCGTATCGGATGGTTAAATAATCCCAACTGTTTTATTAACTCTTTTTGCTGAAGTTCTTTCAGCGATTTTGCACATTTGATTTAACCGTTACAATCGCGCTTTTTATTCACGCTTAGATTTTTTGTTCAGAGTGAAAATGAGAAATGACCTGATTTGCACCTTCTCGACCTCTATAGGTGTGCGGATGTAACAAGCCGGTATGGTATTTAGCTCCAAAATTAGAACCTGTCAACAAGAGGAAACCTTAACGGCGTTGCAAACTGTAGCATGTCCATATTTCTCTCTATTAATTTTTTTGTTTTATTTTTTAAAGGTAGTATTCTTATTGCCCGGGATATTTAAGAGGAATTTACATTTACCAACAATTTACTCATACATCCAATTAATCTTTTACCACTCTTCGTGGTTTCAACAAGTACTTTGGCGTTCTTGGGAGGGACATTAGTTCGGATTATAGACTCAAAGTTGCGAGATAATATCTGGAATTCAGAGATTGTAGTCCAGGATAACGTATTAGTTATTTTCTGCAAACTTTTCACATTTCTAAATAAGCTTCCTCTTCTTAAGTTTAACATTTGAAAGGGAAAAACCCTTGCCAGCATGTTCCACCAAAAACCGCGTCGCCTAGGACAGCCTTTATAGTGTATATTCAGCAGATCAATTTAATGTGTTTCATGCCTGATTTGTTTAATTGGTAATAAAATTGTCTCTCAACTGAGTTTTTTACGTGGCCGTGACCACAAATTACGCAAGGAGTCTGCAAGACATCACGAACGTAGTTTGCAAGATAGGAGAGGCAAAGTAGGAACATCCGAAGATTTTCGAAAACAAGTTTTTAAAACGATGTTTATAAACCTATGTTTTAATACTGCAAAAGGGTATAATCGAATTGTCCTGACATAATATACTGTAAAATCTCTCACTCACGATCACTGAGGCTTCGCGCATCATCAATGCTGTACCGCTAGGAACCATGCTGACATCGGGGTGGAACGAAAGCGCTCGGCGCACTGGCGATCTGTTAGTCTGCTACGACAAGCGGGTTGCAGCTCAGTGCACTGGGGTAAAAGTTGCTACGAGGGTATTGACGAAATACAGTTCTTCGGAAGTGCATGGCTCATTATCAGGGGTGCCAAAACAAAAAGAAAGACTGAGAGGAGCTCTCATAATCATTAAAATACGATCTCTCTTTTCTATTATTATTAAAAATAGACTACAATGTATGTAATAATATTTTAATATACAGTTATAAGCATATTTCACTTTCCAAAAAATTGAGGGAAGATATTTCGAATAGTCAACTATTAATGTATTGTAATTGATAAATTACACGTTTAAAATTAGTTTTTATTTACAGACATTTGTTCTGAATTCTTCTTCGTTTTAAATAGAGCGAATTCTTCAAAATTGTAGTCTAAACTTAATTATTTGCGATACATTATTTCGGATTCCCTATTCGATTTCTGCCTGAAGCTCTTTGTCCCAAACTGTTCTGCCCTCCCCGCTCCCGGCCAACCATACTTCTGGACATCACTGTATGAGAAAACTAAACAGTGAGCGAAATTCTCAGTGTTGACGGTCGAGTAGCCGATTTTCTACTTTCTAAGCGTTGTGCGACTAGTGTTGCGACACCGATAAAGAACGACGATGTTAAAAAAATTAAACAATCTATGTTTAATAATAGATCGACCAAAACATCGGAAACGTAAAACATCGATCATTCACGATCATCGATCAAAACATCGAAAACGTATATCACAGAGTACAAAACATAGATGTTAACAAAACATCGGCTGTAATGTATCGGATGTTTAAAACATCCGTGTTTCTATAAAAACATCGATGTTTTTAAAAAAAGAGACATCGATGTGCGACTTGCAGACTGCGGGTATCCCACGTGGCGCCTGCGCAGTCTCGTCTCGCACCGCTCAGCACCGCACCGCCTGGCCGATCGGCGCGCGTCCCTCCATATACGGCCGCGCCGCCGCCGCCGCTGCGGACCATCGTATTCGTTGTGCGTGCTGGCCTCGTCTGGTTCGAGTCGCGTACAGAGACGGACATGTGTAGATGCGTGTGATACTCCTCGATGATGCATGTTCCCATATATGCTGAAGCTCGGACGACGGAATGAGTTCAAAGAGATTGCGAATGATAGTAAGAATATACGCTGAAGTTAGATATTGCTGCTATTTTTGTTTTGGAGGAGTTACTCTAATTGTGATTGATGGTATTTCATTTCGAGATAGAGTGGAATACGAATCCTTAATTGCAGTCTAATCTCTTTTTTGTGTTTTGTGAACTGAGTGATATGAATACAGACGCCAAAATTATTTCATTTACGTTAATCTGACTCTCCAAAATTATTCGTAAGTTTTCTAATGAAATTCATTGTTCAGATTTGTATGTTTGTTTGTTTTTAAACTTTAAATAATAGTTTTTCACAAATGCATACCACTTAATTTATAAAACACTGAATTATTATTTCACTTATTCATTCAGCTGTCAAATGTCAGACTTTTCCTGTTTTTATCTTTCTTTTTTAGCTACAGATTAATGAAAGAACCTGTCCCTTTCATTGATTTCAGTGTTTTGTACAAGTTTTGTTGCGGGAACTAGAGTTTGTAGGAATTAAATGTCTTACTTGGGCAACTATTGGATACGCATTCACTAGGGAGGGGATCCTGTAGTTTGATCAAGGAACCTCAACCTCCTATTCATTTAGGTCAGTTTTCCATTCGACAAAGGATGGAGCCATATTCGAAAATGTTTTATCTTGACACAGGCGTCGCAGACACGTCCTCAGCGAACTTGAGGCTGGCGCCGACCTCGTCTTCCTCTGTGCGAGTGAGACTGAGCGGGGAGGGCGGGAGAGGAGGACCTGTCTGGCAAGGACCCGTAGGAGTGGCTTATCGGGAGGACCCGTGTCAAATCCTGCGTCCGTTTGGCAGCTTCGGACTTTCCCTCGGCCGAAAGCCAGGACGTCGCGAGAACGGTGTTTATCCTCGACCCCTCTCCACTTTCATGACGCGTCATTAGTTGTCATAAGTGTCCGGCCTTTAATTCCCATTAAGTACGGGGGATAATGGCGGGTCCTCGTCGTCGGAATTTGGCGGTCGCGGTGTCGTAGTGATGAATGTGCGACGAAAGTTCGTAACTCTGGGTTTTGATGCACGACCTACTTTCGGGATTGTGAAAAGATTTGTATGCTTTATTTTCTCATATTTAGGCTGGTGAAGTTAATATTTAAGTGTCACATATCGTCTCAGTGGTGTTCCATGAACTTTCTTTTCTATGCTCACATTTTTTCAAACGTTTCTCGGATGCTTTGCGTTGACATAACTACAGAAACCATTGTTTCTGATCCAAGGCCAAAACCTGAAACGTTATTCTGTTCGTCGATCACCACGTTCCAAATAATTTCTCACTTTTGAGTAATATGTGTGACCAATGTTCTCTACATGCGCTTCGAAGTTTATAATATTTAATTAAGATTTTTCAACATTGTTGTTACCATCGGTATCTCAATTTTAGTGCCGGGTGTTGATATCGGTGCGTACCGAACATAGATATCTAACCCGTTCACCTTAGAGAAAGGAACCTGTGAGAGGATACTATTTCGTAAGTCTTCTATTGTTTACAGCTGTATATCAGGGAGATTTGGCGTACTCGATAAAGAGAAAGCCGCATTCTGTTTGTGACCTCAGGGGCATGAAATTTTGTAAACTCTCTAAAGGATATGAAGTTTTCGCTAATTGAAAGTCGGCAGTTTATCGAGAATCAAATATTAACAATGAAATTTCATATTGTGATAAATATTTAGTTTGTGAATGTGTTATAAATGAACTAATATGACTTTTTTTCTTTCCAGGTACGTTCCCCTTTCTGCTCTCCTGAATCTTAGTAAACAAACGGGTAAAAGAAGTATTGTGCATTTCTAAGCTGTTCGACAATTATGTAAGTACGGAGCTTGGAATGCCAATAGAAAAGTCTAAAATTGATTATAGCGTATTACAATTATCACTTACATTTCAATTATGGTGATACTCTCTAATTTAACATTTGAATTTACGAAATTATTTATAATCTATTATGTTAAATATAAGCAATCTAATGTTCCACACACATCGGCACAAACGCTGTCACGGTGCAAAGTAGTTTTGAAATTTTATATTATTTTAGACAAATTGTACATTATACTTATCATGAAAACAAGGTCAAGTATTCCGTTCTAAGTTTTATCTCGAAACAGTGAATAACCGATTTAAGCGGTATGAAGGTGTTTGTTGTATTAAGAACAAAATAATAAAATAAATTGTTGAAATCAACAAGAAATTATTACTCGAATCGAGACAAGTTATAGAGCGATTCTTCTGGAACATTTTGTTATGGGATATTTTTAACTGTTAATTCAGTTTATACTCGATGCAAAGGAAATTACGATAAGAAGTACTCCAAATGAACATGAAGTGAGTAGTACATGATGCAGTTATTTGCTTGCATTCCAATGCCGAACATTCTTCAGACAGAAGTTATACGTACTAATCAATTTTTAACAATGGTATCAACGAGTAAGCCGTGAGAAAATCTGGAGTATATGTCCAGTGCTTTTTTTCGTGTCTGGTCAAAAAGACCACAAAAACATTAAACGTTGGGGCACAAAAAGTAAATTAATCTTCCGTCCGGGGTTCCGTAAGTTGTGGAGAAGTGTGAATTTCCTTGCAGGAACCAAATCACGTGTTAAAACACGACGTGTAAACTGCGCGGTCCCGTGGGTTAACACCCGCTCGTCAGCGGCTTCCGGCCATCCGTCTCCCCGGCCCTCCACCCCTCCCCCGCGGGAAAATCCGTTCGGTTCGTTTCCGCTCGTCCCGTCTGTCAGTGGGCGGGTGCCCGGCGGCGGCGGATTTTTTGCGGGACGCGAGTTGGGATGCGGAAGACGAGTAGTCGCTGCGCCGCGGCCGCCGCCCTCGCTTTCCAAGAGCTGGACCGCAGACACCCGAGAAAGCGCCGCTGCGCCGGTCAGTACGCGCAGTGAGCCAAAAAACCGCTCGTGTTTGGAGATAGCGATGCCGGCGGCGGCTGAGGCGGCGGCGACAGCGTTCGAGGCATTGGCTGCGGCGGTGGAGATAGAAGTAGGGAGTTTGCGGTAGTTACGATGGCAACGATGTTAACGACTGTTCTAAGCAGAGTTCGATTGATGGCTAAAGGAGCGCTAAAACTTTCAAAATGCGGGTCCTCCTTTTGATTCATTCATGTTTCCCGGTACGTTAACTTTGTCCCTTTTGTATAGTCAATGTTTCTTCGCGAGAGATGGCAGTTTTCTCTCCTACTACATGATATTCAGCGCCGACTTATTCATCTGCTTGGTAATTTCCCACCTCTAGGTATCTGCCCAATGGGACCCACCCCAACCGGGACACGCTCTAAGTTTCTGACTAGTCTGCCGACATGTATGGTGCGTGTAAATGTGAGTATGGTGAGAGAATAAGGCAGGGAAGAGTAAAGGAAGATCACGGGCGGTTTGCGGCCCCTCTGTTAGGGAACTGTTCTGGCATTTGCCTGGTATTGATCGTAGAAACAATAGAAAATTGTCGATGAGAGAAGCCAGCCGCCGGATTTCTCCTCCGGATAGTTGCATTACACCAAGCTGCTTAGCTAGTGTCAAAAATTCGCCACCGTCAGTCCTCGAAACTAGGACCTCCCGGTCAGGGTCGCTGCAGAGACCGCGCCAATGAACTAAAGTCAGCTGATTGCAATTTTTATATTAAAACAAGTTTACGTATTTACTAAGGAACTAATATGAAATGTTGTTTAAAAAAGATCTGGGACCTCTACTTAGAGGTGCTTCTTAAGTAGTAAGTCATCTTGCTTTAAACCTAACCTGGTTCGAAGCATTAGTGGTGACGGTGGTAATTGCCAAATCGCCTGTGAAGGCGGCGACGGTGGTAAAAGTAGATGGGAAGTGGTTGCGACGACTGCGTTCGAGATGGTGTTGACGGTGGTGGCAGTGGTGACGACTGCGAAGGCCCCGGGACACAGTTGGCGGCTGTGGTGGCTTTGTTCAACGTTCTGACATTCCATTTTTACAACACCACTCAAAAAAATTGGTTCACCTACATTCCAGTCAATGGATGATCGAGAACAATAGAAAGCCAAAAAAATGCATCGATATTTAATCAAATTGAAAACTCTGATACTTTTGAGATCCCTGAACCATCTTACTAAAAGCATGAAATTTTCGAAAGATCGAAAGTTTCGAGCATTTTATAACATATATGCCTCGTGCTCCTTGCTATCATGGTATTGAGCATTGGTGCCATTTATCTTAGAATTGTATGCCCTGAGAGAGCAAATGATCTTACAGGAAACTGTTTCCCTATTAAGTGCAACGTAACAAAAGTTCAAAAGATCCAAAAAGATTTCGGACAGTCAGAAATCGTTTTGGATCTTTTTGAACTTTTATATCAATCTATGTGACAGCCTTATAAAAGAATTGCAACGTAACAACTTGAGAAGATATTTTACAGGTGAGAATGAGTTATTAGAGAGTTGATATGGAGAGGTAACAGTTTCATGCTCGTCATGCTCATCATTGGGTAAATGAAAAGTTTATTTTATTTCGTAAATCTTGCAAGCCAATTTAAAATTATCTTCGGGCGCTTTTCATTCCATTATTTCGACTGACTAACATGGCTTTGCTAACCTGACATATACTTCATGGTTAATTTCTTAATTTATGAGTCGTGTGTGCTTTTTCAATTTGAATTAAGTTCATTTGGAAAGCGAAGGGATTATCTCTCAAGTATTACCTCTTATTGTTAGTGTGTTTCCTTCTAATAGTGTTGTCATTTATTAATATATATTTCTGAACTGAAAGGCTGAACTGCAATAACCGGTCACTGCTGAGTTTGCTACCCCGTGATCGTGAGCTGTGTGGCGGAGCGAGACGCGAGATGCCGGTCGCGGCACTTTCATTGTTCGCCGCCTGCGCGGCGGTCGATCACTTGCGCTGCTGCTGGAGGCGGCGCGCCACCGGACGTCCGCTACCGCCACCGCCCGCCGCCCGCCGCCCGCCGCCCGCCGCCCGCCGCCCGCCGCCCGCCGCCCGCCGCCCGCCGCCCGCCGCCCGCCGCCCGCCGCCCGCCGCCCGCCGCCCGCCGCCCGCCGCCCGCCGCCCGCCGCCCGCCGCCCGCCGCCCGCCGCCCGCCGCCCGCCGCCCGCCGCCCGCCGCCCCCTGCCCCCGCCCCACTGCCCACCGCCCCACTGCCCACCGCCCCGCTGCCCGCCGCCTCGCTGCCCGCCGCCCACTGCCCACTGCCCACCGCCACTCCCCATCCCACCGATATCTCCCACTGCCCGCCGCCCACTGACCACCGCCACCACCCACTGGCCACCGCCACCACCCGCTCCCCACACCACCCACTGCCCACCGCCACCGCCTCCGCCCACCGTCCTCCGCCACCGCCCCCGGCGCGGTAGCAGACGGCGGCCGTCGACGGACGCTAGCTCGCCTGCTCGCGCTCCGGAGGCAAAGGCCAAATACGGAGGCGGCTCGCAGACGCTCGAGAAATCGCCACTGCCACCGCCAAGCCCGCGAACGCCGCGCCGCGTTGTCCCGCTGACGGCTCTCCTGGCACACGCGAGCCCCTCGCCGCACCGGGGGAACGGCGGTTCGCGACAAGAGAAAGGCCTCCGAAGCCCAGCCAGCTCGAGGTGCCTCGGCGTGATTGCGGAGGTCCTCGAATGTTATTGCATATCCAAATGTGTTTGCTTACAAACATTATCAGCTTGTACTTCACGGAGAATAATCACATTCCTCGAGCGTATAGTCTCGTAATATCAAGTGCCAGTTCCCTTTTGATGTTATTTATTTACTAATTTATTCCTTTAACTATTATTTTCCCAGTACCGTTCAGTATAGCATATTGATTGGTTTATTTTTCTAAAGCATTCAAGAGCCCTCCCACCACCACCCCACACACACTCACACTCACACTCACTCGCGCCGGGCAGGGACGGCAGCTTCGACAGGTTAGACTACGCACGGTATTTCAAGTCAGTCGACCATTACCTTCTGTACAGTTTTTTCGTTGCACGTAACTTTATTATAATTTTTGTTAAATTTATTCCTCGTGGTCTACTTTCCTTGTAATCTAATATCCGAATAAAATATCGCGATGTCTGTCCACACGAACGTCCGTGACGCTTAACCATTGGAAAATGTTTTTGGCAACGTTTTATAAAATGCTCGCTCGTCAAAGAGAATGTCAGTTCTTTCAGAACTAAGGATCCATCGTGGCATCTCATTTCTCTTTTTCTGGAAACTTGGCTGTTTTTCGTCGCAAAGTGAGCGTTCGGTGCTGATGGCAGATACCTTATTGTAATGTGCTTTTTATTTATCCTCGTCGTTTCATTTGTCTGGATGTCCATCTTGTAAGAACTTGTCAAGGAAAGGCACGTGGTGGAATTTCACCCGGACCGTTAGATCTCGTCTGTGTGTGAGGGTGGAAGTGTCCAGTAGTCTGTTCTTGCGCGGTACAGCGATGCTGCAGATAGGGTTCGTGAGTTCAGTTTGTTTTAGCGGGTTTTGATGTAGCAGAAGAAATGGCTAATACTTTTTAATTTTCCTTATTATTTTTTCTGAATTAAAACAAGGATTTAGAATTTCCAATTTAAGAGTATCCTCTAAAGAATATTTTTCCTCCTCAGTTTCATTGTTGGCAAACTGGCATTAAAATAATACATTATGAAACAATGTAATGATGGGTATTAATAAACGAGTGTGATATTACGATACGAGCGAGGAACGAGTGTATTAATACCCATTACATAGAGTTTCATACAGTACTTTTTCTGAGACTTTTATAAGTTAAACTTTTACATTGAATCGTTTCGTGGCCGTTGACATAAAGGATTTACCCAAGGCCACCTAGCGGTCGGCTCCATAACCCTACCCTCGCATGCTGCCGCAGGTGGCTGTGGCTACCAGTCCGCCTGCAAGGGAATACTGCGCTAGTCAAATAGGATCAAAGTAAAATTACGATTCAATTTCTTTTAAATAATATTCCACGAATAATTACTAATTATAAAAGAAATTAAAACTGACAAACATAATATAATATCAAATGAAATTTTAATGTACACAATCGAACAATTACTAAAACGATTCCCAATGATTTATTAATTGTCAATACTTGGTTTGTAAACTTCTGTGATATGCCAAAAACCTGTATCGTAATGAAAACTGTATCGAAATGAGTATCATTATGCAACTGGTTGCAGCCATCAAATGAAAACATTATACAATGGGAGTAGAAAAACGTAATATTAAAATTAAGCATTTTACTGTATTTCATATTTTTAATCTTAGTTTGTATTTTTATTTATCTTAGAAATAAAAAAAGTGAGCAATAATTGTAAGCGCAGTAAATCCTTGTTTGGCTCACAGTTTTTTAAGATTTTAAACGATACAGTGTTTAGGCATTTGTTTCACAAATTCCGAGATATTCTGTCTTTCCACTTGTTCAGCTAAAACTCTCAACTGTGTAAATGGTGTCTCCGGAAATTACTAACCATAAACACTTTCCTTTCACTCAATGGAATGCCATTTTATGACCTAGTAGAAATGAAACTTCTTGCGTACATTAACCGATTGTGAATAAAAATGAACAAACTTATTTCTTTCGAAGAAAAGACTTGACGTTGTAAAGTGAGTTGCCAACCAATGAGCTGAAGGAGGAAATGTGATACCGAGAAATGTAAAGTGTTCCTTCTGTACCCCCGCCCTCGCACATAAACACACTATTTGTGTAGGCTGCATTATGCAATACAGAGTAAGTGGCATAAAAGCACACTGTGGCCTACGTGGCTGATGGAAAATAACAGGTATTAAATGGTTTAGTACATGAAAAATAGCAGGTATTAAATGGTTTAGTACATGAAAAATATTAGTATAAAATTGCATCAATTTAATGGTAATTTATAAACCTAAAGATATCAATTAATTTTTGTATAATGTAAATTCCTGTTTATTCCTTTCAAGTATTCGGCATATCCCTCCAGAAAAATTAAAAAAACAATCCGCAAGCTCTGTGCTGTCGCTTTCAATCGTGTTAGATGGGGAGGTCCTATGTTAAGAGTTTCGGCTTTGAACTGATTTCCGACACGGGCTGAACTGCTGAGTCGAAGCCTTTAATTGCCTGAGTGAGAATTCTAGCGGCAGGCAACTCTGATCGGCTGTCCATGGTTTCTACGATCAACATCAGGTGAATGCCGGAGCAGTATCTAAACTAAATGGCAAAGAACCGCGCGCGATATTTCCTTCCTCTTCTTCCTTATCATATCCTGACCTCTTACATACTCTCACGTACATGCACTACACTACCGCACATGTCGGGAGACCAATCGGAAGCTCAGAGCTATCCCTTTTGGTGTGTTGCCCAGCTCGTTGCTGGAAGATTCCTGGATGGGAGAAAAAACATGCAAGCCGAGATTGAGGTCTCGCCATCCAGCGGAACACCGCCACCTTCCGTGATAATAGCATGCACTACATTTACGGTACTATTGATAATTGCGGTTGACGCTCGGAAACACAAAATAAGTAAATAAATAAATTATTTAATAAATAAATAATAAATAAATAATAAATAATAAATAATTAATAAATAATAAATAATTAATAAATAATTAATAAATAATAAATAATTAATAAATAATAAATAATTAATAAATAATAAATAATTAATAAATAATAAATAATTAATAAATAATAAATAATTAATAAATAAGTACTAAATAAATAAATTTAATTCAGTTCCATTTACTTCGTGAAACCCAGACCAGAGAATTGGGTCGCAACGTTGTGCGAACGCGGCAGCTTCCGGGAGAGCGTCCGTGGCCGCGCCCTCTCATTTGCCCGCGCGGCGCAGGTCGGCGCGGCGCCCGCAGCGCCGCAGAGGGCGTCGCACCGCTCCGCTCCGCGCCGGGGAAGGAGCTTCGGTTCCGGTCGTTAGGCGGAGACTAGGCCGCGCCGCCTTTGCATCTTTCCGCCTTCGCACCTCGCGTCATGGCGGCGCTCGTGATTCGAAAGAGCAGAGAATTTTCAGCTCCTTCGTCCCCTTTCAGATAGTCCATCTGTGATTTGAAGATAACAAGGTGTTCTAACGCCGTAGGCGAATTTACGATTGGCGCGATCATCAACCACATGAAGTGATCGCCGAGTCGAAGTTGCGTTATGAAAAAAGGAACAATGCGATCATTTTAATAGGAGAGTATAAGCATTGACTTGTGAATGAAATTAGTATTACTCATGGGAACCGGCATTAAAATGATATTTCAGAATGTACTTGTGTACTGCAATTACAGGTCAGTGAGATGATCCGAATAAAAATAGGAATAGAAAAAAAATTTGTTTAGGGAATATGATGAGGAATAAAAATTAATTGATCAAGGAATTCGATTTTTCACATACGAGATAGCGTGGCTCACGTTATCGAGCTTATAATAAAATACCATTTACCACATTAAAAACTTCGTATGCACGACGGGTCATGTGGTTCTCTGAGAGGTGGTGGTTGCACTGTTGGGATATGAACAATTTTGTCATATTTTTATGTACTCTTACGCGGAATATTGCACGCTGACACCTTCATTTCACTCAAACGATGTAATGTAGCTGGTCACTCGAAATCTCTGGCAGAGTTTCGCAAACTTCTGATAGGTAGTTCCGCTAATGCGAAAAATTGAATAACAGTAAGTGGGCAATAAAAAATATACGATTTAGGCAAGAAAAAAACAATGTGTCTGCCCTTTCCATGTACGTTCAATTCCATTTGGTACTCTTTTGTTTTAATTCAAACGTTTGACCTTGATCTTCATTTGATCTTTCAACTCCTCCATAATTTCCAGAGTCCCGTATTTGTTTTCATTTGATTTCTGCAGGCTTCTGTTTCTGCACTCACGCTCCATGTGGTCACTGAAGTGGTGTGGTGGATTAGAAAGAGAGATGGATGTTGTGTGAGATATTACCTTGGCTCATAAAAATGAAACAAATGTACTCGATTTCATAGTCGTGTTGGCAAGATAACACAATCGTGCAGTGGTCTCGCAACTGAAATCGCTTTTCTTGGCCACGTGCATTCGCAGTGCTTTCACACATTATCGTTGCACTATGGATCTCTGAACGTGCCTTTCTCTCTGCTCTGTCAACGACGGTAGAAAGGCACCAAGTTAATACTCGCATTATTGAACTGTCTCGGAAGTTTCAAGTAGAGTATGTTGTAAAGACAGCCAATATAGAAACTGGATTGTTTTTGTTGCTCCTTAATAGCGGTCTGATCTATTCAAGTGGTTTTATTAACTAAGACAGGCTTTGGTGTTGGCCGTCAAGAAACTTTTTAAACTATTTTTTCAGAAACGAGAAGTACTTTCTAAGCGTTAGTACACAAAAACGTAGAATGTAAATTCGTGTAAATGCTAGTTTCGATAGAATGAATATCATTCGAATTTTCGTAATTTCTACTGAAATTGCAATTCTATGAATTTTGTGTTATATACACAGCTTTGAAATAATGAAACACTGCTAATGGACTTCACAATGAAATGGTTAATGGTTCTTTCGAAAGTACTCTGTGGACACTTGTCCTGGGCGGGTGGTGAATCTGATATGCAAATGGAAGTGGGATAAAAGTAATTCTTATTGCCTTCTAAGGGATGTAACTTGACAGACCAAGTAAATACAGTCATATGATATAAACAGACAAAAATAATGATATAATATTATGGTGCAAGACTTCCAACATTCTTCATCGTTTTACCATGAAGCTAAGTGTGCAGAAAACCTGGTAACTTCGAAGATGGGGGATTAATGTTGGACCATTCACCTAATCCAGTCTAAAAGGATATAACGATAAAAATCATATCAAAGTGCTAAGATGCATGGAAATTCGATTAGATGAAGTAATTAAAATAAAAATAAAATTTTAATTCGTTCCGAACATTCACATTTATAACTTCACTGCTATGAATTACAAATTTCCAAAACCCCTGCAAAGTAAAGTAACATTTCATTGCTTATACCTATTTCTTGTTCAATTATTTATAACACTATTCTCGTTTGTCGTGATTTACACTGGTGTTAGCAGTGTAATTTTCCTTCCACAGCAGACACAGCTTAACCGACCGCTTGCCAGTCAACTTTCTTTCGTTAATACGCGCGCGCGTTGGCAGCACGCGTGACCCGTGCGCCGTGGTCCGTGCGCTGCTTCGGTGGCCGCCGCCGCCGCCGCCACCGTCGTACGCGCGTGCGAGCGGCGGCGCGTGGCGAATCGGAGCGCTCTACGCGAGCACGATCTGCGATCTGCCGCGTGCGGCGTCGGTGGCGGCGGCAGGGGCCCTTTCTCCATCAGTGCCGAAGACGGCGGGGGCGTGGCATGACGAGGCGGGGGCGGGGGCGATTTCTGGGAGCTGGGAGTGAGAGACCAGGGGCGTCCAGAGGGTAGAGCAACTTGCATCAGGCGCCCACTAAATTGAAGCCCTAGAAATTTATACAAAATCAATTTTCTTCACGTTTTTTGAAAAAAAACAACTCTAGTTGAAATTATTCACTTTAAAATATATGAATAATTATTAATCATAAATAAACAAATAAGGAAAACTTTTGTTGGAATTAAGGAGTCCTCATGGATATACTGCCCCAGGCCCCTAGTTTCGTCTGGGCGCCCCTGTGAGAGGCTACCCGCGTGCAGTGTCGGCGTTGCGGAAACGTTGCGATGATCGAGGAAGTATCGATGCTGAACTGATTTGATTCTGTCATGGCGTTATGAGGGGCTTGGGACAGCAACGAGATAAGCTAGTGCAAGCCTCCGGCTTTTCGTAAAAGTGATTATCTTGTTTTTGTTCGAAGCGTGTCATCTTCATACTGCCGTTAGCCCTGAACAAGACATGTATACTAACTAGAAAGGCCACACTTTCACCAAAAAAGGACATGCTAAAATTTCGATCAGCGTAGGCTTGTTGCGGTTGTAGAAATTATTTTGTTACTGCCCAATGATCTTTATATACATAAGTATTGGTCATGACGACAATAATATTATTATTGTTGTTGTTGTTGTTGTTGTTGTTGTTGTTGTTGGTGGTGGTGGTGGTGGGGGGGGGGTTGTGCGGCGATGACTTTTGTGTTTCGTTTATATTTGACTCCAAGACAGAAATACAAGTATAGGCACGGCCCTCTGGACTACGAAGGCAGGTTGGCATTTGACGTCAAGGAAACTGCCGATGCGAAAGGATGCTTAGGAAGCAAAAATTAAGTCAGAAAGAAATTGAACATTCTTGAGTGAGGACGTAACGTTGAACCAAGAATTTTAAGGGCAGAGATGCTATAGAACGCTTTAATGAGAGTTATGTAATTGAGTGGAGCATTTGTTGTAAAAGATGTAATGTCCTATTGGCGGAGTCATTCATGTTATTACTGAGAACAATTGAATGGACTAAAATATTTGGGAGAGTAAATGCAGGGAATGTCGTATGAGATTGGACTTGAATGAAGGACTTGTGTTAGAAACGTGAAGAAGACTTAAACATAGCTGTCGTTCTTTAAAATAGTGGGTTTAGCTAGACCGTTTTGTAATTATCTCCATTTAAAAGAATATTATGTAAGTTAATATTTATTATGAAAAAATGTTATCTTATATTTTTATTTTAAAGTATTTTAATTTAATATTTTCGTAACTTGCTTAATTCGTATTTATAGTGTATACTACAGAATCATCGGTGCTGAAAAATATATTGCATGAACATTTGTATTTTCCCCACCATTAAGTAGATACATTATATTTTTTATTAATGGAAAAAGTAAACCCCATCTCAGTGTTGATATGTTGGGCGAGTTGTCCACGACGGAAGGCAGGGCTGCAGCTGCTGTTTGTTGTGTGGAAGGCTGTGGAGTGGAAGAAGCGGCGGCCCCGACGTCGGCACCGTCTGCCCCAGCCGCGTGATCGGAAGCCCACACTCGGATGTGCATCTGAATGCACCGCCCGCTTTTGTGTGCCTTTGTGTGCGCCGCGTGTGTGCTGCCGCATCTTATTGTGTATGCAGCACCCGCCTCCCCGCGCCTATGAAGAGCCGCCGCATATGAGGTTCACTCGACCAAAGACCGTGAATGTGTCGAAGACTTTGACAAAGTACAATATTCTGTAATGATAAATCGCTACAAGTTTTATTGATTTACCAACAAGGAATTTCCCTGACTTTTCCCTTTCTTTTTGCATTCGTTTCCTCGTTCACTGAGATTTCTATTGGCTTATTTCTTGCATCTTTGCCTTAACAGAACAACTTAATATCAATTTTCATCAACATATCTTAGCTGATTAATTACTTATGTTCTTGATTGTTAGATTATTATTATGTTACCATCAATCCCATGTCTCAAGCACGACTACAGTTCACACTCTACGTGTTCCTTTTAATTCACAATTAAAAATATTCAATATTTTACAATTATTTATCAGCCATTTAGATTTATACTCCATTAGGTACTACCGTCCGGCTGTCTTTGAAGCAAGTAACCATCAAAATGTTCGTCTCTCACTGTGAACTATCAGAAATGTTTTATTTTGTACCAACTAATGTCAGAGAAGTTTGACCATCAATATACAATGATTTATCTAGTTTAACGTAATCATGGATAGAACAAATCCATTCAGAACTAAAATGCTTTAACTAATGTTTTCCAATTTTTATGTCTTCAATCATTTCTTTGAAAAGCAGCTGTCTTAATCAAATCCTTTTGTTATCCTGTAATGTGACTTGTTTTCAGATCTGATCGCTTATGTTACCGCAGAAGTTTGTTTAATTTATCACCGCTTCATCCCATATCTTCGCTCCTTTCATCGCCTTCATTTAGGTCGTTGTTGCCGACCGGCACAGCGTCCTTGAGCGGAGCTCCTGTGTCCATCGCGGATCTCGTGTTGCTTTTCTAATAAGCGGCGCTTCTCTTTGTAGGGCTAATTTAGAAGAAACTCGTGAGGTTGTCTTTCATATGGTACAGCGTGTACACGTCGCGATGTTTTTCTCCCTGCGGTGTTGAAGTCTCCCGCGATGTAATGGTGAATAGTACACGCAGCTCGTTAAATTGCAGCCTCATTATTTTGTCGTACGAGTACATCGAATTATTCATGGTTCTATCGTATTCAATATCACTTTTGGAATATCTTCTATCTTCCGTCGTGTGGTCGTATATAGTTCTCGCGTACATAATACACAGTGCCATCGTTCAGTTTTTACTCAATATTCTTTCACTTCGAATAATGTTCTTGCAATACGAACTGACCTCGCCGTTTTTATTATTGACGTGTATTTCGTGCGGTTTTCCTTGCTTTCCGCTCCATCAGTACACATTTACAACTTTCAGATTTTTAGAAGCGTACGTGAAGCAATAGAGTTCAACATAGAACATTTTCTAGACGTTTTATATTGAAAACGTGCTGTCAGGATTCTGAGTTTCTTATAGCCGCTACTCCATAAAATTTCAATTGAGTTATAGCATCAGTATTAAGTACACAGCTCCGCTTTTCAATCTTTTTCAGCTTCCGTGCGGCCGCGACAAAGCGGCAGCACTTAATCTTTTTTTTCGCCGCGCGTCGCTTTGCTTTCTTTTCTGCCCCCGCGCCCCGCCGGCGCGCCGGGCCCTGCCCGCGCCTTCCGCTCCTTATTATTCGCGCGGGCCGGCAGCTGAGTGGGCGGGCCGGCGGTCGACCTTCCGGCAGGCACGCGCGCCCTACGCGACATGCATGCGCGAGCACGAGGCGCCGCCCCCTTCCCCGCCTCCGCCGCCTGCTACCGCTCCCGTCACCTCCGCCCCTCTAGCCGCCCGCCTTCACTACTCTTCTCGCCGCCTACTCCACCCTCCTCGCTCCCTTCACCACCGCTTCAACCGCCTTGCTTACCAACCCTCGCCGCTTCCATCTCCTCTTCTCGGTTGCTTCCATCGTCTGCTACCACCTACCACCTCTCCTCGCTGCCAATGCCCCTCCAGCCGCCTTCACCACTGTTGTCGCAGCCTACTCCACCCTACTCGCCGCCTCCCCAACCTACTCGCCTCCTTCACCACCGTTCCAACCACCTTGCTTACCACCACCCCCCGCCGCCACCACCTCCTCATCTCGGTTTCTTCCACCGTCCGCTACCACTTAACGTCACCACCGCTCCTCGCTGCCAACTCCCCTCCATCCGTCTTCACCATTCTTCTCGCCGCCTACTCCACCCTACTCACCCCTTTCACTACCGCTCCAACCGCCTTGCTTACCAGCCCCCCACCGCCCCCACCTCCTCTTCTCATTTGCCTCCACCGTCTGCTACCGCTTAACGTCACCACCGCTCCTCGCTGCCAACGCCCCTCCAGCCGTCTCCACAACTCTACTCGCCGCCTCCTCCACTCTACACACAGCTACCCTAACCGCCGCCTCCATCGCCGCTCCCGCCGCCTTCCTTACCCCAACCGCCGTCCCCACGTCCTCCGCTTGGCACCGCCTCCGCCGCCTGCTACTGCTTCCTGTCACCAACGCACCTCCAGCCGCCTATACCACTCCTTTCGCCACCTCCACCCTACACCCAGCCTACTCCACTCTACCCGCCTCATCCTCCACTGTCTCTTTCAGCATCGTTCCCGCCGCCTTCATTACTTCAACCCCACTCCCTTCATCGCACAACCCTTCGCTTCCCCTACCCTACTCGCCGCCTCCACCCCCACTCTCGCTGCCTCCGTCGTCAGTGTCAACCCGTAGACGCTAGATTGAATTAAGCTGCTATCTGGAGAAGACTTTCAAACGTCCGAAGACTCACAACTCCCTTGCCTCCTCTGCCACCCTACCACTACTACCCTGCCACCCTTGACCCTATCCTTGACTCCTCCCTTGCCTCGCCCACCCTCGTCTTCGATTTTGTCTCCTCGTCCGTTGCGCCCCAAAGTCCAATCCCCAGCCCGGTGGACGTCAACCCGGTAATGCTCGTCTGGTCATCCTTGCCAACGTTCCCTGCAGCGTCTGCGCCACTAATAGCTCCACTTACGCTACCACCGCGCCTAGACATCTGTCCATATCTCTAGCTGTGCCTTTCTTCCGCCCCTTCCTCCCTGCTGACTTTACCCGCCACGCGTCTGTCTCACAGGCGCCCCATGTCTGACCCCGCCTTTGTTTGGCAGCCATCCACCTCCGCAACTGTCGCTGCCACAGCTCCGCTCCCGCGATTCCCTCCCCTGCCTCTCGCTCCCGAAGCCGTCACTCTTGATGGCGTCTCCTTGCCAATTGCACAGTTGCCCTGCCATAACAATCACTCCCGCCACACTCGTGCGCCCTTATCATTGTCTTCTATCTTCTTACTGTCGGCCTTTACGTTGTAACACCCGATCTCCTCTATCTCGTCTACCTATTCGCCGTCGCCGACTCAGTGTCACTTGTGAGATTTTAAAGAGTCTTGAGATATTTACATTATCTCCGGTGATCGCATCGCTCTTTCCCCCCCTCCATTGCTCTTAATTGTAAATTCGAATGTCATGTCAACCCCATCGCTTTGGGAAGGTTACTTTTCAATCTTTCAGAACAATTAATCAACTTTTCAAGGATTTAATAAAGGATATCTACAAGTATTGACTATTCCATCAGTGCAGTTAAGATTGAGGTGACCAGAAAGAAATAGAAAACTAACAGACAATTGAAAAAATATAGCTCTACTATTTGTATGTTTGGATTAGAAACGACAGAAAGAAATTGTTGGGGGTAGAACATAATCTTACAGTAATCTCGCATCTCTTTCCAAAAGTGCCATGAAAGTGCAGGGTTCAGCAGTGTATCTGCAGGTGAGGTGAGTCAATGTTCCTTGGCCGCGGAGCTGATTCATATTCCGCCCGCGCGCCAGTCGCTGAGCCATCGCAGCGCCGCCCCCGCCCCCACCAGCCGCCCCCGCCCCCCGCCGCCCCCGCCGCGCCCTGCGACCTTTCTCCGCCGAGCGCGTGCCAAGTGCACTCGAGGCCAGTAAGTAAGAGCACGCGGCCCAGGGGGAGAGTCTTCGCACGTCTCCGGTGAAAGGGAAACGCCCACGCACGTGCGACACCCACGTACACACACGCGTACGTACATGCGACTAGCTCCGCGCCCTCCCTGCGGCGCTGTGCTTTCCACTCTGTGCAGCCACGCGTCGCTCACCGAGTGGATGTTGGGCTTGCACGACTGTCTGCATGATTGATTATTTCGTGTTTCCGGGCGCGGAAACTGCTATGCTCATTAGTCCCGTAAACGTGGTGTGTGTTTTATTTGATCACGGGAGGTGAGGTGTTCATCGCCCGCAAGACGGTTAGGTCTGGTGCTCCTGGTCTCGCCGCCAGCTGCGACTAGATTTTAATCCCTGACTGGTCTCCCGACATGTGCAAGTGTGTGTGTGTGTGTGTGTGTGTGTGAGAGAGAGAGAGTGTGTGTGTAAGTGTGAGTGTGTAAGGAGAGAAGAGTACAAGGGAGAGGAAAAAATGATCGCGAGCGGCCCATTTCTTAGGATACTGCTCCGGTATTCGCTTGGTGTTGATCGTAAAAACCAGGGGCAACTACCTATCAGAGCAGCCGGACGCTAGAAGTCTTCTCTTTACAGCGACTTAATTCAACCTAGCTATCTGAGTAGTTCCGAAAATTCTGTCACTGTCGGGACTCAAACCGTAGGATCAATCGTTAAAAGCCACAATCGTGGAGTAAGTTGATGCCCAGAGCCAGTTCAGGAGGTCTGTCTGCTCGATCAATTGGCTTTTGATACGCGAAGAAAGTGCAGTAAAATGCGGTAGACTTACAGTAGAACAACGTTGATTCTATGAAATGGGAGCTCGGAGGAGGTGATGTCGAACGATGATAGAACCGTCCAAAAATGTTTCGCTTTCCAGTGCGATGTCTAAAAGAAGATTAGTCAAATTCTGTACCCTGTGAGACCAATGAGTTTTCAACATACTAGTGTGTACTCTGATGTAACAAATCTATCTTAAAGCGTGGTGTCAAAGAACAAAATCGATGAGGAATCACAATGATTCAAATGTTGCCAAAGCATCCCTCAGGAAGTAGGAAAGGAATTTTGAAACACGCGGTGCCAGTTGATCACGCTGTAAAAGCGGAATGCGGTAAAGCATGACTAACGCGTTGTGCTAATTTACATATTGCTCCTGTGCCTCAGACTCTACGATTTCAGAAAATAGCACCTTCCTGTCTCTAGTCGGACATTGTCTTAAATCGGTGCTCTATAGTTCTCGTTCATCGAATTATCAGTATTTAGGCGTCAGACTTGTTTCAAATGGCTAACTTGCTTGAACTCTAAAATATGCAATTAAGAAAGTACAAATAATACTTACGAGAAAAATTATATATACTTATTCTCTATTATGTATTACAAATACAACCTAGAAATCATTCTGGACAAAATAAACTACGGATTTTGAACCTTCAGACATGCAAGTTACTGTAGTGGAAGTCTGTGATCTGTAATTGGCCGGATAGTATCACCTGACAATTTTCTGAATGATACATGTAATTTTTGTATAATTTTAATTTTTTAATGCGAAATCTGATCCTTAATGTTGTTCTTCACCATTTTGTCGTACTTGCGTTACAGATGTGTTTAATTAACATATTTCATGCGATACTTTATATTCACAGTGTGCAACATTCGTATATTAAGATGTAAGCAATTGGCATTTTAACCATTTGGGCGCATTGAGGTATGTCTCTAACATCGACTCAGTGTGCGAAAATGATCGGGGCTACGCTACTGTCAACTTAAGCTACGCGTTTGTTTCCCAATGCGTGAGTCTCCCGTCTTATTGGGTGGTTACGAAAAGGAAAAGAAAAGGTCTTAATCGTGTTCAGAGCATCAACCGTCACAGATACCGAACACGTGGTGACATAACGTTGATCGTCGCCGCTGCCAGCCGATGCTTTTGAAGGGAGCAAAGCTGCCTACCAAAATTTTAGCGCATGTGCTGTGGAAGTTGTTGGTGCAAGCGGTTCGGTTGTATTTCATGACGTTGCAATGAAAGCCCTTGTGCCAGGCTGTCCAAGTCTCCGCCCACGCCACTTCCATGAAACTGCGCCGTATCGCGTCCGTCCTCGGCGCCAGTGATCGCCGAAGTGAAAGAGAAAAGAAAACAAAATTGGTCCCGGAATGAAACAAGAAGAGCAGGACCCTTCCTCCGTAAAAAACGACGACTCGCCGACCTCGATGTTGCATTTTCATTCTCGAATGCTATGTTTCCCGACCGGGGCCTGTCTTTTCATTTGTTGTTTTGTTTCGATTTTTTATGCTTGGCAATAGTGATGGTGCAGTTTGTTGGGATTTTTTGTGTGTGTTGTAAGGTTGTCGACAGTGTTGTCTCATGCTTGTGACGGCCGATTAGGGAGTGCATTCCAATCTTATTGGGCGGTTACGAAAAGGAAAGGAATGTGTACGGCATAGGTGCTCTTTTCCGTACGCGACCAAATATCTTTCAAGATGATAAATCTCTCACCGCGACTTGAAATAATTATGTGAGAACACGAAAGAGTAGACAAGCTTAAAGTAAGGACTTAAAAGCTCAAGTTCCTTTGGTTCGTAGGAGCGGTAGCCCTCTGTAGGTTGAAATCTCACGAAATGAATTCATTTGTCGTCCCAGTGGGCTTCCAAGCTTAGGGTAACCTAAGCGAGGGATACCCAACTTCTCTTTTTACTGCCATGGTGAGGACATCTTTCTTTATATGAAATTTTGTTTGTCCATTACTGCCTGGACTTGTGCCGGAATGTAATTTAATGAAATGAAAGACAGAATACGATGCATGTCAATTTAATGAAATTGCATGACATGTGAATAAACAAAATATAGATATAGATATTTATTATTTCCGCAGGTAGGTTTATACAACCTGGTGGCGGAACACTAAAATTTACAATTATTTCTACATATTATAATTATGAATTAAATACAATGTAACTTAAAATTATTTTAAGACAATAATAATAATAATAATAATAATAATAATAATAATAATAATAAGATAATAAGATAAAGGAGCTGCAACATAATTCTGATGTAAGAGCTGCAACATAATTCGGCAGGTATCCCACAGCTCACATGTATAAAAATATGCGAATTGTGAAGTATTTTTTTACACTCAAATAATACTGAGAATTTTGTCATTTCAATTTTCTTTTTCTTTTATAGAAATTTAAAATATATTCTGCATATTAGAATTTTAATTGTAAGTATATTTCTTTACAAATACTAAGTAATAGAGACTTATCAAGATAATTCCGAGCAACACGCATGCTGCAATGACGAGCTGATTATCAAATATTGTTAAAATACCTTACACTTCACAAATCGATTTGTGGCATGACGTGTAAGCTGGATAATTGTCAGCCGATTATCTACATTTGCCAGAGCATTAGAGTTTTGGATCTTCCTTTCCCCACTTGCAATTTCTTGCCTTTCTTTTTTTTTAATCTAACAAAATCGCGTCTATCCCGATACGTTTTATACCGGGTTGGACGCGGCCCGCTTCCTTAGTTTGGAGACTCCTGCGCCAAGGACCCTCATTTAGTTTGTAGAGAAGGGAGTAGCCACGTGTTTCCGGACGTGTTGGTGTGGGAAACAGTGTTTACTGAACGCCTCTTCTCTCCGCGTCATTTTGAATTCAAGGAGTAAATCTTCCGTGAGTGGTGTCGTTGACGAGAGAAGAGAGGAGGGCTGTACAGCATTGGATTCATTTGATCGCCATCGAATTTTACACTCCAGTCACTTAGCTAGGATAATGCTTTTTGTGAGAGGTGCATAACAATGAAGAAGAATATTGCGATCAAATTTTAGGAGCGCCTTGTCGCCTCGTGCAAAAGGCTACAAATAGGTGAGGGAGAAACTTTTATATACGCGACCTGCTTCGTGCTGCTGACGATGGTGATTCGATTTGCTTCAAATTCTGCTTTATCTTTTCTTGTGAAGTTTGACTTTATCTGGAATATGCTTAAGTTTCCTTTCTAATTTGTCGTCTTCCTTCTGCAAGACTTCGTGTAGCATCGTAGATTTTCAAGATGTTTTTGATAAAAGTTCTCACGTTTCTTGCAATAACTTACATTTCTTTCCCGTCTCACTCTGATTTACCTTTGCTTATTCTTTATTGAAAAAATTAAATATATCGTTTTACTCCTTTATTCTTCATTTTCAGCATAGGATCAAATTATAATTGTCTATAAATATAAATATCAAGTGTAATTTATTGAATTGATATTAATGTGAAGTATTAATTTAACCCACAAAACAATTTTATTAATCTTTAACCTTAGTAATAAAATTATATTTTGGTTCCGTTCATTCAAAAAAGTATGTTGCTCCATATGTAGTCACTGTGTTATCTGATCTGAATTCAAAATCAGTTTGGTAAGTAATGGTATTGTCTGCCCATAAGGAGAAAAATGTTCGATGTCGACGAAGACGTGATATTACTTCAGAATAATTGAATTGAAATGTCTATTCTTTTTATACCAGCTATGCCAAGAACCGTTGAAAAGAAATGAAATCAAGCCATGTTAATCAGAAAGTTATAAATATTGTAATTGTGTGCTGCCATACGTATCGATTCTCAAACGACCTGCAAAACTGGACTGTCCTTAACCGTAGTGTAAATGACGAATTACCTAAATTTTTGTCAGATCCAGAAAGAGATCTTCGCATGCGCTGGCTTGCACAGGAAAAGTGACGCAACGCATCTAAAGGCGTCTTGCTTTTGCTTATCGCCCATTGACGTAACGCCCTATTCACGTGCTCGGGCGTTAGTGCGTAGGAAGAGGCAGCGTAGCGTGCGGAGTAAAGGGAGCGATGATGACATTGTTCTGGCGTTCGATCACAAACAACACTCGTGTTGTTGTACATAAAATCTCATAACAATAGAAAATTGAGCGAAGATCCACGGGTATACTAACCGTATTGTCTCTATGGATATAAATAATTGAATTAACTTCACAAGTTTCTTGAGACATATTTACGGAATGGCGAATAATGACCGATTAGCTGATAAACGTGTTTTGGCAAATTTGTATTTCAATGGTATCTCAGAAAGAATGTTTCTAAATAACCTGTGAATTTTTACTTCATTCAAGATTGAATTCATATTTATGGCCTTAATCTCAGTTATCTGTTAACCCGGAGACTAGACGTTCCGCGTTATACTACTTCGGCTTTCCTTCCGAAGACGTACTAATTAGAAACAATAGTATTGCTTATCTTTGGAGAAAAAGTTGCAGGATAGCTAAAGTTTTATTGCGATCATTGAAGAGATTACTTGTACAATCTGTTGAAGGAAGTGCGTAAAAACTACTCACCCAAGCATGTTAAAAACCAGAATTGTTCCTCAGAAAACGAATGTTGTAAATTGATTGCATTCAGGATAGACTCCATTCATTCCCGTAATTGCGGATACCTATGGTCCTCTTCTGTTATAATTGTCTGGCAGAGAAAGCTCGACAGGAGGCAGCTTGTTTTCTTTGTCGGTTCCGCCCTAACCTCCAATAAAGAGCCAGCGGGAAGTAGGCGCCAAGCTTCCAAGGTACTCTGACAGAGGAGAATGCGGGTGAAGTTCCGATACGGAGAAAAAGGGGCAAAGAAGTGAAATGTAACTTAACGGAGGAAGCCGAAAAACATGGAGTGAAAGGCGACGGTGGCGGGATTGATTCTAGTGTTGGTTCTGCTCCTGCAAGAGGTAGGAGTGATGATGGATTGGTGGTGATTGTCAAAATCATGATAGTGACGTTCAGTAACAAAAGAAATGGGAGAACCCTGACAAACCTGCCACGAGCCACAAATTCCACAAGGATCGTCCGAGTTTTGAAGCCCGATATCTAGACTTGGAAGGTTAGTGGCTTGACCAGAACATTATTGGGTCGTCCCATGTGGAATGACCACACACGCGGCAACGCCAGTAACAGTGGTGTGATTTGATTAATTGATTAGTGGTTCTGGGCGCCTAAACAACTAAGGTCATTAGTCCCGTAAGTATAGTGTATTTTTCTCGGGAAGTGGTGGAGGTCTCACCATTCAGCAAATGATTGTCACCCGTTGGTTGGTGAGATCTGCCGCCAGTCTACCTATCGGCTAGCAGGGTTTTTCTCAACTAGATATCTCCCATCTACGGGGCACTGCCCCAGCCGGACACGCTCCAAGCTCCCGGCCAGTCTTCGGACGTATGGTAGTGTAGAACGTGTTAGTGTGTATGTAAAGGGAGAGGATAGGACGGAAAGGGGAAGGCGCGCGCCGTCCGAGGCCCGTTTGTTTGGGTACTGCTCCGGCATTCGCCTGATGTTGATCGGAGAACCCACGGAAAACTACCGATTAGACAGCCGGCAGCTAGAATTCTCCTCCAGACAGCGACTAAATTCGACCTAGCTGGTAAACTACTGTCGAAAATCCTGACACTGTCAGAACTCGAACATGATCTCCGGGTCAGAGGCACTAAGTTGAAGCCCTGAGTTAACCTTCCCAGTAGTAATAGTAGTAGTGGTGATGATGACGGCCATTGGGACGGGTACCGAGCGCGCGGGCGGGTTTCAGACGGGCGGGCGCTGTGGTCATGGGTAGGACGCGGGTTCGAGCGCGTCGCGGGGGCGCCACGCGGGCAGAGCGGCGGCGTGACGTAACGGGAAGTGACGTCAGGAGGCGGCGAGGTGCGACCGCCTCCGTGCGAACACCCGACTCCTAGTCCGACGAGCGCCGCGACCGAGTTCTGGGACGCCGGCCAGGGTAATAGACGAAAAAACGGGACGACGCCAAGGTGTGCGGAGGACAGCGCTGGTGCTGTAACCAGCTGAGACCGTAGTTACATGGTGGCAAACGAAGGCGTCGTGACTGTGTAGCTCCTTTTCAGCGTGTCAGGGAAAATCGAATTGCCTCAATTTTATGGAGGGGAAGCTACCGGTGTTACAGGGCGGCAAGGGTCGTCCAATCTGGCGTACAATTACGTAATAAACGTAACAATTAATTACGTTGTTGATCGGCAGTTCATGCTGTCATTGTACGGAAACTTCAATTGGTACAACTAAGAAGTACTCAGAACTTGACGAGTCTTCAAAATGAAAACCGAAGTTCTAAATCAAACATGAGGGAAAATAAAGCACTAATATAGTTCGCCTAAGAAACATAACTGAAATGTTAAAACGAAGTCCTTTATAGTGTGTGATAATTGAAATACTGTCGAGAATATAATTATCTTGAATTTTGAATTCGGAATTTTACGCATTGAAAAAGTATTATCAATCAGTTTCCTTCATTTACTTTTTTTTTCATTTTCTAGACGCAGATTTGCTGGGTTATTCTTTTAACTTTATCAGTACATTAGTTGATCGACAAAACCGTGACTGAAAAATTGAAGATTTTTTTAAAATTACAGACACATTTGTCAATCTGGTCATCGGTCTAAATTGTTGATTATATGCTCTCTATTATGACACGGTTACTAGGCGTGACGTCTTGTGAATGCGCGAATGTGGTAGATAGCGGAATGCAAATGTTGAACTTGTTCCTGTTGACCGACTTGAGGTGTGCCTTCTAGGTATGCTAATAAGAACACGGGAATTATTTCTAGCTGTTGAACGTAGTTTGTTGAGACGCAATCTTGTCCCAAAAGATCACGTAACCAACTAGTTACGTGCAAGATTTAATCAACTATCAAAGATAATAAGTGGCGTGTTCTTTGAACTTCAGATTTATGCGTGTTATATTTTGTCTCGTTGGCAATGTCTCTTCCTACTCGTGAATTAAAATACTCCACAATTTCCAGTCCGAGTCTGCTTTTAAATATAATTTTAAAGCTCTTTATAACAGATAAAATTCAACTCGAGTCGCCTTTGAGAAACTGAATTACGAAGATGCATACGATTGCATTTAATTTGCATTCAATATCAAAGCAACTTCAGAAGCGCCCATAGCTCACGGGCTCTGTACCATTAAGCTCCGTAAGCCTGCTTGTCGGTCGCGAAGAGGTGGGTGGTCCGGCCCGCGGCAGCGGTCGCGATGGGGCGTGGCGTGGCGTGGCCTGGCGTGGCGTCGCTTCGCGGGCGCGCCCGGCCGTCGCCCAATCGGATGGCAGCGCGCGCTCCGCCGCGGCGCGACGCCCAAAGGCCGGGCGACCGGCCGGCCGGCTGTTGAATGAAGCCGCCCCCGCACCCGTCCCGAGCCTCTCCTACTCTACATAATTTTGACTCGCCCCTCGTACTGTAAGATGTGTACTTCGCCCACGCGGCCTACGGACGCACGCACGCGCGCGCCCGCACGGTCGCGTGCACGAAAATGGAGAGCCTCGTAAATTCTCCGACCAGCTCGCCCATCTCGCCGGCCCGCGCGCTCTCTGTTTACGAGTCGTTCTTTTTTTATTGTTTGTGGTGCAGTGCGGTCTAATACTCGCGCCGCGCCCTGACGATGCGGAGTTTATCTTCTTTATGGCTGTTTGATTCGGGGAACGTTGACGTTTGAGATGTAGAGGACTCGGAATACAAGTAGTCTGAGTACTAAAATTAGTTCTGAAATATCTACATGTGATGCATTTTTATTTATTTTTTCTTTTAAAATTTCATTTTCAGGAATCAATTGTCGTTCTCCCAAAACGTTGCTGTGTGAAATTTTACTAAAACTGCATTGATTTAATCGATTTATTCTGAAATAACTTATTTTATAATATTAACACGTTAAAATTCAGCGCAAAATTATGTTCTTTATGAGCACCGAGCTTCTTTACTGCAACAATGGTACAGGCACGGAATTAATGTCAAAATGGATAACTGTATATGGAAGGCGGTACTTAAAAATACGTTTGCTTTTACGGGGGAAGAGGGCCGCGTTCCCTCTACTACGATGAATGCGATCGAGGCGAAGGAGTGGGTTTTCATTTTTTTTTTAATTTATTTTCTTCCTGTTCGGCATAATATGCCTTTCAGGGGTTTTAATGTACAATCTTATAATACAACATAACTTTTGGCCCTTTGGCTAACAGTATTTGAGGAAGGCCACACGGCTACCTCGGAAAACAAAGTCTGCAGAGCAGTAATTCAGATGAGATTGTTTTAAGTTTTATTAGCGAGGAGTGGGTTTGATGAAAAATGAACTTTTTCAGAATGGTTTCCGTTTTACTATAAATTTGATTAAAATTTTGACGTTTCCTACCAATTATTTGTGTGTTATTAAATAAAACTATAAATTAATGTTCAAATGATTCAAAATTACAGGGATAGTTTAAATGAGCCACATTTGGTGCACGTATGTTTTCAATTATCCCTTACCAGATGGGTATCTGAATATCGGAAATGTAATTTATTGATTTTGAATGGATATAGAAAGAAATTTTGAAGCACTTCTGTGTTCTCCTTGTGGCCGCTTTTCATCTCGCTCAAGCTCCGGCTCCTGTGCGTCGGGCACCGTCTGTGGAGTCTGCGCTTCGCTGCGCCAGCGGTGCAGGAGGCCCAAGAGGGTGCCTCCCCGACGGGCTAACTGTACAAGCACACGGACCCGTGCTGGGTGGAGCCTCTTCGGGTTCGTCGCTTGTTCATGCACTAGAGTCTCCGCGGCGGCGGAGGCGGCACGCGCCGTCGCCACTGCTATTGTTGCTCCAGAGCGTAGTCTTTGCTCACAACCAGTAACGCCTTTCCTTCCACTGTAATTACTGTAGTAGTAACACTCTAGTGGCAAAAGAATTGCTGGAAGCATCATTGCTTTATTGTTTTATCTTTGTTTTGTAACTTTGCAACCAGGGTGCTACCTTTCTGCTCTGAAGTTCATCTTCGAAATTTGGTCTCCGCATGTGATATTTGTTGTGGATAAAGCGGGTTGGCGTAGTTATTCTTGGGATTGATCGACATCCCCTGCTTCTCATTCCAATACTGCAATATTATCATCAGTCGTATCATATTTACGCGCACTCATCCCTCATAAAA
The DNA here is from genome assembly GCA_031308135.1 of Acheta domesticus. Taxonomy (NCBI): domain Eukaryota; kingdom Metazoa; phylum Arthropoda; class Insecta; order Orthoptera; family Gryllidae; genus Acheta; species Acheta domesticus. The sequence goes on along the minus strand of JAHLJT010002406.1, from coordinate 98,392,143 downwards.
TCAATTTTTTAGGCTCGGAAAATCATTTTAAATACTTCAATAATAATGACCTATTTCCGGTTATTCTTGTCTCTTTTCCTTGCGTAACAGCGTTCCTACCATTAAGCTGGTGTCGTCTCACGTCGTCGGAATTTTTATGATACCGATTATCATCGATGTTCCTTCTACTACCATTTCCTTATTGCATCGGTCACGTTCACTATCTTTTCCATCACGCACGTTGCAGCGTCGCAAATGAATATTCAGCGAACCCCCATCTCTTATATCAGTCGTTTGTCACTAGCTTTCTCTGCTCTTAGCCCTATTCTTGCCTCTATTTACTGATCATCCGTCGTGCCCACGTCAACGTCTGCGTCATCCGCTTCTTCTTCGCTGTTGCCACTACCCACTCACCCGCCCCGCCCTCTCCATCCCCTTGCCGCTCCCCGCTCGCCCGCCCGCCCACTCGCTCGCGCGACCGGCCTGGCGCGGTGCCGGACACCCGTCAGACGCGTTCGGAGGTGGGGGCGCATCGCGTAGGTCGGTAACGGCGCAAGGTTTTTTTAGTGGACCAAAAGAAGAAAAGAGAGGGACAATTTCGTAATGCTTAGCCGGCTCCAAGGAGTGATTCTGTTGCAGTGACCCTCTCCGCGGCCCGCCGCACCCGAACGTCGATGGGCGCCACGTCCCGTATCTCCTTATGCGTTCGTCGCTCGCGAGCTCCGCTCAGTCCATTGCGAGACGCGGTTCCCCATTCCGCGCTGAATGTTAACGTCGCGGGCACATTTCTGACGACATCTGGTCGGTGCCAGATGCTTTTCTTCAATGGCATTTACTACTCAAGTTTCGAAACTTCGTAAATACGAATGAGGGGTTTACAAACAAAGTGGTGCATATTTCTGTGACACTCTGTTTTGAATGTTTTTTATTTGTATTCTGGTATCTAGACTTTCATGAGGATATTAATTTTGAAAATCTGTTTTAAGAGAATGAATCAAACCTTATTAGTTGTTGACGTTGTGTGATTGGCTTTAAAACGTGACGTCTGTAGTTTTTTTTACCAACATTTTTACTTTCCTTCCTTAAATATTCGTGTAAACTTTCGCAATTCTACCAAACCACTTTGCAATGAATTGCGAATTTGATATTTACAGTACTCAAACTTTCCTTAAAATATATAGCTTGTGCGTGATTGGCAACCATGTTCAGATATGTCCAAGCCACGTCGTTATTTGCCAAGAGAAGATTCCATTCGCAACACGTGCGCGCGTGTTTGCCAACGGATGTCGCACTTTGCAGCATCTGTAGAATACGATTAGAAGAGAGAGGCGAAGTGACGGAAGTCGCTATCCAAATGTCTTTTACCTCACAGGTGAAATTGGAAATAGTTTGTTGCGCTACTGGATAAATAGCATTTTAACAAGGCCACTCATGTATGCAGTGGCATATTGATCATCCATTGCTCTTTAAAGTTAGTATCTGCATTGCGAAGTTGCCTTTAAAAGTTCGTAATCGGTGTTTTGCTTCAGACATGCTTGCAATATATGGATCAATTTACAGACATCTGTTGTGGATTCATTTCGTTACTACAATATTGGACAGCACTATGGAATTATATTGGAATTATATGTTTGATAAAACTTAAAGATCTATTGAAGAGCGTGCAGAAATGTCTAAAATTCTACAACGTATGATGTTCAACCGATTGAGTAACACTTCTCTGGGAACGTAAATGAAAAGTTACCTGTTGTATCATTCATAAACTGTTCCTCCTAGGACAAAATTCCATCTCTGTAAGTGCGAAACCAACCACATACGTGAAGGAGCAAGTGCGGTATGCCTTACGCCTCCACATGAATAAAACAAATTCCAATTCATTCCGCGAGCGCAGCTGTTGCAAGCGCATTGCCCTCCTCCCATGAGGCGTCGGTGGCGGCAGTGGGTTGACCGCGCTGGCGGTCACCGGGCACCGACATTCCCGCCCGGTGACAACGCGACGCCTGGCCGGACGCGCCGACCCCCGCCCTCGCCCCCACCCCCGAATTCCATTCTGCTCGCCGCCGCCGCAGTGGTCAGCGGCCCCCGCCGTCGTCGCGCGGAGGAGTCACGGACGGGCAGGCGCCGTGGCACGCGAGGGCACCGAGGTGGACCCCATCGCACAGTGCGCGAAATGCGTTGGCACCGAGGTGAACCCCAACGCACAGTGCGCGAAATGCGTTGGCACCGAGGTGAACCCCAACGCACAGTGCGCGAAATGCGTTGGCACCGAGGTGAACCCCAACGCACAGTGCGCGAAATGCGTTGGCACCGAGGTGAACCCCAACGCACAGTGCGCGAAATGCGTTGGCACCGAGGTGAACCCCAACGCACAGTGCGCGAAATGCGTTGGCACCGAGGTGAACCCAACGCACAGTGCGCGAAATGCGTTGGCACCGAGGTGAACCCCAACGCACAGTGCGCGAAATGCGTTGGCACCGAGGTGAACCCCAACGCACAGTGCGCGAAATGCGTTGGCACCGAGGTGAACCCCAACGCACAGTGCGCGAAATGCGTTGGCACCGAGGTGAACCCCAACGCACAGTGCGCGAAATGCGTTGGCACCGAGGTGAACCCCAACGCACAGTGCGCGAAATGCGTTGGCACCGAGGTGAACCCCAACGCACAGTGCGCGAAATGCGTTGGCACCGAGGTGAACCCCAACGCACAGTGCGCGAAATGCGTTGGCACCGAGGTGAACCCCAACGCACAGTGCGCGAAATGCGTTGGCACCGAGGTGAACCCCAACGCACAGTGCGCGAAATGCGTTGGCACCGAGGTGAACCCCAACGCACAGTGCGCGAAATGCGTTGGCACCGACGTGGATCCCGTCGCGCAGGCGCACAATGCGCGAAATGCTTTGGAGCTGGGATTCCCAACATTTTTCTTGCATCCACCCCTTTTGAAAGAATGTTTCGTTCATCGAACCTCTTCCATTTTTCTCTATTATGTACAGCATATATGATCATACCTCAAAAAATGCACCTAAACGACTTAAAAATAACAAATTCGTATATTTGGAGGTGTTGATGGTACGAATAAATATATATTTTGAACATATAGCATCAATCAATATTGACTTCAGGAATTAAAACTTTTAAAAAAAAATTGTTATTATATTGTATATATATTATCATCAACACCTCCAATTATATACCAGAATCAACAGGAAGAATTTACATCAATTTCAAATTCGTATATTAACACTTTATAATCATCTAGATTTCCAATAATCGGAAAAGCAATCGCTTTTGAGTAGTTGAGTTTTCAATGTCCATTGCTGTGCAAGGATTTCAAAATTTTGATTCTGTTCATAATACGATGAATTTCAATAACTAAATATATTACATTTATAACTTATTGTATAAACGTTTACTTATAATATGTTCATTCTAATAAAATGAAAGTTCACTGGTCAATGTTTTAGGTGGTCGTTCCGTAAAAAGATTGGTGGATAGCGGAATTTAAAATAATTAATTTAATGCTCTGTAAGGTACATAAAAGATTGGCGACCGCTGTTTTAGTGCGTCATCCTACTTGCTGTTAGAAGGATGCGATGACAAAGTGATTAATGATTGCATGATTACATTTTCTTCTTGTAAGTTATTGTGTTACTGACATCTGCGTAGAAACTTCTTCTGAGTTTGTTTTGACAAACTTTTACTAAATGTCTCGAATATCAACTGTATCTCAATACGGTTTGAAAATGCAATGAATTATAAATTACTTGTTGTATTTGCCCAATTAAAATGCAATATGAATAAACATTTTTCCTTCTTTTTGCAGGTATGTTGATCGTGCAATAGCCAGAATTACTGCTGATGAAGGCAAGTGAAATGCACACATCCATTTAAACATTTTAACAGTTCCGGAACACTCAGTTGTGTATTGTGTGAGAGCGCGTGCGTGCGAAGTATTTGGCGATTTCTTAAGACTAGTTTATACTCGATACACAGCTTTTCAGTAATACTTTTACAAAAAAAAGTCTCTTCTTCCAAAAACTCTACTCATTTCAAAAAAATATTTGTTCGGCATCTTTGGAGACCTGTCGCTTAACGTAGGCCGAATTTAAACATTTTTTTGAATTCCCCTGAAGTAGGAAAAATTGATATTACTAATTAATGTTATTTTAACCGAAACTAATGCTAAAACTGTTATTGTATTCGCTTTATTTCAACATTAAACGTTGCTCAAGACTTAAAGTTTTTAATTCAAAAATTCAAGTCCGAAAAAATTAAGAGTTTCTCTTTCCGAACCACTGTGCATCTTGATCGATGTGATAGCCGTGCCTACGTCACAGACATTAGTCTGGCGTCGCGGTTTGGTCCCGCCGCGTCCGGTCGACCCTTCTGCGGCCATCGCCAGACGTGACCAATGACCGCGTCGCACTGTCCACTTTGCGTCGCGACGCCAAGACGTCCGCCCTCCGCACCTATTATCACCGGCGGCACCTCGCCGTCGCGTCGCCTCGACGCCGACCGACCGCACCGCCCCGCGATTTCAGGCAATTGGCGGAACCCAACCCGGACTACGAATTTGTGGGATTTATAGCGCAAGGTGCGCGAGCTGGAGATCCATTGTTTTCGCGCGATTGGCGGAGCATAGAGATTACGTGAATGGCAGTGACGTTGGAGTGTTAATGTTTCCGGTGGTAGACGCCCATCCTGTCTGGTTCTTTGAAACTTCCCTAGGGGTGTGAAAGTTTGAGTTATTTATCGCCGAATGTTGGCACAGTTCAATATCCTGGTGCAGGACATTAGAGACTTAAAGTATTTTAGGGTTGAGAAGATAGTGAGTACATTTTATGTTCAGGAATGAGATGTCCCTCAGGAATTTCTGAGAAAAAAAATGAACGAGGAAAGTCGCAACTGTAGCGGTATTCACGTTTAAGATTGACGTGATGTTATTACGTTCATTTACAATTACACTTTTTTTAGTGCAGAGGTGATATTTACAAAAATAATCTCTCTCTCTCAAGGATCAAACCTGAATAGAATATAAATCAAAAGAATGAACTTACAGTAGACAAAGATAAATCGCTGAAATGTTTTTCTTGAACCTACGTGAGGCATGTCCTTTGCTTTTTATGTCACTTCCATTGCCAGGTACGCTGGTAATTTCAGCGCAATCGAAATTCTCGACAGCTCGACAGTCCGGAAACTTTTTGACGCAAGAAGAACATTCATTCCAGTTCAGACTCGTGACTTTTCTGTTAAAGCCTTGCCTGACTAGCTGTCGACCGCCTCAGCATGCAAATGCCCGTTCTTCTCCGGTTTAGCTGAAAGACCACCATGCAAACCTGTGGAGGCCTGGTGGCTGTTAGAACGGTTAACATGTTGACGCGAACTTAGGTATGTTAGCGAGTGCCTGCCTTTGCCGCACCTCACACTAGAACGTTAACCTTTCAGACCATTCCTACCGAATTCCTTCGGCGTCGGAAAATGTGGACGTCTTGACTCCTCGTGACTTGCTCTTGTAACCCAGTCCAACGCGGTGATGTTCTTGAAGTGTGCTTTTGTTAAATGTGTCTCATACCTGCCTTTTCCCCGTCAATCTCATTTTTTTCTCTTTTTATTACTTCATTGGACTTCTGATCAATAATAGTCATCGCATTTTGTTTCAACACAAGAGAACACTCAATATTCACGCCTTGCGAAATACTCATTTTCAATTCACATTTCATTCCAAATGATTAAATAAACGCTGCCTATCTTTGTGCTTGTTTCCTTTCCTGCTTCGTTACGTTCTGATGTTTTCAGCTAATCCCTACTCGTTAATACTTAGTTCTTTTCTTTTATAGTTGCTTCTAATCGACCACCGTGCTCTACACGCAAAACCACGCATACCTCTCCAGCCGAACAAGATCTCGCGTAGGGGGAAACTTGTTTTCTTGAAATCGAACGAGTGGTCCCGGCGAAAAACAACTACAATGCACCCACTTTCCGGAAGCAAATAGCGTGACAAACCTCTATGCGGAATACAAGTTGTCCGTAGTGATAGTGCGAAGGTTCGCGCGAGGGGAAAAAATGTGGCAACAGAGAGCGAGTGGGCTAGGTACTGCGCAGGCGCGCAGTTCTCCTCCCGCGTGAGCCGGTTTAGCTTCCTTCGATCGCTCGCTGGACTCTCGAAGCTCGACCGGTTCCTTACTTAAGGCTGGCTCTTGCTTCCTTTCCGATACTTTCTACGCCACTTCTACGTTCACTCCCACGTCCCTGCAATTCTCCGGTAATAAGGTCGGACGTTGACTGTCGCTCCGTACATATTTGTATAACCTGAATACACGGAGACAACCAGGACGTGCTTAGATCAGGAAAGATTGTCGCGTTGATAAGAAACTCGAGAGAAATTGAAATTTATGCATATTTCCTCTGCACTCTACTGCCAAGAAGGTGGTTGAACTAGTTTGAGGATCGGAAACGCATCTAGCTGTATTTATCTTTGTCAATGTTCGCAGACAAATTTATTTCAAAAGTATTCTGTGCGTACTACTTTGCTTCTAATGATCTGCTTTGCTTGCAGCATCGAAGAAGGTGCAAACACTAAGGGATCATCCGGATACGCTTAACTGAAAACAATCCTTCAAGCGCACAGTCCTGGAAATAGGTTTTTAATTTCATTCACAATTCAGCATTAAAAATATTTTCATTAATTCAATTCACGCGACCGTAAAAAAGGACGTTGTGCTCATAACGGAAATGTCTTGAGGTTTTTACACTTCTAACCCACTTAAACTTAACACTCACTTAGTCATTTACAGCGAAGGACAAACCGAGCAGAACCTTGGTATTTATAAGGTCGCCATTCCATCCTTACTACCAAGTATTCCTCGTAACATCCTTGCCCGCCTTATCTGTTCTGGCCTTGCGGTCGTAACGGAGGCGGCGGCAGAAATGACGGCGGCCGTGGCGAGGGAGGAGGGTGGGGATGGAGCGCCTGCGGAGCACGCCTTGCCGCCTGCGGTCGCTTCCATTCATTTCTTCCGCGGCGCGGAACGGCCCAACCGCACGCTCTTGGAGCATCCCGGTCGCTCGCGACGCGACGGCCCGCTGCAGAAGCTCAGCGAACGAACCCTAAAAACGCGTATATCGAGTTGCGCAATACATCAAGAGAAAGAAAGTGTTGTAGGGCCTACCCATGTTACAACTAGCTTTCACTCACCGATTCAATAGATTCGAGGTGATTTATTTGCACGCAGTAAATGTAACACTGAAAATATTCACGTGCCTCGTGAATGTTTTACTGACAGCGACTTCGTGAAAAAAAACAACGTCTCTTAGTCTTTTCTAAATGGTAATAGATGGATTATTTAGCTAATGTATCTATGAAACATGCGGTAATTCTGAAACAAATAGCATGGTGTAATGCTGTTGGTAAAAACTCTGTTCAGTTCCTATTAATATGAAAATGAATGAGGACTTCACTATCAATCAACATGTAGTAATTTAGTGGGTTTTCGATCTATCGATTCTAAACAAAAAATGAAGTTTTCATATATTTCGTACTTACCGATTTGAGTTATCGTAATTGCTTATTAAGGAAGAAATAAATGAATAACATTTTGATGTCGAAGTACTATTTTCCGAGAGTTTAAAGTTTTTATCAACTCGAACTGCCAAGTGACTTGTAAGACCATCGGTCAAGAGACTTAAACTTTCAAAGATCGCAATCCTTCTGAAGTTCATTGCCCACCCCGACCATACCCTGGCCAGTGGCTGGCGGGGCGATCCACCAGCGCGCACCGCAAACGGAAGGCGAGCGACGCGGCGGAAGCGCGCGTTTGGGCGCTGGCGTAAGCGCGTTCTCGCCCGCGGCCTTGGCGGCGGCGGCGCAGCGGTCGTGCCTTGCTCAACTGACCGCGGGCGCCGGAGCGGGCGGCGGGGGCGGCGGCGGCGGCGAAAGCGCGGGACTCGCTGCACGCCGCCCCCGCGGAGGTTTTCCCGAACCCGCCACGCAGCCCCGGCCCGTGGAAACCCCCCGCTGGCACCGTCTGCCGCCCCCGCCATTGTTGCCGGCGCCCCTTTGCTGAGCCTCGGACTCGCAGAAAAGGATTGATGCTTTAGCTGAGTAAACGTGGGCTTAGGGCCCTTGCTGGATAGGTACCCCAAAATTTTGTATTCGTTCATAAATATTGAGAATATCATATTATGTTTTTAATTATTGCGAAGGTTGTATCCTATTTTCATATTCGTTTTCAGTACAAGTACACAGCGTTTAGCATGTACATAGGGCCCTGTAGTTAGTGATGCTCAGGCCTCTTAAGAATTTAATTCAGCCATGTTCAGATACTATCATCACTGACATGTTTCATTGGTCTTATAACCATCACAGTTCCGTCAGTATTATCCCCGTTAATAAGTCACCGAAATCAACTCATTACTCGTATTCTGGTCATCGGGTAATAAATAACTCGAGATCATTTCCTGATACCAAAGCTCTGATCGATTGACAATATAGGATATAAATGTGGTTTTGGAATAAAGATAATCTTTACTCGACGATCAAATCGATTTTTCTAAACACACCATTCTCTTAACAACCCCTGTTCCGTCGTTTCCTCTCTAGTAAAGAATTATTGACATCGCAGGCATTGCTACTTCACCACTCTCCCTCACGCATAACTACACTTGAAACTCTAAAAGAAACTAAAAAGTCTCATATGCGTTCATCGTCGCCACATCAACGCCACAGCTGTTCTTCCGGCTCTGATAACTTTTGCTCGGCTTGCTGGTATCGCTTCCCCGCACGTCATCCATAGTACAGTTCTGGCGTCTATTTCGCTTCACCACAATATCTGAATACTCTATAATCCCATCGATTTTCGTGTTGCGGCAACTCTTCGCCTCGACTTCCAACTTACCTCTTTCCGCTGTCTTTTCTGACTGTGCATTTTCTGCCTGAGTCTAGATTCCCAGTCTCACATCTCCCCAGTATCTCCGTGGCTGCCGCCTTCGCCCGCCCATGGCTTGTCGCCTACGCCCACACCCACGCGCGGCCCCGCCCCCGCCCTATCCCTCCCCGCCTTTGTACTCCGCAAGAGAAACCTCCCCCGTTCGCACGCCGAACCCGCGCCGCCTTCCCAGCGCGGTGGTGTGGCAACGGCGCCCCGCCGCGCCGCGGCCTCCGCCCACGCGAACGTGGAAATTTGCAGCTCCCTCCCGAAGTGCATGTCGCTCTAATGGCCTGCAGCAGCCGACTGCGTGATGCAGAGGTTACGGGGAGAGTCACCAACCGCGGAGGCTGAGGTGGTGACGTAAGCTTTTTCGCCTGCGTGAGATGATGAGGAAAGCAGAAGAGAACAGGCACGCCTTTAACCCATTCGGGAAAAGTTGTTTAGAATGTGACATCAGTTTTAGGAGGGTTATTTTGTGATTTAGTAACAATACTAGGCGGCGAAAAAGAGTAAAATAATTTGCCAGCAATTCTGTTTACTTCTGGGGCGTATTACGTGAAATATTATTTTTTCTGAGAATGCTGACGTGGGTGGCCAAGAATGTTGGGGAACGCTTCAGCATTTTGCAAGGACGACTACAAATTCGAATCCTATTTTGGGATGAATGAGTAAGGTGCCATACATTGCGTTAAATAATATCGTTCTACCGAACTTGTAACGGAAGACCCGCGTTTTACTTGTGATTTGGAGTGAATTAAACATTCCTAATGTGAAACCAACTTGAAATCATGTTTGCTGTCCAATTTGATAGTTAATTGATCATTGATTTGCCACATTTTTTTGAAAATACGTTTAATTCGAAAGTACATTTTAAGAAAACAATGTCTCACAATTTTCAATATGCAATGAAGATAATATATCCATGGGCCATCATTTCCATCACGTTAATTTTTCGTTTGTGGCATATTAAATATTTTACCACTGGCAGGTACTGTTCTCCCATATTCGGATTTTTCGGAATATGATTTGTGAATTCCACTTTCAAAAGATCGTTCCTGAGGCATTCATAAATGGCAATAAAGTGTTAATCTACAATGTAACAAACTGCATTATTTCGTATATTTGTTCTGTGAGGCGTTCGAACCTGAAAATATCAGTTGTCGAGATTTGTTCGCAATCGCAAGAGTTTCTTAACCGATTGCAAGGTTGGTTCCAAGAGATTTCAGTAATCCGACACTTTTACAAATCTCTTAACGGAGAAAACTTGCGGCGAGGTTAACCGAAATCCCGCAATTTGCGTGCTTCCCCGTATAATGAAACTTCACCCACCGCACGTCACTTAGGGACTCCGCCCCCCCCCCACTCGCCCACCCCGCGGTAATTACAGACGCATTGAGCGGCGTTTACGCGTGTCCTTGCGGTTGATGAAAGCTCGAAGGCGGCGTGAGAGAGGGAGTAGGGGGGCGTGGGTGGGTGGCTGCGGAAAGGAAGAAAGCCGACCCGCGGGACGAATGACCCAGCTAGTAGGCATAAGGAGGCCTCTGGCGCAACATCCGCCGCCACCGCCGCCTGGTGTCTAATGGAGGAACTAGGAAAAAGCGCCCCCCTCCGACGCGTCGTTCCGGCGTCTCAGAAAGAACAAGAAGAACGCCGCCTTTGTCTCGCAATGGGACGCGAGCTGTGAATGTTACTTCAGTTGCGTTGTTTGGACCTAATGTTTCTTTTTTCGTTGTAACATCGAAACTGTACGCTTATGTAGCATTCTTGTCATTGTTTTGTTGTGTTCTTTTTATACTTAGACCGGCTTAGTTTGTTCTAGAATGGAGACTTGTGTAAAGGTTTCTTGGGTAAAAGTTTAAAAAGTTTTGTCTGTGAAACACGTTCTTTGAAACATTGCTGACACTATTTCCTATTTCCCGATATATTTGCAAAGTTTCCTTGATCACACATATTATACACGTGCGGTAGTGTATTGTAGTGTTCCACTATCTTCACCCATTCATTTTAAGTTTCACCGTTCGTGATACAGTAATGCAAACGAAATTATTCTAAAAAAAACTAGCCCTTCACTTTGTGTAAAAACGAAACATTTCTCCTAAAAAAATTAAGTTTATTCAATAATGTGTCCAGAATAGGAATAGAAGGTATAATAAAAGAAATGCACTCCCCTCTCCCCCTAAGGAATATGCAAATTTGAGTCTGGGATAATACCGTTTGAAATAAGAGCAACTGGTCTTGTCCTCCTCACGAAATTATTCCAAAAGCTCATAAGTCAGTCATTGACAGCCCAATGAGACCTATAATATAAATAAAAATTTAATTAATAATAACACTAATACTGATACAAAACAAAAGTGAATATAACATATAAATATTGGTGGATAAGTGCACACGTATTGTATCTTCAGAAATCTTAGTTTCGAGAAAATAAAGCTCGAGCGTTTTTCATAGTGCAGTTACTTACGGAGCGGCAGTATTTGTTATCTGGGAAAAAGCATGATACCTCTTATATGCACCATATTTGTACACTAAGTCGATATGAAGAAGTCTCCTAAAGTTATATTACGATAAAAATTACATCTCTAACTCATATATTAGCATGACATAAACACATAACAATTGTGCATATCTAGTATCCATCATAGTGATTGTGAGCACACATGAGATTAATGAGCACACATAATGATTGTGCTCTAGGCTATCGATATAATACCATAATAAATGTAATATAATATAATGTAAGTGTAATTTAACATTAGCCTACCGTAGTAGAAACCTCGTCACTTAAAAAGAGATTAAGAGAGAAAAGGTTGCGACCGCTCCGCAGTGTTTACGTGGTCCTCGTGCCTTCGAGGAGGGCGGGGCGGGCACGGTGCGGGCGCGGGCGGTGGGCGCGGCTGGCGCGGCGGGCGAGGGGCGGAACCGGAGCGATCCCCATCGCGATGGGGCAGCCTCTCCGTTACCCCGCCGCCGCCGCCGCCGAGCGCCTTCGAAGAGGAACCGAACCGGTTCGGAACCGTGACGTAGGCCGCGTCATGCGCCGGCAGCGGCGGCCAGGGCCACGGCAGACACGCCCGCCGCTCCCACTCCCCGCCCCCCGTCCTCACACCCTCACCCGTCTGTGGGTGCATGGGCCCCGGGCCCCCTGAGGTGGGCCTCCTTTTTTTCGGCAACACCCAAATGTGCGTCAAGGCTGAGGGGTACGTCCGGGGAGGGATTGTGTAAGATGAGATCCCCGGTGGAAATTTCCAGGAAGCGGAGGTCGTGTTCGCGTGTCGTCTTGTGAGTTTTGCTATGATCATTTTATATAAATAAACTTAAATGGGATCATTAAAGAATGTCATGTCCAATGCAGATAATTTTATCTTTAAATAGTTAAATTTTGGGTATGTAGATGAGTAGGTAGATGACTAGCACTACTATTATAACTACAAATGCATTTAAGATTACTCACAGATGTCTCAATTTTGGTAATATTAATACTCGGAGGAGCGCTGGAAAGAATCTAGGATCTGCCATTCTAACCAAACGACTTTATCTGCGGACTGACGAGTGTCTTGTATGAACGTCCTAGCTGCGCAACTCACCACGTGATATGTCAGTGTTGCTCTGTCACTTCTTCGAGAGACAACCGAAACATCAACGAGCATTGTTCGTGTTGAATACAAATCAAATGTACACATATAGAGAACGCGGTGTATAGTAGAAGACGGGACAAAACCCAATCGTGCGACTGTCGTCTCACGCCTGTCACCTCGCGTCGATGCGAACTCACGCGTGGATTCGAGTCGACTGACGCATGTCCTTTCCTGCGATCGACGACGCACCGCGACGCACGACGCGTCGTCGTCCGCAGCGACTCGTTCATTCCTTTCGGAACCCCGCGACATCGCACGGCACCGCCCCACACCGCCCCACACCGCCCCTCACCACCTCGCACCGCCACGCCCCGCACCGCCCTGCCCAGCCCCTAGCGGTCTGTCGGTCGGTCAGGCACAATGGATGTTGAAATATCAGGACAGCCCACAACAGCGCGATAAAAGCGCGTCCTACCCCCTCACACTGCGCCGCCGTCCCCGCCGCTGTCTCTGCCGCCGCAATCTATGTCTTCTCCGCCACATTCCCACCTTCCTCCACCGCCGCCGCCGCCGCCACCGCCGCCCCCACCGCCCCCACCTCTACGGCCAGCACCATCGCTTGCCACCATCGCCGACATCACCATTTGGCGCCGCCGCCGCCACCATTTGCCAACATCGCACCACCATCACCATTTGCCGTCGCCACCGCCTCCACCTCCGTCGTCGCCACCACCGCTGCCGTCGGAGACTTGAATGCGCGAGTTGCGTTGTCCCCACGCGCACGAGGTTGACTCCACAAAGGCGGTTCCCAAAGTTGTTGGTTTGGCGGAAGGTGTGTCGCTTGGCAAATTCATCATGACTGTTCCAAAATAATGTGAGTCGGTTTTTTGCAAGTTTTTTGTGGACAAATGGCTTGTGGGCTTTTGATGGCCATCAAAAGAATAATTTTCAACAACTTGATGCATGAGTTCTGCATGGAAAGTGAAATCTATAATATACGGGGATTAGTGCGTTTTCCTTTGAACGCCGGTCGCAAGGCTTTAGAAACTTGTGTCCATTCCGTTGGTCGCAGGATACAGGACTTAAACCACCCGGCGTTTCAACAACATGTGTTAGTGAAAGGTCCCAGTGGAGTAATCTTCGTCATTTCTAGCCTTTTTCATTCATTATTTCTGTTGGTTTTACCATTTACAATACCCCTCCCCCCATTTGCGTCGGGAGTTTCTCATGACAACTTCCATCCAGAATAAATTTGTTGAATGCGATACTGTAGGCGAATATATTAGAAACTTGAAAGGATTCCCCAACAAGTATGTCCTAGATGAACTCGTGTTTTTCGTTTGTCTTTGTACGTGCATAAAATCTCACTTTTTTGTGAGATAGACAAATTATTTTGCATTATCAAGATTATCTGGTTTGGAGATTATTTCACTCACCAGGGTGGGAACTGAGACATTAGAATTACATTAAAATTACGGATTTCACTCACAAGAAAGCCATCCAGAATTTTACTGATAAGATACATTTTACAAACAGAGCAGAAATATTGAGGTTGTTCTGCTAAATCGCAGGGCAAGAGAATGGGATTAAACTTGCTGCTGAGAAATGATTTGCAGTATTACAATTCATCTCGATGAAATTTAATTTAATTATGAAGAAATATAGTAACAAATGGTAAATACTTGTAGTTAAAACAAATAGTTTAGTCTTTATTATATTCGGTTATTGAAAGGTTTGTGAAATAATCCAGGACAAATGTGTTTTGATTAGTTTACCTAGAGTTTATGTCAAATCAATTCAATTTATAAGTTACATTGCTTTTTGTTCTTCTAAATAACATCTTACAAAGGATCATTTATTGTACTTCTGTTTTGCCGTATCTTTAGTTTGAATGATGGTCTTCGAGAAATGAAAGAACGTAAGAGTTGTAGAGACTCAAGAGAATTTATCATGTGCTCTTGAGGGTAAAAAAAATATTACCAATTCAAGAAACATCTTGAAAGCAAATGCAAGACAAACTTTCCAGAAATTCCGGGCAAATTTTTTAAAGTATCACTTTCTATGATCATGAGGTCAGAGTATTCTTTGAAGTGAGGTTTAAGTGGGCAGAGCTGGTGCATCCGCAAAAGGCAATCGTACTAATGGTTCTGCGAAATTTCTTGGGTAGATTTCATCGTTTTACTTCTTGGAAAGCATTTGTGGTCAAGAAATTGCGACTCGAGTGTGCCAAGAAGTTAAGATAAGTTTCGAAAGTTAAGCCACAAGTATTGGGACTCTCGAATTAATGCGTTGGCACAGCATTGTAATATCTTAATTTAATAATAGCGACATATAACAGTTCAAAAGCAGGGATGCACGATTACAATCATTTTTGCTGGTGCTTCTCTGAGAGCGGAAATTTATAAACAAAGAATATATTCTCACAAATGTAAGAAGCGCTGGACACAATTCATTTACATTTTTTTTTTTTTGTAAAATGTAATATTAGTTAAAATATGAATGATCATTTCCTCTTTGGAAGATATGCAATTGAATTATTTTATGTCAGCCCAAGTGACATTGTATATAGTTGAATAAACACAGTTTGTCTACTTACACAAGCTACAATAGTTGCAATAAAATTTAACTTTTCAGTGCCATGTCTCTTTTGGAGGCGCCAAACTATATTCAGCATGCTTTTGATGACGATAAGTATAAAATGACAACATGGTAGGAACGTGAGTTCACCGTGTGGAATAACAAACCACATAGCATTATGGGATTTTCATGACATTACGTTGTTTTAATTCGTCTATGAAACCTCAAAAAATGAAATCATCCAAACAGTCGAGGGGGAAGAAACGGTGTGTATTTCGGGAGAGTATTTCATTATTGCAAATCACTTACCTAACGTAATGGCCTGCTGTCCAGATGCACGCATGTAGTGCCCTGTTATCCATCAGAAAAGTGCAGTTTGTGCATCGTTGTTATATATAACATTCTTTAACACGTGACGTCACTATAGTGACGTTCAAGCTCCCTATTGGATGACCGGGAGCCTGAACTTGAATCACACAGACACTGTTGACGTGACAACATACTTAATGTTTTAATCGAAGTAATATACAATAGACTCCGGTTACAGTGAACTCGTATGTAGTGAACCTTCGGTTGTAGTGAACTTAAGTCACTGGTCCCATTTCATTTACATTACAAAAAAGGATAAGAAGATTCGGTTATAGTGAATCTGAACCTTCGCTATAGTGAGCGTAGGAAATAAATCCTGGAAATTAATTAGATCTCGCATGTTATAAGACAAGAAAAAGGACCTTCGGTGTGTGGAATGGGTGTTTCAACTGTGGAGGAGAGATTGAAAGGAGTCAAGACTGCATTACGATACTTAGAGGACAATGCAGAATCAAGTAAGGAGAGACCAGGAACTCTAGAGAAGGATGTAGAGAAATTACTTATGAAAAATGTACGAAACAATTGAAAATAATTGTTTTTTAAAGACAAATAAAGATATTGAAATTTTCAGTTCCAGCTGATAATGAATTTTACATTATCTCTTTATTAATTTTATCACTATATTAATAAAATAAGTAACTATAGAGAAATTATATTTAATAATTTTGACATAATCGGATATTGTGAACCTTTGATATGGTGAACCGAATATGTTATACTGCGATTTTTCTAACTCTTGCCTCTCGAGCCCCTATGGCCACGATGGAATATCACACGACATTTCGCGCCTTTCTCGGTCCTGCCGCTAGGAGTGACATGATCGCAATCACTGCTTGATACGGTCGGGATCATGCGATACCTAGCGGCGCGACTGAGAAAGACACGAAGTACCGTGACATATTCCATTGTGAAGACAGGCCTTCAGAGGCAGAGTTAGAAAAACCGCAGTATAGTCCTCAGAAGTATACTTTAACCGGAGTCGACTGTATAATGCCAGAGTTACCTCGTCCCGCGCTGCACCAGATCCCCGTGGCGTGGCCCAGGCAGCGCATGCGCAGTCGCCGCGGGCCGCTACGCAAGGAGGCCGCGAGCAGCGCGGACCGCAGCGTGCGCCAGCGCAACGCGGGCGGGCGAGCGCGCGCGGGCGCGTTGCGCAACGGGCGGGCGGGCGGGCGGGCGGCCCCGCAGCACGGCACGGCGCAGGGCGTTGCGCACGCCGCGTGGGAGCACGGACACGCGCGCGCACACGCGCCCGGACGCGAGCACGGGCACGGACCCTGCAGTTCCCGCGCCGACGACGCGACTCTGGGGCGTTGTCAATGACGTTGCCGCACCGTGGTGCAAGACATGAAGGAACTTCTTGTTTGGACGCTCGGCCAGGTTTGACTTGTTATAATGCGGTTGGCACTTTTAATTTGAGCTCCCTCGGAAATAAAAACAGTTTTCGAATTAACGAAAATTTGAGAAAGACAAGATTCGGAAAAGAGTAATTTATAAAGGAATTTAATTCTTGCCAAAACGGTTCTTTACAAATGCCAAGATTACCGATTGTCTCGATTCCAATTCGCGAGCACTTTTTTTTTCTGAGGGATATTGCCGCCGATTTCACTATTCGCACACGTTGTAAATTTGCCAAATATGTACTGTGGCAACTATTGTGTACCAATGTATTCAACATTGAAAGCATCTTGCCCCGTAATCCTCCTCCAAATTAGTTTTCAGCAAGGTAATGCTTTTCTCTTTTCTAAGAATTTTGACATAATAAGAACTCTTCTTTGCTTGAAAATCCATGAAATCGCGCCTTAAACATTTGTTGCCCTTAATAAAATTCTAAAACCATTGTATATACCTCTTTCACTTTCGTTTAAGTAAGGTTTTCCATTTCTATCCCCAAACAGTTTCTAAGAAATAGTTTCTAGGTTCTCTGGATCCGAAGAAAGAGAGGAAGTTAAACGTATTTGATCTGAAGTAGGTGGATGAGGAATGCAAGTAGTTGTGAAGAAAATCCACTAACAGTGGGAGCGGAGGAGGGAAGAAGACAGAACGGATTTGGTACATCCAGCAGACACATTGATTTACAAGATACGACATACTCGATTACCGAACATAGGTGAAGATGGAAACACGTGCCTTTGTCTTTCTTTGGCAGATGATGACGGTGACGGTTAATCTTTCAGTGCACGTCGGATAGTAGGGTGATCATGAGGATTGAACGATGATAAAGAACATAAGCGTAACTAAGCAGGAAGAAGATGAGCCAGTTGCCCCCTCCCCTCCTTTATATTTCAAGATTCACTGAATTTTCGTAACTCTATAAAATGTATTAATGTGAACCCAATCGTCAATCGTTTCGTTTGCAATAGAATAATTACAAGAAAGTAGAAAAATGTGAAAAAATAATTCCGCTACGCAGAGAATTCGAAAGAGGTCCGCTTTCCAATTCACGAAATAATTTCCCAACATTTCTCGGAAGCGCCACATCGGACGCCGTGTCTTGCAAGCGAAGGCAGCGACCTTCCGAAAGGAGCTTCCAGGGAAGCGTTTTGATCTGCGGGCGTTCCCAGTTGCCTCAGTTGACCGTTCGTCGCACGTCTCGCGGTGCGATCTCCAAAGCGCTCGTCACAACTCGAGAAATAACTTACTATTTTCGATATGTAGGGCGTTGGAGACTTCGAGTTGCCCCTCTTGAGTGGGAGAATTCTTTGTAGGAGAGTGAGTGGACGGGGGTAGAGAGGGGGTGGCGTTTTTCCACTACTATAAAAATAATAATAATAATAATAATAATAATAATAATAATAATAATAATAATAATGCTCTACCAACTTCGAAATATCTTTTATTTCATATTTAAAATATTGAATGAATTTTGTATTGTTTTCATTTGCCCCAAAGTTAAGCCCTTGATGATGACGAGAGGGAACTTGCTATGCATGGGGTTCAGATGAAATACATAATGGTATGGGAAAGCCAATCACGCACGCGAGCTCCGTCAAGCGTTGGTGATCCAAATTGCAGCGACTATCTGCGAATCATGAATTGTAGTGTTCATCTCAGTGGGTTAATCTAAATAAACTTTATTGAATTATGTATTCGATTTTTTAGTTAATTTTCTTTGTCCAGATTTTTAAGACAGTCTTACTATATTTTGATGATCAAAAGGTTGATAAGAGGCCATCTATTATAAATTTGGAATTTTATTTCCCTCGACGTTTCGAGGAGCACATTTCCTCTTTAGGAATCTGACTAAAATACAGAAATACTTAAATGTTTAGTTACAATTGAGGTAATAATACAATTTGTTGTAAATGTAATAATTGTATACCAGGTACAAATGAACTGACCTTAATCATTGATTTTTGAACTCATTGGTAATTTTAAAAAGTGCTCCTTGAATCGTCGAGAGAAATAAATTCCAAATTTAGAATAGATGGCCTTTTGTTAACTTTATGATCATCAAAACATATAAGACTGTCTTAAAAAACCGGACAAAGGAATATAATTAAAATCCAAAAACAGAAGATATAGGAATAACCTAAATAATATATTTATTGAATTATGTATTGGAATTTTCCGGGGGTGCCATCCATTTTCTTTGGTTTCGGTGTCGGAGAGGACGGCGGTGCCACCAACGGCAACAGCTTCCGTGCCGTACCGCCTCCCTGCTGCCCGGCCCGGGGGCTCCCCAGGGGGCGGCAAGGCAAGGAGAGGCGAGGCCTTTGCCCTCTTTCGGGTGGGCCTCGAGATGGGACGTCGCCCGCCCGCCCTGCCGCCTGGCCGCGCGCCTATCGCACGCGCATCTCGCGCAGGCGCAGGAATTCGCTGGGATTCGGACGCGCGCGGAATGCGAGTGGGACCTGCGAAGAGCGCCCTGCGCTCGGTTGCTCTATTCTGTACTTCGGTTTTTCTTTCTTGGCGCACAGGGGTGTGTCAATAAAATGGAATATCTCACGGTATTTCGGGTCGTTCTCAGTTGTGCTGCTAGGAGTCGCTTGATCGCGACTGTCTCGAGCATTGCTGGTGATCATGCGATTCCCGGCGGCACAACGGAGAACGACGCAAAATACCGTGAGATATTCCATTTTGATGACACACCCTCGTGCGCCTAGAAAGAAAAACCTATGTATACGTAGTCGGTAATCTTTTGTTTATTTATGAGAATGGTTAATGGTTGTTTTGGTCATTTTAATTAAAGTCCTAGTTTGCCAACGTTTCGGAGCTTTTTTTTGTTCCCTCCTCGGTGCTTTCTAAGGTTGAATATTGAAGAGCGTTATTCAAAACATCAACACATGGCATCAAGTTTTTTTTATTGGTTATTGCGGGTTGCGGTAACCTTTTGGTCGTTAGGTGACCCTCCATTCTGTCTTTATCTCCATGGCGGTCATAGTTCACAAGCAACAACGTTGCCTCTGCTGCTTCGTAGACAGGGAAAGCACATGGTTCGAGGCCCGAATATTTTATGTTCACCACATATTGTGTATTGAAAACTAGCTACATTGAATTCAGCTACTGCCTGAAAGAGAATGTTTGCGACGGACTCTGATCGTTATGTTTCCTGTGGTTTCTATGATGGTACCACGCAAATGCCAAATCTAACAAACGAGATACGGACCCCGCGCGATATTACCTCCCTCGTCTTTCTTCCTTTCTCTTCTTTTGCACGCGCACACGCACACACACACACACACACGCACACACACACACACGCACGCACACGCACACACGCACGCACGCGCGCGCTCACACACACGCACGCACACACACACACACACGCACGCACACGTGCGCGCGCGCGCACACACACACACGCGCGCGCACACACACACACACACGCACACACGCGCACACACACACACACACGCACACACACACACACACACACACTTGCACGCACTGTGAGGAGACCCTTTTGGAGCAAAGACCATGCCCTACCAGGAGAGGTGCTCAGTTGCGAAACAATTTGAAGGGGGGGGGGAACCCCCAAGTCTACATGCATGTCGGCACGGTATCTGCCGTTCATACCAGCCAAAAATAAACTCTGCTTCCCCCGAGAAATGACTTGCTCTAAAATTATGGGACTAATGAGGTAAGACGCCCCCGGAATCAGTATACCTTTTCACGGCTTTTCGGGACGTACCATTCCTGTGCCTTCCATCACCTAGACGTGTTTCGGATCCGTGAACCTTCCAGTCAAGTTGCTCGCTGCAGCTTGAAGTTAAGGTCCTGAACGATGTTGGCTACCTAGATCGGCACGTGATAGGAAACATTTTCATGCTCTTTGAAGTTATTGCGGAAGGTTCTGCGCAAATAACTGAAGATATTATTTGCCAAGTTTCGTAAAAGTGAAGATTTGATAGTACGATTAATTGACGGAAAATCACCTCTGGAATTGCTGATGCTTGCATGTTGTCCCGTATGGGATTTCAACTTAGCTTTGTTACTCTCGGGTTTATAAGTTCTGATCTTGATTTCCGGATGTGGGGTAAAAGAGTAATCCCATATCCCGTGCTCGTCATAGATTAATAATTGAGAGTCTAATAAGGTAAATGGCTGCAATGCGTTTTCATGGAAGTAGATAAATGCTTAGTCGTACCTTGCATCTGTGTACTGGTTCTCCGCGTGCTCGGTGCAATGTTGATGGCGTCCTAAACAGAAATTGAATTTTATTTATCTTGTGTGTTTTTACATTGCAATCGCCATGTACAATTCCAGACTTGGAGACTCCTTATCAGACACGAAAATTAAATTTACTCTTAATGTTATTTGATTGAATGTGATTGTTTTTAATACAGAGCTTTCCATATTCTTGCTCATTCAAGCCAAAACAACAAATATGAGTTAGCTTCCCCGAAAATTTGATTATTTTCGTTAGAGTTCTCATGATGAGTCGATCAAAAACTATTTTGAAACATCTGAGATATTCCATAAACTGTCCAGTATTTTGATGTTATTCTCTGAGGTATAAAGTTTCAACGGTAGAAGCGAAATATAAATGCGTACGTGGTAGCAACTACAGTGGCCTGTTTTTTAAAATTGTATCATTAACACGTACACGTTGTTGTTATTATTGTTATTATTATTATTATTATTATTTTCGTTATAATAATTAATTCCAGGTCTAGTATATATTTCAAAAGTTTCTTAGTCTAACCACAAGAGAAATAAAAAAACTCTCGCGATTTTAATGAATCAACGGATACGTCTGTTTGCGACTGCGTAATTATTAGCTCCCCATATACAGTAGAAAATGAAAATATTTATGGTGCAGGATGTGGATGCTGCATCCAACGTGTTGCATCATCTGGATTCTCGTACCAGCCTTCTCATCGTGTATCAATGAGCTGAGACAGATCCTGCTTTCCCTCTCCATGAAGACGTGAAACGAGAAGATGAGAATAAGCGCCTTACTGATGACGGGGCACTACGAAGGCCTGTTTGAACCTAAAGAATATAGTCGAAACGAACTTGTGGAATGTGTCATCTGTCATGCACTTTCACGTTCAGAGAAATATTCCGACGAACATTCGGGTTTTTATGTCAGGCGAAGAAAGAAGGGTCTATGAATTTAATATCGGACACCCTCGGACATTCCACATCGTTTCTCAAGAACTCGTACAATTATAGAACAGGTATTCTTGAATGCCAGTTGAGGAATATTAATAAATTTTATGCAAATATCTGTAAGCTACTCCAGAAAGCATCACGTATATATTAGAAGTAGGAATTACCAACGGTGCGAATTCCGACTCCCGTTATTTGAAGTGTAAGGGTGAACGCAGCTTGTGGGAAAGGCGTATTTACACAAGGAAAACGAGGAATTGGCAGAGAAACACAAACTGCCAAACGAAATGTCACGGTGAACGAAAAATCTGCATGCGGAGGGTGGGGACTTGGAAGTTTATTGGTCAGGTACTTAATGACCTTCAGGCTGCGCACAGCTGTCGACATGCAGCAGATACGTAGCACAGTGATTTTGATCCACTGATACCATTAGGAAGGTGGATATTTGTTTTCCACTGAGTGGATTTCAGCCTCGTAATTTGTTGTTTTTTTTATGATGCTTAGAATTGTGTTGTAGGGAATTCTTCTAAAACCTCTTAATTGAATCTTAAGGAACACTTTTTAATTAAAAATACTTTGAGGCGAATCCTATATTACAGAGGGTTCATGTGGTCAGGTTTCACGTACTATTGAAAAATTTACTTCTAATTGGCTCGAACATTTCCCATAACCATTCTCTGCTTAGAGGGTTTAGGACTTACAATGTCATTGATCAAACCAACTAGATTGACATTGGTAATGGGGTGAGACTTAATAACTTATTGGAAATGATGTTTGAAAGAGAACACTGAGAACAATCATATTCCTTTTCTCAAGCAAATAATTTATTACTGCAGTGTATGATTTCTGGAAGAAACAGTTCAGCAAGTGTGTGTGAATGCTTTCGTTGTGTGCGAGACGACCGTTTCATTAACTCTAATAACAAAATGTAAAAATATTGATTTTCAAAGTGAATAGAAAATATAAAACAATAATGAAACCCACTTGAAGATGTGGGATAAACATATGTACCCAATTCATTGAGGAAGCAGCTCTGGCCCAGTTTGCGCTAGGCGAAGTGCGGTACTGGACACACACGTTACTTCGTTGGGCTCTAAAATAAGTGGTAGAGGCGGAAAGTCTTGAAGTAGCTCTCGGCGCGTAGGAGCTTTCACGAGCGGGGCCCGCTGAGGAATTATCTTGTTCCCGAGGCATCGCTCCTTCCCCGACGCGCGCTCCACCGGCTTGTCGATTTAGCGCTTCATACTTGAACCGTCACCTGCCGCGTGCACGCACCGTAAAGATGCTGTACAAGACGGCCGACTACTCCGCGCGCGCTGTCGGTGAAATGGCTTATTCCCTTGCGAAGGAGGCGACGGGGCCAGGAAGGGAGCCTTCGTGGAAATATTTTCTATTTTGTTGATACCTACCACTTTTGAGTTTTACTATCCATGTACTCTCTGAATCTGAATCAGTGAAATTGTCACTGATTCAATCAGTGAGAGCCGAAGTCACTGATATCTTGAGTCGAAATGTGTAATTTCGCTGACAATCAGCGAATATTCGAAGTTTTTCATAATGACCGCCAGCATTTCACTGTTCGTCAGTGGTAAAGTGCCGCGCCACCATCGCTCACTGATCGTTCAGTCGTCACGTTCAATTAGCACAGTTTTCACTGATTCAAACAGTGAAGTTTCATTGATTCAAACCGTGGACCCAATTTTCTCTGATTTGTTCAGTTCAATTCACTGATTGTCAGTGGCACGGTGGTTAGTGTTAGTCAGTGGTCAGTGTCAGTGACATTCACTGACACCATCAGTGAATAGTCACTGTCAATCAGTAGTTTTTCACTGATTCAGACTGAGAGTAAGAATGTGTGAATGCTGAAGTGTTTTGTGGTATCGTCTATGTGTAGGTCTATTATGTATTCATGTACTATACATACATGTATGTACTATAAATACATACTATCTTGCGTGTACAGATCTATAATTAAGCTTATATGTGAATTTCCATTACAGTCTTTTCATGTTTCGAACTGTATTTTAATGAGACTAGTTTCAACATTATATTACAAAATATATCACAAACTTATTTCTTAATTCTTAATAATTTCGCTCTTTATTACAAATCTGCGTATGAATGTTCAATTGCAGCAAATTGTTAGTCGTGTTTCAGATACATGATATGCGTGAGGTGTATGCAGTTGGAAAAAAGAAAGTGGACGTATTGTCTCCCAAGAATTTCAATTTCAAATTCAAAAGCTTAGTCGCAAGAGCACTTGGCTAACTAGATTCGCTGCCTGCAAACACACCATTGTACTTCGTTTTCTGTTTTTATTAAACCACTTGTGTTGATGGATTGTAGAATAAACCTTGGCTTTCCGTTGCGCACACCGCCACCATTACGTGATGAAAACATCCAAATCTCTGGGGGGATTTGAATCCACAACCCTAACGCATAGCTGTCAACTTTTGCACTTATCGTCGTCTTAGAATGAACTCGGCTTAGAAATACCTCGTATTTCAGACGATACAACTTTTACAGTAGTGAAAAAATGTTTTCCACGTCATATGGTTGCCCAGCAATACACCTGTATGACTTAATTTTACTTCTAGAGTGAAGAGCAAGATGATTATTGTTCTATTGAGTGACTACTATTAAGAGAAGAGAAGTTCCACCTAACAAGCATTATTTTTTTATTTACAGGCTTTGCATTCTAATCATTGTTATGTTTATATCGGCAGAAACGATTGCTAAATAATTAAAGACATTAAAAAACATGAAAACGTGACTATAGTTATCATTATATCTAAATCGTCAATCACCTAGCAACTCATCTTTCCATGTTCTCTTCAGAGCAACAACAGTAGCAGGCGCGGCGACCGAGCCTTTCCACCGACAGGGAAATCGACGTCGCGGTGGAGGTCGAGATATCGCGGCGGGCAGAGCGGCTCTCGGGGATTTATCGGCCGCGTGTCCTGAGCACACGCGCGCGCGCATGAGTGAAACGCGTGGCATTTTGCCGGGGCGCGGCGGCGGCGCCGTCCCATAACTCGCGCCGAATCGCAGCGCGCTGCTTTCGGGGGCCTTCCATCGCTTTCCACCGGACGGACGCTCCCCCGCGCCCGCCCGCACGCCCGCCCGTTTCGAAATTCCCAGATTCACGAACGCGGGCATGAAAGTGGGCTCGCGGGGGATTTATTCGGACTGTAAATGGCCGAAATGGCAAACGCCTCCGTGGGTGGGAAAGAGTACTGGTCTGATTTAGGCCTTGGCAAACGTAGTTGCTAAGAAGTAGGAAAAGGGTAATTTTTTAGTAAAGGTATCCCACTTCATACGTCTGCAATTTATTAACAATTTATTTCAATGTTATGCACAAACAAAAATAATAAAAAGCAACACTCAAATGGGAAATTCTGAATATGCAATTGAAACTGGCCTAATAGTTTTATTCTATTTCTAACGTTGATATTATATTGAATTTAATGTACTCTAATTTGTTATTGGATGATTTATTGAATCGTCCAATCATCCATTTATTGAATCGCCGTATGTAAATTGTGAACCAAATGATCTCTTCGTCTTTTCTTGCAAAACTTTCTTTCTCATTCTACATATAAATTGGGGACCAAACCAACCTAGGTAAGGAAAAGTATGGAGCAAGTAACCACGTTAAGGTGGCCGCCGCCGCTACGCTGCTGTACAGCTTTTCCATGTGCCTTATTGAAAATTTTTCAGACTCGATTCTATATCAAAATGGAACGCAAAGAAAACACTAAAAGTGTGTCCAAATTTCATGTTGAGCGTTATAGAATATTAGCTGAGTAAAAGGAAAAATATAAAAATGGCAAGATAAGTAGAATTCGATCAACGAATGATTCAATTGAATGAAAACCAACTTAAACCAAACCATAATTCGAAAGAAAAATGCCAATCCGAAGACTGGAAAATTGGGAAGGGAGATGTGTTTTAAAAATAATGTCTATGAAAATGTTCTTCGAAACTTGTCACCTTCCACTTTTACCTGGAAAGAGATTAGATAGGCGGTCCCCAATTTACGTATGCCTGTCTGAGGGTTGGTACCCAATTTGCATGTGGGTTATTTTCTTGCTGGTCCCCCATTTACGTACGCCGGAAACTGATGCCCTCTCCAAGAAAATAATTGTTTCAGTCATTATTTTAATTATTTGATTTGGAGGCTGTTGACAAAACGGCTCCCCGGTAATTGGCAACGAAGTTAGCATTTGTTGAAATACTGTAAGTACTAAACATACATTAAAACTTTCTTTTATTTCAAATCCAAAGTATCTTCTCTCCCATTTCCACTCAGAGTACGTAACACACATCGTAATGACCTCTATAACGATATTCTTCGTGGGTGCAAATTACATAGAAGAGTGGGAAAGTCAGAGTACAGGGTTCACGTAACTTTCACCGATATAAATTCCAGTCTCGAGTCTTGTAAGTATGAAATTAAAAAGTAATCGGCATGTAGATTACGAGGTGATTAAAGTGCGGAAATCGACGAAGACTTGAGTGCAAACACGAGCAGTGGGATCGACAGTTATTTATTGACTGCGTGAACTTTTCTGATCATACCAAGGTAGCCAGACATGTGGTTGTGGGTAGGAACTGGATGCCGATCTCAGAGGTAATAGGCATATTTGTCTGAGTCTTTTACTAAATTGTGGATGTTAGGGAGTCAAAACTACTTTGTAAGGTCATGCATGTTTTTCTTTCTGGCTTTCACTTTCTCCAAAATATCTGTCGCCTAACTCCGGAATTCCACAAGGGAGTTACATGTAGAACACGCCCAGTAAAGAAACTAAAGTAAGGTTTTAAAATCATGTTACTAGGATTTCTTTACCATAACGAATGTTGTGTGTCAAATATTGTATAGTTACACCTGGAAACCAAACCACCGAAATGACAACAAAGTTATTTTCGAGATTTTATACATTTCATTTCACATCGTTAGTACGCCTCCATGTAGTACGTTTGTCCGTAAATTGTTATGAATGTCTCAAGCAGTAGTTGCAGGTCAGTGCCTGACATACTGTCCACGTAGGAAAACAAGATTATGATTTAAAGTTGTTAACTCATTGTCAATGCCAGAAAAGATATATTGACGTGTAAAAGGATTTTGACCATAATTGCCTTGTTTCACGTTTATATGCCCACATTCTCTGAAGTACAATTGTTCACATCGATATTTCAAATCTGAAGTTGTTTTTTTTTAATTGGTTGCTTCATGACGAGTTGCCGAGAGGAAATTTGGCGTTTCAAGATTGAGGTAAAAATTGAGTATAGGAATCGTAACCGTCGAACCAAGCGTGACGCATCCACATGGTGGAAACAACAACCCGTATGTGGGATTCAAACTCACTACCTCTAACCTGTATTTGCTCTCGGTGAACTGTCACTTCCGAGACTTTGTCAGCTGGCTCTACATTTCCTTTGGCAGATGGAAAATTCATTTCGCGAACGATTTTTTCGGTGATCTTAAATATTTTTGACCCTGTCAAAATAATAGTCCTGTCCTGAACCGAAAATACATAAAACAAACTCTACATTAGCACTTGTCTGAAGGAAAATTCAAGCGACCTTCTCCTTATATCTATTTTTCTGTGGTTTCTCCGGTCAATACCAGGTGAATGCGAGAGCAGTTAACAAACGGGCCACGGACCGTCAGCAATGTTCCTTTCCTCACTCGTGTACCCTGCTGTTCCCAAGTACACCGACACACACACACACACACACACACACACACACACGCGCGCGCGCGCGCTTACATGGACTACTCTATGACACATATCGCGAACCAGACGGGAGCATAGAGGTTGTCCCGTCTCGGGAGGTGCCTCGTTGGGAGATATAGCGGGAGGGGAGAATCCTCGCAAATCGACGTCGCCGGATCTGATATTCAAGCGGGGGAAAAGACACTGTCACATAGCGGGAAAAAGCAAGTGACTACGGGCCTTAGCAGTTGACGTACCCGATAACACAAAATTATCGCCCAATGAATCAATCAATCGAGAACCCGAGTACCTACTGACCGATTAGGTACGATTAGAGGATGTCGGGTGCGCCGTGCCCTTGACCTTTCGCAGACGGTGTCCTTCTTTCGCCTCCAGGCTGGGAGCGCTCCGAGGGCGAGGCGAGCGCGTGGGGCGCGACGAACCAGGCGTCGCCGGGGGGGAGGGCACGGCGGCGGCGGCGGCGGCGGGCGGGCCCCCGGGGGAGGCGAGGTATTTTTACCGCGACGACACGTGGGCCCGCACGTGTGCGCGCGCGGGGGTATTCTGGGCGCCGCCGGTGAATGGGATCCGGGAGCCACCCGCACGGCGCAGCCGGCTCCACCCGACCCCGCCCCGCACCGTCTGGCCACAGCCGCCCCACGGTGCCCGCCCCACCCTTCCTTCTCCGCCCCCTGGCCCAGCTCGCCCCGTCCCGTGCCCCACCCCGCGCCCCGCCTCGCACCTCACCCCGCGCCCCGTCCCGCACCCAACCCCGCGCCCCGCCCCGCACCCAACCCCGCGCCCCGCACCGCACCCGCCCCGCCCCGCCCCGCCCCCGCCCCGCCCCCGCCCCGCCCCCGCCCCGCCCCCGCCCCCGCCCCGCACCCGCCCCGCCCCCGCACCCGCCCCGCACCCGCCCCGCATCCGCCCCGCACCCGCCCCGCACCCGCCCCGCATCCGCCCCGCCCCCGCCCCGTGCCCCGCCCCGTGCCCCGCCCTGTGCCCCGCGCCATGCCGTGCCCCGCGCCATGCCGCGCCCCGCGCCATGCCCCGCCCCGCGCCGTCTGGTCACAGCCGGCCCGCGCGGCCCCGCCCCACCCAATTCTTCGTCCCCTGGTCCGCCTCGCCCCGCCCCGCGCCGTCTGGTTACAGCCGCCCTCGCTTCTTCTCCCCACCCTTCCTTCTCCGCCACTTGACCCACCTCGCCCCGCTTCGGACCGTCCCACGTCGCCCCGCGCCACCGCACTCCGCCTCACTCTGCACCGCCCCCACACCAGCTGAGGGGTGTGCTGCCGCCGGCGCCCGCTTGCACGCAGCCCGTCTCCGGCCCGGCCCGGCGGCGGTGGCGGCTGCGACCAGACGGCGGCGCTTGACGAGGGCGTCTGGGGAGCATCCTTCCGTGCACAGCGTGCTGGGCTGGCTGGGGATGGGGACGGCGGTTGCTTATGTACGGCGTGCACTCTCGATGGGGTGACCTGGTGTAGAAGCCCTGCGTGGCCTACTAGTCCACTTGTACAGCACCAGGGGGATTTTACTCCCCTGGGTGAGTACCTGAGAGCAGTGGCTCTTATCCTCACCCCTCGCGGGGTGTACAAGTACATCGGTGGACTGGGATCCGGATACAACGAAACTCGATGCCGAAACGCGGTAATCTCGATACGCACATCTACCCAAACCCCTTTCGCCAGCTCGAGCCTACAAACCTTTCGGGTTGGTACCGGAGCTGTTACACAGTTTACTGTGTTCGGGACACGTCCCTCCTTAATACCCATGAGTGCTGGGCACTGCCCCGACGGAGCAAAGAGCCCAACTGGAGACTACCCAGGGAGCAGGGAAACCCCAATCTGTCTCCTCACTTTCATCTACCATTGCTAACGATGCATCACCGGCGATCTTGGCACCGGGAGGCTCCATTTCCCAACCATGACTTCTCTCCGGGGGAGGGGAGCACAATACAAGCCCATGGCGCCAACCTCGCCCGCGGGGAGCTGTGGTATTGTGTTCAGGCTGTTCACCTTCATCCTTTGTCAGCCGGAGTTCAAATCTCGGTCGATTCGTTTGCGATGTCTTGGCACGTTTTCTCGGGACACTCGCGGTTTCCCGCCTCTTATTTCAGCATATACATTTTCAATTATATCACACCCTATCGCTAACCCTTGGAGCCATACATCTGGGGCAAGTTCGAAATGATTTAAATATTGAGGATTATAATAAAGAACACGAGTATACATTTCCTGACCATCTGTGTAAAGTAATGTAATTTGTATTTCCATACACTAATACTCGATGATCAATGCTGCCGGAAATGGTCGCTTTTGACGTGAAACACTGGCTGTGATGGCATGATGGCTTCGTGGCGGTATGTGGTACCTCTCCAGCAAGTCAGTCGGTCGGCAGATCCTAGAGTTAACCAATCGTTGGGGGATTTTCAACACTAGTTACATAGCAGAATCCAATTCAAACTCTGGACAAGAATTCTAGCGATCGATAGTTTCCGACATCTACGTGAAAATGTTCGTAGGAAACCACGGAGACAACCGATGGAGCAGCCCACTGTAGAATGCTCTGCAAGCAATGGTGTCGGATTGGAAAGAACTTTTAGCTGTTTATTTCCCGCTGGCCCCGTACTTAGAATCTTCAGTCTCCGAAACTTCGTATTCGCCGAAGTATTTGCAGGTTTTCTCGTACATTAATGCTATCGAAACCGTTGACATCCATGATAAATGTGTACTATATTGAGGTTTACCAAATATAAATATTTTTAAAAACATTTATGAGATTATGAATATCTGCTGCGGGTAATTCCAAATGCCTGTCTGATGCAGCGTGTTCAGTCTTTAGGTAAAATATAAGCTTAAAACTGTTTAGACGGGACCGCTCGATCGTTCAAGCGCAGAAGGTGTTGAGGGCAGTAATGAAGAAAAATGTGAAAGTGGTAGATTCATTTACCGGCGGAACGACAATGCACGAATCAATTACTCTCCAGTCACGATTCCCATTGAATCCCATTATTCAATGTTTTATTTTAAAAGAAGTTTTTGGAAAACGCAAATATTCAAATAATGAAATATTATTTGATTATTATTTGAAAATTATTAAAATTATTTGAAAATTAAATATTCGCTGTTGGAAGTTCCTTCATTATTTCAGTTTGAAATGAGTTGTTCAAAATAGCATCACCCGACTTTCCGCTTCCTTCGCTCTGTTAAATCTACATCTGCACGTTGCCGGGATATGTATTAAGGGAGTAGTGTGTTTTCTGGTCGGAGCGCAATCAATGTTTACTTTGCTGGCGGTCGTAATACTAGTTTATAAGGCCGCTACTGTTAGTCTTTCCATTTTATCGGTTACCGTGTATATTAATCTAAATGGCAAACCTTCCGGGTAATAATAAATGGTGCTCATAATGTATTTTGTTTTCTATTTATGCTATTGCATTCCAATAATGTAAACAATAAGCACATTTAACCGCATTTTCTTTCGTGGATTGAATTAAAATAATAACAGTTTATAAAGAGCAGTTTCGTAAAAGCGTAATTTGGATGGTTCTTCCTGGTTTTTGGTTTGAATCCCGACGTATTTTCGAATTTTAAACGGCGTCTGGATTTTTACGATTTATCAAACGCCTGCTGTAAGCAAATCGTGCGCGTTCCTGGTACTGCACCCCTATTTTGTTATTGCTGTGTCTTTCCAATAGCTGTGCGTTTACTGGAGCTCGCTTCCTGAAATTCGCTTCACTTTCTCCCCCGAACACTGTGGCATAAAACACCGTTCACCATTTTAAATGCAGAACCGTTACAATACGATGGAACGATCTCTCTGGTGGAGTGGCCCTAAACGAGAACATTTCCTTGCTGGAAGTGCCTTCTGCGGTGGGCGAGGTGAAAGGCGGGGCGGCCGCAATGAAATTTAATTGTACTGTTTTTAGAGTGCGCGTAACTGAAGTGTGTGGCAGGTTTGGCATCTGCCGTCCGTCTTTTCGCCCAAAGAAAGTTCTTGGTTCGTCGGCCGGTCGGCGAGTGTCCAGGGCCCTTATTACCGAAGCAGTGAAAGTGTCGCTCTCGAGGTAAGTCGCAAAGGAAATGGATTCGCTTCCTTACGTGCGTTGAACACGAGAGTGTCTGATTTGGATTGGAAAGTGCGGAGGAGGGGGTACCTCTTACAGTTTCTATTTTCCATCTGTCACACGAGACGCTGTGCTTGGAATATCGACATGTTTGTATGGTGTGCGAAAAACAGGAGCTGGGGACAAACATGTGTTAGGCGACAGAGCTTCGACGTGATGTGGAAATATTTCACACATGGAAAGTAAAATATTGAGATTGAAATTTCTAAAACTTTTTCGTTAAAAAATATTTGACGATTAGATTTTCTATAAACATTTTACAAATCGTTTTAATATTGCTGGAGAATAATTAGAGAGGTAACATGTGAAAATCTAGTAAAATTCTAATGCATCCATATTGGACTTCATGCACGATATTATTAAACATCAAACCCAACTCTCAAAATTTAAATTTATGAGATATTCTGTGATCTGACAACTTCAAATATCAAGCTGGGGAGGTGAAGAGTTGAAACGAGAAAACTGCAATTCATTATTCAAGAAAATATTACTCAAGCAGTCCAAACTTTTTCTCTCTAGCGGATATTGAAAATATGTGTAATAATTTTGGAATGGAACAATGTGTTAATGTCTTATTTTTTTACCACACATTATTTTATTTATTCATGTGTTTGACATCACAAGGGAATATACTATACCTATCGTGTTGGGATTATGCAGTATTCATTATTGTATTGCCAAAGAGAATAAATAATTTTGAAAGCATTTACCATTTTTCCATTATACATAATTTTATTATACTAACATACAAAAATAATATTGCTTGACAATAAAGAAGCCTTATCTGCTTGCTTCTTTAATGCGATATAATTTAATTCTTTATTCGCTGAAAGTAACAATAGCACCAGACTACAAGCAAACGGTCACGTAGGTCACGTATTTTATTTCATTTTCGAAGTTACGCCCTTTTTCAAATACAGCTGTCAATGTTGTATACTGTTGACTAAGTTGTACTTATACGTCGAGAAGTTTGCGATTTCTTCGCTCCGACGACTTGTGAGGAGCGCGACGGAGGGAAAGGAAACAAATGTAGCATGGAGCGTATTAGATGAAAGAAATGAAAGATCTCTAGAGGTTCTGAGAGTCCTGCGGGTTCGAAAGAGGTTTTTAAAGTCGATGGAAAGTACTAGAGCGAGGTCTGACCTCCGCCCGTGCACGCGAAGCTACAGCATTGCCAGAGGCGCGGAAACGGCTTCCTCCTGCAGAGAAATTGGCGATTTGAAAAAAGCCGGCGCGCGACAAAACGTAAATATTTTTCGAGACTTGCAGCAACCGCGAACTTCTTTTTGTTTGCACTCCCCTGCAATTTGCTCTTGAATTGTTTTTCTTGTATTGTGTTGGAGCACCTGCATTTGTTTCCTTTCCCTTTCTCAGATGCGCATTCATGCTTTCATTTTTGTTCACGGTCGTTTTGGCTGAGCAAGTGTTGAAACAAAAGATTTATCATTTGGGAAATATGTCTCTTGTTTAATTGTGAACAATGCCAAGAACTTCAGGTGTGTTTCATTGATTTTGGGTGACGGTTGGAATTAAAAGTGGCATATTGTTGGCTGATACCCTGTATCCTCTAGCTTGAAAGTGCATATAATTCAGTTATGATCGTAGAAAAGCCTAATAAGTTGTACAACAATATGTACATTTTGCATTGAGTGTGATCAAAATTTTCACAATTGCAAAAATAAATGAAGCTGCCTCAACTTAGCTTCTAACGACTTTTAATTTCATGCAATTTTGATAGAATATGGTATTCTTGGTAAATGTCTGTAACTGAAAAATATTTTTGGTGCAAAGGAGAAGTAAAATGTTTCTTAAAGTAAATTGTAAAATCAGTTTTAGATGTTATGCAATTTATTTCCTTGCACTGACATTCCTGAGACCTTTCACTTACGATTAGGACAGTTCTGAAAATAGGGAGTTCTCAGAGTAAAACCTCCATTTTCATTTAACATGAAAATATTGAAGCAGCATCCTGATAACAGTATAAGATGAACTAATAAAATGTTAGTTAAATGTATTTCGAGCATTGAGAGATTTTTGCACTCTGTCACTGTAAAACAAGCCCGCTGGATGTTCACGCAGCAGTAGGAAAATATTCTGAAATTGAGGAAAAAACGCCAGGGGATCATTTCTGAAGAAGTGAAACCACTCCCCCCAAGCTTTCAAACGAGCTCTCAACCACCTCTTCTGGTATTAAAAACGTCTGGGGACTTCATAATCTTTACCAAACGTTAAGTGCTTGGCTCTCTAATTCGGTTTGAAAACGTATTTGCATCTCTTTGCACTGCAAACACTTGCTATGGCAACGATGAGAGAGATGGATAAAATGCATTTATAATATTTACTTTTATGAATTATTTTCCTTTGAAAACAATCGAAATACTTTTTAACGCATATCTAGCACTTTATACATACATTCGAATAGCAAATGAGAGGAAAGCTGAAATTGAGTTATTTTTTCAACCGTTTAAGGTTAAATCGAAAATGTCACTTACAAAGCTTAGATTTTGAAGTCACATTATGACTGATGTACAGAAATTTCGACTGTGTTAACAGTCATGTCTTTTCCGGCGTAATGCATTCCATGCGATTTTTTGTCATTTTATGGTATTATTTGTTTTGGGGACTTTAAAAAAAATGTGTATCTGAAAATTTAAAAATAAAGTTGTAACGATATTTAATACTCCAAGAAATACGTCGGAATGTTCTGAACTGTACAGTAAAATCTGCGTCACAATTCTTAGAAAAATGGAACCATCAGCTATTATTACGTGCGCACTCTAATCTACATTCTTCTGATTAATTTTTGTATGAACGCAACTCCGCATTTTAAACTGGAACGCAACATGTGCGAAGGCCAGCCGGCAGAAGCGGCCGGGTGGCGAGGGGGGTGGGGGTTGGGAAAGGGGCGGGAGCGACGTTTCCGCCTCTAGGAGCGGCGTCAACGGAAGTGCCGGCCGCGCGACCCCGTTTCCGGTAGCTCCGATCTCCCGGAGCAGCCCGGGCGACGCGACGGCGCGGCGCGGCCATCTCCCGGAGAAAGCACCCCTCCTCCCTCCCCCCCCCCATTCCTCAGCTCCACTGTAGCCCCATACACTCAATGAAAACTACCAATACCAATAGGGGGCCTCAGTTCTGACGAACGGAAAAAAATGGTCACACGTGCTTGTAACTACATTCAGCGTTTCAAACATTTAATCGATAATTGTAACAATAGCGCAATTAGCAATAAAATAAATTTGTGGATTTTGAATTTTATGACAAAATGTATCAACACAATTAATCCGTAAAATGATAATGTATATTACTAATTTCCAATGCGCGCAGAAAACGATGCAGCCTCCGGTCACGTGAGGGGGTGAGTCTGTGGTGTTGTTAGATACCTAGGAACTCGGGAAAGTACAAAGCCAATTAAACATTTTAGATATTGACTGAAGAACGCAATTATTTGTGATTGTGTTATTCCCCCTAGTATACGTACGTCCCGACTGAATTCTGTAATGCAATGCGCTACCACATGTCGTGCGTTAGCAAGGTTTCAAATAAAGAAACCTCCAGCCATTAAATATTTGCTATTCACCTGTTGCATTATGGATCGGATTTTTTTTATATTTTTGGTTTGTAAAGAACTGTAAAGAATTGAATAAATGTATGTATGGCTTTTAATTCAGTTTGCTCTCCGTTGTCAGCTTAATCAACTCTTGCATTACGGACGCTATTATCATTTCTGAATCTAAAATTAGTTAAAATAATTTATATTTAATGCAATAATTTTTCATTAAATAGACTGATTTGTTTCAATTTTACAACAAAATTGAAATGCTTTTTTAACGATTTTATTAAATTCACGCGTGAATAACTTGCTGTAGAGTTCACATAAGTGACATGATTGAGCAATTTTCATGTAACTTCACAACGTATGTACTTTCCATTTTGCTTTACGGCGTGTAAGAGAGCAGCTGAATGATGTTAGTAAAATTAGAGCACCCGTGTTATTGTCAATTACTTGTTAATGGGAAGTGAGAAGCACGTCTAATCATTCGCATTCTGCTACTTCACATGAAAGCAATTGCCAGTTGCAATTATCTTCTCTTCGCCTCCTCCACCTCGCACGTCCATCAATCCCTCCCTGCCTCTCGCTGATGGTCATCGCCTGTCTTGCTGGTATTTCATGCTTTTGCATATGACTCTCCCTACGTTTCATCCGTCTCCCTTTCTGTCGTCATCCCACTCACCATGGATTGTTCTCGCCAACCAGAACTTTCTACAGATTATTAAAACTTGCTAGTCCCTGAGCAGTAACGCAGTCGGTTCAGTGAGAAGGACGAAACGGCCGGCGCATTTTCAGAAACCTTCACACTGCCCCCGGGAGGTTTCAACGTCCTCCCCCCTTTCCTCCCTTGCAGAGGAAATTGCCAATTCCACTCTCCTTGAATCTGATAAAGATGAAACATCACAGAAGTGAAGATTGAGACTTCGCCTTCTGTTCTCATTTTCTCTTAATCCATTCTGGATATCCCTTGTATCGGTCGATAGTATCGACGAAGAAAGTAAATTAATTGAGTAGAATAAAAGTTTTTAATGAAATACTGAAATTTAATAACTCAATTGATTGCATTCACCCCAGAATTACAAATTAATTATGGAAAAATGATGAATTTTGCCAGGTTCCAAACCAAGAATCGAGGAAAAAAATCTATTATAATTTAGACACACAAAAATAATTAGCGTTTACAAAATATCCCTTCGTTCATACAATGTGTAATTAAGATCGTTCCTTAGTTTTAATTAATTACGTTTCTACTTTTCTTTTTCTTTTGAGACGATGATGACAGACTAGGGCCTAGTCACTAGGCGACCGACTGGCACGGCATAAAATCTTGTTACACAACTGCTTCTGACTTGTCTCGTGACTACCTACGCGTTCGTCTCCTGATATTCCCTCCTCGACTCCTCCATGGCGTTTGTCCTCGCCCCCATCCCCTCCCCCGCTGTGCCACCCCCGGCGGCGCGTGTTCAAGTGGCCGGCGCATTGGGGAAGGCGCGAATCCGGTGCTCCAGTTTCTTCTTTTGCAGTTTCCTCAGTTTCTCTTTCATGAAGCGCGGCGAACGCTGAATTTAGTTTTTATTAGTGTTTTCCGTTTGGCTTCTCCCCCAGTCGTGACTTTCAAGTAATGGATCGGATTTTACCGAGCGGCATCGTCTCCAGTTGCGGATCTACGGGTTTCGGTCAGGGAGCTGTAGTGTATTTTAAATCTGCGTCTTACACAACTTTGCGGAGAATTTCCTGTGATATTTAGCTATTTGAAAAAGGATCTTCGAAATACTTTTAGTACAGTAATATAACAGGGGAAGAATTTGAAGCATTTCTGATTTCGTTTAATCTCTTTTCGCCATGAAACGTTTTTGTCAAATTCTGAAGAAAAAAAGCCTGACAAATCTATTTAAGATGAATTCGTAAAATATAATATTACAAAAGTTATCCATTTTTAAATAGAATCAGTTAAACTTCAAGAAAAAAATTAAAAGAACGTGCGTAAAATATTACTCTCCTACTCTAAATGAAGTAATACGTATTTATTAGCAATTGCGCTCGAAATAATAGTAATAATTTTCCCGGGAAACCTGAATTTGAAATTCTTACACGACATAATTTCTTCTTTGTCATTACAGTGACAGACTGCTTGACTGCGTTGCTCCCAATAAAATTTGCGGGAACGACCCGCGCGCAGATTTCATGAAGCGAAGTGTGCGCTGGGCGGAAATCCTGGTGGAGGGGAGGGGAGGGGTGGGGCGTGCCGCACGCCCCGCGCTTTTTCGCGGCTAACGGGAGTGTGGGAGTGGCGCGCCGGCGGGTGCGCAGCGTGGCGCTGTCGCCGGCGAGCGCCAATTACCGCGCCGCGTTAGGGCCGGCGGAGTGCCGCGACGACGCGTGCCCGTGGAGCCGCCGCGGCGACGACGCCCTCCTGCCGCTTCCCTGCCATCTGACCCGTTGCCGCCGCCGCCGCCGCCATCGTCCCGCTGCCGTCCCGCCGCTGCCTTCGCGTTGCATTCTCATGTCAGCCACCAGACAGCCTCCCCAGCCTGTCGCAATGGGTGATGTGATGACGCTGTGTCCAAGACGTTGTCGGCTGCTCTGTTCAGGGCGTTGTCGGCTACTCTGTTCAGGGCGTTGTCGGTCGCTCTGTTCAGGGCGTTTTCGGCCGCTTTGTCCAAGGCATTGTCGGCCGCTCTGTCCACAAGGTGGTCGCTGCTCTGCAATATTACAATTTTATATTCGTTTTTTTTCGACTACGCTTTTTTTGGTTAATCATTTAGTAAGAGCATGGATCAACCTTGGAGTATATCCCCTCGTGACCGCTATTTCCCTTGTATCTTGGTTCCTCATTTGCTGTTATTTTTAGATAATGTACTTAGTTTGTAGAAACTCCGTTGGCGTTGTTATCGCGTCTTTGTATTCAGACACGTTTCTGCGAGACGGGCAGCTAAGGGAATGACTAATGTAAAAGGTGTCGAACAGATAAGATTTTACCGTTTAGTTTCGTGTTAACGTGCTGGTTCTTGCTCGTGAATAATCATTGTGATAAAACAGTTTTCTTAAAGCATATGTATTTTTTTAATTCTGTACGTTCGAGTCTTTTGAGTTATATATCTTGCCCGAATTATTGTTTTGTAGGTGAATGAAATAGCATGTTCTATTTTGTTTACTCTACGTGCAATAATATATCAAATGATTGAGGTTAGTAAAAAGAAACTTAATTTTTCCTGCCTCCTTCTGATTTGGGGAACTTTTTCGATATTTTTTCTTCTCTTGTAGATTGCGCAATTTTCTCTTGCGCAATTTTTTCGCGTTTTCGCATTTTGCCTTCATTCATTGCGATGCGTGCGATAAACTCTCAAGTGCAATGCTGTTTAACATGTATTTATTGCAGTTGAGATATACTGCTTTCGAAATAATTCCAGTTCCTCTGTAGTGTGCATAAGATGCCGCGATGTTTTATTGTTCTTGTATATCAAGCCCGTTTTATCCAGTTGATTCAAGCGATTGTTCTGTGTCGAGGCTTTCTTTAAATGAAAATGATTAATTTCCTTTCAGTAAAGATGCATTGGAAAAAACTGAGCCATCCTTCATTGCTTAATGTGTTCCATCTGCTTTTTCTCGATGATGAATGTGATGAATCTAAATTACTGGATATGAATCCATTTGGGAATAAATGAGCTTCGCTAAAGTTGCTATAGACGAGTTTGAAATTCGATTTCGAATAACGCAGGAATACTGCACACTCGTTGTTGAGGCAGACCTAAAAAAGGGAAGATCTCTGAAACTGATAAAAATCAATTCAACATCTGTTTCATACCATAGTCTTTGCCAAGATTCCAAAGTTGCTCCTTGTGTATGTTATATCGTAATGAGAGTACACTTTTGATAATGATCTTCCGCTATCCAAGTGCCGTACTCAAGTTACGGAGCTCTGTTGTTTTTTAAATTATGGAAGTCAAAAATTAACCTTACTAATTTAACCCGATATATCGCATCGTCTTGCCAGGAAAAAAACGTGAAGAAACATAATTATTTTGATAAGTTGCATGATCTGACAATTGAAATGTAATTGGACCATTCTAGTACGAATAGGCAGAAAAATACCTTACATTTATTATCA
The DNA here is from genome assembly GCA_031308135.1 of Acheta domesticus. NCBI lineage: Eukaryota > Metazoa > Arthropoda > Insecta > Orthoptera > Gryllidae > Acheta > Acheta domesticus. The sequence continues at coordinate 98,352,652 of JAHLJT010002406.1, read as the reverse complement.
ATTAAGTGCTTTTTTTCATGGCCGGTGCACTCTGCACGGTGTAGTTCCTTAAATCACCATCTGGGGCCCTGGATACCACTATCGGAGACCCCTAGCATAGTTATGAGGATTATCGGGATCCAACGAAGTTCATATAATTGTTGAAAAGATGTCTCTCTTTGTTTTGAGATGACCTTTTATCATGCATAGGTTAGTTCCTAGTCGAGTGCAAAAATGGTGCAATGAAAAATGGTGCAATAGACAAGTGTCCAACAGTCCTGCAATAGTTTAAAAAACCCTGAACTGACTGAACATGCTTGGAAAGATAAAATAAGAAAAAATTTGGGCTACATTATAATGTAATGATTTCAGTGCTTGACATTAATTAATCCTTTAAGGGAAAGTAAAGGAATGCAGGCATGATGATGTGATATGAATAATAGATTGAAGGAATAAAAGGCAGGGGAAGGCAGATTCAAACCCAGTTAATAGCGAGAGGTTGAAAGCTAAGGGCACTGACCAAAACGCCACTGATAGACGGGCGTTAGTGCTATATTAACGATGTTACCGTTGTTGCCATATCTCTCGTCATTATCGAACTCCGAATCCTTTGCTTCACTGTACACTCGCTTCAAACCACACGGCACCAGCGCCGGAATCTACGTACCCTGGACTCCCCCACTCCAGCTCAGCGCTTGGTCAGGCTCGTTAGAAAGTTGGCACGCGTGGGCAAACGATCGACAGAACGCACCGCATTACCGGCGACAAATCACAAGCGATATTTGTCCTGGAAATTACGCCGTGTTGAGTAGTTTGTCATAAACTTCACCTGCGAGTGGACAGCTCGCGGCTGCCGGAGCTCGTAAGTCAGGCCACTCGCGGTGCCAGTCGATCGGTCAGGTGAGCTGGAGCCGCTCGAAGAAGGAAAAGTGGAACCTGCGCGCCGCATGCCTCAAGTGTGCAGCTTTCACACATTCCTACCGATCAAGGCTGCAGCGGTCTCTTTGCATAATATTTGACCGTTCGCTCCCTCGTGTCGTCGAACTCGGACATATGTCACATCTTTTCGTCGCGGGGATTAATCCCTTCTCCGTTCGAGATAAATTTCTACTGTAGGAGAGACCATTTAATTGAGAGTTAACGTTCCTGGATGAATTGTCAATGTATTTGTGCAGGTGTAGATAACAAAGTACCGACAAGGGTTGAAGTGTAAACTATTCAATTCTGACACATGAGCTACTATTGTTATGGATTGTCCCCACATCAGCCATCGCTGATTGTTTTTTGATGTTTTTATTTCCTTAGTTTTCCAGTCTTCGTTTTATTGCCTAGGTGTCAACTAGCACTTCCTTTAAATTTATATTGTAAACAGGTGATATTGAATTAAATGTGTTATTGACTTGAAGTAAATATTTTTCCTTTTTATTATTTTCACTCAAAAAATAATCTCAATAAATATCGTCTGGGAACTGGAAATTCCTTGATGCATTCCCCTATTTACGACTCCGGTGCTCTCGAAATCACTCGTGCTTTTTTTAATCAGCAATGAAATACATTTCGTATAGAAAGTGTTGAAAGACTCGTGTAATTTTCTTTTTTCAGAACGAAACACTGGTATTAATATAGATGTGGAAATTATATATTATTGTTATATAAACACCAATATATATATATATATATATATATATATATATATATATTGGTGTTTAAAGTTACCGACATTACAGCGCTCAAACCTCACCTGCAAATGCTTCATTTCACTCCGTTGAAATCTCTTTCGAAAGAGTGGTAATGGATGGTAGTGAAGCCCTAGCTACAGAATCTACATATGATGTTGTTAGCATTCGTCTTAAGACTTGCAACAAATAGCGTCACTTAAGAGAGCTTGTGTGCCTGGTAGAATACAGTGCCAACGACTGCGTACTTTCTCATACAGTGCCCGTGCACATACACATGTTGTTTATCTCTTTAAAGGCGCAACAAGCGAAAGTCTGTGCTGGTTTTTTGTTACGTGTCGCAAACGACAATTTTGATACAATCAGCATGATTCGACGTTTTGTCTTCATTGAAATTCCTGAAGAGGATAAGTGGCATTTATGATAGGCATCATCAATGCGTTAGTTTCTCGCTGTCTACTTTCTTTGAAGAATGACTTTCTTTTTTCTCTTGTTTGTCTTAATGTCGCGGATGTGTTACGCGTGAAAGAGTTTGCATGTACCACGCGAGGACGTCATTGCGATCAAAGCATATGTGTATGAAATTGCAGAATATGATTGACTCTTGAGGTGATCAGTGCCAGAGAAATTATGAATTTCCATCATATCTGCAGCGGATTTCACTGCAGAATGCAAGTGTATCATATATATATATATATATATATATATATATACACATATATATATATATATATATATATATATATATATATATATACACACACATTTCATGACTTTATAGTTTGTTTGTGAGCGAACACGTAAAAATTCAACATTTTTAACGGGATTTATAACGTGCCCATTTTTCAAAGCTCCGTTGCAAAAAAGGTTAAAATTAAGGTTTAAATTGAAAGTGGTAATAAATTGAATGATTTTTCTCTCTTGTGTTGCAGGTAAGCAGAAGTCTCTTCACTCGAGTTCCCCATTCGGCCGATAAAGGTAAATAAGCAAACAAGTACGATGCTATTCAAACCTTTGAGCTCGTAATCGGTCTTTACTTCAATTTGACCTCGTAAATGGAATAGCAATTGAAACAGCTGCAATAAGTGGCTATACATGTCACTTCTCGCTACGACTACTACATTCTCCAGGCGAGGTCAAGGAAATCATCAGTTAGGCTACGCAACTTAATTAATGTTTTTCTCTTGAGAAACACTTAAAGATTAAATCGTTGGTGTTTACCTAACTAGCCGAGCTAGAGACGGGTCGAGGAAACAAATTGTCGTGAATTTGTCTGAGTTTTCAGTGGCATGACACCCAACGCGAGGAGTGCTCATTCCTCTCACCACTTAATTCGCAATTCGCGACGATGAAAACGGGAAGCCACTTTCGGAATCTTCTAATATGTTCAACAATTACTAAGCAATACCAAACCATAAATCTGTTAGATAATAGTTTAGAAATCCGACGTCTTAAACATTCAAGCCTCTGGATTTGCCTTACAGATTTTGAAGTATTATCATACATTAGGTTCGCCAGGAAAATCTCTCCGCAGTGGCACTTGGCTGGTGACAGTGCTAACAACAGAAATTATGTTGGCAGCACTAGCCGCGGCTTAGAACAAAATAAAACGTACATTGCGTACTCACCACAATCATAACAGATGCTGGAAATGTCTCCTTCACTTGTTTCCCAGTGATATGGTTGCTAACAACTTAAAGGCAATTTTTAGTAGGAGACCCTGATTCGACTCGGTGCAGAGAAACTTTCCTGGTGCACTCTATTTAAACTGTATAAATGGAGAGATACTAATGAGTATGGTCTCCAATCATTGTTAATTATGTAAGTCAACAAATTTACATATTGTCCACAGGTATAAACAATTGTAAATAAATGCTTAATATAAAAAAAATCGGAATCAATTTACTGATACCAGCGTAAATCATTTCACATGCCATATGTAACTCGTCGCGAGACTTATCAGACATAAGCTGTGTTAAAGATTCGAATGCGTGAATTGACCTGCTATTTCACAAAATCAAATCCTCACATTTGATAGGTTCTACATAGAAATGGCTAGCATATCGTTTCACTTTTGGAAGAACAGCTGCTCTGGAAAAGATGAAGAGAACCTCCTCCTTTCTAGTCCTTAGTCGTGTTCCTTGCACACTGAGCTTCCACGAATCCAAAAACGATTTCGTCTGCTTGCGGTTTTTGTAGCCTTAAAAATCCCCCTCGACTGTGAGCAACATACACACGAAGAAATTGTGCCCTTGAAGAAGCTCCGCTAGCCCGTTATCCGTGCCAGCGAAGCGACTTGCACAACGCGGCGTCCCCCAAGGACCGCAAAACGGCCCCTTGCGCGGCGCGGCGGCGTGGCACGCGTCGTCGCCGTTTCGTTTCTTACGCGCGGCCGCCGCGGCGCGCCGGCGCCACTTCCTCCCGCCTTTTTTTACGCTCATCATCGCGCCTCGGACGGCGCCTGCGAAGGTATGCAGCCGAGAAGCGGGTGGGCGCTTTCCGGGTCTTCGATTTTTGCGACCAATTGTGCGCGATATCCAAGAATAAAAATGAGATACGTTGGGAACTGATCCATTAATTTGAATTGTTGGTTCCCAATGATATACAAGTAGCTGTATGCAGCCTAGAAGCAATTGGTCGCTTTCTGGGTCTTCGATTTTGCGACCAACTGTGCGCGATATCCAAGAATAAAAATCAGATATGTTGGCTCCTCATTTCAATTGTTGTTTTGGATTGAATTAACTTGAATTATTAATTAATTGAATTAATTTGAATTGTTGGTTCCTCATGAAATTCCTGTATGCAGCCTAGAAACGGTTGGTACTACCACAACGAACAGTACGATAACCAAGACTTAAACTCGGATACATTGGTCACTGAATCATTAATTTGAATTCTCAGTGCCCCTTGAAATTCCTTTTTTAAGAAATGTGTAACACGTTTCTTGAATTCGAATTTTTGAATGCTACATGCAAAGTAGAACGAGAACTTTATATACTTGAAATAAAATATCACGAGTTTCTTGTCTTATTCCTGTGCGCTTTCGGTGTCTCTTTACCTTACCAACCACTACACGCCAGCAACGAGTCACTCGCGGTAACTTTGTACCGCGTCGCGCAGCATCGCACCGCCTTACTCTAAATATGTTTGTCTCTTTTCTCACTCTTTTTTTCCTTTTCTCTCCCTCTCTAATATTTCTTTTCCTCTCCTCTTTTCTTCCTTTTTATCTCTTCTCTCATTTTTCTCTCCTATCTTTTCTTCCGTTTTCTCTCTCTTCTCTTCCCTTTTCTCCCTTTCTCTTCCCTTTTCTTCCTTTCTCATCTCTTTTCTTTTTTCTGTTCTCTCTTTTCTTCCTTTTCTCTTTCTTCTCTGTTTCCGTTCTTCCCCTTTAACACACACAGACATATATACATACATACATACATACGTACGTACGTACGTACGTACGTACGTACGTACATACTAGATTCGTCACTAGGATTGACGATGGCGGTTTCAGCGGCAAAACTGGAAGAGAGGGTCCCCTGGTCGATTCCCGCTTGTTCCCGCGTGGGCGCCAGGGCTGCCCGGGCCTTGGCTGCGGTAGCGATGACGGTGACGCATTTAGGTCGTGGATGCACTTGCGCAACGACACTTGCCGCCGCCGCCGATGTCATACGACACGCGCTCCGCTAACGCTAGTGAATTGACTTACAGGCGAGATACGGTCCATGGTCTACTGAAAAAGAAAGGACATGGTCGGATACAAGGTGACTCGGACTAGAGCCCAACACCATTTCAGTTGGGCTCTTCAGAAGTAAGAAATTTGTCTACTTAACACATCACATTGAATTTAATATCTTCTTTTAAATAGAGTGAACGGATGACTTCCAATGAAAATTATTAATTCTACTCCAGTAATATTTTTTCCACACTTTCGGAGATGTGATCAGTGGAGTCTGTTTAAAAATCGGGCAGAAAGAGCAATCGATGATAGTAAATAGTTCGAAACTTTTTCGCTTTGGTGTTCCAAATTGAAAGAAAGCTAATAGATATAAACCGATTCATGTTAGAAGGGATTAAGATGTTTAAAATGTAAGAACTGTGGAATGTTTGTTTTAGATATACATTTAAACGAGCATTATTTTTGAGCTGGGTGTAGCAACTAATGATTGAAAGGAAGTTAATGAAAATTCGTGAAAAGAAAATTATTAATTCTTTTGAGAATTAAGAATTTTCCGGAAACTGATTTGAAAGTTAGAATATAATAAATGTGTAGAATTAAATCGTCCAGTTCTTCAATCTTTTCCCATATCAAACGGCACCAGTAGACGTATTTTCTTGCTACCAATAAAGGTTATTTTTAGCATTATTTTGTAAGGAATTGGTCAAAAATATTTTTAAGAAGTTTATTTACATCCAAAATTTTATTTAATAATACAATATATTATTGCAATTTATATTCTCAAAAGATGTATAAAAATAATTTTGAAGAAACCTGCCGAGTTTACAATTATTTCTACGTTGCTTGTTATCTTCTTGATTGTTTATGGAGTTCGTTTTCGCAGGAAGTTCTCACTATTGTTTCTTCGCTTCTTGCAACAGGAGTCCTTTCATTTATTAGCTTGTACCGCCACGCTCCTGTCGGAAATCGTATTTTCTTCCGGTGAGGAGAAAGTGTTGCGTGTCGATTTCTGTTGTTTTCCTGATCATCTTCCGGATAGTTGATCTTTGATCCCTTCCTACTGTTGGTTGAGGTAAAGCGACTCTTCGTCAAAACAGTTATGGGAATAATGGAATTTAAGTGTACAGAAATTAATAAACAGCAGAGGTAAATAGAGTACATTGGTTCACACATGTATCAAAGATTCAAATATATCATAATATATTTGTGGCGGAATTAGTTTTGTACATTTCTTTTGTCGGTGCATCGTCTGTTAATCACTACGTATTTTTTAGGAATAAAAATAAACAGGTGATTTATTTGTAGCTTACAATGTATTAACAAAAGTTATATTGCAATGCTTCTGTTGTCAGAGGGATATGATAATATATGGTTATGGTTTGTTCACTGCCTTTTAACCCTTTCCCGAACATACTATCTAAGAACTCAGAAAATGTTCTACTCGTAGCAAATGAAGTACTTATTGTGAAATATGCCGTTTTTAAAAGTGTATTAAACTTGTAGATGCTTTCGAATTTTAAGTTTAATATACACGACGTTGGGTTGTTGAAACAATTACGATGCACACTACTTACGACACAGAGAAGTGTGTTGTCAGATCGCATTGTCTACTCGCATATCTCGTCGCGAGCACCCTTGTTAAGTTGCGAGAACCTGTTTCGAGTGGGCGTCTTTAAAAGTCTTTGACAATAACGATCCGACGTGTAAACGTGTGTGCCCGAGTCATTGGCTCGAGAACGCCCCGGCGTTTCGTGCTTAACCTTCGATGCTGCATTTGCTATGCAGCAGGGGTGTACCTAAAAACCGAGGAGATACGAGGTGGGAATATCACCAACGAGGAAGACGAGGTCATCGAAACAATATCTCAGAAACGCGCGTTCCGCAACTTCCTGATTCTCTGCGCAGCGAACACGAAGTGTCTGGGGCCCAAATCACTTTCCGAGGATTGCGTTCCCTTCCCGTTACGTAAGTAGGAAGCCGTGTGAATCCCCTAATTCCGACACGCATGAGACGTGACGATGCCGTGATTGCCGATCTTGTTACGTACCGCCTAGTTGGGCCCGCAGGCGCCGACGTGGTGGATGCGGTGAGAAGGGAAGCGGGTGCGGCAATGGCGGAGATGATGGTGGCTTTAGTGGTACTGTGGGAGAGGATAAGGAGACCGTGTTAGCAGAGTTTCGTGACATTGAGATTAGCGTGGCAGTGACTAAAATGTGACGTTAGAAAGGATGTTGATCTTGGCGAAGAGGCATGAATCCGGATGCCGTTGAGGAATGACGCACTGAAACGCCAGATGCGCAGGTGATGTGGATGTGTCGAAATGAAAACGAGACGGGTGATAGAGCAATGGAGCGAGTATTTGTTTGCGGGAACGTTAACTGGTATGGTCATTAGTCCGGCAAGTCTAGTGCATGTTAAAGCCCAGGAGGGATGTTCCTCCCATGCTGAAGCAGCTTGCGGGATCTCTCTATCCAGGTACGTCCGTCAGTGGGGACACCCAAACAGGCAATATGTATACTTTTGACTGGTCTCCCGACGTCTGGTAGTCGTGAGTGTGTGTGTGTGTGTGTGTATATATGTGTGTGTATGTGTGTGTGTATGTTTGAGAGAGTTTAAGGGGAGAGGAAAGAAGATTGTTAAAGGGAATGATCTCGTGCCGATCAGTGACCCGTTTGTTAGGAAACTGTTCCGGCATTCTTCTGGATTTGTTCGGAGAAATCAATCAGATCAGATGGCCGCCAAAACTCTTCTGCAGACTGCAGTTCGACCTGGCAACATGACTGTTGTCGAAAATCTGCCAACCGGCGGGATTCAAACTCCAAACCCTCCCGCTGCACGCTGCTCCAGAGGTGTTATCGCCGAGTTTTCCCAGCCGGTTCGTGGAAACGTCGGAAGCGCGGGCGGTGAGGCGACGGAGGGGAAGCGCAGGCCTCGCACGTGACGCTCCGCGGCGTCTTCCCCTCCCCCTCCCCTCGCCACCGCGGCGCGGTCGTTCGGACGCGCTGGAAATAGGCGCGGCTTCTGCGCCGCGCACGGGGCAAGCGCGCTGCGGTTGCTAGGCGACGGCGGCGCTCCGGGCGAGGGGGCGCAGTGGGCCGCGAAGTGCAGAGGGCGCTCAACCCTCGCGTGCGCTCTAAAATAGTGCACGGGCGTGCGTAATATTTTACGTATTTTTTTATTGTCGGTCTGAAATTGTCGGTGTCTTAGATTGCTCTCGGGCTCTTCTTTGATCACGAGAGTTTCTGTTATATTGTTGAGTAGATCTTGGTTCATTTTCATGAAGTGAACGTTTTGTACAGTTATTAGTTTTGTTTAAACAGTATGCCCGAAATGAACGAATTGTGGAAAATGTTTATTTTCTGTAATATTATGTAAAGGAAACTTTGATAGTTGTAAACCTATAATTAAGTATATTTTTATGGTAAAAAGGACTAAAAGCTGAGGGATAGTTTCAGAGTATTAATTCTTACATGGTTGCGTTCAGATTTAGTTACGTGTCATTTGACTGTTTGGGCAACCAATTAGAAAGAGTTCTTTCTCATAAAAGAGAATACCAGGTTTCCCAAGTTGTGACAACTTCCTGTTTAAATTGCATAACGTTCCAAGCGTTCTTTTTGGCGTCGAACATGGAAAATTATCATTGAACATTGCCATTCAGCGTCTTTTGGCGCTGAAGTCGTAAGCCATTGCGTTTTATCCCTGTCGGCCCAGTAGCGCCGTTAGTAACTGGGGTTCCCGGACGGCCACCCATCCATCCCCCGGTGTCTCGAACTACTTAACTTCCTTGACTTCACGGAGCTTGGTTAAGAAGTTCGACAACCGTCACAGACAACATTAAGAACCTTATTACCTTTGGTGTGAACTTGTAAGTTCCCCAAGAAAGCAATTTTTCGCAACTAAAATGTTTAGTTGTTTTTAAGTGAGATTCACAATTACATTAAGGAGGAAACAGTGTTGCAAACAGTTCAAACAAGAGGATTTCTTTTCTATACCGTTCATTCTGCTCGCCTGAATCCACTACATTTGGCCGATCGTGGAACCTGGAAGGGCAAAGGATAGGGATGTGGGTCACACATCGAGGTCGTGAGAGCTCAGTGGTTTTGCATGTGTTCACCTTTGTCAGGGAGCAATTTCTTCAAGAAATAAATCATATGGAACACATAAAAAACGAAAATGTTAAAGTTCCAACAACGAGTTGTTTCTCATGGTGCGGTGATCATAAGGTTTGGTTAACAGTGAGGTTATGGCTCATAAATACAAAACGGTCTTTTTCAAAGTGGTCCTGCAAGGATGCGTGTGTTTAAAGGTGTTAGGTTTTACGATAGCAAAAACCTTCAATGTAACCTTCTGGGCAAGGTCGTTGTTATATATATTTACCGTCAACCAAACTTTTAAATTTCGTCTTTTTTACTTTTAACGACCTGCTTCCAACTTTATTTTTGTCTGGAAAGTGAACGTAGGTTGCCAAATGTTGCTACTGTTTACATACGAAGACAATTTTAGTGAGTGATAGCTTTAGTAGTACCTTGATTTTTCCCCACTCATGTTGAACACCATTCATGCACAACACGATAATAACGATTAGAAGGCTCACATTCAATTAATAGTTGATCGTTTCGGGTCATTTTCACCCGCTATTCATTTTCGTAGAGATACACCGTTGACCTGTACCTGTATCTGAACAGCGGTACCTAGAATCCTTCGTTTTTCATAATTCTATTAGGTATTACGTCGTTTGAAAGTAAACTAATGTCCAGAGGCGTATCTAGGTATTCAGGCGCCCATGGCAAGCATAGAATTTGCGTCCCTGTGGGGATGCTTGAAATGAAGGTGGTTGTTATTGGTTTTAACGGGTGTACTGTAAATAGCGCCCCTTGTGAGTGGCGCCCATGGCACGTGCCATGTCTGCCATACCGTAGATACGCCATTGCTAATGCCCATGGAAACTACGAAGTTAAACATTATAGAACATACTGAAGTGCCTCCCCCCGTCGCCAAATTATTTAAAGCGAAATACCTTTTTACGAAACACGACAGTAAACCTTCGCATTTCAAGGAAAGTATTCAGAATGTTAGCAACAAAAGAAAACTGGTCTCCGCTCGTTGAAGACGTAACGATACTCGCTCGTTTCTAAACTGCGCACCACCGCTGTTGGCTGACCACGCAAAGTTTTCGCGGACGAAAGATAAATAAACGACCGTGAACATGCGTCAGTGGGAAAAGCAACACAGCAGCTGTGGCTCGGCGGGCTGCTGGGTGGTGCGTCTTGTGGTGTGTGAAGCTTCCTATGATGAACCAGCGAGAACAAAACTCACAGTTAAAAGTAGATTGATTGAGATTTCCGGTGCTGGAATTGTTTCACAAAAAGGAGTTATGGAAAGGAAATTTGCAAAAAATATTTTCAATGCTTTTTGCTGTTACAGGTTTGTGTTATGAGATTGAATTAAAACTAAATTTACGAGCAAAATGTTGGACATATAACTCGTCCGTTTATAGCTCTCATATAAAATGGTATTGTAAGTTGCGAAACTATAACTGGATTTTGTGTAAATAAAATAATTTCACGTTCTGAAATGTGTTACGTAATAATTTGGAAAACTTACTTAATGTGGAATTACAGATTTTTCCGTACTGAAATTTTTACATACGCTATTGTATGCGTCAAAATTTCTAAAATCATTCTCTGAAAAATTGTATGTTATTGTATTTATGTATTATATAATATTGTTATATTATTGTATTTATTATTATTCAAGTGATCAGTGAATGAATTCCTGTTATATTTGCCACCATTAACGAAACGCTTTGAGTGGGTGCATTTCATAATCTGACATTTTCAGACCTCACAGTCAGATTCAATTTTCTACTGTCATCCCTTTTGATTAGGGAGAACGTAAGGACACAAAAAGGATAGTACCCATATCGACGCAAAGTATAGTATACATATTGGATACAAACAACAAAGCAGCTAGTCCTTACTTTGTAGACACCTGTTCTTGCAAATTCAAATATTGTCAATGGCGGCATTTATCACCAGACGTTATATGTAGTGTACAGCTCCTATCTCGACCGGTGTGTGTCACCTGGGCCGGTGTTGGTATAATTCACTGTGCGCCCAATTCGTGTTTCCAGGCGCTACATAATCCATCGCGCGGCGCGTGCGTTACGTAACCCGCAGGAAACGGGGCCCCGGATCTAGATCTGCAGCGGCGGCGGCGGCGGTGGGGGCGGTGGAGGCGGCGGCCCCCGCTGCGCGGCGGCGCGGGCGGCCCTGACCGGCACGCCGCCACAGCCACACTCCGCTCTCCTCGCTCCGTCCGCTCGCCCGCCGCCGCCGCCACCGCCGCTGCTGCGTTTCTGTGTCGTTGACCGAAAATTCCCCGCGTGCCGTTGCCCAGCGAACGCCCCCGGGCGCCTGGCGTTGCCGCTACCGCTGTCGCTGCCAGTGGAGCCGCCGCCGCCGCCGCCACCTCCGTTCGTCAGTCCCCGGTATCACTGCCGACCCCTTTCTCAGCGGCGGAGACCTTCCATCTTCACATTTACGTCGCCGTAGTCATTATGTTTACAGATACTCTCATAAGAACTTCATTATCCTAAATGTGCAAATGGCCTATTCACCAGCCAATGCGTGTTGTTCAGATGACAAGCGCAAAATAAATTATATTATAACGTATGAATTTATTTTTGTGCGTGTTAAAACATGTACTACTAAATTTTGTGCCAGGTGGTACCCGTAAGTCCACATTTATAATATTAAAACAAATTAAAATGAACACGATAAAAGAAACTACACAAAAGAAACAATCACATTAACAAAAGTTGGTACATTGCAAGAGCTACCTAAAAGTAGGTAGACCTATGCAAGGCCAACCATTACCATTAATAATAATTAATAATACCTTCTTGCAGTCTAGCTTGTACTAATGAATGCTTACATAGAACGTTCTTACTCAATATTCGCATGTACTACACAAGTATTATTACACGTACGTATTGTTATTCCAGACTACTGATACTCATAAATTATCCCGTTTGATTAATAAAGGACATACATATTCGGACACATATAGTACACCAAGTTATAGAAGTCCATACATGTGAATGCCCACACATACACAAATAAGAACAATAAATAATGAATGAATCTCATGTTTCTATGGATCTGGCAGTCAGTGGTCAGCACAATATTGTGAAGTGGCTGGCACTATCAGTCCAGCTGGAACTATGGAATGAAGATGAGTATTATCGGCTCAGGAATGTCTCGGACCCTCAACGTCGCGTCAGCGTTAGGGGTGGCAACTGGAATGCAGAACGAAGCACAGATGGCAGGGCGGGTGGCTGGGCGGAACCGGGCCGGGCGGCGGCGACGACGGCAGCAGTGGGCCAGCGGTGCTCCGTCGGCGCGGCGCATGACGTCACCGCCCGCGGACACGCGACAGGTGTTGGCGAAACCCGGCCGAGAAACCGCGGGAGCGCGCTCTCCTCAGCGCCGCCGCGACCTCCGCCGGCCGCCGCGCCGCGCCGCCACCGTCGCCATCACGTGGAGCTGCGGCTTGATCGACAACACGGAGGAGGTGTTGGTTTGGGGTTGGGGTACGCGGCGGAGACGGTGGGGTTTTTGCCAGCTCGCGACTATTACGATCTGCGAAATGCTTCGTGGGTTTGCCTTTTTATCGGGCAGACGGACACCTGACCACGTTTCCTCCCGTTGGGGAGGCATGTAGTACGCACGGTTGACTAAACATCCTAGGGTATTCCATTGTGTGCGTCCACTGCCCTTCCGGTTGAGTCTTGCAAAAAATGGCGGCGAGGAAGCTGAAAACAGGGCGCTTTTTTGAAGTTGTTTGTCATATTAGACGCAACGCACGTAATACTGGGTCTCATTTCCCTCAAATGATAGCGTGACGAGGTGTTAGTGAGATATTATCGCACTTTGAAAACTTTTACGTAACTGATTTCTAATGGATATATTATTGCTCGAAGTGTAATTCACTCTACCATCCCACATCCATTTGTTAAAACCTTTTTGTGATCGAATGTCTGTGTTACCGCACGGCTTTTGAGATTGTTTGCATTTTGTTTATTCATAAAAATAGTCAGTATTCAAACACGTAAATGGGCAGAAAAATAGGAGATTTTTTGCGATGTGGGTGTAATGATAGGAGTAAATTGTTGTTGTTTTTTTTTTTTGTTTAGCTCTAAGAATTGCGCATTTAGAAAGGTTCTGTTGTGATAAGGTTTGTAAACTAGGAAGTCGATGTAATTATTATTATTATTATTATTATTATTATTATTATTATTATTATTATTATTATTATCATTATCTTGATGCCTTCTATTATGAAGTGGAACGTATGTTTAATAAAGATATTAGTTTAACCTAGTGAGGTGAAATGCTGTGAAGGCTTGCGCCATTAAATTGTGGATTATTTGTACATGCGTTTTATTGTAGGTCAATGTAGAGACGGTTAATAAGAAATTAAGGTAGTCTGCCGCCAAATTCTCACACTTAATTGTAGGATGAACTATAAATACATTGTTTCATTAGTTTTACAGTTGAGGTTTATAGAAAAAGTTGGATCCCTGGTAGAATATAAGCTTCTAAAAATGACCTAGCATTTTATGAAATTGAAGTCATGTGAATTCGCCGTCTGCATTTCCTGTCGCTAGGAAGCCTTTCCTTTCGGTGATGACGCTGCAGCGTCGTGATTGTTTCACAATGGGTTCTCCTTGCCTCACCCCATTCACTTGTTTTCTGGACCGTGGGGAGAAATCATACAAGAGAGTCTTTATGCATTTCGGAAGTCTGTTCAAGAGCACTTGAGATCTCATTCAAAATGCATTATCTTACACAGTTCTCATTTTGGCTCACCTTAGACATGTTAACAACGAGCTTTCCTAAAACTTCCTTATAGTGCCTGAGCGTAAATTAATAAAAAATGCACTGTCCAATATTTACGAAACAATTTATTATGTAAATGATGTAGTTCTTTTGGTTGACATTAATGTTCTTGAAAACAGATGGTAGATATTTAATAAGAAAATGTCAAACTACACAAACCAAAACGGTTTGTATTCATTCATGGAGTTGTTGAAGTATATACTGTAGTTAAATAATTATTTTTGCTGTAATTTTGCTATTGAATGTTTTCTAGTAATTTCAATTATTAATTCGTATATGATTCTAGAAAACTACTAGAAATGTTTATAATCACAATGTCTGTCATAAAAAAATGTACCTTTTCTTTTTGCCAAGATTTCGTTAGCGAAGTGAACTTTTTTTTTATTTTTCTAATAATATTGTTCTCACCATAAATATGGTTGCGCGCGTTTGAAAGCGAACATTTCTGATCAGTAGCTTCAAATCTTGTAAAGTCAACGATCAATACCACCACTAGGTATTACTCAGTCGATGGTTACTGCATCGATGGAAGAACAATCTGAAACATGTTTTGACATTGCCCTTTCAAAACATCCACATGATAGAAGGGGCGATACCGCAAAGAAGTTGTTTGCTGCGGAGGCCTTGTTTCAAGCATTTTCACGGTCGCGCTTAAAAAGTACGCGGTAATTTTTCTCCAGGTGCAATCGCCGTGTGCAGGCAAGCGTTGAAGAATTAGCGCTAACGAGTGCGGCAGGCATTCGGAAGGCGCAGTGTTCGTATCCCGAACCAGAGAGAGCCGTTCCAGATTCCATCGCTGACCCATGGTCTGTTCATTATTGCGCAAACTTTCTCACCTTCTAGAACAACTGAGAGGTGAGATGCGAAAAGATCGTCATTATTTGAGAAAAAATGAGAGTTTTCTGAAATTTTATATGTTAAAGGTGGCGAGATTTAAGAATAAAGTATCTGACAAAAATATTATTCAGTTTTGGAAATCAGTAGACGCGGCAGTGTGGCTACATTTTCACCTTTCATTGTATAAAAAAAATCCCTTTTTCAAACAAATGGATGTTACTTTTGCTTTTGCACTCCTTAATTGAGATCCGTCGGTAAACTAATCTGGTAGCGAAATATCTTAATAATTTTAGACTTTCACAATGCCAACGGTGTGTGGTGGACTAAGAAAACAATACATTTTCATACCTCGAAAAACTCAAATATTATTTGTAAATCAATTTCGCGAATCGTGTTTCGTAGCGTAGAGAGAAATGCTAAAAACTGTAAAATAGTTTCACTGCATTAAGTGAGAGGAGGAGGAGGATCTAATAACTTCGAGCAATGGAAATAACCATTCCTCATGTTCCACCAAGACCCACCCTCTCCAGAGTTATCTTCCCGTGTAGAAAAAATCTCACTCGCTAGTCGATTCGGTATGTCGATCACGGATCCGGTTTCCTTATCGCGAGCGACGCGGCGCACTTCCTGCCGACCACGATCGCGGCGTCGGAATCGATTCAGATGATGCGAGTCGTGCTGACCGAGACGGTCACGAGTTCGTTCTGTATGTTCGTGGAGGGCGGATCGATAGGCGGAGAGATAATAGCGTGACTCGGTAGCGAAGTGAGAGGCCTTGTTGATCATCTCTGCCGGAAGGATTGTTGAATCGGAAATCGGATTCTTGTGACCGGCTTCCAATATGGCAGCCTACTTTCTCAGATTGTGGCCTCTTAATATCTCTTGGTAGTCCACAGAATAATTTGAAGAGTTGGGTGTAAATTACTGTATAAGTAGACATTTCGTGTTGCCTAAGAAAATGCAATGTGATGACTACACAAAACGGCCTGAACCTTTCATTAATTATGAATGACTTACCATTGACATTTAATCTCTGTTTTTGAATCCCTTTGGAATACCGAGCTATTCATGTGCCTTCAAAAAAGCCAATAATCCCTATTCCTCTCAAAATGTCAGATACTAATGATTTACATCCGAATGACTCAAATATTTGTGTTGTATCAGAGGGGACTGAGAGGTCACATTACATTTTATATCTTGCCAAAAATTGATATTGCATGTTATTGTTAACTTGTTAATACACGACGAACATATGCACTTTACATTTGGCATTTTAGATTCGGATTAATCAGATTTTGCCAGTTAGCGTTGTCCCTAGACCAAGACTCCGTTTTGGTTATTATCCGCATCTGGGAATGAGGGAGGCTATGTGGTGATCATGACGTATTCCTATCACCGTACCTAGCCTTCTTGGCCCGCCTGAACGTTTTCTTCAGCATCACACAGCTATAGAAAATGAGATTTTTTTAAGAAATCTAATTATTCGTTTTGGCCCCGGCCGACTCACAGAAAGCTAGCACGCTGCCCATGAGCCACCCGAAGGGAGCATTCATGAAGGATCCCTCTCTAAATATTAATTACCGGCAGCCATTTTTGTAGGAAAAAAATATTCTAAGTTTGTCACTGCAATTGCTCAACGATCTGTTCTTAACAAGAATTGCATCACTTCCTGATACTAACAGTGCCACTATTGCTTCCTCTCTCGTTTGATCAAACCGATTTCGCACTCCAAGTAAAAAGTGACTATGGCAATTCTCAATACTAACATTTTTATATTATCTGTTGTAGTGTCACTACGTGTATATCCCTTCTTTTTTCTCTTCCCCCAGTCAGTTATGCTTTGAATATCTTAGTGCTGTTCTAACACTAAAACTGATTTGATAATAATTCACTGTCCATCATTGTTTAAAGTAGTTTAAATATGCAATATTTTCATTTCACATTTTGTTGCTTATTCTAAAAATGCCGAATTAGCATACGCAGATGTCATGGAAAACTAAGCGTTCAAAGGCGAAGCTCCTCTTGTTACTTGCTGGAGATTTGCCCACTGAATGCAGGCAAACTACCGACTTGTCCCAGAGACTTCAAGAGGCAACTTTCCATGCCCCATTGTTTTGTGGTTCTAGGTGCTCATTCTGCCCTTTTCTTTCCGTCGTTTTTTCCTTCCGAGTCCGCTTCCGCTGCGTTTATTCTCACGCGCAGCCATCTTCCGCTGAGTAATGGGCGATTCCATGGCGCTTCTGCCCCTTTCTCTTTCTTCGTAGTGGAGCAATGTCTGAGCAGCGTTCTGATTCCGTTTCATTCTTATCTTTTTTATGTGCGGAGGCGCCGTCAACAAGCTCGTTGTTCGCTTTTCATTTACAAGAACTGAATGCGCTGGTAGTGGTCGATAAATACTATATCTAACTTCCGTGATTACTGGAAAATTACGTTAGATGTTCTTCTTTATTAACTGAATTATCACAGTAATGGTTAGCAATAATGAATGAAATCATGAAATTTATGTTTTTTGCACTTCCAAGAAGTGATTTCTCTTTTGTAATAAATAATTAAATATTTAAAACATAGGCCGGTTTTGATACTCATGCAATCCAATCGTAATCTCATGCAATCCAAGCACACTGCTGTCTTCGCCTTGGTTCAACTCTGGGATTATCATCATTTTGAAGGATAGAAAAACATTTATTCCCTTTCACATAAATCTCCTAGAGAACCTGACATTCTAAAATGTGAAAACATTTCACAAGTTAAAGAAGGCTTGATTAATTCCGATCCTCGCTTGTGTTAATTTAGTTTTTAAACATCTGTAATCAAGAAATAAGGCATAAATAAAGCAACGTCTGGGGAAAATAATGAGTTACAAACATTTTGAAGCACGCATACTTGGAACGTCTAGATACTATATTGCTGAAATGTGAATTATAGCCTCATTTGAAGACTATTCATTGTTGAGTAATTTATCACATTAATTTCGTAAATCGTATTATGTCAAACAAGTGGTTAGAAAAAGCGTAACCTTTAGTGAGCGTAACCTTTCATTCCGACATCCGCATTTTTTCAAGGTTACTCAAGTTTTAACGGCTACCTCCGTCACTCAACCCTCACATTACAAGTGCTTGTTCCCTTTTTGAGCTCTGAGATTTCAAACGCACATACTGCGTTAATTTGAAATGTTGGAACTCTTACGCACGAATTCCGATGTTTTATCGTTGGCCAATTGAAGGAATATTTTCCTTTGATGTCTGTTCTAGACACACATAAGTTTAATCGAATAAATTAGTGAGGTCGAACATGTAATGCGTCATGTAACGTTCTTCTTTTTTGTCTTCGAATTTTTTAAATGAAGTGAGTGTATTCATATTCTCAATGGGAAGTCTCCTGCCTCTCACTAACAATATTTTTTGTTATGAATTTAGATTATCATTTTAAAACTTTATAGTAATTTACAATCGCAGTGACACAAAATAATCTAACGAAACACACATGAAGCGAGATTACAAATATGGCATCATTAATAACTCGTCTCAGATTGTTACGAATGTACTGTGGACGATTTCCAATTAATCTCTAATATCTGTATCCTTGAGATACTCGGATCTTTTCATTCTAGTGAAGTACGTATGCATTTTGTATTACAGGTACGTTAAACAAATATAGATGCATTGTGTAAATATCGTGCAACGATCTACGAACAATCACTTAAAACGGGACGAAAAATATTTCGGGATGAAGCTTTATTACCGTAGGCTCCCCCTCCAACAATTGAGACATTAACATGAGAAAAGTAGTTACTGGCAAAAATAACTAAGAGAGAAAACAAAAATTATGAATACTTTCTCGCCAACATTGAAATATAAACTGCTGTTGGGGTAAAGACACCAGTAGTGACCACTGTCTTAAAAAATGACTTCAAGCACATAATTTCAAAAATTAGACTTGGAGTCTCCCACTTCATAATTGCATCACTTGGAATTTGTACCTTTTAGTGGTAAGAAGTAGAAGGAAGTAACTGTGGTACAATCAGTTATTTCATGTTTAAACTTCAACAAAATTGTAATAATGGGTATTTTTCATTGACGTAAAAACATAGAGCACAAAGCATCCATGTTTAAAAAAAACGTCTGCTATATTAGGATGTTTAAAATATTGACATCGATGTCGTATCCCTAGAATCTATTCAGAAAGAGTTAGGATTTTGAGTTTGACATTGAATTTAGTACTGTAGCTTAATAATTAAAAAAAGTGAAAATGTTCTTAACTACGACCACGTCTGGTGCTTTCACCCTAATTGAAGGCATGTACGTTTCCAAATCTTTCAAACGTGTCTCATTTGAACTCTATGGAAGATTAGAAGCCGCTTTTTGCCGTGCTCTGCTGAGCCTGCAGTCCCCCTCCCTCGCTTCCGCCGCTGCCACAGCAATCTCCGCCGGATGTCAGAGCGCCCATCGTGCGCAGCCCCTGGCTTTCTTCTATTTCGCTTACGCCCCCCGCCCTTCCCCACGAACACTCCCGCGAGATGGGTTTATTTTTCTCCCCCGTATGTGTTTACCTGTCACTCTCCTCCATCCACTCGTTTATTATTTTTATCACCGGCCCTGCCTCCTCGAGGTTCATATCCTGGGGGCGATTATTCTCCATTATTTTTACTTGAGCACTCACACTTGTGCCTCATACTTTTTATCGACGTCATTTCTACGTACTGTACTGCTCCTCTGAGCTTTTAGTCATCCATTACCGTATCGTGCTTGTTTTTAGCTTCTAATTGATCCGTTCTTAGAGGCTGGAGCCAATAGCCATTACACTTATCAGCTGATTAATGGGCGCTCGTCCTCTCGCTAATGAAGAAGCGGGGGAATTCGTCCCGCGGTGCTGTCGCGGAGGGGACACCCCGAGCCCATAGACGCTCGCTTGCACACAAACACTCTCGCATACAAACACACACTCCCCCAGGGGCCGCCGCACAGGCGACCCTCTGTTCCGAGAAGCCCTCGACGCTATAAACGAACTCGGGGCGGGGGCGGGGGCGGGGGTGGGGGTGGGACGTGCACTTCTTGCGCTCGGCGGGGTCGCTGCTATTGCGGTTGCTGTTGCAGCTTGCGCGTCCTCTTGTCCTGTGCTGCCTGCATCCTCCTCACTGCTTGTGTAACTTACGGAACGAGGCTGCTTTGAGAGCACTTCTATTTTTATGCTGTGTTCAACACTTGTTTAATAAAATTATATTGTCTGTGCTTGTGTGGAGATGAATTCAATACCTGTGATTGAATCGGAGAGATGGAAAAACGTTGGGCGAGTCACCGAAGTATTTTAATCACGCGAGTGCAAATTAAGCGTCATGTTCATGCTCATGTTTTAGTAGGATTCTTCTTGCCCTTATCCTTGTGAAAAGCGTACTACACAGGTATTACTTTAATTCTGGAGAATTTCTCGCTATGTATGGAATTGTTAAAGTTGTTGGCTCTTGATATAAAACAGTATAACAGCCACGAGCTTACGGAAATATGTACCGATCAAAAGTCCGTACTTTCATAACTGGCAATCGCAAGCCATTCCCGTACTCTTCGAACAACTCTCCCCTTGTGGTCTCTTAAAACCGCGCCATGCCCGTTTCCTGCGTGCCCTCCAAGCTCCTCGGGCATCACAACACGTGCCCTCTTCATCCCGCGCGCCGCATCTTGCATTCTGCGTCACCGCCCCCAGCTGCCCTCCGCGCCGCACATCCGCGAGATCGTGTTACTGGCGGGCGGGGGAAGACACAGGGACCCTATGCCGCGGATGGGCGCGACCGCCGTGAGCGAAGGCACCACGCTCACATCTTCAGTCCCTCTGTCTCTCTTTCCCACCTCCGACCTGCACTCTTCTCATTAATATATATATTAATATTAATGATGATGATAATAATAATAATAATAATAATAATAATAATAATAATGCTCCTTAGGTAGCTGGTTGCAACCTGGAGTAGATTTTATATTCAGCCGACTCATAAGATCTTTAGTCGTGATGTAATGGAATAATAATAATAATAATAATAATAATAATAATATAATAATAATAATAATAATAATAATGTTCTCCAGGAAAGTGTCTGCACATCGAGTCGAATGAGGGCCTCCTTTTCAAAATTATATTTGTGTTGGGAGCAACTAGATCACTGGGAAAAATTGGAAGGGGGCATCACTCCACAATCTAGTATAGATTGTGGTGAGTACGCAATTACGTTTTCAAGCTACAACTCGTGCTACCACCATAATTTCTGTTGCAAGCACTCTCACTAGCAAGGTGCCACTGCGGAGAGACTTTAGTGGCATGTTTTATCTCTATTAATGATATCCAATACGAGCAGAAATTGAAAGAAATTGATGTAGCCTCTGATCACTTGCGGGGGTGCTAGGGTTTTGTTAAACCCGGGAAGACTTCAAAAACTGTGAAACCGTTTCGATTTTGATTGGAAGTGCAGATATTCTGTTTTGTTATTCCACACATTCTCATACTCTGCGTTCTGAACGTACTGCGCGTACGGAACAACAGGAACTGTTGTGATGTTCTTGGTATGTAAAGTACCGTTGTACTCTGGATGCAGTCATTGGGCAAGTGTTAGAGAAAAATAATCTGGCGGATCTATTTTCGTTTTGCGCTTTTAAATATGATTGAAATTAATTTGTTTTATATCTAAAATCTTAAATGTAAAAATGTATCGTTTTGTGATTAAGAACTATGAAAATGTGGAAATGTCTTCATATGGAAGTAAATGTGACAAAAACATTTAAGGACATATTAATTTAATACATTTATATAACGTATAAAATATGCAAGTATTAAATGTAAAATTATTGTTTTACGATGTAGTAATGTGGAATTGTCATACATGAGTATACAATTGCGTATCCAATAGAGATTAGTGCCAACACTCGGTGATTTTTCCCTGTAACGTTAATCTGTCTTGCTTCACGCCAATCCGTTTTCTTTTCTTTATTTCTCATCTACTTTCTTTTCTATACTTCCCACATCAGTTGCCAATCCCTGTACTCGCTGTCTTTCAGTACTCCCTTCTCTATCATTTACTTTCGGCTGTTTGCGGGCTCCCAGCAACTTCGTTGAACATTCCCTCGGGATACCCACTCACCTGCGTCTTTCTCCAGTGCCTGAACAATTCCAGCCAATTCGCAGATCCGGAATTCTGCTTGTCTGCGCTCGAATTATTACTTTCCTTTCTCGTTTTTTTATCCCTCACTCTTCCCTCTTCTCTTCATACTCTTCGTCTCAAATTTTCTTCTTCCCCCTTATTCCATGCTTTATTCTTTGTTTCGTTCTCAACCTCTCTGTCTTCCCTCTCTTCTATTTCTGTCATTAAGACACATTGCTTCGCCGCCTTTGTCATACTCCATCTTTCTCTCTCTTTATCTCCGTCTCCCTCCTTTTCACTGCTTCCTCCGTCCGATTGTCATCGTCTTCTCAGCATCCACACGTGCAACCCGACCCGCGCTTCCCTATGTGCGTGCAACCCGAGAGCAGAAGCAGAAGGGACCCCTTCGGAGGCAACGAGCAAAAACTTTTAAATCCAAAAATAAATCTGCCTGTTCACACAACTTCGACTTCCTTACGAGTAGAGAAGTCGATTCGTCCGTAACAGTACAGCATGTATGATTCCTCGTTCAGCAGTCTTTTTGCACTCTGGCTCAGACGGACATGCAGGATCTTGGAAACAGCGTTCACGGAAAGTAACATGCGAGGTGGAATGTGTGTTATGCGGTTTCCGCAAGTTATGTCCTTCACTTTTTCGTGTCGGAGAGCCAGCCTTTGCAGATAATGATCTCGAAACGCACTGCCCAGGGTCGCGCTCAGAAGTAATTATCAAGAGTAATTTCGGTGCGTTTAAAGAAACTGGGTTTTACTCCAGAAATATGAACGGGTACGATGTACGTGTGCCGACCGCCCAACGAGAAGCAACCTTGGTAAACGATGTGGTTGAGAAGCCGGATGCATCTCGAGAGGTTTTGTCCTGCTGGATGCATTTCTTTCGATCTTCCTTTCTAGTTTCTCTCTCATTCTCGTCCTCTCTTTTCATCCTCTGGGGGCTTTCTTTCTCTTACTGTCCTTTTCACTTCACTTGTCCTCGTTCAATATGTATCTATTTCCCTCTCCTGCACCTTTCCTCTCATTTAGATTTTGATTTTTCGCTCTGTGCAGCTGAACGTTACATTCAAACTAACCTTCGATAGAAAGCCTTAGTATTATGGATTAATGAATGAAAAACTGAATCATCAGGATTTTCTTTCTACATTCCAAGCCAATTCATTAGTTAAATGACAGAAATTATACGAATTGCAGAACGAGAGGAGGCAATAAAGGGGAAAGGTTTTGAAAAGAACTCAAAATAACGGTGAATAGATTTTTCGATGTCATCCTAATGGTATTCCATGCTCGAATGTACCTGGAAAAATAAATTGAAATGTGGGTGTAAATAATAAAAATGTATCAATACTTGAAGGTTAAATTTTATTTCCCTACAGATTCCAACAGTTGAAACCAACTCTGAAACGTCTCGGATCTTCTTTCAGCATATTAACTACACGATTTGAGCTCATATTCCAGTGTGACGTGTTTAGCATCAACTATCCATAAAAGCATCTTAAGTGATGTTCACAGGCGAACGGATTCGGGTCTGCGCGTGAAGTATCCGTTACCAGCCGTCGATTTAGATGAAAATCGGCGGACAACTTCCAACAGGGACCTCCCGTATCGAATGTCTTCTCAGCCCCCCTTTCACCTGGCGGGCCTTTCGCCAGGGTGCGATAGCACACGCTGTATCTCCCTTCGAATCACCTGCCTATCGGGACTCCGATCCTTGGCACAGCACTCGCCGTTTAGTGGAGCGGGGCTGTGACAAGCGAAACAAGCTGGACGGTGAACGGCCATTGTGCGACTTGCCCGACTTTTTAAAATTTCTTTTCGTGGTTACACTAATATAAGTTTATTTAAAAAAATAATTTTCGAAGATGAGTAAAGCTGATATTATCCTAACAAATTTTTAATTGTAAAGTATTTAAGCGCTTTCAATCGTGCTATTTATGTATGGTTTTAATTTAAACTCATTTTACCTTGTAACAGAGTACACTTTAAACATGTATGTTTCTTCTTCTTAATATGTTGTTTAAGGAATACTGATATGATTCTCATGATGCACATGAATTTTTAGCAACATCAATTGAGACTGTTTAACCAATTACGTCTTGGGTACGACTCTTTGGTCTACCCTTTTCAGTAATCGTGATTATAGACAATATTTAAAGTGTAATCTTCTGATTGCAGAGAAATTAAATACATTTGTGGTAAAATTGGAAAATAAAATTTTATTCCTTTGTGTCTGGTATGATTTACGTCTGCTCTCTGTACAAATGTTACGATCGTAAATTTATGATTTCATCAATTCGTAATCACATGAAATTATTTACATGAAATTATTTACATGAAAAAATCACTTACATGAAATTATTTTTCACGTTTCTTGAGGATGATAGGAGAAAAGTATTCTTTCGTTTCTGAAGGTTGTCGGATGGTTTCCTTTTAGTTTTAGGTGATTAGATTTATAACGAAATATTTCCTCTGTTACAGTTATACTACTAGTTCATTAATCTTTCTTAATAACTACATTGTATCATAAACTGCTTTTTAATTGCTTCAACCTTACACCAAAGTTAATAAGATATGAGATATTGCGCTGTAATTCCTTATCCTTGCATACAGAAGTCAACGGCAATGGAGATGGATAATACATTGTAACGAAAAAAGGTGCAGTGAATTGCAGAAAATAAACTAAATTATAAAATTTGAAAAGGTTAAGGTTTCAAAGTAATAAGACCTAATGAGAATTTTATTTTACAATAATATACGGTGACATAATATACTAATTGTTATTGATGGATAATTACAAACGCAGTTTTAACTAGTGAAAAAGGTGCATCATACCGAGAAAACGTGTATTCATAAAATCTCAAAAGTGTGATTGGATATTTAAATTTCAATCGTAATAAATTTCTTTTACGTAATGAGGAATTGAATTGTTTGTTAGACAAAGAAAGTTATTTGTAAATATAATTTCAACCTATTCTACTGTTACCATTTACAAAATTTTTCTTTTTCGCGTTTAATAATCAATATTCTCTTCGGTATTTAAGGTCGTTCATAAATTCCGCGTATTTAAAACCGTGAAACAGTTTATAATATAGTGATTCAGATACTAGAAATCTTAGTTGAACTGAAGGAAATGAGCAATTCAAGGACACAAAATTAATGGACGAAAGTTATCTGGACTTCGGGTTCCTGAAATTCCGAGCAGAGAAGTCAGAAAAGCAAACTCGCCTGCAGCGAAAGAGAAATAGCATGATGCTACAGTAAATCGCAGGAGAGAAAGGGATTGAATAATAGGGGAAACATGTGAATACATGTTGGCAAATAACAGTGAAGGCAGTTAGGTTGGAACAAGGTAGCGGTAAGTGTCTACTGTGATATACCGTGAGTAGAAGAAACATTGAATGAAGTTTAGCGTGGTAGTAGCATTGCCAGGTCTTACTACGTGCAGCTGTGAATTTGCATATATTACTCCTGTGTTTCATGGCCTATCAGCGAGTGTGTTCGAGCGGGACAAACACGGTTTGCTCCCAGACTTATTTTCTTTTCACTCCGGTTGCTCAGGTAGTCAGATTTCTCGCAGTTCTCTACACATGTAATTTCCGCACTCTGTAATTAGGTGATACGAATCGAGTTGGGTGGGACACGAGGGAAGAGAGAGTAGCAATAACCGGTTAGCGATACCACAAATCGGGCGGTTGTCATTCTGATCATCTTCGAATAGAGTGATACAGGTCCCTTCCATAGGAAAATTTTTTGAAGTTCTAATTCTTTTAATGCGGGACTCCCAAAAAATTCTACGTGCCATCTGTACTAAATGTTAGAATACGAATTGAACTATTCCTTAGCTCGACTATCTAATATTTTAAGCATTATTGAATATATTCACAAAGAAACGGGTAAAGGCCACTACTGAAAAATCTTTAGGGAGAAAATAATTCGATCAATTCTGACAGAAAAGAAATAGGATTTCGTATGTCGCTATTTCATCGGGCTATATTTCGGTTATCAAGGATTTATTTATTTATTTATTTACGTCAAAAACAGTTAAAAACTGCGTATGACGAGCTATGGGGAGAAGTGAATTTTGTGCACGTTTTCATAGTTCTGTGGTCTCTATCCTAAACCATATTCTAGTCGAATTTTGAATACAGAAAAGAGAGGGTTTTTTTCGAATTTTGTTGACAAAATATTCGCTCCTATATAATAAAATACAGGCATATATGCGTATATATAATAGGATACAGGCAGATATGCGTTGCCTCGAGTTTCAGCCATTCATGCTTGAAATACGGTTTCTATTCGCTTCAATGTCGGGTACGTGAGTCTAATTCGTATCATAAAAGGTTTCAAGAAATAATTATAACTTCACAGAATTGCTAACGTCTCTTCGAATTACTTCTGTAGAGATATTTTCATGTTTCTTGCCCGTAGATAGTACTACAGGCTTGAAAACTTCAATTCATTCTCGTGTATTTCGTGTCAGGTAACCACATGTGATCGCTGTTTAAATTCCGAGAGTCCTTTATAACTTTATTCTACTGTTAGATTGTCACCAATTCAACATTTAAGACGTGTAATTAAGTGCCGGGTAGTAAAATCAAGCGTTCTGCAAAACCCTGTTGCTTTAGGAAAGGCCAATTTCAAACTGGACGGCGCACGGACTGGCTGTCGATTCGCGGAGTCGACTTACGAAAGAGCACATGACGTCGGTTGCGATAAAGAAAGCATTTGACATAATGGTGTCGGCTGCGATGAAGACGGGTCGGTGGTGGCGGTGGCGGAGGTGGCGACGGTGGTTCCGGGAGAGGTGGCTCAGGGCATCAACTGATGTCACTGCAGTGCCTCTGACCGGGAGGTCCTAGGTTCGAGTCGCGACGGTGGCAGGCTTTTCGGCACTGGCTTGTCGGCTAGGTCGAATTCAGTCGCTGTCTGGAGGAGAATTCTAACGGCCGCCTGCTCTGAACGATGGGTTTTCCTTGGTTTCCCCGATCAACACCAGGCGAATGCCGGAGCAGTCTCCTAACAAATGGGCCACGGACCGCGCGCGATCTTTCCTAAATCTTCTTTGTCCTATCCTCACCCTTACTTTCATACACTTAAATTTACACACAGTACACTACCACACATGTCGGGAGACCGGTTGGGAACTTAGTGTGTCGCGGCTTGGTGCCCCGCTGGTGGGAGATACCTGATTGGGAAAACCCCCGCTAGCCGACGTTAGGTCGGCGCCGGATCTCACCATCCGTTGACGCACCTGGAATCATCAAACAATCAATCTGTCATGGTGGTGGTGGTGGTGGTTGTGGCGGAGATGGTGACGGTGGTGGGGCGGAGACGGTGGTGGTGCATGGGCCAGCGAGGCGTGCGGCCAGCGCACGCGCGTGCCACATGTCCGCGTGCGTGTCCCGGGGCGGGCAGCGGCGGTTAACGGTGTGCGAGTACAGCACCCGCCTGGGCGGGCGGGCGGCGGCAGAGTCTTCTTGCCCGCATTCCGTTGCTTGCAGCCGCGTCCTCCTCGCAGTGCGTTCTCCTCGCAATGCGTGCTCGGACCGGATCAAGGACAGTGCAAAAGTTTCGCGTTTTCACGGTCGAAGTCGCGTTTGATATTGTGGTGTAGGAATGGTAGCTAATCGACTCCCTTCAATTTTTTGACGATGTTTATACAGCTTCATGTCTTCGCTTTGCGAGCCAACTTCACGTTTACAACGACGAAAAGACGACTGTTTTCGATAGGTCGATTGAAAGTCGCCCAACAAAACGAAGAAATGATCAAATGACAGATATGCGTTCATTCAATTAATTGTAAGGTGCTGTTAGTTGTTGTTATTATTATTATTATTATTATTATTATTATTATATTGTTATAATTTGTATTTGTATCATAAAAGAGGTAATTAGAGAAAGTGATAACACAACTAGGAGCCACCATTTGTTTAAAGAAAGAATCACGTAACGTCGTTGAATAGACAACTGAACGACTTTCTAACCATTGCTGTTCTAAATAGTATACACACGGTAATGATTGGAAGGAAGGTTTATGTACACACACTCCTGGTCTATGAGCGGCGACTTCCAGCCGAAAACATTCCAGAACGACCACACTACGCCCGCGTGAACGGGGGAATCTCTCACTGCTTGCCGGCGCGGAGTGGGACGGGGAGGGGCGGGCCGCCCCGCGGCACGTGATGCGTGCGCGCGCACTCGCGCGTGTGTTTGTGCGTGAGGGCCGTGGGAAGCGGAGCCGGAAGCCGACGCGACACAACACCGCGCGCAGACTCAGCCAGACAGCTCGCTACTGCTTTTGCGCAGCCGCCGCCGACGACGACACACTACTTCAGGGGTTTTGAATAGGGATGCCACATTGATGTCGGTGTTTTTAAAACATCGATGTTGTTATTGGAACATCGGTGTTTTCAACATCGAGGTACTAAAGCCGATGTTTTTTAATAATCGATGTTTTGGGCACGAGGTTTTAAGTCCTCGATGTTTTGATTGTGAATGAAAAATTTCCGTAATCACAACACGTAAACAATGACAACATTAAATAGTATCAAGACCATGAAGGGGGCAATATTGTAATTATTGTTTAAGACTTTTTTAGTAATAGGTCAAATTTTGTTTTTAAACAAATTATTTTCTGTTGATATTTTCCGGTTGATTTTTTTCCTTCTCGCCGCTCAATGAAGCAATTGAATGGCACTCTTTCGTAACGTCTGCACTTGGCATAGGAGCCGCCCCGTCCTCCCGCCAGGACACGCGCAAGTCGCCGGCGAGCGAGGATGCTGTGGAAGACGGCGGGCTCTTGTTACGCGCGGTTGTGGTTTGTTTGGGGGAGGCGGAATCAAGGTCGCGGTTGGCCGTGGAACCGGAGAGACATCAACACGCCTCGCGAAGGTTGAGGAGGCGCGCAGCGTGCGTGAGAGGATGACGAGTTTGATGAAGGTTGAAGGCGTTAGAAGCAGTACGGGTGAGTTGGTGTTTCGGAGATGGATTGAAACGAAGTAAGCTGAAAAGAAGGATAGAAATGAATGATTTGAATTTTCTGGAAACCAAAAAATTACTTATAAAGAGAATGAATATCACAGCGTGAAAACAGTAGGTGAAATCAGATGTGTAAACCAGCAGAAGATTGGGACGTATATTCATGAAGTACATTTGTCCACTGGCATTTTGTCTTGCACTTATTTCTCGAAACAATTCCAATAAATAATTCACTGTGGGAACTATCAACTGTGATCGTTCAGCTACACATGCCTACCGATTTTTCTATTGCAGAAAAATGAAATGAAAAGATCAGTTCACACTTATAGTCACAAACATTTTAACAATTAAAATTGTAAGTATATAAAAGCTATACATCATGCGGCGAGGGTATTTTTAAAAGTCAAAGGAAATAGTTTATTTTAAATTGAATTTATTTATGTAAATAACTAATTTACATATTACATTGTATTTGTGTACATGAAGTTTGTAAACAGTTTTTACATAAAGCATCTAAACATATTTTTATTATTTTTTCGATTAGAACTGCGTTTTTATCTGAAAGATTTTGAATTCAAATTCCGTGCAAACGTTTAAAAAACTAATACATTTTTAAAATTCGTAAATTCAGAAAAATAGGTCTTGAAATAAATCCATAAGTAAAATATTTATTTCAAACACATTCATATTATTTCAACTTTTTTTATATTTCATTGTTTTCAAGGGGAAGCCTTGCCCCCTTAGTCGGCACGCCCTGTGGATGATATTGACGTCAAAATCCACCTTGCCGACAGAATGCATTGTCCGTTTGCGCCGGTGAGAGATGTCGCCACGGCAGAACGCGGATGAAGGCGAGTGGCTGCGGAGATTTATGAAGCGTCCGCAGACTAAGAGCGCCCCCCCCCCCCCCCCCCCGAGAGGAAGCAGCCAAGTTGGACGCGCGGGACGTTCCGATCGCGATGCCAGACAGCCCCTTATGTAATGGAACGTAATCGGTGCGGCGAAGCGGGCGACTAATTGTGTGGGCTAGTTACAAAATAGCTACGAGCTCTGGCGCCCGGTTTTGCAATGGCAAATCGGACGAATTTTTTCATTGTTCGCGGATACTGTCGTGCTTTCCATGCCTAGTGCGTGCACGAAATATTTGGTCATGTAGTCCACCAGAGTAATGTAGTGGTAAATTTGGATTTTTCTTTGGTGTGTGTCTGTTGTCTTGGAAACGCCGCGCCTTTGAGAAAAAGGTCCTGGCATCGTGTATCACGTTTTCTCATTTAACATTTCAGAAGCGCGTTAGTGTTGATACATTATAGGTAGACTTAGGCCAAAATTTAAAAACGGGTAACATCAGTACAAACTACCCAAAATTTAAAAACGTGAAACATCAGTACAAACAATCAGTACAAAAAACATCAGTACCCCGATGATGTCGAGCGGAAGGTAACGCCTTCCAACTCGGGGGGTACTGATGGTTGGGAGGTCGCGGGTTCGAAACCACCAGGTGCCGAGATTAACTAAAAGCAGCATTACCGCTGACTCTGCAGCGACTCTGACCGAGAGGTCCTAGGGATCGAGTCCCGACGGTGTCAGGATTTTTGATACTAGCTACGTAGGCCGAATTCGGCCGGATTCGACCGAATTCTGGATTTTCGATGCTAGCTACATAGCTAAGTCGAATTCAACCGCTGGGTCGAGGGGAATTCTAGTGACAGCCTACTCTGATCGGAAGTTTCCGTGGTTTCTCCAATCAATACTAGGCGACTACCGGAGCAGGACCCTTACAGCCCGTGAACTTTCGTTCTTCATCCGTGTCCTATTCTCACCCATTACTTACACACATTTACACTAACATGCACTACATTACTACACATTTCGGGAGCTTAGAGCTTGTCCCGGCTGGGGCGGGGCACCGCTGGAGGAGATATCTGAATGGGGTAATCCCAGACAAGCCTGTTTCTAAATTGATTCTCATCATCCAGCCCAGGAAAAACAAGGATAAAGAAATCCATTGCATTACGTGGGAGTGCTAAATATGGCCGAAAACATCAATCTATGAAATATTTCAGAAATTAATTGGATAATTTCCATTAATCTATTGGTTAATCCAATTCTGCTTGAGGTAAGAACTTTTTTTCCCCTCCTGATTATTGCATGGAAAACAAACCACGATTTAACTCGTAATATACCTTCTAAATCATCATTCGTCATTTTTTCAATTGCTCGAAAGATTGAAGCATCAATTCTGACGCATGGCAGTAAATATCCCGGCAAGAACTTGCCACTAAAGAAAATATAATGCAGTTAATATAGACTGAATTTTTTAATGGTAAAAATTGGTTTAATGGTAAATGGTAATGGTAATGGTTAAGTATTTTTTCATATTCTTGTGAGAATACCATTTGCATGTAGTGTCTCCGTTTGCACTCATGCAACCGAAGTACTTTTTACTCCCGTAGTAGGATTTCAAGCTCTTTACCTGCATTTTCCCAAAGTCACTAAGCGTGACGCTTGTGTGTAAATGATGTAACCATCGAAATGAAAGCGATGTCTATTCGTGTACTTGTGTTGAAGTTTCCTAACTTAAGCTACGTAACTCTCGGAACCTGATTTCTTATTATTGTATAACACAAATTTGTAAAGAACGTTCCGATATATTTTTATAAGCGAGGTTGCCCTTGTGCCTGCAATGAAGGAATGTTTGTTTGAACTCTATTTTTGCTATGGAAATGTCTTTGTTTACATACGACACTACAGTTCGTTTGGGGCTTTCCTTGCGTCGTAATATAATAGTGATTTAAAATCTTAGCTGTCATTCTATTGCAAAAATCAAATAGAGCAAAATCCGATGAAAAAATAATTGAAATGCATTTATATCAATACGATCTGGTCTTTCCTATCATGTTTTGTTAGGAATGCCTTTCTTTCTCATTTCGAGTGCATTTTTTACATCAAGTACGAATTTGGACTTCAATTTGTATGTAGGAATGTATAAGAAAGAGAAAACACACAGAATCGTGTTTGTAATTGTTGGAATTCTAATTGAATAGACCATGGAAAATATTGTTTGTCTTATTTTTTCCGACTTGTCCTTATTTCTTTGCGCTGCGGAAAACATTAATCCGTTCACCTTCTCTCCGAAGCGTCTTTGTCGGCGTCGCATCTCCCGTTGGCATTTGCGGCTCCTCTGTGCAGCAGCGTATCAGTATGCGGGCGGTCGCGATGGGTATATTCAGGCATGCGCGCCGCGAGATGGGCCCTTCTTTACTTCTGCGTCTGAAACGGCCTGCGGATGTTGATTCTGCTTTGTTTCCTGTGCGCGTTTCTTATACTCCTCGCTCTCCCGCGAGCAAAGGGCGAGCCGACGAGTGAAATTCAACATGCGCCTCGGCAGACGCCCGCCCTGGAATTCGGATGTCGAGTAATCGACTTCGAAGGATGCCAAACGGCCGCGGCGCGTTCCCAAAATAGCAGTCTGCGTTGCGAAGAGTGAAGAGGTTCCACGCGATTTATGATACTCTCGTCTCTCGTTAAGGGGAGAGCGTTTCCGCTGTTATCTGACAGCAGATAGCTTCTTTTAATAAATCGCTTCATTACATTCGAATAGATCGTTTATTCATAAGAAATGGCATTGCTTGAGGATCTAGGGGTGTTCGTTAAGTGCGTAGATGACCCTTGGGTATGACTTCAGTGCCTTGCAATTTTAATGGCAGGTCTGGTTTTGTAGCGGCGAGCTTCCGCGATCCACTTAATGCGAGATTCGTGAGTCATCTCCTGTGCTTTCTTTGGTTGCGGAATGTATTTCAAATTCGCAATACGCAAATCGGGTTTATGTGTTTACAAGGTGAGATTCCACGGAATAAAAAAAATGTTCTAGTCTGTCATTTAGAGAGGCCTAAAGCTATAAAATTTGCAACGTAAGAATGAAAGCTATAAAAGACAGGATGTTGTCTTGGTATATTACCGCAGGCACACCGCAAGGATTTACAGATACTTCATCCTCAGAGTTGATTGATGTGTTTACTAATGGTCTTTCATTTAATAACATAAATGAACGAGCATGTTAAAGGAATTTACCAGAGATCAATACAGTATAAGTTATAAAATTTCCGGATTTGAGAAAACCTTATTTTGACGATAGCGCAAGTGTTGTAAATGAATCCTTAAAAACTGGCCACTTTTGGTCGACGCTGTATTCTTATTAATAATCTAAATAAAGGTGGGCATCCTGCGTGGGTAACAAATGAATTATCGAACAGTAAATTAATATGAATTATCTCATTCTTCACCACTGATGGACCTTTATTTCAGGAACAGCATACGTTGGGAACTTTGAGAGAGAGAGAGATAGAGAGAGAGAAATTCCATGAAGACACTGTGTATACTCATTTGAACAGAATCAAAATAACGTGGACGCGAGACTCGCACAATAAAACAGACTAGGTGTCCTTGCTTGGCGCTCCAAATATAGTTCATTCGAGCTCCTATTTGGATTCCGAAAAAATAAAAATGTACTTTTGTAGAATCGAAATACACTAGAATGATATGTTATTTTCATATACTATCTACCATTTTGCGTACATATTTATGTAATAGTAACAGTAAGCGTGAGTAGGAAACGCATTCCCCAGAACTGATGAAATGTAACTACAGCAATAAAATCTGCAACAAACAAAACATAGCAGTTGTAATCTTACTTCCGAATCCACATACGGACTAATGTGTGTCGGATATGGAACCCTCAGAGAAAAAGGACGCATCCGAGTACCTATGTATGACGCTCAATTCTTATTTTAGCAGTATCGAAATAAACACGCGAATACCATCGAAGGCCTCGATTATTTTAGAAGCCGCGTTCCGCGTGCCTCTACGGAGCGGAGCGGGACAGCAAGGGGACGGAGTCAGGGTTGGAGCGGTGTAGGAAGGGACGGAGGGGAGTGGAATGGGATTGAGCCGAGGGAGGGATGAGGCGATGTGCGACAATGACTGCGGAGAGGGTTGAGAGGGTGGGTGGAGAGGGCAGAGAGGGTGGGTGGAGAGGGCAGAGAGGGTGGGTGGAGAGGGCAGAGAGGGTGGGTGGAGAGGGCAGAGAGGGTGGGTGGAGAGGGCAGAGAGGGTGGGTGGAGAGGGCAGAGAGGGTGGGTGGAGAGGGCAGAGAGGGTGGGTGGAGAGGGCAGAGAGGGTGGGTGGAGAGGGCAGAGAGGGTGGGTGGAGAGGGCGGAGGGTGTGGGTGGAGAGGGCGGAGGGTGTGGGTGGAGAGGGCGGAGGGTGTGGGTGGAGAGTGTAGAGGGGGAGGGGGTTGGATGGAGAGGGCGGAGGGGGTTGGGTGGAGAGGGAAGAGGGGGTTGGATGGAGAGGGCAGAGGGGGGTTGGTTGGGGAGGAGTGGGGCAGAGAGTGTTGGGGTGGAGAGGGGCTGAAGGGGTTGGGTGGGTGGAGACGGCGGAGATGAGCGGATCGGGCGGAGTGGGTCGGTGCGGGAACGTTGCCTGCGGGCGTGTAAATGCGGCGTGCGGGGAGCCCTGGATTAGTCATCGGGGATGGGGTGGGGGAGGCGCACAGGTAGAGGCAGCCAGCCGCTGGGCGTCGCGACGCGACGACGGTCACTTCCCGTCGCGCAGGTGAATAGCGGCGCCCGTGCCAGGGCCGCATTCCCGCGTCCCGCGCCCGCCGACGCCCCGCCCCGCCACGCCGCGCCGCTCCACGCCGCGGCGCCGCGGGCGTCCCAAACGCCGCTACCGTTGCCGCTGCCCAGTGTGTCGGCCTCGTGAATGCCGCAGCAGTATGCGGTACATTTAAATGTTCGGCGTGGGTTTTTGTTGGTCCGGTGTTTGCCTTGGCTGTGGAAATGTTCTGCGGGTTGCGCTTGATTTATAGTGGCCTAGACTGCTTGCCAAATGTACGTGGATGTTTCATGTGGTAACGATGAAGCTTACTCAATACGAGTGCCCTGTTGTTCCTGGTTGCGAATGTTGTTGAATCGGCTTAGCAAGTTCACTGCGTTTCCTTCCTTTTTAGGATTATTAACTCGTTTTCCTTTCGATGATTAACAAGTAAAATGCTGGACCATCCTTTGTGCGAGGCTGTGTAAGTAAGTAGTTAAAGTATTGTAAATGGAAGGCAAGTACCAAAACAATGAGATTTACTAGATATTGATTAATTGGAAATATTTTCAGTTTTCAATTTTTTCTTCGTCTCAGGAGACCTTATTACCTTCATAAAGTGCATTATTCACAAAACAATATTTCTAAAAAGATGATCATTTTTTTGTGGTTATGAACGAAATATAAAATTATACTGTATTAAATTTACATTAATTTTAATATTTCTGAAACAATTGCATGGCTTTTTGTTTTGGCGAAGAATGACGCTGTAGCCAAATAAAAGCACTAATGTCCAATGAATAACCATTCTTCTGAACCCAGCACATTTTTTCGTATTCTCGCTGAGGTATCACAACCAATAGGATCACACCAAAACAAACAAAATGCGCGTGGTATATAATTAAGCAGGAAGGAATTCTCATTCCCGGGAATCCTTTTTATTTCCGTCGGCGTACTTGACGTGCCTACTTTGGCATGCCGCCGCCGCCGCCGCCTTCTCATCGTCCCTCTCCTCCGCCTCCAACTGCTCCACCGGCGTCGACCAGTGCCGGAACCGGCCATGCGCCATCCCTGGCGTCGTCCGCTTTCGGCAGCCGCCGCGCCGGCAGCCCATTGGGCCACCAGAGGCCCTGTTCGCCCGAAATAGTCGGCCCTCCCCCTCCCCCTCCCCCGCTCCCCGCCGTCGCTGCCCCCTCACCCTTCACACGGTGCGCCCCTCCCACGCGTCAATGTCGCTCTATTTCGGCGCCGCTTCCTGCCTCACCGTCGCTTCGTGGCGACGGTGATGGTCGTGGCAACGGTGGTGATGTCGGTGAAGCCCGTTTGGTAGGAGGGGAGCGAGGGGTTTGGAGCGAATCAAACTGAAGATGTGGTCATGGAAAGAATGACAGAAGAGAATTCCGGGTGAGGTACAGTATTGCCGTATCACCAGTATCTCTCAAGAGATTTTAATGGAGATTGTGGACGAGTGAATGGGTGGTTATGGTGATAATAATAATAATAATGATGATGATGTCGCTTTTAGTAAACACGAGGTTAGAGAAAAGGGAGATTCTCAAGAAATCCTGCAATGATCTGGATTGGTGAGCAAATTATCGTCTTTTCCTTGATAGACATTCTAATGCTGAGTGGAGATGGCAGGTTTTATTTGTAGGAAAAATGAATATTGAAACGGAATGAGGTAAAACTGGGCAAGAAACTAAAGTAAATAAAAGGTAAAAAAACAAAACGCTGAACAACACACACTGATGATCAATTTGAAAATATGGCCTAACTTTAGCAGGTCGAAAAGAGCAGCGAAATGTGAGAAAATAAAACTAAGCTCTTCACTGTAGATGAGCGGAAGAAGCAAAAATGCAGAAATAAGAGAATTGATGGAACGTAAGTGTATTAGAAGATTATGCTGGAATGCACTTTCTTAAACTTAAGAATTTTCTATTGTTTCTTAGAATTATGTTGGTTTATTCTGTACCAAATGTATTTGTCTACGCGAAATGGTTCGTAAAATTAAATATAACATTGTTTAGAAAATCTGCTCCAGAGGAAAACATTCAAAATCTGAATCAAAACAAAAATTGTGACGCAAACAAAATGAAATATTTTTGAAAACTCTGAAGGAATCTAAGTATGTTAAATTGCTCAGTGTATTTCTATAATTTGACAAGTTGTTTTGAACATTGTCTTGCATTCGTACATTGAATATACCACCCACGTGTTAAATCTCCAAAGGGCCCTTGTGCGAGACTCTCCCGCAAAGAGTTCACCTCCGAAGCGGTGCTGTAGTGGGCGCCGTGGGTTTGGGTGTTCCGGTGGCGGCAGCTGTTGCCGTTCCGAGCGGTCGACCGCTGCTGCTTTGTTTTGTAAACGGGCGCGCACCGCGGCGTTGTTGGGCGGTTGACGACTTCGCCTCTTCGCTTGAGATCCTCCACATGTGACGTCTTTTTCCTCGCCGGTATCGCACTGGTGCGTGTTGTAACGAAGAACGTAAACAATGAATCTTTGTGGGCGCGATTTTCTTCGAAGAAACGATTAATATGCATTAATATGTAAGTTTGTGCTATCTTTATATTTAAACACTAAGACGTTCCATTTAGAAAGCAATTTCAGCTTACTCAACCGAATTTCATGATTTTTGCGTCAAATGAAAGGTAGTAAGCCCTAGATTTGTTTTCGCTTGCTACTATTCACTGGTTATGCAGCATTATACTCTTCATTTTAATAAAATCGTAAAATTAATAGAATAAACGCTTATTTCCCGGTATTTGTTAATTACCTAATTCAAAACCTACTACAACACAAAACAATAGTATTGGAATCTGTGTATCAAACATCTCGAGCCGGGTCTCACCATCCAGCGGGGGAAGATCACCGCCACCTTTCGGGGGAAACGTATATATTACACTCACGGAACTAGTGACCCTAGCAATTGGGGCGCCCGAAACAACCTATCAGTCAAATCAATCAATCGTAAAGGGCAGACATTGCGAAGGGTATTAAATATTGTTGGAAGCGCTCATAGTCCACCTTCATGTGTCTTGAGTGTCAGTTGTTTTTTGTTGTTGTTTTTTTCAATAAATAAAGTCATTCACTCTGAATTTCATTTGATCCTTTTCTAATGCGTGTGAGAGAGGACATTTTTGTCCAGACACGTGGTTTCTTAAATGCCATTTGGTTAGATTTGGTTGACCTGTTTTCCTCGAAAAGTGCAATTTGGGCTAGATCCAGGAGTGGCGATGGGCATAAAGATCAAAGGGTTGTAGATTCTTGGAAGGCGTATTTGTGGCGTAAAATGGAGGCAGTAGGTTTTTGTACAAATGGTTTTTCATGTTTTTCACCGTCGTAATAAATAGAGCAACGCTGTTCCTCATTGTAAATTTTGCAATCATATATCACTCGTCATTATTTAGCAACAAGTCTTCAAGTGTAGAGAAATAATTCACAGATACAACGAAAAAAATCGAAATTGCTCTATAAAAATATAAGGTGTGCTTAAAAGAAAGATGTTAAAAGCAAGGTTTTATTTGATGTGGGAGGAAGCAATTCGGCTATTCGATTCTCTTCATACTTTTCGAAATAATCAAAAGTGGTGTATAGTGGTAACAAAGGCCACGCGTCTTTTACACGGATGAGAATTGTTGCAGTCAAAATTATTTTGAATATAGTTTTATTGAGAATTATTTTAAGTACATTCGGAAATCACTTTCGATTCTTGTCAACTTTTTATGAGAAATGAATGGCAGAATGAAATGTGATTTTTCAATGCTCCTGTTTAATGTTATGTCTACGTTATGCCAAGACAATATTTATATAATAATGCACTAAACCACTGCGATGGACTCTTCGGGTTTGCTTGAAAAATAGCACTAGGCGGAATATCCTCCTGGTCCGAAGAACTTCGAAATACACAGTGGTGAGGATCGATAGTTTTACTACACCGTATTACGAACTGGCTAAGAAATAGTACTACAGAGAAAAAGCACGAGAAACTACAGAGAAAAATGTTAATTGCTCACGATTTCAATTATTTCTGAATTCTTATCTGTGCTGAAAAAAGATATGGGTTTGAAACAATTTTTTTTCCGGATGCGTATTACGAGACACTTTCAGAATAACGACCATTTCAACTTCTTTTTACTATCTTCGAGTTCTCTACGATTTTGTGGGTGTAGGAAATTGCCTGTATTCTTCATGAACTGAATCAGCATAAAAGCCTGCAATAATCCATATCGTTGTCAAGATGATGTTCCTCCATTACTCGTGATTCTACAACAGACGAACGTAGCGGTCACTTTAATTGCTTGGAGGATGTTTACTTATTACGTAACGTCCTCCGTTATTGGCGCGCGATCACTGATAATACATTCAATCTGCTCAATAGCATTGAAAAAAATACCTGCGACCAAGTCAGATTTGAAGAACGCAGACAATAATCCAAAGCTATAAGATAATGTTCTTCCTGAATAACGTTTCGAAATTAACATTACGAATTAAGTCTCATTCTGGAACCACTTTATTATTGGCACTTTAGCAATTGTGACGAATCACATTGCACCTTAGAATTCCTCACTTGGCGACGAGCGTCTATAATTAAGTTCCGAGACGAATTCTAACTTGGCTCATTAGGTCAAAGCAATTTGAAATGTATGCAATTAGGAAAGTAGACTTATGAGAATCCGTCGCGGTCCATTGCCAGGATATGGGTTCCGCTCCAGTGGTTAATTAGCTTACTTTATCATCTGAAGCCTCGTAAGTCTTGCGAGCATTTACATTCTCAAGCGAAGTGTGGGAAGAGGTTTCGAGGATGGAAAACGAAGCGGACAGTGATAACAGAAAGCCCAGCAAGTGCGAAAGAGGTGACGTCATGGAAACAGTGAAGGCTTTCACATAGTCTGCAGATGTTTTTGCGAGTTAAGAGCTGATTAATTAATATTCGTATGTTGATGCACTGATTCACAAACGTTCCACAAGGATGTTTTCACACATTTCCTTTTAAGCGCAGCAAAATAACGATACCATCGGTCGTGGTTTTCTCCCTGCTCTCACATTCCTTCTACTGAGATTGACAAATCTGACGTGGCATGACATTTCAGTGAATAGGGAGAAAAATTGTGTGCAGCTTCTTTGAAGACATGTTATGAATGATCTAACGAGTTAAGTATTTTTACACTATTACATTTTGTGCACCATAAAATTTAGTGCAGAATCTCATACAGAAACTAAAAGGAAACTAGAAGAACACAAAGTAGGATTTTCGATTCTGGTTACATTGTTAGATCGAATTCAGCCTCTGTAGAAGAATTCTAGCGGCCGGCTGCTCTGATCGCTAGTTTTCCGTCGTTTCTCTGATCAATACCAAACGAACCAGAACAAACACCACGGGCCGCGGTGATCTTTCCTTCCTTTTACCTGTCCTATGCTCTTCCCTTATTTACGTACACTTACACTATCATGCACTACACTACCACACACGTTGGAAGAGCAGACGGGAGCCTCGAGCTTGTCCCGCTAGGGGAGATACCTGGATTTAATCGCAGGATTTTTAAACAATATCAGCAAAACATTCAGGAACGAAGAAAGGGTAAATTTATGATTTCAATCTCTCCCGCCAGGTATTTTTTTTGTAATATCAATACGTTGATCCATCATTTAGAAGACAGAAAAAAGTCTTGAAATAACAGTTTATGTATTTCATTTAATATTTCACAATGTTTTGGAAATAGTTTCCATCATCAGGTGACAAAACAAATAAATATAATAATAAATATTCAGTTAGTAGCAGTACAGTACATCTCTAACTACTATATGAACGATTAATCCATTATATTGTTGTTGCCTGTTTTCTCGTGTTTGCGTTGTTAATAGTTACGTACCTATTGTATAACGCATGTATCTTAAAAAGCCGCATTGTGCACCTTTGTGATGCCGAGTTAAACACATTTCTTTTGAAACGCAAATTTCTCCTCCGCTTTGCGCGCCCGAAGGTGTCCCCACCCGCCATTCCGAGTCCCACTTCGCGACCGACCTTCACCCGGCCATGCTGCTGCTGCCGCCGCCGTCTAGGAGAGAGCTGAGGCGCGTCCATTCAACCGACGCCGACGCCGGCGGCGCTTCAGCGTCCCGTTCACGTCGCCATCCCCCTCCACTCCCGACCACTCCCCCTCTCCTCCTCTTCACCAGGTCTCAGCACTTCTAACCTATTCCGCACCGTGTCAGCAAACGCCGCACTATCCACTTGTGTTGCATCCGGACACACGCCGGCTGATAAGGAAACTTCCTTCTCCTTTGTTTCGTACGATATTCTTCTCGGTAGTAATAAATTTTAATAAAACGCTTGGCCAGTGACCCGGGGGCGTTACTTGACGGTCTATAATTTATTGCAAATATCCGACGTAAATCTGCTGCAACATTATGCTGCAAATTCCATCAGGCACCACTAAAACGAGAAGTACCTTCTTAAGAAAAATGTGCAGGATTGGCACCAAAGCACCTCATAGTTCAAGACGCAAACACAGAAAAACAGATACGTTCTTTTATTCTACGTTTTAGCGAATCAAACAGTGTGAAAGTGTTTGTTTGTTTAGTTCGTTTTTTCAGCTTTCGATGGGGTCTATGATCTATTTCCTGCGTTCTTTATTTCCATTAGTATTCAATAGTTACCTAAAAATAATTATACTATTCTTTACACAATAGTGTGAAATTTCTTAGCCAGGCCGTGACATAAACTGGAAAGATTATGCGTGGTTTTCCAGTAATTCCCTATGGGAGTTCCGCAGTAATCTGGGATACGGAGAACACATCCTAGGAATACCACTAGATACAGAATAAAAACTGTTTTCAGGTTAATGTTAAATTATACAATATATAGAAACATAACTCGATATTTAGGAACCAAATAGAAATTCTTTATTGAATGTATCGACTTGTGTATACCTGAAATTTCACATTCCGATTATAGGTATTCTCTAACAACTTTCTGTTTTATTGTTGATTTGAAATCACATAATTAATTTAACACTTTTATGCACAGATGTACAAATTCACATGGTGATAGACGTTGTTTAGTTTTCTCACAAAGGCTCTTGGTGGCAAACAGATCGCCGCAGTTGTTGTGTAAAATTGTTGAATTCTTGCGAAACAATTTGTAAGGGCGCCAGACGTAGTTATACTTAAAAGATGTTGCCCGCAAGGGACATTCTGTGATTAAAATGTTGGGAAACGCTAGTTTGTCGCATGATTGCCAGAGCATTTTCGCTTCGAGGAAGACTTGGAAACGCCAACCAGCTTTCGAGGCAGGGTCTCCTCTTTTGCCTGCAATGACCGACCGAGCAGGCTTCAGACTTTGAGCCCCGTCGATCGTCAGTTCCGTGGTCCGGTGCCCCAGCGTTCTTGCCAGCGGCTGTGCCACAAGCCGCAGATAACAAGTGCATTTGGTGCGGTCGGGCGTCGCCAGTTACGCGCTACCCACGGGCGACTGCGGCTTCGCGTTTCCGGCTCGTCCTTATTTGTTTCAGGCAGATGACTCAGTACGTTCGTCCTCATAAGCGCTATTTCCAGAGTGCACAGTTTCCCTCAAATAGGCAGGTCTGATTCTCCCGCTTCTGACGAGTAAGTTGTGGCTTCAATTTGCATTCGTTTCGAATATGCATAAAAGGCAGAAAAGATGTGGTCAAGAATGACGCCGGGATTTTCTACTCGCAGCCGTCGTCCGCTTTCCCTCTTGGAGAACTTAAAGTGCTTGGCAGAATGGATGTCGTGATTGCGGGTGGGGCGTTAAGGGTGCTGTAATCCTCACACCTAGTGTGTGAAGAATAAAGGAGGTGAGAAGCCAGATCCTTGGCCTGATTACTAAAAACCTCGTGTTGCTGCTCACAGTCGACGAAAACTCGTCCAGACAGTTTTATTTTTTTACGTTTCCAGGTCGAGAACGCACGATGTATGATGGTGAAACAGCATTGGTCCGTAAGCAATGCATTTACCTTGCTTCGTTAGTTGATACATAGA
Source organism: Acheta domesticus (assembly GCA_031308135.1). NCBI lineage: Eukaryota > Metazoa > Arthropoda > Insecta > Orthoptera > Gryllidae > Acheta > Acheta domesticus. The sequence goes on along the minus strand of JAHLJT010002406.1, from coordinate 98,309,885 downwards.
TTAAACACTTGAAATACATTTCTGTAAACAGAGGAATATATTCATTCGAACTAAGGTATTAAGGGATTGACCTATTTATTTTATGAAGTGTGCGTGGGGAATGAGGAAGAAGAGATTTCGTCTTCATGTGTTACTTTCCGCTAAGACAAGAAAGAGGTGAATTTCTCGCGACCCTTTCACCACGTTGTCGAACAGCTCATCAATTATACGAATTTGTTCCCATTCCTTCAACGGGTAAGGACGCTTGCGTATTGGCTTGCGTGCAAGTTGCTGTCATTTTGCAGAGACACGATGAACAGAATAAACAACGCTAAATGGTCGTAGACTTAAGCTTAAGTCGTTTATGTAATGCGAGCATCGTACCCGAAACTTCTCTTTGCAAAATGCTAGATTTTCTGTGCGTACTTTCTGCTCTTTCTGGGGAAGGAGAATAATAAACTAAATAATTTTAGATATTTCCGTTTTGTTATCCTTTAATCGATAATACATAAACATTTTAACACTGGAATTGTTTTGTTTTTAGCTTGTTTGATGCACCCAAAACCATGTACCTTATTAACTTGCTTTCTTTACTTTTATAGGTGAGTAGCTGTTAACGACGTCAACGTTTCTGAAATACTTTGAATTACATCATAAGTGGTGAGTGAAAGAAAAACAATCTTACATTTTCTGAGTCAATCATAATGACGTTTTACGATTGCATACAAATAGCTTTCCCATAAAATGTATTAGTAGTCTATTATAACCAACATTCATTAATCTTTCGCGATCTTATCTTTATTAGAAATGCAATAATCGTTTATCGATTAGAAGATTAATTAGAATTCCTGCCGGAAATCTGTAAGAAATTTAGTATCTCAAAATTGCACTTCATACAACTTCAGCCAAAGATTGAATAATGTCGACTGGTTTTTAACCGATCAAGACGCAGAGAAATAATAAGTTAAATAGGTATAATTCTGATCACATGTCTCTTTACTGTCTAAACCAAACCATAACTTATTCTCCGAGAACTTCATTTACATTCATAAGGTCAGCCCGCATTTCTGACGATTATGTATGTCTTTCTGTTTATGTATGTCCAGAACACTGCACACTGAAGTTAAGCAAATAGTGCAAATTGCATTAGTTAAGAAATTACTTTGATACAAACAACTTTGTCACAGAAGAATATCGATATTTATCAGTAGCAGTTCCAAATACGCTTGCAAAAATTGCAGATATTAAAGTGAAGTTTATTACAAAATTATATTTAGTTTGGATTAGTGCGATTTAACTACTACGCTCTGCTTTATGAAATTATTTCATTTATCTTTCAATAAGTGTACTTTGCAAGGAGAGCGTGGACGTGTCCACGCACCGTCTCACATGACTGCGGGTGGGTTTGTATTGGTGAGTTTGTGTGGGTGGGTTTGTGTGGGTGGGTTTGTGTGGGTGGGTTTGTATTGGTGGGTTTGTGTGGGTGGGTTTGTATTGGTGGGTTTGTGTGGGTGGGTTTGTGTGGGTGGGTTTGTGTGGGTGGGTTTGTGTGGGTGGGTTTGTGTGGGTGGGTTTGTGTGGGTGGGTTTGTGCGGGTGGGTTTGTGCGGGTGGGTTTGTGCGGGCGGGTTTGTGCGGGCGGGTTTGTGCGGGCGGGTTTGTGCGGGTGGGTTTGTGCGGGTGGGTTTGTGCGGGCGGGTTTGTGCGGGAGGGTTTGTGCGGGAGGGTTTGTGCGGGTGGGTTTGTGCGGGTGGGTTTGTGCGGGTGGGGGCTCACGCATGCTTCAGTTCTCGTGCCGCTAGGCGCGCCCGCCCCAGAGCAGCCTTCACGGGGCCGTTCAACGACCGCCCGCGGTGAATGGCAGGCAGCGGGCTCCGCGCGTTTTCCTGCTGCTGCCGCCGTTATGTGCGCCCCATTCTGAACGCCGACCCCCCCCCCCCCCCGCAGCCAGCAGACTGCGTGGTCGTAGGACCAGGGGTGCTCAACTGTTTGAGGAGGATTGTTGCGCGTGTTCGGGGATTGTGGAGGGATTGTTTCTGTTCACTTGGGGAAAATGATTTGAGGGAAATGGAAGAAAATTGGGGAAAATAGTTGCAGGTTCGTTTTTAACACCAGAAATAGCGCAATCGTCTCGGGAGAAACAAAAGTATTTGAATGTTTTTATTTAAGAAATTGGAAATCCATTGCTTCTTGAACACAAAAAAGCAACTTTACATTTCTTTCAAAACTAGCAATTTTCTTTATAAGAATATATAAATAGGTGTGTGTGTGTGTGTGTGTGTGTGTGTGTGTGTGTGTGTGTGTGTGTGATTTTAAATTGTACGATAGCAAGTATCTTAATTGATACCCAACTTTATAATTGTGTAAGCGGGAGTTGCTTGAAATACTCTGCATATTTGATATATTCGAAAGAAAAAAATGTATTGTGGATCTGCCTCCATATAACTCAAATCTTCGTTGGGATTAGGTAGAAATTGTCGCAATTTATGAAAACAAGCAATGACGTACGTGCGGTCCGTAGTAGTTGTTGGCGTTTAAAAAGGAATGTGATAGTATCATCAAGGTTTCAGCCTAATTTTCTTTTTTAATTTTATTTTATTTAGAGATTGAGTAAAAATTAGTACTTTCGGCCTGTTTTGTTATAATATCCATGTGTAACTATAGAAAAGCATGTTTACACACACACACACACACACACCACACATTGTTGAATTATTCTCTAGTTGTAAACCAAAGCTTTCAAAATCCAAGAATTTCCTGTGGGATTTATCATGAGCTTACAATTCAAAACTACATCCCGTATTGGCCAACCCTGAAAGGAGAGCAGCTGCGGTGTTAAGAACGACAAATGCGTAATGACGGCATACACCATCGTTCGCCAAAAAGTAAAGAAAGGAGTCGGTGAGCAATCAATTCACTCCCCGATTCTTACTTTTGACACCTTCACAATGCTTATTGTGTTCGTCTATTTTTTTGCGCGTGCACCGATAAATGGAATCGGTCCCGGTATATTCGATTGTTCCTGGTCTTTTCAATTTTTTTAACTGCCGCACCTTTTACTTGATAGTAACGTATCGATAGTGTCAGGGCAGCTGAATTGTCCCTTCGAAATGATGGCGACCGCGCGCAGCGTAACGGACTTACAGGTGTCTGTGCGCCCTCGATTGCAGCCTATTATCGACCATCTTTCCTCATTCCTTTGACGCGACTCTCCAGTTGTACTGGCCCTCCTAAATGAACTCGCACTTCTTAAAACCAGCTACCAAATTACGCGTTGCGATTCAAACAAGCTTACTTTCGCGTTAAGTCATAGGACATTCCCTTTCCTCTGCAAAGAACGGTATTTGCTAGTTGTGTTATTTGTGGTGGATACACCCATTGTATCTCCTAAGGTTAAGCATGTAGTTTTCTTTTGCTTGCTCTCTCTAGTATTTTTGGATTCTTTCAGGAGTCCAAGATATACTTGCATGTTTGAGAGAGCCGTTGCTTCGCATGGCCTCTTGTCTGGCTCTATATTGCCAGCTTTCCTTTTTTAACAAAGGCGTAGTTTTGACTACTGCTCATTATTCATTTTCATTTTGGCTTGGCTTGGCTCTTTTGGCTCTTGGCTCTTTTGGCTCTGCAAATCTGTAAATTGTTTCGAAATATTGTAATTTTTTAGTGGATTTATGTATGTTAAATATTTGATGTTAATTGCCACAGAAGTTCAAGCGCTCTAAAGAATCACTAATCAATCTTTTACTTGTTATAATTGGGTAGACATTTCTCTGTAAAATATTCGAAAATAATTACTAGTTCGTGTAGAATCCTGTAGGATTCTTAAGTATTAACTGACTGACATAGTTTTAAAAAATAATCTGCTTGCCTGTGAGTTGTTAATCTGAAATTAAACTCGTTTGCAAACCGTGTACGTACTAAGGGGCATTAAGGAAAACCCTCACGTAACCTACAACCTTCTAACGCTTTATAAAGCGGATTCAAATTGAAGAAAAAATAATACCGCTAGAATGTGTGTCAGGCTTTCTCACTCTTACGGTTTCTTCGGAGCTAGAATAAATGTTTGCAGCGCTTGATTTTAATTGTTTGCCAGCGGAATTTGCAAGCCAAATGTGCTGCGCGAGGGATGCGCGGAATGAAGCGCAATCACGCGAGCGGCGCCCGTTGTGGCGCCGAGCGCCTCCCCGCGCGTCGGGCACGCGGTCACCTGCGCCGCCGGGTCAGCGCGGGGCGCGTGGCGAAAGTGCGTCGCCGACCCCGTCACCTCGGGGCTTTCGCCTCCGCGCGTCGCCAGGGCACCTGCCACTCCCTTCGCCACCGGCGCCGCCCTCCCCTTCTCCTCCAGTCTTCGCCTCCTCCTCCTCCTCTTGTTTTGCCTTCGCCTACTCTTTCGCCTCCGTCTTCACCTCTTCCTTCTCCTCCTCCTCCTCCTCTCCCTTCCCCTCATCTGCCACCGCCTTCGCCTCTTGCATCGCCTCCGCCTTCTCGTTTTCCTCCTCCCTACCCCTCCTCTGCCGCCGCCTCCGCCTTCTCCTCCTCCTTCTCCTCCTCTTCCTTCTCCTCCTCCTCCTCCTCCTTCTCCTCCTCCTCCTACTCCTCCTCCTCCTTCTCCTCCTCCTCCTCCTTCTCCTCCTCCTCCTCCTTCTCCTCCTTCTCCTCCTTCTCCTTCTCCTCCTCCTTCTCCTTCTCCTCCTCCTTCTCCTTCTCCTCCTCCTTCTCCTTCTCCTCCTCCTTCTCCTTCTCCTCCTCCTTTGCCTCCTCCATCGTTTCCTTCGCCTTCACCTTCACCTTCGCCTTCTTCTCTTTCATCTTTTTGTCCTCCCCACCTCCTTCTCCTTCGCCTCCGCCTTCACCTCCTCCTTCTCCTCCTCTTCCTTCTCCTTCTTCGCCGTCGTCTTCTCCTACTTCCCTTTTCAGCTTTCGCCATCGTCTTCGCCTGCGTCTCAGCCTCCGCCCCTAACAGTCCCTCGTTTCCACCGACCTCGCCTCTGTCTTCGCCTTCGCCACCACTTTCATCTCCGCCACCATAAACTATAGATCACCCGTTCGTATCTAATATTCTCTTCCCCGGTGTCCCGACTATGCTATTGCTTTAATATTTCATTGCTTGCTTACGCATTCTAATAGTCGGCGTATGGAGTACACGATCTCTTCATTTCTTATTCTAGTGGATTGCTTTTATAGTTATTGTCTTTATCCCTCGCTTACAAGCATTATAACCCTTGACATGTTGTAGTACGTGTATAATCTATAATTTTATCTACCGTAGTGCAACCGTTAACTCACCGACGAAACCATTTCTCACGCTTCCAACAGTTTATGTCTTCCTTGGCGTCCAGCCCTCCGCTCTGTGCAGTAAAGTGGAAACTGCCACGACCTCGTACAACTTTAAGCGTGGATCCACCTTTAGTAGATGAATTTTTGTGCGCGCCCGCCCGCCCGCCCATCGCCGCGGGCGGTGGTGGCGCTCCCAGGGCAGGGCGTCGTGCCTCGCCGCGAAGGGCGACTGCGCCCGCGGGCGGGTCCGCTCCGCTCCCTCCGCGACCCGGGGGCCCGCGCCCGCGCCCTCGCCCGCGCCGCATTCCTGCGCTGACATTTCGCCGCTACGGAGCGCCGCAAACTGCAATAATTTGGTACTAGAAAAACCTCGCAGACGTTGTTCTGCCCTTCATCTCCCTCTTTCCCCTCCCATCACCTTCTTACTGTCTCTCCCTCCCTCCCTCCTTCCCTCACCCTGTTCTTGTCTGTCCGTTCCTGCCGCTCTTTGTCTTTCTCTTTCACATGTAATTGCAGATTCTGCACATCTCTGAGCAGGTGAGATAATATCGGGAAGCGCCGGACCAGCAAAATTGTAATAGAATGTTCAAGATTGTTTCATCCTGTAGATTACGGTGAGAGAAACGTTTCTTTGAGGCCGTTTAGTTTTTAAGGCCATAGAACTCATTGTTTAGGAATTATTTGACGATATAGATCCAAAACCCTGCCCAACAGGGTGCATTTGACGTAAATATTTAGTTGTGATCTTCAGCGCCATGTAGTTGAGTTATAACAGATTTAACAGTACATAAACCTTCTCGGTGAAAACAACATGCTGAAGTGCCAACTTTCATGGAGATTGGTCTCACGGTGTCGGAGTTTAGCTCTGTATATACCAACATCCACTTTTATATAAATAGATTACTTTGGCACAAACAATACCCTAAAACTTTGTGCCTGAAGAATACAAATATATACCGGTTTCAGTTGCCAAATTCTACATACATCTGAAAAGCGAAAGGAAAATAAAGAAAATTCCAGGTTTTGAAATTCCCTTTGGCAGGTATTTGTTTTCAATCAGGCTCGGTAAGGATGTAGTTAGAACAACCTACCAATTTGCTTTCAATAAATTTTTGTTCATCGATTCTTGACTATCATGGTGCTAAACGCTCGAAGGTAATGAACCTGTTGTGGTCTTACGGCACGGTAGCTCCCTATATGCCCAGGGCTGCGGACCACTGCCCGTCAATGCTCAAATTACTTTCTTCATTTGTTCGTTTCAAAATTAAACTTGTGAGAATAACGAAATACTCTTTTCATTTATTAATTTTTTACATTCATAAGGCGAAATGGGCTTGTTGGTGGGCGGGTCCGCTCCGCTCCGCGACCTGGGGGCGCGCGCCGCATTCCTGCGCTGACATTTCGCCGCGACGCGACGGAGCGGCGCGCGGCGAAAGTGAGGCGGCGCGGCGGTAGCAACACGTCGGAGGAGGTGACGTTGGTGCCGATGGCGATGTCCATAGTAGTCTTCCTCTAGGGCTTTTTATCCAGCCTCGACAGCCGGTTACCCTTTACGTCCCGATGGGATGCATATTCACCTTATACTATACTGCGATTTTTCTAACTTTGCCCATCAAGGCCTGTCTTCTCGATGAAATATGTCATGATATTTCGCGACGTTCTCAGTCATGCCGACAGATCTCGCATCATTGCGTCCGTATCCAAGCAGTGCTTCCGATCATGCGACTTCTAGCGGCACGACCGAGAAAGACGCAAAATGCTGTGTAATATTCCACCGTGGCCGTAGGGGCTTGGGGGGCAGAGTTAAAATCGCACTATAGACATCAACACACTTGCAGGCTCCTCTGACCTGGCGTCAGCAGAACGCGAGGCCTTCCGCGACATCACATACATGGGCGACGAGGGCGACCATGCCCAAGGCGGGACTCGTAATCGCGATCGTTCGGTCCGAAGCGCCGAGTCGGTACACCCTCTTAGCCACCTCGACCATTCATGTCTCTATCGTCGTGTGCAACCTAAAACAAGAGGGGGAGGGGGCTACTACATTTTAGGGCCTCATTTTCGTTTGAACTTTTACATGAACATACGAAAAATGAAGTAAAATGTCAATAAACAAAACATACAAGGAGAAATAATTTATAGTTTTAATCACATAATTAAATAGGTTGATTTTATGTTGAATCATTTACAGTATTTCCGGATAACCTTGGGGAACATCTTGAAATGTGTGAAACATTTCTTCAAATGGTCAGGTATAGAAAAGTAGGGTTTGAATATTTTTTTCGGAAGTAAAATGTTATGTAAGGCTACCGGGCCCTCTTCCAAAATTTTATGGGGGGGGGGTGACGAGCCTCCCGCCCCTGTACGCACGCCTGTGGGGATGACTAAGGTGATGGGGGAGAAATGGGTGACGATTGAAGCGAGCAATGTTTTCTTCACTTTTCTGGAAGGAAAACTAAAGCAACTTTAGTGCTATAGGGCAGTGATTTTAGTCAGTTAGATGCCAAATCGTATTTGACGGAGAGGGCCATGAAGATAATCAGTGTGTTGTAATGTAAGTTCGGTAATGGTTGGGTTGGGTAGAATGACAATTGGTAGGGTGCAGATATACTTGGGAGAGTAATTAGAATGAAATGGTGAAGGTTCCGGCAAAGATGAATAGGACGATGATTAGAAAGTGGTAATGTGCAAATGTTAGTGATTGGCGAGGATTTGGATTGTATAAGTCAGATGCCAGAAACTGAAATGGCGGAGATGGCAGCAGTAAATGTGACTATCTCGGCGCGACACTCGTAGCCATGGAGACTTCGCGCTTTCCCTGCATTTTTCTGGGTGTCCAAAGGTAACGAAGATAGATACACTGTAAGAGTAGGCGTAGAGATGAAGATACTGTTGTGGGAAGGGAAGGAAAGTGTTGGAGAAATGGAATATGGGTGGGGAACGAGGAGTGTTGCAGGGAGTGCTAAAAGGAGTGACTTTTTTTTCCCCTCGTCGTGGCGTCCCTTGTCCCACTTGTCCGAATGAAATACCACTGCTTTATTCGGGCAAATGGCGAAAGTGTTTCCTTTCATCTGTCCAAGTACAAAATGAGGAGCCAACTTTCGTGGAAGTTTGAAGGACATTTCGTTATCGATCTTCAGATACTTTTCGTAAATGTGTTTATCAGAAGATGAAGCATAGTTTTATTAGAATTCTTCTGAAAGAACATTAGTGTAAATGTGTTTCGCGACCAGAAAAAGAATACCACGTTGAAATACACACTGTTTGTAAAATGTTTTGTGGTTTTGTAATTTTTCAGTTCCTCGGTTCGTGAACTTTTTAATTGCGTGAGAACGCATATGAGGAGGAGTTCCCATTTCTTTTGATAATTTGCTACTGTAACTACAAACGTACATTTGAGTCAATTTGCCGAAAAATGCAAATGCAGACGTCAGTTTCTCCCAAAATTCTGAAGTTGATCAGGTTTTCCACAAAATGGAAGACTAAAAAAGTGTTAAGCGCCAAAGGTACTATTTGCTATTTGAGAAAACGTGCATTATTGAAATATTTTGAGTTTGTTTTTGTTTTTCACAAGTAACAATGCCATTATCGTTTATATTTCGTTCATTAGACTGTATTATTATGCATATGCTACTTTGCAAATATCTTCAGAAGTATTTAAAGAACACTTCGCTGAACAGCAATTGGTACTTTCACTCCAAAACACCTTTGATAATTGCAATATATTTTTTTTATTTTTTGAAGCGTCGTGAACCATGTTTCTGGCGATATTAAATGAAAGAATGTATCCTTGTGTTGTATTGATTTTTGCTATCTCTAGGTCATGATGTCACATTAAGTGAGTCATGGGTAAAGTTTTATTAGCTCGGCTCGTTCAAAGTTTCTAGTCTTGTAGACTGCTAATTATATGGATCGTGCGTTGCTTGCTTATGTCGGAGGTTTTACCGGCCTCATTTGTATGCGGTTAACTCGTGAATGTGTTGCCGGTGAAGCCGTGCTTCAACGAACAAACAACTGCCAGAACGAGTTGAAACTGACAACATTGACGGTAACAAAGAGTACAGATGTCTTTGTTCATTCAAAATGAAGTAACTTTTTTAGAGGTGACGTCATCAATTGTGGATTCGCATTCACACATTGTAGTGACATATGGTTTGTAATTACCCTGGAAAATAAATATAGTTTTTGGTGATAGTGATTTTCAACTTTTTGTCATTCCTTTTACATTTTGGTTTCGCGCTTCTTATTGATCTGTCTTTCGGAAATTTACATGAATTTTTATGAAAACAGTAGAGTTAAATTCAGCATTGACACATCAGATACAGTCGGAGTACGGCGCATTCTTTATTCAATGCAACCTTGTTTCGATACCTTAAACATATACAACCTTGGGTGAAACATTTGAATACGACACTGAAACTAATTTTTTACGAGCTCAAAATATGAAATGTTACACCAATTTTTTTTCATGGCGACCATTCATTAGACTTCCAAATTCCACTGTAGTTTCAAATTCTATTCACGAGGGAAAAAACCGTTGAGAGCATTGTGTTTCGCAGAGATAACATCGCACACATGAAAAAACGAGAATTTCTTGTTTTGTTGAGAGAATGTAAAACGTTTGTAATTAACCTTCAAAAAGTGAATGTAGTTTCGGTGATCAGATGTATTCATTAAATGTACGTCCTTCGTATTTCACATTGGGCTACTATTTTTCAAAATTTTGCAAACGAAAGTTGGAGTGAAATGGAAAAATAAATTATATTAGTTTGTGTTCATATATAGCTCAATGAAAGGTCGATACTTTTTGTTTATTTGATCATTTGTATATATATATATATATATATATATATATATATATATATATATATAGGCTTATTTATTTCCATTAGGCTTATTTATTTCAATTTTAAGATAAAATGCTTGGAAAGATGGTCGTAAGCGACTCCCTAAGTTATTAACACTACTCCTAAAAGTATTTTCTTTTGGTTGGACTCACTGAAATGCGTCGCATACATGCAAAGACAAAAACAAAACAGGATTAATGTTTAATGACCAGGAATATGTTTTCCTTTCCATGTAATGAAGATATATACCTGTAAGGTAAACAAAAAATATTGAAAATAATGAAAATCATGTGGATGTGTGCTGAACTTTACGCAAGTAAAGAATTTGCATAAGGTTTCGTGATGTTATTTGTCTAATTCATAACCACAGAGGTAGTTTACGCAGGTCTAGCAAGTGGTCAGAGAAATACGACGTAGGAAATATTAATAGTAACAAATGAATCAAACGGTATTAATTATTGCCTTACTTGTTATTGCGTTAGGAAGAGAGGGAGTGAGTAAGCTTACCCCAATTTGGAAAGATGACCACATATCCCGAAACAGTAAACTAAGGTTACTCAAGACTTTAGCCTTCTCTGTGATGTGTGGAGAAGAATACCCAAGACGAAATATTAACCAGACATTAAAAACTATCGAAAATCCTCAGATGATTAGCAATCTGCGAAGGGGCTGACTCGGGATGTCAGCGGCCCGCGAGGTTTCCTTATCCAGCGGGCGCAGCGCGTGTCGTCTCGTCTCGTCTGGTCTCGTCGCGTCTTCGGTCGGCTGGTCTGAGCGCGGCTCCGGGCGGCTGATCCCGCGCCTCGACAAGGCTTCCCGGCGCTGAGCCTTTCGTCGCGCCCTTGGCTGCCGTTCCCCTCGCCGCCCTCCGCTGCGCACGGGGGTGGCGGAAGCGCCCGCTCGAGGGGCGGGGATCGGGATCGGGGGCGGATGGTGGGGATGAGGAGAGCTGTCTGTAGCTGCTTGGCTGTCCGGGACACGCAGATCACTAGGCACAGGTGCCAACGTTTTTGCCGCCATTCTGCGACTTTCCTCAGGGCGAAATGCTGGCCTTGGCATCTGTGCACCTCTCATAAGCAAGTATTACCACAATGGGTTTCCACAAAACCAAATATTCTACCATTTAGAACTATTGAATTGCTAATTACTCAAAAATTAATATTTTTGCTCTTCAAGTTTTTGCGTAATTAGAGGTCACCTATGCCTAGAACACGGCGTCTCCCCGACAGCCATGCAGTTACTCACTCCGGCCGCGAAAGCCTATGCTTCCACGAGAGCTGTCGGGGACTCACAAGCAGAATCTGGAAGATGGAGACAGGGTAGGTGGCGGCGGTTGATTGATTGATTCCGGGCACGTCAACTACTATGGTCATTAGTCCCGTTAGTGTAGTGCATGTTTTTCGCAGATGGTGGCTGTGTTTTCCGTGGTGGGTGAATTCCGGCGCCAGTCTATTGTTCCGGGTTGCGAGGTGTTCCTCTGCAGGTGTCTCCCCCAGCATGGTACCACCTCAGCTTGGACGAGCTCTAAGCTCCCGAACTGGTCTCCGTCATGGGCGGTAGTGTCATAGACTAAGGAGTACATCTTTACTGTAGGGTAGTGTAGTGCATTAAGTGTGTGTGTGTGTGTGTGTGTGTGTGTGTGTGTGTAAGGGGTGAGAATAGGCGAAAGAAGAGGAAGAGGAAGGCGAAGGAAGTCCGCGATTTGTACACGTAGGTACTGCTCCCTTATTTATCTATTTGATGGCGATGGGAGTGGTGAAGGGAGGCAGGGGGGAGGTGGAGGCGCGAAGTCAGGAGATGGCGAGGGGATGCAGCTAGCAATTCGACGCGGGGATGACAATGCACAGTGTGGAAAGCGGAGGCGGAAATGGAGAAGCGTGGAAGGCGTATACGCTGAGGCGGGGAGGCGTAGGAAGAGGCTGCGGCGGGGACGAGCACGCGGGGTCCGTGACCCGGAGGAGGCGGGGGCGTTGGGTAGCGGCAGGGGCGGGAGAGGGACGCGGAGGCCGTGACGGGGAAGCGGGCAGAGGCAGCTGTGTAGCGGCGAGGGCGGGGGGTGAGACCGGAGGCGGGGGAGGTCGGCGACCGTGACAAACGGATTAGGAGGCGACGAAGGCGGTAGCGTTAGGGGGGCGTCGGGCGGTCGCTTCCGCTTTCCTGGAGGAGATTAATTTCGATCCGTTGCCTCCGGTGTCGCCTCCGCCGCCCGGGCGCTTTGTGGTTTGTCAGATGTCGCGCTGGGGATTTGCGGTCGGCCGTGGACGCGGCGGGTCGCAGCCTGGAATGCGAAATGTAAACAAGAAAGGGAATGAGGAATGGATATCGTTCAAGGGAGGCCCCGAATAGGATCGTTGTGGCCACGAATCCTACATTTCCTGTCTTAAATTGTAATAACGTCTCCACGTTTTTTAAATAGAAGCCGATTGAACGGTGTTTTGCATCAACCGGCTATGCGACATTACAGAAGTTTTGAGATAATCGTGTTCAGAGATTTTATTACATTTTCAGTTCTAAATACTGTAATTTAATTAGTTCACTCATTGAAGCGCCAGACTACACAAACATAAGTGGAGTATCGGGCGTTTACGTGCATAATGTGAAATTTAAGAACTGCAGATTCGAAGATCTTGGTTTATAGCCGGTTGTTGCGAATCATAAAATCTCTGATGTGACTGATGGCGTGTACATTTTCCATTAATCATAAGGCTATTTTACAGATTTGGCGCCAAAATTTTGCGTACACTTAGAACATGGTCCAATGCAACTGATGTCGCCCATATCTCATTTGTTTTTCAAAAATAGCGCTTAGCCGGTTGATGCATAACACCGTCCGATTTACCTTCTACATAAACGAAATATTAACTAAGAAGAGAGCTTCACAAGTCTCCAATTCATTGAACTTTTTAAATGAAAATTATGCTACGGAGTTCTCTTCGCAGTTTACATTTTCCCATAAATACACAAATGCTTTCGGTTTGTGAACAGCATTTGCAACAATCCCTGGAATTCTTCTTCATATTTCTGAGGTATCTTTCAAAATGGATCTGCTAGCCAAACCATCTCAATATTAAGTTGAAAGCATTTGTTTACGCCGGGAGAATATTGTCTGGTATTCGTAATATTTCTGCGCCATTTTGTTGGAAGAATTGTATGTTCTCAACGAATATAAACTATTTATTGATGTAAATATATTATTAAAAGGTGCTGAAATAATACGAAACCAAAACTAAAAACACTTGTATTTTGTAAGTCGAAGCAGCGAGGAGCTTTAAAATACAAAGAACAGGGCACAGAACCATCGTAATAAGAGTGAATCTTACTAATCCAAAAGCGACCCTGAAAATATTTACCTACATTGAAAATAAATGTATTTTTGTAATAATTTTCTGTTCTTGTTAATGAAATTATTACTTTCAAAAAGAAATGTTGCAATAAGAAAGCAATGGCCTGGTTCAATATTTAAAGTGTTGTTGACCCTGGGTTGCGTTAAACATGTGGGTAGTTTTCAATAAGACGAAAAACAAAGGAAGTCATATGTATGGTGAATTAACACGTTTGGGGGATATATTTTATTTTATGCAGTGAGTGATGTGCTTACAATAAATTACCATTCTTTGTTGAATTTCAATGTTGCCCACAGCTTCCTTTCCGACTGACTATTCTTGCTCTCTAGCAATTATGCAATCACTTGTCACCGGCAGAGTGTGCTCATTCCAAAGAGAACTTGGTGGCGCTAAAACCGTCCTCTCCCAAGTACAACAACCTCATGGTCCACATTCCTGTTTCAGATGAGATGCACTGCGCGGGATACTTTCCACATGGTTGCTCGCGCATATAAACAGACCACCAAACCACCCACAAGTCATACCTGCGCAGTTGTGGTTCACCGGCTTTTATCTGTACTATTTTGTTGAATTTATCATCAGATAGGCCTACATGGACCAACTGAACAGCGCTTGTTTTATTCAGATTTTCTATTTGTTGGGAAGACATGTCACAGTTTTCAGATCTGTTGCTACTTTTCTGTAGTAGTTCTTATTTTTAATGGTACATACGTTAATTTTGTTTAGTGACGTTGTTTCTGTCTTTGGTAACACATACCAGGCGTACTTTCAAACATGTATTTTCAAAAATGCCAGGCGTCGTAAAAGTTAAGCTTTTGGTTAATTTGATTTTATATATCCCTGCTGAACGGATAAACTTTTAATATTGCTGTTAGAATCTATTCCTGAAACGCAAATAAAATGTAAATCCTAAAATTCCAAAGAATATCTCGAATTTTTATGGCTATCATTTCCACACTGGTCTACTTTCCGCGACAGGGAGCTCTCATTAGTCACAAAAACGTCAGTCGTCAAGGATAAACAGATAGTTATGTAAATGAAATGCACCGTCGTCGGAATCATAATCTTCTCTCTCACGAGTTGAAAGAAGTGGGCCACACGGCGAACACAGATTTGTCGCCAGCTTTTTCCTCTGACGCAGAAGCTCCACGGCTTTGCGTTTCCTGACATGGCTCCCGTGATCATTTCAATTTTGTGTGTTCGATATTTCGTCCTTTCAATACTGATCTTAAAGTGATTTCCTAAACTGATGTAAATGCTGTTTTCATACTTCCACTGGTATCTATTTCCACTTACGAGTGATAAGTCCCAGATTAATCCTTTTTTAAAGAAAACAATTGTTTTTATTGCTTTTGTGCACGGATAAATGAATATTAGTCTAATAATTTACCTCGGTGTGTATAAGCGTGAGATACGTCTTGGAGATAATGATGTTATTTGAAAAATTGACGAATAGTTCTTGTATTATAGTTTCTTGGCAACCCTTCTTTCATTTTACTTATTAGAATTTTAAATGGTGTGCTACCACACTGAAGCGTGAAAATATTTGAAATGCTGTGCACCACGGTCAAAAATTAAAATTGGATCTTCACAGGAATGCGCTACAGCAAATAACATCATCAGCAGGTCAAACTTCAAGACAATTTTCACTAAGAACTTGAGTATTATTAATTCCCAGCATGCAGTTCAATTTAATAAAATCGATACAGAAGTTCATATGCCCAGTGAGAATATCTGTGCTGC
Organism: Acheta domesticus; assembly: GCA_031308135.1. Classification (NCBI taxonomy): domain Eukaryota; kingdom Metazoa; phylum Arthropoda; class Insecta; order Orthoptera; family Gryllidae; genus Acheta; species Acheta domesticus. The sequence goes on along the minus strand of JAHLJT010002406.1, from coordinate 98,294,699 downwards.
CTGACTTTTTCTCGTGTACTATATTGTGAATCCAAAAGTAAATTGTACATTTTAGAAAATAATGATACTGATACATTAGTCAATTTCAAGATGAGTTGAAATACATCTATTAATGCCAGTTGTAACACGCGTATTTTATACACCTTGACATCGGTGTATATAATTTAATGCAATATTTTCTGGGTCTTTCACCTCCCATTCGATAAAGTTTTTCGTTCAATTTCCTTTGATCTGTTTAGTAAATGCTAGCGGAAAGTGCTAAGACGGCTTTGTTCTGGACAGTCACATAAATCTTTTTCCAAATGTCCCAAAAAGTTTTTACTGTACCATACGTAATATTAGGATTAAATTATATACCACGTTCAGAAATGTAACTGCTCTTATTAACGATTTTACAGATCGACAGAATTAAAATTCAGGTACCAAAATAACGAAGAAAGGAGAAAGATAATAAACCACATATTAGTACAGAATTAGTTGCTGATAATAAAGCGCACACGAAATAAATCACCCTTGTATAAATTATTAAGAGCTACCCACATATTGAAAAATTTGCGCTAAGGAACTTCTCTTATTACATAAAACATTGTAGTACTATAGACGATTAATATGTTTTGTAATATATAATATGTAATAATGCATTGCATTACAGTTCGTAAAAGACTGGGAATCGCGCAGAACATCCAGTCACCTGCATGCCATTTTCCACAAGTGTCGGCCCAGAGGATTGAAATGTAGCGCAGTCCACGACCCGAAGGCACGCCTCATATTTAAAACCCGCTCCGCTCAAGCCAGAAGTGCCCACCGTAGGCTCGGCACAGGAAGCGTGAATGGCCGCCGGCCACAAGATACATTCAGCGTCCTATGTGTGAATGGCTTTACTACTTCGCGCTTTCGTGACCCCGGAGGACAACGGCTTCTTTGTGGCTCAGAGGCGCGCCATCTGCCGGGCGTGTCGTCGCACTTCGCCTGGCCGTCGCTCATGACTGGTTCAGTGTCCTCTAGACGTACGTGTTTTTACTAACTCTCTTGACCCCCCCCCCCGTCCCTGCCCCGCTCTTAGAGAGGCATGTGTGGGCGGATGGGTGTGCAATGTTTCTTATTTAACTGAGAGATGATGGGAGAAAGGGAAATGAGTTCGGAAACACAGGAGATGCTTGAACGCGAGCCAGTAACGGGGTCTGGAGAAGAGAGGAACCCAAAAATAAGAATAGATCTATTTCTGGTGCCGATATTTTATGACTGGTGTTGATCTGTTAAGCCCGTCGATTTTATTTTTTGTAAATTCCATACACTTCGTTTAACAGGAAAAAAATGTAAAATATTAGTTGTCACACTTGGTGAGGGATTTTCACTCCAATGCAAAATCTATATTTTTAGACTTCTGAAGAGTAAGCTCATTTTATCATCATTGCATTGACCGTGCGTTATTGTTATAGAACATCATTTTACTAGTATGAGATTAAGAGATTATGCGCTGGTATCATTTTCACAGATACGATTTTACCGTACTTCTTTATTTTTTCTACACAGTTGGAAAATTAAGAGTTGCTGAAATATGTTATATTATTAAGGGAAAGTGAATTGACAGGTTTAAATGATCAATAAATTGGAAAAAAGTTGCTGTTTATTTTCTTCCGGGCGCTATTAATTTGTGAAGGAAGTTTCTGGAACAAGAGTGTTAGGAAGACCGCGTGTATCATTATACCCAAAGGCACTTCAAGTCGTTAAAAAGATATTGAGTTTCTGACGCAACGCCTTGGTGAGGATGTGAGTAAGCACTGGTCGTAGAAAACAGGTGACAATAGATTCCTTGTCTTGTAGTAGAAAATACCTTGTTCAATGGCGTGAAGAAACGAGAGGCTAGCTACTTCATTCAAATACTTTTCATCGTGTAGGGGTTTTCTAATGTTCTCTTAATGAAATTCTTAGTGATACAACAGCAAATTATTTTATTATGTATCTTTGTATTCTTATGCGTTTTACAAGATATTACAAGCAGATTTAAGTTTTTCAGTTTCAAATGTGTGCACAGTGAGTCGTAGAATTTGCAACCCTTCTACTTTCGTGTAGAGTTTTTTTAATTAAGATAGGCCGGTAGACCACCTTGCAGTTGCCTTAGGTAAATGCGAGAAGAAATGATCTTTATTTATACATTTGTTACAACTACAATCCAACAGTTGTTTCCTTCAACGTAAATCTAAAACATTATTTTTATTCTATAAATTCAGTATAGTGCGCCATTCACACATCTAGACCTTGAAGAAGACAAAATATTTTGCGGACACCGGTCATCAAAATACAGGTCATTGAAAGCTCCTAATCTCCTCTGGATTACAAACTTGACAGCTTTATTGCCCCCAGAATCTCCTCTTCTTCACTACAAAATCCGTTTGCCTTGCAACGCAGGTGCCAGTTAACATTTGTAGTCTTTTCTATGTTGAAGGAAGTACCACAGCAGTGGTAAAATGGAGCAAACAACAGAAACCGTGTCAGGGCTTCGAACCAAGCAGCTCGCGGGCACGAGGTCGCAGAGGCGAATTACAAACACTGCCCACACACACGTCTTTCCCAGCTTTAATTAAATTAGTTAGAGCGAAACTGTCGGGGCCAGCGGGGCGGCTGTGAGTCACTCGCGGAAAAGCCTCGGTTGCAGACGCAGCGGGTCGCGATGGGCGCTCGTTTTAAAAGGAATGATGGAGTGGAGGAGGAGTAGGCGGGGTGGTACTGGGTGGTTCGGTGACGAAGCGCAGCCAGCAGTCGCGACGGAAACGTTTTTGCCGGTTTTTGCGTCCGCATCTGCGCCCAACAGCGCGTTCTGCCGCAGCAGCGGTGCCGACTCCTGGACAAAGCAGTGCCCGAGGGCACTCAAGTCGGCCGCGGAAATACAGTGTGAGTTGTTGGTAAATGAGCATTAGTTATGCGTGTTGTCGTGTTTCACAAATTTTTACCACGTCCATATTTTCATGAAGGTTTTTTGCACATTTGAAATGCACAGTGTAAAAATAAAAGTCTGTGGCATGGAGAAATGTTTCATGGTTAATGACCCTAAGAGTTTGATTTCAAATTTTACTGAGGGAAAATATTTTTCTTTAAACTGTATGTAAGAATTGAACACAATACTCTCAATTCAACGGCAGAAAGTAATTTTCGTTTAAAGTTTTGAATTAAAAAAAAATATTTGTTTTTTAAAACTCTTGCGCTTCTTTTGATTAGGAGCTTTTCAAATCATGTCAAAGTGATATTTAGATAGAAGTTACAATATTATAATATTACGTAACCATTACCTAAAATACGAAAATACAAATGCAATTGAAGTATCAGTAATTATTACCGTTTTAACGTGGTGTAGATAGCTTTTAATCAATAGGTCTGCTATGTGGATGCCAGAATTCTATTATTGGAAATGGTAATACAATTGTTGCTGAATACTGTTACGTTGTTTGCTATATCAATGCCAATAACCCCTTACTAGCTGATCAATAATTGAGGTCAATTGAGAGATCAGTTATTATAACTGACGATGTGTCTATGGTATTATACTTAATGACGGTCCTTAATAAAACAACGTGGCATTAAATGTTTTACTTAACAAAATGTAGTAATTTTCTGAATTTATTACTGCAATGAATATTGCATTCTGTAAATAAAATAAGTGTGATTTTATTAGACATAATATTTAACCTAGTGAGAAGTGTATGATCAAAATTGAAACATGGGAAAGGATATGGTGAGAACATTTATTCAATTCCGAAAATTCTGGTTAAAGGAAATTGTTGATGTCTTAAACAACGTATATCGGAATGTAATATAAACGGTAAACCCCCAAAACTATTTGAAATAATCCGTTCAAGTTTACAGTTTATTTTGAAATCATGTCTACCTAGAGTATCGTTCTCGCACTAAACGTGTTAGATCGTCACTACAGTGCAAAAACAAATTATTCGCGACCGCTAGCCGCATGCTGTCTAAAGCAATATGAGCAATGATTATCGAATCATACAGGTGTTGTAACAACCAACTACATTATATGTTTGATTTTACGTAATTTAGCCACTTTCGACACATTCGGCTCTTTCAGATGTTTGTTGGAAAATGTACAGTACGTAACAAAACAAGTACAGACAGAAAATAGTACAGTAGGGGGAACTATCGAGAACTTCCCAGATCAGCGAGTTGCTCATTCTGCAACTGCTTGAGTTGGTGAATCACCCTCACGGAGCGTCGGACGGACGATGGCAATGGACCATTCTAGAGTTTGAACGCGAGCCAGCCGCTATCAAGGTGGCAAGTGCAGGGTAAAACGTCTCCAAAACATTATAAATTCCGTAATAAAGAAAAGTAAATGTCACTGGTGACATTTAAAGGATGAGTGCATTCTGCGTTTAATGATGTAAAAATAGGAAACGTACATATGTTGCCTGGAATTGTCGACCGAGGATTAGTTCTCTGGAGTTAAAAAAATGAGTAAAATATTAATGCATGTGATAGAACATTGATGAGAATGGTTATGCTTAGATAACAATTCATTTAATTTATATTAAGGAGATTACAACTTTCTATAGTGGCGTTTCGAATCGTCAAAAATGTGTTGTATTTTATATTGATTGATTTCGATAAAGAGAACTGAAGGAAACAAGTGTTTTGAAAACAAGTGTTTTGTGATGTCAGTCATCGGAGACAAGCAGAAGTTAAGAGTAACGAAACATGTTAAAGAAATGCTTGTCAGGGTGTGAATTACACAGTGAAAAATAAGTTTATTTCCACTTAATATTTTCTCGCAGCATTTATAAATAACTGCAAGTAAAAATATACCACAGAGGAAAGACTGTATCAATGTATTTCTTGTATGGTTGTACCGACGCTCCAAGAAATTTAAGACATCTCCGAATTTCCATATTGTGGCGAGAACATTCTAAATTCAAGAGAGACTTTTTATCTCGAGTTCAACGAAGGGGGCAATGAGTGAATAAATTTTCACTAGGCCTACCAGCGAAGTCGAGGAAAGCCGGGATAACTCTGGATCGATTAAGGTGGACAGTACTAAACGCCTACAGCATGTGAGAAGATGAATAAATAATAATCTACGAAAAATGACGATGACGATGATGGTGATCATGAAGAAGAACGATAGGGTGATTGATTAGTGATTCCGGGCGCGTCAAGAGCTAAGGTCGTTAGTCCCGTAAGTTAGTGCATGTTTTCCTCTGGAGTTGGCGGTGATCTTCCCCCGCAGGATTGTGAGATTCGACGCCGACCTACCTGTCGACCAGCGGAGTTTTTCTCAACCAGATATCTCCCTCCAGTGGGGCACCGCCCCAACCAGGACAAGCTCTAAGCACCCGACCAGTCTCCCGGAATGGGTGGTTGTGTAGTTCATGTTAGTGTTAGTGTAAGTAATGGGTGTGGATAGGAAGAGGAAGGAAAATTCGCAGGCAATCCGTAGCCCATTTGTTAGGGTGCTGTTCTGGTATTCGCCTGGTATACCTGGAAATCACAGAAAACTACCGATCAGAGCAGCCGGCCACTGGAATTCTCCTCCAGACAGCGACTGAATTAACCTAGCTATCTAGCTAGTGTCGAAAATCCTGACACTGTCGGGACTCGAACCTACGACCCTCGCGTTCAGAGGCACTGTAGTGACATCGGTTGATGTCCTGAGACACCTCTCTCGGTACGACGATGTTGATGAAGAACGATGACGACGATGGTGAAGGACATTGATGAAGAACGATGACGACGATGATGAAGAACAATGATGAAGAACGATGACGACGATGATGAAGGACATTGATGAAGAACGATGACGACGATGATGAAGGACATTGATGAAGAACGATGACGACGATGATGAAGGACATTGATGAAGAACGATGACGACGATGATGAAGGACATTGATGAAGAACGATGACGACGACGATGAAGGACATTGATGAAGAACGATGACGACGACGACGATGAAGGACATTGATGAAGAACGATGACGACGACGACGACGAAGGACATTGATGAAGAACGATGACGACGACGATGAAGGACATTGATGAAGAACGATGACGACGACGATGAAGGACATTGATGAAGAACGATGACGACGACGATGAAGGACATTGATGAAGAACGATGACGACGACGATGAAGGACATTGATGAAAAACGATGACGACGACGATGAAGGACATTGATGAAGAACGATGACGACGACGATGAAGGACATTGATGAAGAACGATGACGACGACGATGAAGGACATTGATGAAGAACGATGACGACGATGATGAAGGACATTGATGAAGAACGATGACGACGACGATGAAGGACATTGATGAAGAACGATGACGACGATGATGAAGGACATTGATGAAGAACGATGACGACGATGATGAAGGACATTGATGAAGAACGATGACGACGACGATGAAGGACATTGATGAAGAACGATGACGACGACGACGATGAAGGACATTGATGAAGAACGATGACGATGACGACGATGAAGGACATTGATGAAGAACGATGACGACGACGATGAAGGACATTGATGAAGAACGATGACGACGACGATGAAGGACATTGATGAAGAACGATGACGACGACGATGAAGGACATTGATGAAGAACGATGACGACGATGATGAAGGACATTGATGAAGAACGATGACGACGATGATGAAGGACATTGATGAAGAACGATGACGACGATGATGAAGGACATTGATGAAGAACGATGACGACGATGATGAAGGACATTGATGAAGAACGATGACTACGATGACAAAGGACATTGATGAAGAACGACAAGGATGATAAACGATGGCGATGATGTTGATGATGACGAAGAAACTCAAAATAACATATGATTAACGAGTCGCATATCATTCATTTATTTTGGCCGACTTTGTGGACGAGCGCCCCCACCGTGACGCGTCGCGCTGTCGCGTAACTCGCGCGAGCGGCTGCGAATATATTGGCGCGTCGCGCACGCGAGCGAGCGAGCGACAGTGCTGCGCGTGCGAGACGCTGGAGAGAACGGGACGCGCGCCAAGAACGCCGAAAACCGACCGAGCGACCGCCGCCGCCGCCGCGACGCCGGCGTCGACGCCGCCTGCCTCCGCCTCGCCGCCACCGCCGCCACCGTCTCCTCCTCCTCCGCCGACGGAGCCATCTTTGTCAATCCGACAGTGCTGCCCCGGACGCCGCCGCGGTCGTCTGGCGCTCGCCACCGCCGCCGCCGCCGCCGCCGCCGCCGCCGCCGCCGCCGCCGCCGCCGCCGCCGTCGCCACCACCGCCGCGTCAGACGCCGCCTGAGGTGACGACTTCGGCCAGCGCTAATAGTGCTGTTCCGAACGGTGCAGTGGGCATTACCCACCCGGTGGCCGGGCGAGTCACTGCTCGCGGCGCCGGTGCTGACTATTTCGAAGTAGAAGTGCATTGAGATTCGAAGACTACGCGACGTCTCTGTACTCTACCAATCACGATTTCGACTCGATGTAATAGTGGAGTTGAATATTAGCATCTGTACTTTAGTGGTGCTTCGAATACTGTTTGGATTCAGACTTTTGTATCTGTCTCGGCAACCGAGACGTTCGAGCTAGTGCTGATCCTGACATCCAAAGGGACGTGGCTGAAGAAACATCGTTCTGAAGCAGGCTGCTCGAATTCTCATCAGAATTGCTGACACATCCGTGTGTTAGTGTCGTCCATTGTACGGCATCTCCAGACTTTCCGGTGTGCCGGTGCTGACTCGATCTTCGTGGCTGTAATCTTCTGGCCGTCGTCGACGACTTCTCGACCATTCCATTGCCCATCGTCTGTTCAAGCAGTGTTACTGGAGTCACCCGGCGCGTCATAAAAACACAGTGAGTGAAGCACGATCCGCAGTTATGTTGTGTTTGCTGTGACTAAAATGATGTTGTGTGGTTGTGGAAATAGACAGCCAGAACTAATATGTTTTTGAGAACGTTTTCTTGAGATGACTACTGTTTGAAATCGTAATTCTGATGGTAAATGGAGAACATAGTGCAGTTGAGTTGGATGTGGGGTGTGTTTATTTGTTGGTTTTATGAATGACATACACCGTAGTCGTGTCTGGAATGATTTGACGTAAAACTCATGAAAAACATCCTGTTGATGAGATTCTAGAGAGACTCTATTCATGGAACTGCAAACAGAGTATTTCATAGTTGAATTACACGAAATCTGTGAATAAAACAATATTAAGATAAATTAAAATGAATGCAACTTCTCCATCATTTTCGAAAATATTGTACGAAAGGCAGATATTCATTCAAAAACATAATTTTTGTTGGACTTCCATTTTCGATTTTGCCAAATGATTTACATTACTTGTCAACAGTAACGACAGTTAATGCTTACTTTTTAAAACGAAAGGAGAAACCTCTTTTTGAATATGTCTTTCTGTACAGCTAACGGAGAGAAAATTATTTTTTATTCAGCTACAAAACCTTAAGAAAGTAGATCAAATTTATGCAAGAGTATATTCAGGAATTGACATATTTTTTGGTTAATTTCTTTCATACCGATTCATTTTTGTACAGATAGAACGCATTTGAATTGATAAAGGAAAGAAACTACTTAAAGAATGATCTACGTTTGATTTGTTCCGGCGTGTGAACGATATACATTCCTGCTACATTTCGTTTAGCCTGCCCTCTAGAACGTATGTTCACATTAGTTTCATTATAAAGTGAATTGGCACTGTCCTTAGACAGCAAGGTACTCTAATATAGTGAGCCACCAAGAGCTGAAGACTTTATTAAGGGTACTAAAGTCACGCAAAAGCTATTCGTTTTTCCGAAAATATCGTTAGCATAGAATCACTCGACACTGACCCATATAACCAGGTTTTATTTACTCCATGCGTCGCGTTTTTTTCTTAGCAAGGAACAAATCTTCATTCGCTTTAAAAACAAACTCGCTAATCTGCTTTCAACACAACAGGCACATCTGTTGTTCCGCGTGTTTGTTCTTTTCATGTATCGGTTCGTGTTTGCTCACTCGCCACAAATAATGTATTTGCGTGCATTAGCGAGGCAGGGAAGGCACGTGCCAACCGCTTAATGGCTCTCGCGCTCACAAAATACTCGAGATGAGTAGTTCCCCTCCGAGTCTCCGCCGTCTTACTCACCCCGTCCGGCGCGGCGCGGCGGGAACGAAGCCTGCTTTGGCAGCGACTCGCAGCTGGACGCCCTGCCCCACGTCGCGTCGCTCGGGTCTCCGCGGAGGACACGTCACCTCCCCCGTGCTTCAGTGGGTCCGAAAAGAATGAAACGACAGCAGAAAATAAATAATGGCTCAGTTTCGAGAATAATTGGTCGGTGTTATGCATCAACCGGCTAAGCGCCATTTTTGAAAAACATGAGATATGAACACTATCAGTTGCATTGGACCATGTTCTAAGTATACGCAAAATTTTGGCGCCAAATCTAAAAATAGCTTTATAATTAATGAAAAATGTAAACGCCATCAGGCACATCGGGTATTTTATGTTTCACAACAACCGGCTTTAAACCTAGATCTTCAAATCTACTCTTCTTAATTTCACATTATGCAGGTAAGCGCCAAATATTCCACTCATGTTTGTGTGGTTTGGCGCTTCAATGAATGAAATAATTAAATGACAGTTTTTTAGAGCTGGAAATGTAATAAAACCTTTGAACACGATTATCTCAAAACATTTACAATGTCGCATAGCCGGTTGGTCCATAACACTGTCCAATTAATGACGTATTTGACTTCCGAAATTTCAACAAATACAGGCCAGAGGCCAGAAATTCAGACCATGCCAACGAATCGGAGGCTAGTTATTCATGCAAAAATTATCACTTTTTAAAATTAATATTCTACTCCCTTCTTAATATTATTACTTATGTTCAATTGGCTAAGAAAACTTATAATTTTGCTATTGATGAAAGCTATTTCACGAAAAACGCGTATCATTCGCTTTGTCGGCCTCCTCCCTCTCCCCTTCACCATGTCTTCTTCCAACTTCCTACTCCTTTTTGTCTTTTTTCTTCTCCTTTTTATGTAAGTTCGTCCGTGGAATAATATTAACATCAACTGTGCTTTGGAATTTCTTTGATAAATTCCAAAGGACTTGTGGGATAATCTTTGATGAAAATAATAAATCCTATTATGTAAATTTAAGATTTACTTAAGTAATTTGTCAAGTATTATAGATAACATACTGTTCAAAAATGTCCGTGAACTGCTAATATGACTAGAGAGTGAAAAATGAGAATTTATATTTTATTATTAAGCATTCCATCATTGTTCAAGGGAGAGCCGTCATGGTCTTTCGGGGCGTTAGTTTGAAGATTCGTACTATATGAGGATGCTCCTTTATAAATACGAGCTGCCCTGTCGATTCGGACAAGATCACGCTCGCTTGCAACCCATTCATCGCCACAAAAAGTTTATCAAAGCACTGCTTTATTCGTTTGTAATATTATGAAATTATTTGTACTCTTTAAATTACTTCTTGGTTCGAATGTTTGTCATATCTTTGCTGCTAACATATCTATGCAATATGATACACCAATCCTAAGAACGCATTATGCATGCAATGAACGCATGCAATGCTACGAACGCATTATATCGTAAATAACCTTTCAACCCTTTATCACAAACTTTCCGTCGCCCAGCAGGTCAGCTTCATACGTCTCATGTCTCCCGTAAGTCACAAATGATTGTTAATATCGTAACAATTTTGCCGTAGTTGCTTCTAAAGAGAAGACGATATACAAGTTATAACCCAGCAAATATACAGATATTGTGGAAAACAGTACAATTTTTTAATATCATGAATTGTGTGACTGAGCATTCTTTTACATTCCTTATGTATATAGCGACAGTAATTACTTCCTGAAAACACGCAATTTTAACATGAATGGCGAGTTTTTTGGTGCCCCTTAACCCCATCATGTGAACAGCTTCCTCCTCCTCCCCCCTCCCATCGCTCATCGGCCGGGCGTGTTCCGGCACCGCTCCAGCGCCGGGCCCACCTCGTCGCGCGCCGCCGCCCCGCGCCTTCCGCGGTGTCCGCTGCGCAAATAAAGACGTCGCCGCTGAGTCACTCGCTGGAGCGCCTCCGCCCCTGCAACTCCGCCTCCTGCGTCTGGCTCTCCTTCCGCAGCAGTCCACGCTGGCGCACCCGCCCCCTCCGTGCCCTCCGCCTCCCCCGTGTCTTCGGACTTCTGTAACACCTCGGCCTCCTCCGTGCCCTCCGCCGTCTTTGACTCCTCTGTGTCATCCGCCTTCTTTGACTCCTCGGTGTTCTTCGCCTTCTTTGACTTCTCGGTGTCGTTCGCGTTCTTTGACTTCATGTCCTTCACCTTCTTTGGCTCCTCGGTGTCGTTCGCGTTCTTTGACTTCTCCATGTTCTCCGCGTTCTTTGACTGCCCCGTGTCCTCCGACTTCTTTTGACTTCTCCGTGCCCTCCGCCTTTTTTGACTCCTCCGTCGTTCTCGACTCTGCTTCCTTCAAGCCTCCCAACTCCTCCGACACCACCTTGTGGTGCGAGAGCCAAGGCCCGGTGCAGATGTTGCGCTCTTCATTGAGAGACACCGATCTAAATTGAATCTTTGATGTGTTCAATTGACGACATCGATCAGCTCAAATATGTTAGATGTGACGAGTCTCTTTTTCCAAGCCATGTCAATGCAAAAAGTTGTGAAAAATGGTCACCTACTTCAAAATAATTGCAAGAGTATTTTAATTCGCAATGGATTGTGAGAAGATGGGACAAATGATCGAAGAGGCTTCCTGAGGCTTCGATTTTTCAAAAGAATTTTTTCTAGACATGTAGACATACGGCATCAACAGTGAAACAAATATTTCTAATTTAAAAACATCACCGATGACTTCCATGCTGTGATTCGGCATTTCAAAGACCAGAATTCTCATTTGTATCAGATATCAGGAGAGTCTTTGTAGTAGTGTATCAGCGAAACTACAAGTATGTGCCAAAAAACGAGTGAGGTCCTTCGTTTCATAACAAAAGCTCCTTCTGTTTTCTTTTTTAACGTCGACGGTATTTCGCGTCGCTGGCATCACACACACTTACTTCACAACGAACGGCGACGTAACAGAATGCGGCAGAGAGCCTTCATAAATCAAGGGAGTTGCGGGCGGGACGCGGCCGTGCGCTGCCCGTCCGCCGCACGCGTTTCAAAGCAGGCGGAAGACAAGAGACGGTAGAGTCGACATCGACGTCGATGTCACAAAACATCGATGTCGGTGTTTTTTATAAAAATATCTGCATTTTTAACATCGATTTAGTGAAGCCGAATGTTTTTTTTAACATCGATGTTTTGTGCTCGATGTTTTTACGTTTCCGATGTCTTATTTTTGAACGAAAAATGTATTATAATAACAAAAAACTCTATTGATATTCATTCCTCAGTAATTTGAACGTTCTTCCACACCAATGTCAACATAATAGTGAAAAGAAACGTAGTAGGGTTTGCGCCCACAAATGTAGTTTTATTTTTGTAAAATTAAATCTAAAAAATCGGTTTTCTTAATTGTTCTAATTATTTTTTTTATTCTTTTGGGAAACCCGAATTATAAATTAATAATCAGGGCCACTGTCAGATTAAATTCTCCCTCTTGACAACTTTAAGGATAGGAAATTAATAGAAAATGTTTGAAACATAAATGTAATTCAGAGATAAAAATGAAATTCGTAATCGCGTTAGTGCTTTTCGTTTTTCATTCGTCGTGGGGTAAATGAGTAAAATTTCAACGTTGAGTACAGTCGTTGAGAGGTGCCAAATGTCAGTTGAATGACTCCCATCAATGCAATTTACAAGAGTTCATTCCCTCTTACCTCTGTATCTTTTCGCGAAACAAAATGCCAGTTTTCTTTTATCAATTCTAAATCAGGAGTAATAAGGATTTTCTATTATTTAACCAGTTTTCAAAAAAATTGTTCAAAACAGATGGTTTTGGAGCAATGTTGAATAGACAATGGGGTATTAATTTGAAGCCTCGATGACTCGAAACATCGGATGTTTTGTAGGCAATGCCGATTTCTAATGGAAGGGAGGCCCGCGCTGCGCAGAGTGAGAGCGGGCGCTCGGAGGGGGCGCCCCGTGACAGCTGTTCGCGCCGGGAGCAACGCGTCCGCCCCGTATCTGCGGCAGCGACCGGCGCCCCGGCCGATGGGCGACGGGCGATGACTAACCAGGCTCGCGGTGGCGCGGAACGCGCGGTTTGGCAGCGGCGCGCACACTTACTCCAAGTGGGCCTAAATGGCGCCTGTTGCTAAAATTAAAAGAAAAATGAAACACAAATAATAATAATAATAATAATAATAATAATAATAATAATAATAATAATATACCATAAATTAAAAATTATGTATATACATATATTTACATACACACACACACACACACACACACACACACACACACACATATATATATATATATATATATATATATATAAAGTGTAAAATAAATATTAAAGAAGTATGAAAATAAAATCGGCATTTATTCTTCAGAATGTTTCGCCGCTCCTAAGGCAAATTATAATAATTTATAATTAATAATATTGATTACAATTAGTAAATGTAATAATTATAATGGTTATAATTGTAAACGTAATAATGATTAACTATAATTGATCATTATTACTCCTACATTTAGAATTGATAAAAGAAAACTTGCATTTTGTTTCGCGAAATGATAGGGAGATAAGAAGGAATGAACTCTGTTGTAATTGCATTGATGGAATGTGTTCCTTCAACTGACATTTGGGCACCTCTTAACAACTACACTCAACGTTGAAATTTTACTTTTTTAAAATTAATTTTTATTTTATGCCACGATCAATGAAAACTGAAACGCACTAATGTGATCATGAATTTCATTTTTATCTCTGAATTACGTTTATGCTTCAAACATTTTCATATAAACTGCCTGCTTCGAAATCGTGGATATTATGTTTTTTATTACGCCAGTGCCTGAGCATTATATCCAAACCGGGAATGGCCGAATGATTTCGGTGGATCGGCAAATAGGAAGGTATGATGTGGATAATGATGGAGCAATGGCGAAATTAGGGGTAGGGTAAACGGGAGAACCAGAAGAAAAACGAGCTTGAACGCTCTTTGAACCCGTCTTCTGTAAATTCCACGTCAATAGACTGGGATTTGAACCTCCGGGCACCAGCGGAGCAATGCGAGAAGTCTGACCTCCGGGACTTCGCCACGGATCACCTGCAGTTATCTTACGCCCGCTTCCGGAGACCGTCCCACCCACTGTGCAGCATAGAATGCGCGGCGGCTTGGCGCTGGTGACGAACCCATTCAGGGGTTCCGCCGCTCTACGCGGAGATCAAAACAAACGCGTGGATCGCGCGGCGGAATGCAAGTGCGATGAGCTGCCTGTATGCGAGGAAGCGGCGCTATGTCACGCTGATGGAAATTTAAATAAAGAAATGGAGCGCGAAATAGAATGCCGGTCTTAAAAATACGACGAGTATGAGGAAGTTTATGTCGAACCATGCGCTTAATTTATACTGTAAATATTCTCTTTTAGATATCAGGTCGTGAAGTAAGCGACCTACCAGTGGCAATCCTTAGACATAGAAAATTACTGAAAATTGTGACATAGTAAAATTCTGTGAGCCAAGGAGTTGTTTTCAGATTTGCTGTTCCAAGTACGTAAAATCGACAGAGTGCATGTTGCAATTTATTTACACTTCACAAAACGACATGGAAATCTATTGAATTTATATTTATGAATATGCTTTCATAAGTGCAGTATTGATATAATTTTATTTGTATAAAGACTTGAGGGAAAAGAGCACACATTTTCGTCTTTCATCCCTATAAAAATGTGAAGAACTTTCGAGACATAAATATAGTAAATTGTTTTCTGGAGATAACTATTATCAGACTTCTCAAACGTCTTCGATCATACAATGTTTTCATTTATTCATTTTTCGTACTATTGTTTGCGTTAAGCGGGGAAACTACTAAATTGCTTAAATTTGAGGATATGATAAAATAGAATCATCATCTTTTTGAGATAACGACTTCAATATAGGCAACCTAGCATGCAAAGTAATGTACGTAGCTATCTACTTAAAGATAAAATTTGAAGAGAAAGGATATTAATTCAAATATTCACATTTCAGTACATTTGAAGACCTTGAGGCAATAACAGACAATGCTACATTCCTGATGAAATTGAGATATTAGAATATTTCGACGCCCTCAGAGATGTACCTAGATGTAGGTTTTTTATTTTAAAAATTTGCCGCAAGGTGACAGTGTAATTCATAAATAAATGTTCTTTATCCCAATGTTTAGAATGCAATGTCTAAACCTTTACTTTCTTTTTTCTCAAATCTTACGTATAGTGGTATAGCATGTTAATGCCCCGAGGTCTTCATTTCATAGCACTTTTCTTACGCAGAATAATAGTCAACAAAGAATAGTGAGAATCGTCGCCAAACACTTATTGCTATCGGAAGTGTTACATTCAATACGATATTTTGGATCTCCTTACATCTGTCATTTCCGACCCATGGATCCTTATTAGATTTAGATATATTATTCATTCTGCAAATAAGTGTGGGTATTCGGTGGCAGAGTATCTTAACTTTGAATTCATAAGATGACATTGTCCAACAATACAACAGTACAAAATAATGTATAATTTCATCGCGCAAGCCTTCTCAGCACTTCACTTCACTTTCTCACTTCACTTTCTCACTTTATTGCACTGCACTTTATTGCACTGCACTTTACTGCACTGCACTTTACTGCACTGCACTGCACTGCACTGTAATGTCCTTCTTTCACATTCCTTTCACACACACACACACACATTACCCCAAAGGCTTGGACGTGCATTTTTCACCAATTGTTAATTTTACGACACACGTTCTTCCGGGTTTGTGTACCACGTATATCCTTATACCTATACTCTTCCCCCCAAAAATTGTTTAAAACGCCCATCCATCTCACTTAGCGCACCACCGAATCCGCGTCCATTTCACGAGGGATCGCGGAAACCCTGCGTGTCGCCGCGCTGACTCATCGCGCGTATGGGTCGACAATCGCGCGGTGACTCGGCCGCTGCCCCTCCGGAGGGTGCGGGCGGCCGCGTTTTTTGGCAGCGGTCGCGGGCGGGGTCGCCCGGCCACTTAACGGCGGCGCGCGCCCCATTCAGGGGTCACACATGCAGAGAAATGAGAGGCGGGCGCGGGACGAGGGCGATACACGACTCCGGTAAAAATACGTCTGAATCAGACGCGTTCTTTGTGGCGAGCAAGTAGACCGTCCGTTTTATTCTTTTTCTTGTGCTTTCTGCTTCCCCGAGAACAAAAGAAGATGAATTGTGTAAGGGAAAGTAAAGCGTGTATAAATATCTGCTTCGGATAAGCCTCGCTAATTGTGTTTGGAATGCGGACGTGAAGGTTTTCGCTTATGCGCGAAAGAAAAGTATTTAAAGTGGTGCACAATTGCTCGCGTTGTCTTGTGTGGTTTTTTTTCTTGTGGTGGTTCTTTAACGTACTCCGTGAAGAGGAAAGAGGAAGTCTAAATTTAAAAGTATGCCAGTGTGAAAAAGTAAATATAAACTTGCGTTTAAGCAAGATAATTTTAGACCGATAAAAGGTCATGAACGTAAAAGTAGATACAGAAAATAACGTCCAATGATTAGCATTGAAGGTGATTGTGCGTTATATTTTCAAATATGCTTACTTTTTTCAAAGTGTGATTTTCTTTTTAATTACCTGTTGAAGATAATGAATTACCGAAGTATTTAGAACTTCCTGTTGAATGATGAAATGTCAAACAAACTGAATTAACGGGCTTCGTTACCCGGGCAAATTTCAAACGCTAGGGAAAACACTTTCTCCGCCACCATTAGCAGCCGGCTGAAAATGTTAGAGGACAGCGCTGACTGTGGCGACATTCTTGTGCCATTCGAAATAAGGAAGATGAATGGATGACACCTCGACACGCGACATGGTGCTGTGAAGTTGGATTTTGTCACAACTATACGTCCTTACGTCTTCCCTCCTCACAAACACACACACACACACACACACACACACACACACACACACGTCACACTGGGATTCCAAAACAACGCAACGTATAATGCAAACTATGTAATATTTTCTTTCGTTGGAAACTGTACAAGTCCGTTTCTCGAATGTGGTACTGATTTCTCAAATAGGGACACACGTAGGATGTGTCCACAGATTAAAGTAGAGCTGTCGTCGTGCACGACAGACAGACGTAAGACGAATGGTCTGTCTTGAGAGTCCGCAAGTTCTTTCGTCACACATGCTCCGTGCAAGACAAGCAATTCGTCCTTTCTTAATGGGGAAAAACTGTAAGATTACAGGCGAATTACTGGATTGCTACTTCTTTTTCAGTTCACTCTCTGGAAACTGGAAATAAAGTTTACATCGTCATTCTTCGATTACATCGTCATTCTTCTTTTGTAAATGGCTTATCGTTAACTTAAATTTTTCTGTGTTGAACAGCGAAAATCCACTGCTTTTATCATAGGGACACGACAGATTACAGTATCCGTTGTAACAAGGACGCCGAACCCATCTTCCTTCGCTACACTATTGGATCAGATGGGAGACATCTGTATGGTGGCGTGACACATGACATTCATGAAGTCATACAAGCATTTATTTAATGGGTAAAATTGAACCAACGCAGTACGCTGCCACACAGCTGTCGTCCCAAAAGACACAAACAAGACAAATGGTCGTCCGAGAAGCAAGCGGTATGCGAAGAGTTCGCACCTGCTTGAAACAAGAAGCTGCAACCCAAGGGTGTATTGGGTGATTTGTTGACCTTAATTTTTCTTTTACTAAAATAACTTAATATAATTTGTTAATGGTAAAAATTAATTCATTATAAAGTTTATTATGTACTCGATGAAAATGGTAGAGATGAGAAACGTCTTCGTTTGTTGACCAGGTTAATTTAGAAGTGAATTGGCTCTCCGCCATTGAGTTGAAAAATCATATCGACCCAAGAGAATGACAAAAGTTAAATAGTAGAGAGAAACTCTTTGAAGAAATATACATAAGTTGTTGTGAATGAATACTCGTAGCAACTTAATAACGTATCAAGGTAAATTTCAAAACGATGAGTATGCTTAATGTGAATGTCAAATTAAAATGTAAATCATAACATCATTATTACTGACTTATTATAGAATATCTCTCACAGGTCGTGCTGGGGACAGTGACGAGATCTGTTATTCTGCAAGTTTTCCTTTAACTGTAGAGGCAAGAGGCGCTGTCGCAGTGAATAATTAATTCATGAAATGCATTTCTGTGAAAAATCAACCAGATGTGAAATTCCTGATGTTGGTTCTTCCAATTTCTCCTATGACAAACACCACACCCATCGGCGCAGTATAGAGCAGGGTCCCCTTTTCAGAATTGATGAGAAGCGAAAACATCAATTAAACTTTGCTAATGGAATTGAGTGGCTGGCGTGCTATTATAGGAAGAACATTCGTCAATTTTTTCTCTGCTGACTGCAGGGTAATAAATAAGTATTGACAAAATGTGTCAATTAAACGTAAACTAGCAGTGAAGTTCCCGTTTCCGGTTCAGTTTTATTTAGGAATGAATCATACGTATTGTTGCCACAGATTCAGCCTTTTTTCAGTACATATCCCTGTTATTCCTGCAATGGATAATTGAATTGATGCTTCGGCGATCATGATGCAGACATTCGACACAATGGAACCTGTGCGAACATTCCGCCTCTTTGAAATCACTGTTGTAAAAGTAAAAATAATTTCAAATTGGAGCGCAACTTCGAACGTTTCTGACAAACCGTACTACGAAGTGAAGGATCCCTCCAAAAATGTCCAACAACGCATTTTGTAATTGACGGCTGCGTAAACTGTTTTTAAGACTCTACAACACATCGTACACGAATATACCCTATTGCAAAATGTGATGTAGCGAAACATATTTTGTGGCACTGTTCCCTACATCATAATCTGCGAACCCAATTTTTTTTGTCATGATCTGTTTATTGCAGGTCTGTGGAGTTAATTCCCTAATCCAGCTGTAACTCTTTAAGTACGTTTGTGTAGATATGACACAAAACTACCATTATCTTTCCTTCGTGTGTTCTATATGAGGGGGAATATAAATGATGGAGATGTAGTGGAAAGAAATCCTAGATAACTGTCGTGCACCTAGGCGCGAAATTTGGGGGCTAACTCAGGGGAGTGCGTAGGGAGGGCAATAGAAAGAGCTGTCTCTGGATATTGAGGGTGTTATTATCTGTTGTAATATACAAAGATTCTCGTGATATATTTAATAATATACTAAATATCTTTACAGTTTATTTTTAGAAAGGCATTAGTACTTTTTTTTATTCAAGGGAAGAAAGGCACGTCCCTCCAGTCTCTACGTCAATCAACTCCTTACGGGAATCCATTTTGTGCCCTTCAAAATCTGCAACAATCGTCCGGAATTTGTGTCCCAGTACCCAGAGGAGGATAGCTTGCACAATAGGGAGGTTTTACCACCTCCGACGGTAAGCACTATCTATCTTCTGCTCGTGCGCAATTAAAATTTCGCATTACATTAGTGCATCTGCGCATGCGCAGAAGACCGATCGTGCTTAACGTTCGAGGTGGCAAAAACTCCCTATTAGCCGCTACGCTCTCCCGATGCAACGCAGAAGCGGCTCCTCGCACCCCTTCGCCGGGGAGGGGAGGGGAGGTGTTGCAGCTCGCGCCGTCGTGCGCGCTCTGTTTGCGGAACCCCGATCCGCCGCTTCGCGCGGATGCTCGTGCTGGCTGGCCCGCGCCCAGGCCCGTTTCGGTCCCGGTTCAGGCCCCGGCGCCCCTGAGTCAGGGGGAGCGCGCGCCGGGGGCCCTCCTGGCGCCGCTAACTTTAGATGGCGGAGGCCGGAGATCGGCGCGCGCCCCGGCGCCGGCCGAGCGTGACGGACAAGGGCGCGCGGGGTGGACACGCGCCGGCCGGCCGCTCGGCCGCTCGGGGGAGGTGAAGTGCGCGCGCGGTGAAGGACGAGTGGGGATGGGGGACGGAGGCGAAAATAAAGGTATGAGCGAGTGGGCCGGAGGAAACACCAGTAGCGGCGAGTGTAAAGGCAACGTCTTGCAGCCGGGGATAGGGAGGCTGCTGGTGTGATTGATTGATGCTTCCGGAGGCTTCAACAAAGTAAGGTCGTTAGTTCCATAACTGTTGGGTATGTTTGTATAGAGGGATAAGTCTGTGTTTTTCTCCCGCTGGATAATGACATTCGCTGACCTTACCTGTTGGATTTTTTTTTTCTCAACCAGATATGTCCCACCAGCGTGGCACCGCCCCAGCCGGGATAAGCTCTACGCTCCCGACTGGCCTCTCGTCACGTGAGGTAGTGCAGTAGTGTAGTACATGTAAATGTAAGTGCGTGTAAGGGGAGAGGAAAGATTAAGAAACAGGAAGGATAGATCACGTGGTCCGTGACCGTTTGTTAGGGTTAGTTGCTAGTGCTCAAAATCCACCACCGTCAGAATGGAACCCTAGGACTTCCCGATCAGAGTCTCTGCAGAAACAACAGTAATTTTTGTTCTAAGCTAAACTCAGCTGGTTTGCAGGTTTGATTATGATACGTTTAACATGAGATTTTTTGTGGTGCCTGCATGAATGTAATTAGTGGTTCGTCTGCTCTAAACAGTGGTTTCCTTTATTTTTAGGCTTATGCCGGAGTAGCCAACTATATAATGAGTCACATAGTGCACGATCGTTCCTTTCCATTCCGTATCCATCCCTGGGCGACAGTGATCGTAGCAGTCGAAACTCTCTTAAACCACAATCTAATTAAAGCGGGAGGAGGAGATGGGAGCGGGTAAAGGCGCGTGACGAGCAAGGGCGTTTCGAGTAAGTGGTCACAGCAGTGAGCGATAAATACTTTGAAGGGTGACGAGTAGTGCAGGATCTTCGATCTTTCTGATGTAGCTGCTGATGTAGAAATGTCGTAACTGGACAGTTCATCTCTGGTTATTTTTGACAAGTGTTCAAATGCAACGCAATTTTTTATAATGTAAATGACATTTTAACAATGCGTATTTATATGAGAGGCAACATTTGTAAGTGAAGGACGACTGGAAATAGTATTTATATATAATTCGGGAACTAGGAACTTATTTTCCTCGTAGAAAATAAACAAGTGCAACTACCGTTACAAAGATGATGGGTTTGCTGGAAAAATATGCTTTGGGCCTTGAGAAAATTCCATTCCGGATTCTTTTGGGTCCTGAGCAACTGAGGGACTTTCCGACTGAGTAACTCTAAAAGAAAATATGACTGATTCACATAGTAGGAGGTCAAGTGGAATACACAGGTTCGTGAGGAACATGTGCGGGGCAAAATCACTAACTGTTCTGGGGAAGATTAAGATTTTGATACGCAGATATGACGGCTACGACACATTTCTGTACCCTTAATGTAATACAAAATATAAAGAACAAACAAATGGACTACTTAGTAATTACATCAAAAGACAAATAAGGTGCAATGAGGGGTGATAATAATCTTAAACATGTTACCACACATTTCTCACACGCTCCACATACCTCCAAACTACTTCACATGCCTCGCACCGTGCGGTTTACGAGCAACATGTCAAAAAAAATCCCATCGTAGAGCGAAAGGTGTCTAGAACGCACGTCGACCTCGCCTCCCCGCGCCGCTCACCTTCCCCGCCTGCCGCGTTTTGTACAGTTGCAGCCGAGGAGACCTCGCGGCACGCGACGCGAGCAAACACCGGGCCCAGAGGGCGGCGGCGGCGGCGGCGACAGCGCGAGAGAGCAAACAGGGGGCGCGGGCGGGGGCGGCAAGGCCGCGGCGAGACGCCCGTCTAGGAAGTGCCCCAGATCCCGCTGTCGGGCCACGCTCACGCCGGCGGGTGGGCGACCCTCACCGCCGCCGCCGCCGCCGACACAACTACACAGTGGCTCAAAATCATTAATCAAAATCAGTCGGTATTCTACTATAGAGAAGTTAATCTAAGAAGGGAGTAGTTTGACTGATCGCGAAACGAATGTTCGGCATGTCGGGCGATGGCTTTGCAAGAGGTAGTGTTGAAGACATTTACTAGAGGGCCACCTGCGAATGAACACATTGACGAATTAAGTGCAAGGGCCGGGATCCGTTTTGTTGCTAGGAATAGCCAAGCGAAAGCTGTCAAAGCGATCCTTTCTTAGATGAATCTATATCTTTTACCACACTGCTCGCTCCCCTCGCATCTGGCAAAATGAGAGCTCATGAAAGTATGTACGGACGTGCTTTATTGATTTTTTGGTTGCATTTTTTCGTTTTGTATCATTAAGTTGTTCAATAATGTTTAGAAGAACACGCGTTTCTTTTTCCTGCCTATCACCATTCACAGATGGCTAAAAAATCTTATTGAATCACACAAAAACAATCGTATTTAAGCTAATTTTGTGTTCCTGTTTATTATCATCATTGTGTCACGTGTCCCAATGTAAATTTGTAAAATAGAAGAAATGAAATCTTCTATCTCCTAACATTATCGCTAATTATCTCTTCTGTGATATTGTTTCATATTTTTTTAAAAATTTATTTCTTATAATACTAGTGTATCAATCAGCTACAAATAGTTACAATTGAAATTTGCACCATTTAGAATCAGATGTAAGTTGTATCTCTGATAATATTGTTTATATATTATATTAATTTTTATATTTCAAGATGCCATGTTTTGGCCATTTTTTTCCCATCATTTATTTTAATTTTTTGTTTCTTCTTTTTTATTCTATTTCTTTTTATTTTTTCTTACGAGTGGCTTTAACCCATTTCGAGCCAGTGCACGCGCCTTGCAGCGGTGCGTGTCGGCGGAAATGGCGGCTGCACGCCCCATTTTGCGCAAGACCAAGGCAATTAACGGTGAGGAGCGTTTGGCGGCGGCGCCTCGTTGACGGTGTGAATCACCCGCCGCCGCCCCCACCGCCTCCGCCTCCGCACGCTCCGACACGCCATTGCCTCAAGCTGCGTCTCTCCTAAGCGTTTGCGGTTGTTTTTGCGTAGTCTTCTTTTCTGTCTTCTAGGTCGTCGCCGCTTCCTTTGGTGGGACGTTTTGCTCCGTTATGTCATGTGCCTTCGGACTGATTTTCTTTTATCTTCGTGTCCTTAGTTGTTCTCGTTGCTCCGAGTTCCCCATTCAAGATCCCCAGCACCATTTCACTCTACCCTATAATCGTTCTTTTTCTGGGATTGGTATTCAGGATTAGTCTGTTGTATGAGTGAAGGTTTGGTATTGTGTAATCCAGGTAAGAGTCATTGAGTTCTTGACTTTCAAGTGGCTCATGTAGTGACGATGATAAGAAAGATATTTATTTAATTAGTAAAAACGTTGCTGAAACATCAGTATTAGTTTATTCCTAACTGTTACTGCTTTCTGTTGCCAATACTACCCTCTCCGCACTATTAAATGTTACTTTTCACAAATTTAATCTTCTATCATTGTTTCAAACTTGGAGCATCCTTACTCTCACCATTATCCTTTCTCATAAAAGTTCCTTCATTACCACTAGAACTAGGGAGACTACTTCTGATTTTCATCTGGGATATGCGATTTGTTAAGTGATTTTCTGGGTTATTTGTTATAAAGCTTAGAGTTCCAGCCATAATTCTCAACGTTTTTATATTATTGCACATATGAAATATTTATAAAGTTATATTCGCAGGGGTAACTTTATTATTATTATTATTATTATTATTATTATTATTATTATATAATATTATAGCATTATTTCAATTTGTGATGTAAAATAAAACTAACTAATAACGAGAAAAAAAGACAAAGTGCTAAGACCGATTTATAGCTTCTACATTCTTTTTGGTTAATTTGTTGATATCTAGAAACTCAATTAACCATTACAAATTTGTAAAGAACTCTATATACAAGAACAAAAATAAATAAATAAATAAAGCATTCGAATGGCCTTCGCTGTTATTTTAGCAACTTCTTTTACGGCAGTATACTTGGCTAAATTATTCAAAATTCAAATATATAGCTTCAGCCCCCCCCCTCCCCCCCCCGTCATCAAAATCCTACGCTGATAAAAAGTTTGGTAACTAGAACCACCATAACACTTCCACGTCCTCCTCCTCCTCCTCCTATTCCTCCTCCTTCCCCTCCACCATCAGCGCCGCGGGCGTAAACGCGAAGGCCCCTCTGCATGTAATTGCGCCCGCCCGCCCAGCAACGTTCCCACCGCGCGGTAATGATTCGCTGTCCGTTCGGGCGGTAATGACGAGCGCGCGCGTTGCCCTGCGAAGACGCGCCCGAGACGCGTCGTTAGGCGCCCCGGAAATCTGGGGCGTTGCGAAACAGCGCGTCCGAATGATTTCGCTTGCGCCCGACTCTCAGGCTTTTTTTTCTCAGAGTTTAAAATTGGCCGGAAACGTAGCCGATGTGTTTATCTTTCGGAGGTTCACTTCCGCGGTCTTTCAGAGGTGCGCCTCGTGAAACTTTGCCCGAGATATGTTTCACTACACTTTGACTTTGAAATACATTACTTTGATGTTGTTTTCTTTTGTTTCTGCCGACTGTATTGAATTATGACGTACTCAATTGATCTAAATTAGTATTTGGCATATATTGAATTTCTATGTAGTTATTTTAGAGAATAATCAAGGAAGTTACGAAATTGCCTCCATTGAATTATAACTCATCTAACGTGCTTTGCGCGAAATATTTGTCATTAATAAAATAATCAACTAAATTTAACGAAAGATAGTATGGAAATAGAGAAACTAGACTGTGGACGGGGTTTTAAAGTTTTAATTACTGTAAAAGGTTTTAAAAGGTTTCGTTACTGTTGGCAAGGCAAGCGACAATACTTTCCCTTCAATTAAGTTCTTCTCACGAACTAACAGGACAATGTTAAAAATGGAAATACGACGCAATTTCTTTCAAAAGTAGTAACACAAAACCTACACATTCCTCCTGGGCGGAGCTCGAAAGTATGCATTTCTTCGGTAATAGGAGAAAGGTCCTCGTACAGTATTCATTCCACCGTACATACCTGGATAGTATTTCCTGCCGTCTCTAATTACCTTGGGCATGACCTGCCCAGTCCACATATATTGAAGGACACGCTGCATGGTACATCACGCCAGGTACATCAGCCAAAGCCTTGTGCACTTGTTGGAGACTGGGTTGGGAATCCCTGAACTGCAGGCTCCTTTCCAAAACCTTCCTCCCCAGAAAAATCCCTTCTGTTGCTAATCCTCTAAATATCTCGCGATAAATCAACAGTGCCGACAGGCACACATGTTGCGCCACATCGCTGAACGAAACCCAACAAAAAGCAAAATGCGAGGATATTGAATAAAATAGCTCGCTTTAAAATAGATGTGGGACTACCACAATCTCATCCAAAGCCCTGAGTTCTTGCACAGAAAAACTGAGAGAATGCTTTACTTCCAGCTATTTACTTGCACAACGCTACTTTAAAGTGAATATTTATAATTTTCTTTACCGTTTGTCAACAACAATCCTGTACTCGTACTCTTCACTTTTCTTTCTTACAGTTTCCATAGTCATATTCGTAATGTTACAATTTTCATATTTCATTTCAGTGTACTTTCTACATTATTGGTGCCTCGTTGTCATTGTTCGTCTACAGCCAATGTCATCATTGGGGAGAGGATTTTTATGCACTAAAAATCTTGAAATATACTTTTTAAAATATGCATTTATGACCCAAAAATTCTGAAATATGCTCTTTAATATGCAATTAAAATTAACAATATTTAATTTCCTGCATAAATCTTTCTTGATAAAATTCAGGAGAGGCATGCTTGGAACGAAAAGATACAGTGCAAACATAGTATAACCTAACTTACTTCTCGGGAGAAATAATTGAAGTAAATATGCACCTTAGTGAAGTACACTGTATGTCTCGTATCATTTTTTCTGTCTGGTTTAAAAAATATGGTATAAAAATATATCCTACATTTGCACTGGAAAAGAAAAAAAACTCAAATTGTAACAAGCTCTTTCTAATCAATGAACGCTCACAAATAAATAGGTTCTTTGAAAACATGAAATGTTTTAGAGAGAAGTCACTATTCGAACGAAATAAGCAAAATATGCTCCTATATTTACACAAATATGGACCAACGGGAAAAAATCGGCCTAATATGCACAAACACATTAATCTACATAAAATCGAATTTAACCAAATGTCAAGAAATTTCACTTAGCTATGCCCTGAAGCAACGGACGAAAATATGCAAAATCACAGAAATCCTGTCCCTAGACATCATTCATTGGCCCGTGTCTACTCTTACACTTGCCAACTTCCTCTTCCCCTAAACGTTTTTGCATCTCGTTCAGCGACGTTTGCACGAAGCATGTCTGATTCATATGCCGCAGACCAGAGAACGTTGTGTCGTGACTCAGAAACGAACTACACCCATCGCATTGCAGAATTGAAATGCGCATTCCTACTCTTAACTTTCAGCGGTCTCTCTTCCAACTGGTGTGGAAGAAACTTATTCACTGTACCGCGAAATGAATCTGGTTTCAAATGATTCCACAGCCCGGAGGATTGCGGGAACTAAATGAGAGGGAAATATATTCGAATATATAAAGTAAAGCGTGTTCAAATCGAGCGTGACGAAATTATTTTGTATTTCTCGATTTACGAATCAAAAATTGTTTTTTTGTTTTTAGCCACTCTCTTTTTAATCTGTAAAATCTAATTCACGGGTTGTTTAGATTGTTTGACTATTCATATCCCAAATGCCGCCTCTCTGAATAAACCTTCGATTAAAACGTTTCATTGTCTTGTACTGTAGATTGTGGAATCCTGATCGAAGAGATTTAAAAGCGAGAACTTCCATTGCAGATCAGTGACTTGCGATGTATTTCTTATTTCGCAGAGTAAACTAAAATACTGATAATCTGTTCTCTATGACAATTGAGAGTTCGCTCCATTTTATTGCTGCTGGACCTAAGGCTGCTTTCCGATAGCAAGTCATTGGCGAACAGCAACAAGGCGTTGCCCATTACTCCCGGACCTATAAAACGCGATTTGCAGATAAGACATTCCTCTGCTAGCGGAACTTGCCCAACAAGTAGTAATTGTTCCTTTTACGCACTATCTTGCTGGTAGATACAGGATGTAAGATTGGTTTCCCCCATTTGTGTTACCTGCTGATTATATTACGTGAACCGGGATAAGCAATAGTCTTGAGTAGGAAAAATTTTAACGTTCCGATCTTCTTGTGGTAATAAATTTACACAACTGGTGTAACTGCTTTGATAACCTCCCTGTCACGTTAACGAGCAATACAGCTATGAAATATGTCACAATAGAATAGAAGGTTCAGTGCTATTTTTTTCTTATAGTATTCATGTATACAACAAATTACAGCTTCAATTCGATTTCTTGTGGCTTATGTAACACAATTTGTGTTGCCTTTCCCACAAACTACTCTACTTTGTTTTATGTAGTTCGCAACTGACCCGGATGTGTGGGTTTTCAGTGGCTGAAATTGCTTGCAATTAAGATATTAATTGAAGATGTATTTAATTTGAACTTACAAAAATCTCTACAGAGATTAGAAATTGTTTTCAGAATTTAAAAACAATTTTCGGTATTTGTAAAAACTCTATTCTTTGGTATATCCTGATGGGGCTCTCCCCTGAATTAACACTGTATCCAAGTTAAAATATCATTAATTTTGGGAATGCTGGACACTCAGAGACTCGGAGCAGAACCCACGTACATGGACCCGGTTTGCAGGTCCAAGTCCGCGTAAGGCATGGGTGAGGCATATGATTGTGAGTTCTTATTCCCCTCGTGCATTATATCTTATCCCTTCCATAATCATTCGTTTCTCGTCAGTTATCGTAATTTACTTCCCATAGCATCGTACCACCACAGCGGAAGGCGAAAGCGATGGCGAACAACCCCTGCTTTCAGGCTCGCGTATTCCACTCACATATGCTGTGATTATCTTAACTCTGCCCCTGACAGGAATCAGCTGTTGACGATTTCATCCAATCGGGAGCTTGAACGTCACCGTAGTGATGTCACTATAGCGAAATATAAGCTCCCGATTGGAAGGCAGCGAAACAGCTGATTCCTGTCAGGGGCAAAGTTAAGAAAATCACTGTATACGTATTACATGTCAATTCTTATTGAGTGTTCCGAGTGCCGTAACCTGTATTGATGATGGCCAGCTGAGGGGGGGAGGGGGGAGGGAGGGGGAGGGCTGGCGCTCCAAGCGGCGGGTGCTGGAGTTTCGGGCGCCGCGCTGCATCTGCATCCGCGTCGGCTTTCCGTCAGGTGACGCGACACGCTTTACGAGTTTGTTTACCCGCGTGGCCAGGAATAGCGGCGGAGGCTGCGGTTGCAGGCGGCGCCCTGGCCCTCGCCGCCCGCTCCCCGCTCCCCGCTCCCCGCTCGCTTCCGACCCCTGACCGCGGCTGCCACTGTGGCCGCGGCGCCGCCGGGGTGCGCGCCGCATCGGACGCGCCGTGCGGTCACTGGCCTCCCGCTTACCAGCTGCCTTTCCTTCTGTATTCATTACTTTTCCTCACCTATTTGTTCTCGCTTGCCAATTTTTTCTTACTATTTTTTTTTGCTTTCTTGCTTATTTTTTTTGCTTTCTTGCTTATTTTTTTTTGCTTTCTTGCTTATTTTTTTTTGCTTTCTTGCTTATTTTTTTTTGCTTTCTTGCTTATTTTTTTGCTTTCTTGCTTATTTTTTTGCTTTCTTGCTTATTTTTTTGCTT
Organism: Acheta domesticus; assembly: GCA_031308135.1. Taxonomy (NCBI): domain Eukaryota; kingdom Metazoa; phylum Arthropoda; class Insecta; order Orthoptera; family Gryllidae; genus Acheta; species Acheta domesticus. The sequence goes on along the minus strand of JAHLJT010002406.1, from coordinate 98,265,880 downwards.
TCTTGCTTATTTTTTTGCTTTCTTGCTTATTTTTTTGCTTTCTTGCTTATTTTTTTGCTTTCTTGCTTATTTTTTTGCTTTCTTGCTTATTTTTTGCTTTCTTGCTTATTTTTTGCTTTCTTGCTTGTTGTTTTTTTGCTTTCTTGCTTGTTGTTTTTTTGCTTTCTTGCTTGTTGTTTTTTTTGATTTCTTGCTTGTTGTTTTTTTTTGCTTTCTTGCTTGTTTTTTTGCTTTCTTGCTTATTGTTTTTTTGCTTTCTTGCTTTTTTGCTTTCTTGCTTATTGGTTTTTTTGCTTGACTTTTTTCTTGATTATTTTTGTTATGCTTTCTTGACATTTTTCTTTCTTTCATTTTTTCTTGCTGTATTTTTTATTTGTTCAGATATTCAGAAACATTTCCTCCCACCCCGATTGAGGCTTACTTGCTGGAAATTAATATCATTGGTTCTCCAAATTGTTAATGCGAAAATGTATCGAACTGGCAGCTTTGTCGGGTTTCGCCCGCCGGTAGGTAAAATCTCACGGAAGGAATATACAGTCCGCTATAAAGGGATCTCATTAAATAATCTAAATCATTCAATCATTGTTTCATCGTTTCTTAGTTGCCCAGGAACTAAGCTATAATTCGACCTTCACATATGTCTTCGATCTGTTAATTTCGAGTGATATTTCTCTCATGAGAAGTATACGAATAGGATCATTGTTTTCCACTAGAGGAAGGAATAGGCCATTGAATGCTTGAATTTATAGCCCACTAATATGTTTGCCTGAGCGACAATCGTCTGTGGCTCACAGATGTTCTGTTCGTGGCGTATCTCATTGAACACTAAAAACTCCTCGGTCATCTCGGATATGATTCGACTTGTCATGCGCACTGTTTGCCTGTCACGTCTTTTATACTTGTGCTTGTCCACATGCAACTTGGAAAATTTCGTAATACCTCTATTTCAATTAATCTTATGACTTTTTGTTTATTAGTTATTGTACTAAAAAATCTCAAACTACATTCATTAACTCTGCACTTGCATGGTAAAATACATGGTGTGCTCCATATCTGAATGTGTACCTCATCACTTGGAAACACTGACGATAAATTTGTCAATACTCCTCCGTAAATTCCCGGTAGATAAAGATAAGTATTTTAAGATACGCGAAGTACTCCATTGACGTTTTGAACGTGATTTGATAGTGCGATACAAGTTGATTATAAAGCAATTATATTTATATGCCCTAAACATTTAGCGACTGTACTGATAAGTTAGATAATGGATCCTGTTCTTCACTTGTCCCTCTCGCTTGGGTATTCTTCCAACTCTTTTCTCATGACTAATTGTGCGATTCGCAGCAATACTCCTGAAAACTGGCACATCTATGACTGAAATTTATATATTTATTTATATTTATATATTCATTTATTTATATTTATATTCATATTCATATTGTTCATAAGATTTTAACCATTTCTTCCTTGAACGATATGTCAACTGATATAAATATTTCGGCTTAAGTTCCAAATGGGGCTATTGTTAAGAGTAGCTTGTTTATTCGCACATTAGCTAGACGCTTTGGTTAATTGAATTAATGACGAGGAGCGGACCACTTCGTGCTTCATCCGGCTAATGTTGGCATATAGGCGCTGGCTAAAATAAGGTTATTGTCCTAGTATAAAGCATCTTCTGTGTCCATGAGAAATATTTTGCCATAAAAATCTGTTGGCAGTTTTGCTTTGCACATACTCGAGATGCTTTTATATAAATCGCAAAGGCCGGAGGCTAGTGGCCAACTCGAAAATGCGAAGCGAAGTGGCAGATGAGGTGTACAGTGAGGTTAGGTTAGGTGTGCAGTAACTTTAGGTTAGGTTAAGTGAAGTGGTATTATTTAAATAGAATTTTGCGACTCGCGATGGAACTTGAAACCATACAGTCTGTCTCTCACTAGCCTAAGAAAATTCAGAGCAGCAGTCTAATACCTATTTATCATATATCCGCTATTCGTCGTCACCTTCATATCATCTTCTCTAGCCATCTCTTGTTGAATAATGTTCTCTTCATTCGGTTGAAGTCCGACGAATACTTCAAACCTTCAAATATTTTTACCAACCCATTTTGGATAATGTAAACATTAACCAGCTAATTCGAAAATCGGCCTGATCGTCCATTAGCCATAACATTTACATTTTATATGAAACGAAGTAAAGGTGTGCTGTCGTCGGACTCTGAAGAGCAACAGAGGAACAAAAGATTCATTGTTATTCCCATGAATGTCTGTCTCAGTGCAGCCACTTGGTGTTTGCGCCCTTGGCCTTCACCTCCCCCCCCTCTTAGTTGCAAACGCAGCCCATGTTCGGGTGCGCCAAGGCGCGGCCACCACTCCGCCGCCCCCGCCGCTCCTGACTCAAGTCTAACTTTGTGCCTAACATGTGTACCATTTGCAGAGACCGACGTTCAGCGATGCGTCCGAATCTTCTGTTCAAACGCTTTCTGTAATTGAAAGAAAATTTTTAAAAAATATTTAGCCTTCAACGAAAGAAAATGATAAATAATATTTATACAATTGACTAGAATGAGAATGAATGATTTTTTGAATGACGATTTCTGTAAAGATGAAGATTTCTTTTTGAAATAAATCGTCTCTGAAATAATTATTACTTATAAATTAAATAATAGAGAGAAACATCTATTATCTAGGGTTTTGATTATGCGGGACTCTATAAATAACCATAATCCATTTCAACTAAAACAAAACAACACACAAACTATTTTTCGTGAAAATAAAATTATACTATTTACTACACTGTTGTTAATTAATATTTATTTTTTGTTATATAGTAATGTATAATTGTAAACAAACAGACCGTATTTAATATATCGAAATAGTTGCAGGGCGAGAGAGCAAATAATTATCGGACTGGACAGATTTAAAGAATCGCATTAGATTATGTAACGCACAAGTAGGTCTATTTATTGTGTCTCTGAATTGACATCGAAATCAGAGATATTGAATTTTGGAGAAAATATCCATGTGGGCAAGTCGTATCAGTGGGAACTCGGAAGGAGGGAGGAGAGCTGCGGTGAATAGGCGGTTTCAGTAGGCGAAGTGCACTCACAAATTATCTGTAGGCTGGGGATGAGCTGTGAGTTCCTTCAAGCGTGTGTGAGGAACTGTTGTCCCCTGACCAGTGACAGCGGCGAAAGGGCGTTCAACTGCGCTTTTGGCAGAGATAGAAACGATGGCAGCGAAGCATGGCGGGTTCGCTGCTGTTAAAACTGGAGTGAATGATTAATTCTCCCTTAAATGTCCGGTGCGTCACTCTCCAAAGAGGTTGAGGACTTGAAGTGGACGCCATGTGCTCGTGGTGTGACTTCTCGGCACCGTCTAGACATCGCGCGCTTTTTCAGTTGGCCTGCAACCTGCAACTAACTCTGCGACAAATTACATCGCAAAAGCGAATATTGTTACGAAATTGGGAGAAAATATATTGGACGCGGGTTAATTAAATAATGCAAGAAGTTTGTTATCCCTAATTCAGCAGGAAACAAAGAATAAACAGCTGAATGCCTAAACTGTTGAAATATTTATTTATAGATGTAAATTTTTTAAATATTTTAATTAATCTTTAAATTAGTATTTTTGCACCAATGAACAAATTAATTCGGTTATCCAGGATTTTCGTTTTACATCCCTGTCATACTTCTGATAACGGAGATTCTTATGGATTCACAAAATCAACCGCGGTTGCGCACATTCATGCCAATTAATATCCATTTGCAACTATTTCTAATGTCTTAGTTTAGCTGCATTGTTTTACATTGATACTTTCAATAGTGTTATCGAGTGTTTTGAGAGGATGGGTGAAGGAAATATTTCGTATTTTCGTTAAAAATAGTTTTGAAAATTAGTTACGTCCAAAGTACTTTCTGATTCTCACTTAACACCTCCTTCCACTTTACTTTGATACGGAGGAAACGACCTTTAGCGCCAATAGAAAATACTTCTGCAATTCAGATCTCGTGCAATTCTGTTATCTACATTGTAACGTTCTTGTATAATCTCATAGAGCATCTGATGATAAGCGCGCATGAAAATACTGTACTTCAAAGTTACATCTCAGTTTCTTTTTGTGTGCTTACTGGTTAACTCGTAGCAGAAGAATCATTAGTGAGTTTTGTGGTAGTAGATGTTCTTAACGATCATGTTGTTTATATTAATTTGAATGATTTCAATTGTCACTGAATTTATGCATTTTATTTCTTTTTGCAGGTGAGTTTGATGTTTGTGCAGTATGCCCCGATTGAAATAAGATCTACTCTAGAAATGGTGAGTCTGTGTTAAAGATTATGAGGAACAGTTTTTGACAATTAAAAATGTATTCTATTGGATATCTGTATATAAACTCATGTTTCTTCGAAGAAACCGAAAAATATTATTTCAAACACTACTTTGAAATTCATTATATTTGGCATTATCCGACTTGAGTTGGAGTATCCTTGGAAACTGTTAGTTTTTATTTCGAAAAATATGCATTTTTCTTTGTCATTAAAATATTTATAGGCAGATAAAGCGTGGAAAACCCAAGATTGGTTGCGCCTCTTATTGACTCGATAACTTCATATTAGTACTACTCAGCTTTGAAACCACAGAAAGGACAGTATATTGATTTGAACTGTAAATTCTGTAGTGGTGTCGTGGGTAAAAACGTCAAAACTCCACTGTATTTTTATCAGTACGTATGATTTTTGGTAACGAGAAAATGCAGTCGAAATAATCAAGAAATACCGCAGTGTAAAAGACAACTCGTCTGGAATTATACTCGTGGGCGAGGAACTTTCTCGTTCCGCCTACCAAAAATGTTTCATATGAAAACAAACCTCTTAAAGAAATATTTTCATGATTTATTATTTGATCAGTAGTTGATATTATACGAGTTAAAGTCAAAGTGTGATGAAATTAATATTGCGGATCTTTCGAATATTGTTGATCGCTGGTTTTACCACCACTATGCATGGCTTCACTTTAAATGGTTCTATTAGAAATTCATTTTAATAGGTTCGTATTATTTTCGACATGATTTATACAAATTCATACGTTATAATTTTTAAAGCTATATCAGAAGAAAATAAATAAATTGTTAAAACTATCCGTAACTACACTCGTATAACTGACACATCTGAGGCATTACCAGCTGGTGTTTCAGCTTATGTAACTGGAGGAAAAGCAGTGGAGTGATGCGGCCTTCGGCGATGCTCAATTGTTTCAGACCTAGCCAAACTTTGATTTTTGTATAGTGGCCGATATCATGGGTCATTATTACACCTTCTGCCTTATAAATAAATATTTTTAGTGAATTCGCGAACGTCCTTTTCAACGGGGCTCGTGGCCTCAGAAATGTGCTTACTGCCGTTAAAAGGATTCATTTTAAGGCAGGAGGTGTAACAATGACCTAATGTCATCGGTCGTAGTAGAAAAATCGAAGTATTAATTAGGGGCTTGCTGACCTGATCCGAGAATGCCCGCAGGCAGGATAAGGACTTCAGTCCCACTTATAAAAGCTCTGGCAAGGAATTGGAAACTCTCGTTCGGTGGACCAGTTTTTGTCTGTGTATCTTGGGTAGTTCCATGGCGGGTGTAGTGCGGAGACGGATTTGGGGTGCCATCTGATCGTCCGCGAGTCTGATCGGCCTGGGTGGCCTCCAGTTGGGTCCTGGTTTCATCGTGACAGTGCCCCCACTTAGCGCAAATTGAAGAGGGATTTCTCTGGAATGTGTCACCGATACCAGCCTGGAAAGCTGGTAAGCCTCGAGCTGGCGAAGAAGGCCCACCCAGATTGTGGGTAGAAAGCATTGATAAAAACTGTATGGGTGACTCTGCTTCCTAGTCATACTGGCCAACGTTTCTGCCGTCATACTGGGGCCTTCTTCAGGGCGAATTCGCAGTGTGACTGCCAAGACGTTGGTCTGCAGAAAACGCCTACTATGCAGTGTTTCTATTGGTCCCGGCCGTGGAATCCTACGATATCACAAGATCATGGAGTTCTGTCGTATCCAGATGCCAGCCTAACGCTGCGTCTTCGCGTTCCTGATGTGGGTGGCCGACGAAAATCTAGAAATCCACCATAGGGCGTAAAACAACTTGATACTCGGAAAGTAGTGAAGTATGCTGTTGCTGCTGCCGCCGCCGCCACAACCGACACCAACCGAGAATATGGGGAGCGACGCGATGCACGTAACGTCTGGCGAAGGGCCTGGTGCAGCGGCGGTGACGTGCCCGCCATCAGGCCCTAATATAGGCCCGGGGGCTTCCGCCAGGGCGAGGGCGCGCGTGTGTTTCGCGCCTGCGGGCCCGATCATCGGGTCCGATATAGACGCGCCGCGCGCGCCGCCTCCCGACCCGACCGGCCTGCCGTCGCCGCGCCGCATGCCAGCCGCGGCCGTCGACAACCACGACGCCCGGCAACGCGCACAGTGCTCTGAAATGAGCTGAAAAGCGCGCATTGGAAGAAAAAATAAAATCCGCTATAATGACCGAACTTCAGTCATTATAGCTGATTTCGTTTCTTTTTCTTCCAATGCGCGTTTTTCCACCTTACGTTTAGTCACTAAACGTGAAAAACCTTTGCATATTAAAAGTCCTTTTGGCATACCTGATGTTTATATCGTCTTTTAATTACGTATTTTATGAGATAATAGCACGACAGTTGCTGCATTAACAAAATATTTTGTTTTACATAAATGTAATTTCAATTCATTCGTTTAGTATTGATGTATTACAGTCGTGTAATTGCTACGGGCAATTACATCGTACTTCAAAATTGTAAAATGTTTTGTTCCTAGGAGTGAGTGCTAAGTTGTGCTTTTAACAAAAACATTGCCGTTTAATCTTTAATGCATCTATGACCACTTGCGACCGTGAAAATTACATTTCGAAATATATTTAAAATGTCATAAAATCCAGCTTTCTCACTAATGCAATTCAATAAATCGTATGGCATTTCAATAAATTCTCAAAAATGTTACGGAATTGTAATTTAGATTTAAAAATCTAATGGATTCATAGTTTCCGTTTTTCCAAAAGATATGTGTATATATTCCCCAGTAAATAAAAGATAATGCGTAAAAATAAATGCGTAATAAATGAAAAAGAAACGATTATTGATTAGTAATTCTCAACCTCTGTCAAACCGCACGAAATTAATTATGATCAAGGTAATTAGATATACAGATGAAGCCATCTATTTTGAAATTTAAAAAGCAAACCGTTACTTAAGATCTTCGAATAAATATGTCTGTCGCACCTCGACATTATTTTAACAGAATTTCGTGTGAAAAACCAACCCGCCCGCGCGTCAGAGCCTTCGCGCCCACTGTGCGGCCGAGAGGCGGAGGCACTCGTCTGGTTATCCGTGGCATTCTTTGGCAGATCGGACGCCGTCTCGCTCGGGCGTCTTGTTTCGTTTATTCACGGGACCATTGCGTGTTCGGGCTGTAGGCGGAGAGTGGAAATGGGCGCTGTGAGCAGGGAATTGGCAATTCTCTTTAGTGGAGGGGGGCTGGAGGAGGATTCGACGAATTGACGGATGGAATGAAGAAAACCGTCGTTGCATAATCAGTACAGTGTGAATGGATCCAGAGGATGTTCTTGGGGAAAGTTTTCTTTTCTAATTTCCTTCGCAGTGGATTTCTTGATGTGAACATATCGAAGTGACGAAATCATAAATTAGGCCCCTAGATGCGTATAATTGTGATTTCCAAGGAAGCAAATGAATAACGAGGGACATCAAAGCTTCTGATGAGGGAAGATTGCCGCCGGGCCGATTTCCGATGAGTGGAGATTATTATTATTATTATTATTATTATTATTATTATTATTATTATTATTATTATTATTATTGTACATACATTTTAATGAACTAATTAACATAGAGATTAAACGTCTGGCTAAATCTTGCACTGTGTGTATCCATAGACTAATTAAATGTACAAAAGCACTTATAAAATAAATTGTTGCATTATCATTCAATACTTTGAAATGCTCTCAAGAAATCTATCGAAAATGTATTTCTGATTGAAATATCGCTTAAGTAGAATTCCTCCGTTTATTTTCGTCCCCATTCAGTCTTTACCTGCCAAAAACAAGTTCGATATTGCTTCAATGAATCGAAATATTAGATTTCTCGAAACATTCCTTTCCGCTTCACGTATCATTATTCTTCTGTATTGTACTTTAACTACTAAAATTGAGTTAAAAATCTAAACAATATCGAGCTCTCATATCGTCGATGCACAAGAAAACCCTTTTCGCGAATAGTGTCTGAAGAAAAATGTTTTGAATATGTCTCGTTTTTTACGAATAAAACTTTTTTTGAGATAGTTCACAGTACAGCATATTACGATATGTACAGTAAAACACTAATTCTTTGACCGCGAAATAAACTTCTCCGCCTAGTATATAACCGTTATCCACCAAATGACAATTTTTTAGTGGTGTGGTTTTTTTGTTCTCCAGCGATGTAAGTAAACATGGGGGAGGGCCCGGATTGCAGTTACGCCACGTCATGGTTGCATCCCGTTGCACCCACGAGTCTTGAGTGGCCTAGGAGTTGCTCGCTCGTGGCTGCATTTGGCTCGTCCTGTGCGCGAAGGCCCGGGGCGTTTGAAGTTTCTTTTTTTCTCGTTCTTTCTTTTCTGAAGTCGAGTTTTATTCCGAGACGCCTCCGAGCGCGCGGTCTGTCCCAAGTCTTCGTCGTAACATAAACAAAAGAAGTGTTTATGTAAACACGACCTTTCTTTAGGGAGTTGCCCACAGTGATTATTGTAAATGTGCTTGGCGCCACCGAACTGTGGACAAATATTTTAATTGCGTAAATGTATCATTGAGTCCTTTGCCAAAGAAGAGTTCATGTTTATTTTTAAATTGTTGATTTGAATTCTGCTTATAAAAGAGAAGAACTTGCTGATTAGTGATTTTTATAATTAAAATATTTTAGTTTTATTTTAATTCCGTAGTCTTAAAGTAATGAATGAAAATGTTATAGTACGTAATTGCCTGACGACAGAAAGCGAAAATTGCTTCAAAAGATATTAACCAATGTATAGCCATTCCCCCAAAATTAGGGCAGTCAAATTCGACCTCCTTTTTGTTGTTTTCTTCGTTTCCTTAATTCAAATGTCTATGGAACCTAGGATTCAGTTTTGTGGGGAATGATAAACTCGAATAACTTCGGACCAACCTTCTAACTTCGTTCACGAATTTCCGGAATCCCGCCCCGAATGACTCAACAATTTTTCAAAATCTCGTCTCCTCCTGCAACAGAGATTCTCGCGAATTTGCGATGGCGACTTTTTCTTCTCAAGAATTCCGAACCCACGCACCGACGTCAGCCAGTTGGCGACACTCGACGCATTCTGGGAACACGAACTTTCTCTGTTTGAGAAGTGCCATTCGTCTAGCTATGCCCTTTGGCCTCTGGCCCTGGGCGGGGCCGGGGGACACGGACCGCCACAGGATTGTAGGATTTTCCGCCAGCCTGCGATCCACCAGCCGAATTTCAAGGAGATTTTGTGAGTGTATTCAAGGAGTATAATACTGTGCAATTGATTGCTTTTGTGTAAGTGTTATACAGTGTTTATTATTATGTTTATATTGCACAGTAAATTTGATTGTGACTCATAGTGTACATTATAATTTTTAACATAATTTTGTACATCCTCAGGTGCTTACCATGCGTTGGCTTGACAGAGCCACAGTACGGAACAGGCTGTTTAGTACGGCGTACGACCTTATAGGGGCGCGCAAATAAATATAATACGGAATTTGAGTTTGGATCTCATGTTTAAAACCTGACAGACATTCCAGAGAAAGTAAGAAATTTTTATGGGGTGAAACTTTAATTGAATAATAAAAATGACTCTGAGTTGTTAAGTTTCATTTCTAAATGTCATTTTGTTTCGTATTATTTGCAATCATATAAAAGAATATTACACCGGATATATGAAATTATTGTTCATTTTCCATTTCATCTAAGTTCAAAAGAATTAAAGTTAGTAAAGAAATATGCATCTTTTTATGATTTGGAATCCTTTAGTGGCTTTCAAATCTTTGAGTACGCATAACTAAGTCATCAGAGCATTCTCCAGGCTCTTGAATTAGCTCCCTGAACAGTGCGACTGGTTCCCCTGTACTGGTCACAGAACTAAGAGGGTACCATAAGCATTCTGTTTATTTATTATTTATTTATATATATATATATATATATATATATATATATATATATATAAACGTAGCGTATAATGCAATGCTACTATTTCTTCATGGAAAAGAGTTGTCTAGAACTAACAAAATTATATTTTGTAATATTACATTCAATATTTTCAATATTTTATTGGCCATTTTCATTATAAAATCAAAATTTCTCCGTATTTACTTCTTCCTCTCAACCCTGCTCCTCTCCACTCTGCTCCACCCCGCACCAGTCCACGCCACTCCGCACCAGTCCACGCCACTCCGCACCAGTCCACGCCACTCCGCACCAGTCCACGCCACCCCGCACCAGTCCACGCCACCCCGCACCAGTCCACGCCACTCCGCACCAGTCCACGCCACTCCGCACCAGTCCACGCCACTCCGCACCCCTCCACGCCACTCCGCACCCCTCCACGCCACTCCGCACCAGTCCACGCCACTTCGCACCAGTCCACGCCACCCCGCACCAGTCCACGCCACTCCGCACCAGTCCACGCCACTCCGCACCAATCCACACTACTCCACACCACTCCACGCCACTCCGGACCACTCCACGCCACCCCGCACCACTCCACACCACTCCACGCCATCCCGCACCACCCACCGCACAACTCTCGCTCCGCCCCTTTCCGCCCGCCCCGCCCCACTCCGCGCGGCGGGACCTTCAAGAAGCCTGCCAAGTGGGGTGCTGGTCCTTTTTTCCGCTCCGATCGCCCGCCGCGCCGCCGGCCAGCCAGGGCATTCTTCGCCGGGAAGCGGCCGCCCTCATCTAATATAGGACCAAGGGCACGGCCGGGGTCGCGAGGTGGCGTGTGGCGCCGGGCCGGGCGGCGTTCCCAGTCCCCGCTGGAACTAGATGGATCTGGATTTAATTGCGCCTTTCTTGCGCGCGCTGGGTCGCCGCCGCAGCCGCGGATTACTCACAGGAGGGAGCTGCGCGGTGCCAGGATTCGCGTGGATTCACGAAGGGGGATTATGACGGGCGCGGAACGTTTGCCAAAATATGCTATTTTGTGCTGAAGTGAAACTGGGTAAAGGCTTCTCAGGGTGAGTCAGGCACGAGTTTCGATTCGAATTCCTTTTAAGGCCTCGTTGTAAATAGAAAATTCGTCACACGGAGTTGTTTTCGACATACAAACACAACAACGAGTTTTTGCTGCGAACCAAGAAACGAATACTCTTCGTACATAATTCAATCCATTCGTCTTTAATTTGCTGTAGTGACATCTCAAAACGTAATACATCGTTTTGCCAATCTGGGTAACGGAAGAAAAGTGATGTTGCGTTATCGTATTGTGAGTTTTTTTTAACCAGGCTATTCATTTTCTTTAAGAATTTGCAGCTTGCATTAGGGAAAAGTTGAAAAGACCTCAGACTTTGGTTCCTCATGTACCTTGACGAGTTTCTAGTCGATTACGAAAATCGAGATAGAAGGCTCTTTCTGAGAATTCTTCTCGAGACGTGGGCTTCTCTCGACACTACTAATTAGTTGCTATCGGAAATCTTTCCCTCTCTGGAATTTGAGCCATGCGATCTCTAACATCGAATCCGGTTTTATTGCATCTTCTGAATTTTATGACTAGGAAATGACTGTTAACTGCATTCATTTATTACCGTGCACTTTTTTACCTATTAGTTACATTTAAAAATAGGTATATTCTTAATGTCTCGCTTTTCCATAAAAATTAGAACGCTAGTGGTAATTATAATGCTTCTGGAGAATATATTTAAATCTTAGAGACTAGGACAACGCGGAAGAGAAACGAATCCTACAATTATTGCAGATAGACAATATCCAGAGTATTATAGTAATTTTATTCGAGCAAAACTGATCTTTATTGAAAGAAACCACCAGCACTTCGGAGGAATGTGCTTTTTTTTTTTTTTTTATTTTTTTTTTAATAATTTTTATTATTTTGAAGATTATACATGGCTCAGTTTAGCAATACAAACTTTCTCACATTTTTTTGATGCTTATTATCTACGTTAAAAAACTAAACTATTACTTCTTTACAAACTAATTATTAGGGAGAGGAAACCCACTGAGCACCTCACAAGGAATCGTCCAAATTGGCAAATTGTATATAAAAAACATGCTTGGGAAATCTATTTTTTATTCTGGTTGCGTTTCTGGGTGCTTTGCCTAGGTTATATTGGGATAGTTGTGTAATTGATGGTAAATTGCTATAAAAATTATGGGATAACTTGGTGATGTGATGTATGATAGGCTTTATTTGAATTTCTTTATGAAGTTGTTTGTTTGTGATGAACCAGGGTGCATTGGTTATTGTTCGCAGGAATTTATTCTGTATGACCTGTAATTTATGGATATTGGTTTTTGCTGCATTAATCCAGACAGGACAGGCATAGAGCATTAGGGGTCTTATTACTGTTGTATATATGAGCTTAGCATTTTCTATTGTTATTTTACTGTGGTTGTTTATTAATGGTTTTAATTGGATTAGTTTGACTTTTGTTTGTTGTGTTTTAATGTTTATATGTTCTTTCCAGTTAAGTCTAGTGTCTAAATGTAGTCCTAGATATCTCACTGTTTTGTTTTGTGGAGTCCAAGGAATAATGTTATTGTTCAGTGTGAGAGGTGGTGGTGTTGAAATGGTTTTTAATGAAAAGATTTTTGCTGTTGATTTGGATGGATTTAATTTAATTTTCCATTTGTTTGACCAAGCACTGATTTGGTTTAGATATTGTTGTATTGTGTTTCTTAAAATATGAAGTGATGTGCTAGAACAATACAATGCTGTATCATCTGCAAATTGTGCTATATTGATTGTGTTGGATGTAGGGATATCAGCAGTGTAAATATTAAATAATATAGGTGACAATGGGGAGCCCTGAGGAAGTCCGGCCAAAATTGGTTTGGGGTTTGAGAGATGTTTATCTATTGAAACTGCAAAGGTTCTATTGCTTATGAAGCTATTGATGATGTTGGTTAAGTACTTGGGTGTACCATTAATTTTAAGTTTGTACATGAGACCTTCATGCCATACTCTGTCATATGCTTGGGAAATGTCTAGAAAGGTTGATATGGTGTGTAGTTTTCTCTGGAATGCTGTATGAATATGTTCAGTGATTCTTAATAATTGATGAGTGGTTGATAGCTTTTCTGTGAATCCAAATTGGTGTCTGGGGATGATACCATTTTTGTTGAGGTAATTGTTGAGTCTTTTCTGAATGATTTTCTCTAGAATTTTTGATAAAGAGGGTAACAAGCTTATTGGTCTATAATTTTCTACATTTGATGGATTTTTGTTTGGTTTTGGTATGGGTATTACTATAGAGTGTTTCCATAAAAGTGGAAAATATCCTGTTCTTAATGAAGAGTTATAAATATTATTTAGGAATGCTATGGCTTGGTTTGGTAGATTTTTGAGTATTTTATTGTTTATTCTGTCATGTCCTGGGGCCTTTTTATTGGGGAGTGCTTTTATTATATTTGTTATTTCCTGAGGAGATGTGAATCTGATTCTGGAGGGTACATCATAATTAGGAGATGTTGCTATCTGTGTGATTGTTTGATGTAGGTTGTGTGGATGGGAATCATTGGGTTTGAATGTATCTTCAAAATGTTTTGCTAGGGTTTCAGCTTTTTCAAAAGGTGAGAATTTTTTGCCTGTGCTAGTTTTAAGTGGAGGAATGGTATTCTTTTTGTTAAGTATTTTATTTTTGAACTGCCACAATGTATTGTTACTAGAGCTTAATGTTTGGATCATGGTGTTATATTGTTGCTGTTTGTGAGTGAAAAGTGTTTTTTTTGGTAATATAGGTTAATAGATTTAGTTCCTTTTTGACTTCAGGGTTTCTAGTGTGATTCCATAATCTTCTTGTTTTATTCTTTGTGTAGATTAAATTTTTTATGCTTTTGGGTAGTTCATTTTTTTTATTGTGTGTGTTTATAAGTGATTTGTTTGATTTACTGTTCTGTAGTTCTCTTAATATAATAGTATTGAGTATTGATATTGCTTGGTCTATTTCTGGAGGGGTATTTAATATTTTAAATTTTGGGATGGATGTTTTTACATTATTTTTAAATTTGTGCCAATTGATTATGTGTGTGTTGATCTGAGGAATGGGTGAGTGTGTGGGGAGTGGATGTTGTGTTGTTATTATTACTGGTAGATGGTCTGAGTCCATTTCATGGTGTACTGTAGAGAAAAATGTTTGTTGTATATTTGTTATACCTATGTCTAATATATCTGGGTTCCTAGAGTGATCATATGGGTAGTAGGTTGGTTCATTGGGTGCTATTATATTAAGTTTGTGGTAGTTTATTAATTGTAGTAATTGTGTCCCAGCTGAATTATTACTTTTACTTCCCCACTGTATGTGTTTCCCATTAAGATCTCCTAAGATTATTGTTGGAGTGTGTTGATTAATAATACCGCTGAGATTGGTATTTGGATTTTTATATTGGGGGGCTTATATGCTACTATTAGTGTAGTTTCCAGATTGTTGTTATTATTGAACTTAATTGCTGCTGTCTCAATACCAGGGGTTGGTGGTAGTATTATTTGATAGCATGATATTGTGCTCTTTATGAGTATCATTACTCCTCCTCCATTATTATTTTGTCTGTCTGTCCTGATTACTTTATAATCTGGTATGGTGAATTTTACACTGCTGTTTAAATGAGTTTCAGTTATACATGCAAAGTCAATTTTCTTATCTTGCAAGAAGTATTTTAGTTCATTGACTTTATTGATTAATCCATTTGCATTCCAATTGAGCATGATTAACTTATTAATTTGTGTTTGTTGCATAATTATTATTAATGTATGCTGAGATGGATGATTGTATGTTACTTATTATGGATGGTATAATTGAGTTGATTATATTGATTATGTGAGTAGCTATCGTGTTGATCAGGGAGTTGAGAAAACTGTTCTCGTTTGTGTGTGCATGAGAGTTTAGATTTTGGGGGTTGTTACGCTGATTAAAATTTTGAGTTGTGTTTCTGTTGTTTATGTGTGTAAAGTTGGGGATGGTTTGAGTGGTTCTCAGTCCGGGAAAGTTAGTTTGGGTATTTTGAGGTGGCGCTGTTGAAGATTCATTGGTTCTAGTTCTATTTTGGGGACTGTTGAGGTTAGGGTTTTGGCTGATTTTTTTATAATAAGGGCATTCTACTGTTCTGAGGTCTGCTCGGTGGTTTCCTTGACAATGATAACATTTGAATGGTTCGTTTTTATGGGGGCAAGTTGCAGAATAATGATTTTTGGAACAATAAATGCATGCTATTTTATGATTACAGTTATTTTTTGTATGGCCAAAGTCTAAACATCTCATGCATTGAATGGGGCCTTTAGGTCTCCTTCTCCTTTCAGCTTTTACAATGAGATTACAAATTTGATTTATTTCTAAAATAGTTTCTATGTTTTCTTCCCCACTGAATTCGGCTGCTATTACTGGAATTGGGTTATTGTCTTTTCGGAGTCTGGTTACTTTAATGAGTGATGGGTGTTTCTCTTTCAGTTCGGTGTATATTTCCTCTTCTGTGATTGATGTGTGTAGGTTTTTGAATACAACTGAGAATTTCTTATTTGCTGGGTCCTTGTAAGTATGAAATTGTCTTCCTGTGTTTATTAGATATTTGGTTATGTCTCTGAAGTCACTGATTTTCTCTGGTTGTATTTTAACTCTATTATTTATGAATTGAAGTGTGAAACTATTTGTCACTTTGGTATTGATTTCCTTGCTAAAGTTCGTGATGTTAGTTATATTTGCGACATAGATTGGCGGGATTTTAACAGATTCTGACACACTTGGCGAGGTTTCATTTATGTAACTAAACCAATTTTGATTGTTAGTTTCTAGTTCACTGCTCAGTGGCTGAAATCTGTTGCCAGTGGGGACCGAATATGAATACTGCGTTGAACTGTCTATGCTGGCTTGCTTTGATTGCAGATTAGACCGTTTTGTTTCGTTAGCCGAGGTAACATCATCAGAAGGACGCTTTAAATTTTGCCCTGCGGCATGTTGGCCTGAAGCGTTACCTTGTAATGAGTCCAGGTTTTGCTGTCCGAACGAGGTCTGTTGATTTGGCTGAGGTCCCATTGTTGTTTGGCTTGATTGAGATTCCATTGATGTAACTTCTGAACTGATGGTTTCCGTTGCTTCTTCATACAACATCGATACGTTGAGTTCTGGGATGGAATAATCACTATTTAGTGCTGTTAAGGCATTACTGATGATCTGCCCGGTTGTCGGGCAGTACCCGTTGTGCATAATACGTAGCACTCACTAGTGGCACTGTTTCCACAGTCCACAATATTTTCGGTGGTTCACAGTCTTTTCAAATTCACACGGCTATCACTGTTCACAACGATAAGCGAGGTCCGTTCGGTACGACAGTCGAGCGCGGAATGGAGGAATGTGCTAGCGCACGTAAGGTGATTCTGTGACGTGCTTTTCCCGATTCTCATGAACGGCATTCTCAGTCTTCTCTATGCAGGCGAATCGAGAGGAGAAGTTTCGAACCCCGGTGCATCTCTCTTGGTGGCACAACGATGCCAACATGAAATCACTCCTGCTAGAAATGGAACGAAGGCTAACGTGCCCCGTCATTGTTGCGCCACTGGCACCGGTAGTCATCTGACTTTCTTCTTTCCCTTGTTCACGGTTGAAGAATGCGACACAACACGATGACCATAGGTTTTACCGCTGGCGAAAGAACTGCCGTAAAATGTAAGGACATACCGCTTGGCCGATGGCGCTTCCATTGTGGGAACATGGCTTTTGCGAAAGACAAAATGGAAGTCGCGCTCGTTGTGAGAAACGCCTTGAAAGAGCACCATGGCGCGACTGTTCCCAGAACATTGTCATGGCGAAATAATACGCTGTATTGTCCGCTTTTGTGGCTGGGCAGTGAGCAACCTGCATACACAGGTGTGGTCCGCAGAGGAAACCAAACGTGGTGGTTGCCGGGTTGTCAAGTGTATGTGGACAGTTCAATTCTAGTTTCTTTATGAGTATGGCCTTGTGTATGTGTGTGTCTTATGGCGAGAAATGTTCATGGAAGCTTCCCTTTAATTTGCAGTGAAGTTTTATCCTTTTTAGGCTATCTCTTCTCCCGTCAAAGATGTAGTGTGTAAATCTTACATTCGCATTATCTCACGCGTAAAACAAAGCAGTAGAACGTAGCAGAAAGTAGAAAATAGGGCACGAGCTCTTGTCTCACAAAATAGTTAATACAAATTTGGAGAAGAGTAAGAGACATTTGTTATTCTGTAAGTTTCCATCTAGAGCCGACTTGTAATTTCATTGACATTTTATTGGTCTGTTTTTGTCCTAAGATCCTGTAAGAAAATATTTTCATGTTGTCACACTTGCCAGCATCTCTACGCATTGCCTGACTGAGATGCTCATAAAAAGGACTGTGTTGTTTGGGTAGATTACGCCCTATTAACTCAGGTCGAGTAAAGTGCCATAGATCAGGAAAAGTAGGCGAGAGTGGGATTAGGCAGTGGCAGAGTGGCCTTAATTAAAGAGAACTTCGCATTGGCGCAGTGCCTAGCAAGACAAACTCCGTTGCAGACTACATGCAAATGAACTATTGCAAAAATTAGTCACATTTGAAGATTTTCTACAGAGTTCCCAGTTTGTCTTTTTCTCTTCCATTTATGAAATCTCCTTCTCTTTAATTTCGTTATGCGTTGTATTATTTATTATTCAAATGAAGCATTGTTTATCTTTTGGAAAATTGAAATTACAACTGACGTAAGTATTTGGAAATAGTGATATCTAATTGCTTGAATGGAGGCGACGTCTCTGATTTTAAACCATTGACAGAACAAGAAAATTATTCTACACATCCAAAAGGAGGGGAGTAAATATTCAGATAAAAAACATATCCCCATTGAAAATTTTCAACTTTGGATCGTTTCAAACAAAACATTCATTGAAAGAGACAGGAATGCGGAGCAACGATAGAGGTGTATTCCGAAGAGAATGCACCAATTACTGATGGAAAAAGTAGTGGCAGGAAAATGACCATTCGGTTCTATGTGAGCCTGATATGCAAGTACCCTCCGCCCACTCTCTTTCTCCCTCTCTCTCTCTTCTCTCTCTCTCTCTCTCTCACACACACACACACATACACACACACGTCTCTCAATAACGACGCGTCACTGTGCTGAAGCAGGCGTGAATGCTACCGTTGGCAATGCAATTGGGTGTTTCGTGGAAGGATCATTCACATCCTTATTTTGATCGGTGAATAGCCGTCCGTGTAGTAGCGCGCCCTTCAACATTCCAATCCGGTTGTTGCGCCGTGGCTCCTATTCAGAGGTTCACATTGCTCTCGTTCAATGCAATACCGTTATATCTGGAAATCCTCGCTTTCTATGAAGTGAATTTGAAGATTCAGTACTCAATTTTCTTCTGAACAAAATACATAATTCCAAAATGATACTACCATTGTACAGTTAAATTTCTCTTATTTGAACACACTTAATCCTGTGACTATTTATTCTGAGGTGGCCAGGATACTACCATTTACTACGGCTGGATTCTAAAAAAGATAAACAATATTGGGGAGTATCCCAAACTTACAGATTCCAAACGTATGTCTATTTTGTAAACACTGAAGAGATGATCATAGAAGTTGAAATATAAAAAGGATCAATTCGACTACTAAGTGTCCAAACGGACACTGTCCTGAATTCAATGAGCGCCATGAGAAGACTCGTGGCATAATGACTAGACCATACATCATCCACTGCATGAGCCCGGATTTGATTCCCGGGCAGTCCTTGTGGAATTACTGGTGGACAAAGAGAACTCTCGGCAGGTTGTCTCGAGGTTCCCCCATGTCTTCTACCTTTCATGCCACAATTACTCTGTCATATCACTATTATCTATTCACTAGATATCTCATAGGCCTGAATGACTCTAGCAGTTAAAGAGCCCCTAAACCCTTACAAATGAACTTAGGTGGAGGTAACTCAGGATGTGGTACCTGTATTGTGTGATCTATTCTGTAGAATGAAGCTAATTTAAGCGTAACGATACAAAACTTCAATGGCTTCCCAGAGAAAGAAAGCTGAACGGAAGACAGAGACAAAGTCAAAGGACAAGAGTTTGAAAATCCAGAAAGCAAAGGAGGAGAGAGAGAGAAAGGATTCTCCTGCATTGTATTATTTCACGTGGTCATTAAAAGTTCATAATTGAATAGGGAAAGGATGTATATATTTATTACGTTCTGCCCGTATGGCTTTTCAGTCGAAAATGGCACACCGTATGTTTCTGACAGTCCTTGAATTTTCTTTTTTTTTCTTTTTTTTACATTCAAACGTGTAAATTATTTCTAAATTAAATCTACATGTTAGACTATCACTCAGTGCCCCTACTAGTTGAAGAGCCTCTACACTCCTGTGAGCAAATAAAATAAATTAGCGGGATGTGTCGTCTACCTACATGTTAGGATATCACTTGGTGACCCTAGTAATTGATGTGCCCCTACACTCCAATAAAACAAACGAGCGGAATGTGTTGTCTATCGTCGGCGGATGTCGGAACATTGGCCTTGCGGCCGGCAGCTGCCCCGCAGCGACATTCCCATTCTTGGCGGAAGGGAGGGGGAGGGGGGGGCAGTGCGTTTCGAACGTCCGCCTAGTGAACGCGCGTTCTCAGAGCGCCCGCCGCGTGCTTCGAGTTTCCCAAGGAAAGCGACGTCGCTGGGCGCTCCAGGAATGGCCACTGTTTTTGTGGCGGGGAATGTTTTCCGCTTTGGTTCTGAATACGCGGTATGGAGAATATTCCTCCATACCGCTCCCGTCTCGGCTTTCGTTTTCTGCGACAGACTCATTCACCATCTTTTCACTAGCTAATTGTTCTCTTTTTTTTATCGTTTCTCATTTATTCTTTCCTCATTTTCTGATTTTCCTCCATTTATCGTTACTCTATTTTTTTCTGGACGTGTCCCTATTTTGTACGTGTTTCTTTTTTCTTACTAGGTCTTCTGAATATTGTATTTTTCATTTTTGCTTACTCAAACATTGTGAAATAGTTTTATTCCTTTGATAATTTGAATTGATTATTCCGCCGCAACATAAAAAGGTTCATAATGTTCTCATCATGTTATAAAAACACATCTATGAAGATTAGAAATTAACTGGGAAAATTAGGAAATGTTGAAGGCCGAAGTTAGATGGTGAGCTAATAGAACAATGAAAGTAGCAAAAACCATTTCTACTTATTTGTAGAAGTGTTTGAGCCAACCGGAAGTGTGGGTGGAAACTAATTTAGCAGTGTCAAATAAAACCGTCTACATTCTTACTTCTGTGAATGTTCACACAAAATTCCTTTCCTGAAACGGATCTACAGTCGACGTTGACGAGTAGGATTAAATCGGACCAAGGCCGATAAGATCAGATCGGAGAGACTCAGTTCGGACCGGGTCGGACGGGATCGGATCGGATCGAATCGGATCAGATGGGATCGGATCGGATCGGATGGGATCGAATCGGATCGGATCTGAACCCTGTTAGCGGCGGTTCGTTCTCTCGTCCGCCCACCACTCGCGTGCGCTCCTTGCAACGGATCGACGTAGTCGACGCGCGCGCGCGAATCGGATCGGGTCGCCTGGGCTCGGAGTGCTTGCGCAAACGAGCAAGCGCCTCGAAAGGGCAGAGCCGCCGCGACGAAAGAGCGCTCTTGGGCCGCGAGCGCGAATTGGGCGGTGCCGCGCGCGTTAACTGGTGCTGACGTGCGGGCGCTTTGCGTCGCGTGCATGCAACGGCGGAGGCGGAACGATGGTCAAGGCGGTGGCGAAGGCGGTGGCGAAGGCGGTGGCGAAGGCGGTGGTCGAATACAGACGGTCGCAGGATGACATCACGCGCAAAGCGAGTCGGCGGCGCCTGCGATGTCTCTTGTCAGGAAGAGGGCGGTGGCAGCGGGCGCTGTTCATTTCGCGTGCTATATATGCCAGTCTTCCTTATTGTGCCGTCTGTGACATGGACTTTTTAAACGCGTACTTATTGGGCGCTTCAGCTTTGTGTTTTTATATGGAGAAACAATTGCGTGCTTGTCGGGTGTGTTTGGATTACATGTGGGTTGAAATGAAAAATTACTGTACTGTATTTACTGTCAAAAAGCTGAGTGAATGTAAATTTCGGAACGTGTTCCCCTGGTTCTTCATATCGAAATTAGAGACATTTAAATAAATTAGTATTTGTTCCGTTCTTTTTCTATCATTTGTTCCGTGTTCAGTCACCTCTCTAGTTTCCGCTTTAATTGCGTATTTTGCATTCCCCAAGACATTCAGCGGCATCTCACAATCACAATTCCTTCATTAACTTCTTAATGTAGTTCGTGTTGGCGAGTTGTAGGGAATCGAATTTGTCAAATACTGACGAGAATGTTATAGAGTTTTGAGAATGATACATTGAGATAAATGTTTTTTCCATGACACTGCATTTATATTGCATAGCTTTAATTATTCCGTGTGCTTTTACTTCTCAGTACCCGCAATGAAGTCTTCAAGGAAATACTTCACGCAATAGCTTAGCTTTCTTTGAAAACGAATTGCCTATCATCTTCCCGATCAGGTTTCTTGGTTCGACTTCAGTAGTAATAATAAGAGTATTACTACTAAAAAATAAATGATTATTGGCGGAAAGGCTACCAAGTTAATTTGTAATATTTTATTTACGAATTACCCCTACAAAAACGCAGACACTTTTATAAAAGGAACTCTGCGTGTTATTTGCAGAATATAAAATACAGAATATAATTAGCGTCTCGTTCTTTCACCCAAAATCATTATTGTTCCGTATAGTAATGTGATTTATATTACAAACAGTTGTAAAGCTACATTTGTCAGAGAATAAAATTCTCAGTAAAACCACAATCACTACGTTGCCTCGTAATTAACAGAATGTTAATAAATGTCAAAAACATCAGTCACCAAGTTTCGTGGTCGATTTATACGGTCTTTACACATTCAATACCCTCCTTACCGACATACGGAGCAACGCACGTAACTTATCTCTGTAGTAATTCTTTTTATCAAATATTATCTTTCTCGCTTTTTTTCGTTAAGAAATCAGACAAGGTCGCATCCTTGGCCAAAGCCGGCGTAGCTCGTGTCGAATGTGACGTAAAGTTATGCGACGTTCATCAAGACGTGTCGATGAGTTACCAGATGGTGCATTGTTAAAAAGAGGGTGACGTAATTTACGAAAGGACAACGCCGACGCGAGACCTCGAATACTTCCGTTGTTTTAGTATATTCGTCACGATTCCTGGAGGAGAATGTTAACTCTTTGAAGCTCCGCCTTTTGAAGGTTTTGGTGTCACTTTCTGAGCCACGAAGCATTTTTTTTTCACTTGATAGGAAAATTAGTTTCCTTCCAAAACAAATACATTATGAGAAAAATAAATACGTAATAAGAACGTTGCATCTAACTTAAGGAATTTATAACGTCCATACCTTAGCATGGTCGCTTTTATTCTAAAAGTGAGTGTAGTAATTAAAAAAAATTAATTTGCTATACGAAGCAACACTTTCGCAGTCTCAATTTCTGTATTGAGAATGTCAAGTGGTGAATTCAAGATTTGATCAGTTTGCGCAAGTCATTCAAACTAACGTCTATTCTTATTCGACGTTCGTGATAATTGTGTTATAATTATGTTAATGAAAGGTGAGGAAGAGCGCACCAACTGATTATTTTTGTGTGGAGATATTGAGAGGATTTTTTAAATTTCATTCGTGGAGTAGTAATTTGGATCATAGCTAGGAAAATAAAGTCTGAATGCGATCAGTCCACCGGATGAGGTGCGTCAGAGCATCAAATGATGTCACTACAGTGCCTCTGACTCGGAAGACCCGGACTCGTGTTCGAGTCCCGACGATGGCAGAATTTTCGACACTGGCTACATAGCTAGGTCGAGTTCAACTGCCGTCTATCGGAGAGAATTCTAGCAGTCGGCTCTGATCGGTTGTTGTTCGTGGTTTTTCCAATCAACAACAGGCGAATGCCGAAGCAGGATCCTAACAAACGGACTACGGACCGTGCGCCATCTTTCCTTAATCTTGTTTGTCCTATCTTAATTATTTACACTTACACGCGCTGGGACGATGGCCTGCTGGTGGGATGCACCTGAATGTAGAAAACCTCGCTAGCCTACATGTAGGTCGGCTCCGAATTTCCCCACCCAGCGTGGGAAGAACACCACCCCCTCCCGTTGTGAAATCATGCACTACACTCACGGGATTAATATCAATAGCCGTTGTCGCTCCCGAAAACACGAAATAATTAATAGGGCAGAAATAAATGACAGGTGGAAAAAGATTTCCCATTAAGACAGCCCGTGTCTATTCTCGCCCCTACAAATACTACTCAAGGTTCGAATTCTTGCCATCCTAGTTTCCCAGAGGTGAAAGGCAAGATCTCCAACCTTTGAACCAAGAGTTGCCCACCCCCGGCGTGCCCTTCCTCGTGTGTCTTCCGAGGCCGAGAGGGGCGAAGAGGAGGAAGTTGTTTGGGCCTGGAGACTTCGCCGCACGCGAGCGACCCAGTTCCGGAGGAGGTGTGGCCCTGCGGCCGCGGCGGCGAAGGCAGCGGAGCGAAAGCGTGACATTTCCACCACCGCCTCTGCCATCCCGTTGCCAACTCCCGGGGGAGATTAATAGGTGGAAGATTTCATTGTAGTAATTGGATTTCTAAACTGTTCTAAGGCTGCGTTTTAGAGCTTAATTTGTATGTACTCGTATGTTATTCGTAATAGATTACTTGTGCTTAATGTATTAAACGAAGTATTAAGTGTCGTAAGAATCTCGCTAGTAAATTGCCAATGTATTGCATGTACTTCAAAATTCTGAATTACACCTCGAATAATTTTACTAATATGATAATTGAGAGATCCTTACTTTTCTTTTATTCCATACATTTTATTACATACGTGCATAACCGACCTCTTCACAATCTTCATGTACAGGTGGATAACTTAAAAATTATAATGGTGATACATGGATGCTTTCAGTGTACTTGTCCATTATTAAGGCATTCATTCTCGCAGTTGGTGCCGTTGATGCCTTTGGTATTCTAGACGTTGCTGTTTCTTTATCAATTCCTATTTGTGTGACTTCTGCTTGCCCTCGCCAGTTTCTTGATATTGCCTTTACTAGCGTAAGGCAGGTGGATGTAGAATCTTCAGTGGTCAAATTCCCACCAATTATTGCCTCTTACATAATTTATAAACGGTTGGTATTAGTCCATAACTGTTATTATTATCTGTTAAAACGAAGACCATTGGAGCTTCTATCGCTGCTCTGAATAAAATGTTTCCACTTTTTTCCTTTTGTAATTAGATCACGCGGATAGGAAAAGGCTTTCAAGTAGATCTGGATTAGGTTTTTATAGCTTTTATCAATCATCTCCAGTATCAACACAAATCAAAAGTGGAGGTGGACGACAGGCAACACATTTACTGTTTTCTCGAACTCAGCCTCATTTATTTGGGCTTTTCCTCCACCGTTTTTTTCCGTCATCGCCGTCGCTGCCGTTGCCATCGCGTCAACCACTACAGACGGCCACTGCGGCCCAACGCCGCCGGAGGCAGACGTTCGGAATTCGTCTCCGCGGTCGCCCGAAATTCCCCTGGCAAACAGAGCGTAGGCATCCTCGGGTCTCGCTGCAGCGGCTTCTGTCGTCTCTCTGCCTCTAATGGGCGTTTCCATCACTTCGGCGTGCTCTGTTTGCCTGCTCGTGACAGGTGTTTTCTAGTCAGCCTTCGTTCTGTTGATCTGCCGTTCTTAAGCCTTTCCATATTTCACATTCCGTGCCCCCCTTCGCGGTTGTTTCTTCGAAATTGTTGATCCACTGGTTTTCAATTTTGCAGCTGTGAAGGTAAGTTGTAGCGATAATTATGGAAGACTATTCACGAAATTTCATAAACGTGGAGGATATCTAGCAGCACCTGGATAACCCTACCTGAATAAATCTCCTAGTACCTCGGATTTCCGCCATTCCTCACCTGATTATTCATCTGGAACCTCATAATGCCGAAAAAGGATATGATCATTCGAGTGCGAATTTGAGTCCTTTAATTTAGGTGATATCAAAATCCCATTGGTATGCCAATCATCCAAATCTACTTGAAAGCCTTTTTCTATTCATGTGATCTAATTACAAAGGAAAAAAGGAAAAAAATGGAAACATGTTATTCAGAGAAGCGATAGAAGCTGCGATGGTCTTCGTTTGTTCGCTTTTTTTAACTTTTTTAAACCGACCGGAGAGAAGTTTCACATTGTGCTCCGGACCTCCGCAACTGAGCTCAAACCGGGAGTAACGCAGTCTGCTGATTATCACCCTCATCTTTCCACTTCTCCGCGGGCTGCTCCTCCGGAGTGCGTCTCTCGGCGCCCGCTTGCTCAGGTTCCGTATCCGGGTGCCTCGAACTCTGCAACCGCCGCCGCTGCCACCTCCACCTCCTCCACTGTCACCACCGCCACTGCTACGCCCTCACTGCCAAACCTTCCAACACTGCCGCCTCTGCTTCTAGCCCTGCGTTCTCCACCGCCACCGCTTCCTTCACCACCACCACCTCCACCTCCACCACCGCCATCGTCACCACCAAATCTACTACCACCACCACCACCGCCACCGCCGCCGCCATCTTCTCCGCCTCCGCATCCACCTTCGCCTCCGCCTCCATCCCTGCGTTCGCTACCGCCACCACCACCTCTACCCATACCTCCCCCACCCCACCTTCACCATTGTCCTCACCGCCGCCGCCAATCCTACCATCACCACCGCCTTCGCCGCGTCCACCCCTGCATCGCCAATACCTCCGCCATCGCCAATACCGCCGCCATCGCCACAACCTCCGCCATCGCCACAACCTCCGCCATCGCCACAACCTCCGCCATCGCCACAACCTCCGCCATCGCCACAACCTCCGCCATCGCCACAACCTCCGCCATCGCCACAACCTCCGCCATCGCCACAACCTCCGCCATCGCCACAACCTCCGCCATCGCCACAACCTCCGCCATCGCCACAACCTCCGCCATCGCCACAACCTCCGCCATCGCCACAACCTCCGCCATCGCCACAACCTCCGCCATCGCCACAACCTCCGCCATCGCCACAACCTCCGCCATCGCCACAACCTCCGCCATCGCCACAACCTCCGCCATCGCCACAACCTCCGCCATCGCCACAACCTCCGCCATCGCCACAACCTCTGCCATCGCCACCACCTCCGCCATCGCCACCACCACTTCCACCACCACCATCACTACCACCACTGTCATCACAGCCGCCACCACCGCCATCGTCCCCGCCAAACGTACCACCTTCACCACCACACCGCCACTGCCGCCGCGTCCGCCCGTGGAATCGCTACCGCTACCACCTCCGCCATTCCCTCTGTCACCACCATCCTCCCCCCAAGCACCATCTCCGCCACTGTCATCACCGCCGCCACCACCGCCATCGTCACCGCCAAACCTACCACCACCACCACCACCAGCACTACCGCCGACGCGCCCACCCCTGCATTCGCCTCCGCAACTACTTCCCCCATCGCCGTGTCTTCTGTCACCGCCACCGCCGCGCGTTGTTGCAGGAACTCTCCGGCCGCGGCGGGCGTGTGGAATGCTTCTTTGTGAAGCCGGAGGGGGGCGGACGGGTTGCGAACCGCACTGTGGTCGCTCTGAAGAGCATTGCGCCGTGCCGCGCCGTGCAGTAGCGGCTCCAGGAAGTCAGCTGTGTAGTCACCGCTAGGTAGACGTGAAAATTGTCAGAGCGTCTTCTGATTTTATTTGAACTCCACCGGATCGAGACACGGAAGCTAAGGGATTTCCTACCCATATGACGAAACGGAAGACGAGTAGAAACATATTGTGACCAATTATCTATTTATGAATGTTCGGCGGTCATCGCAATCATTACGGTTATATTTTTGAATTGAACGTACATTTAAAAACAAAAACAAATCGTTATCACAGCATGTCCAATATCACATCATGTCCAATATTTACAGATCGTAATAATTTCAGCCTCATGATCTGGTTTTCCAATTATAGCTGATTCTCATAAATGCATTGCTATATCCCTCATAGCAATGCGCTAAATCAAATCAGTGAGTGAAACATAGTTCAGTGAAAAACATTTCAATCTGCATATGCTGCACCTGTCATGAACAAAGTGCCCAAGTACGTAAATGCATTGGAGCACAATATAGCCCACGAAGGGTACTGGTAAAGTGGGCGTAACAGCAATTGAGAATCCCGTTGACGAAGTTCGACGATTAAAAATGGTCAAGGACATGGCGAAAAATAAGTTTCGAAATAAATCACAACACATAATTTGTACATTACGGTCAGAACTAAATGAGCGTAGATTCTTACTGAAGTGCACTAATGGAAGATGAACATAAGTGTTGGCGTTCATCTGTGGGCGTTCTGGAGGACGCACCCACTTCTCACGGACCAAGTGTCTCTGCCACACACTGGAATGCAGTACAGCCCACGAAAGGTATCGGTAAACGTAACAGCTCTTGAGCATCCCGCCAATTGCGTTGACTAAAAATGGTCAAGGCCATCGCGAAAGATAAGTTTCACAATTTAAGTTGCAATACATAATTTATACACTAGGGTCGGAACTAAACTTGCGTTGATTCTATGACAAACGCACTTCATGCAGGAAGAACATAAGTGTTGGCGTTCTGGTGTGGGCGTTAGGACGGCACGCCCACTTCTCAGCAAGGCCCGGGACGACGACCGGCACTGCAGCGGGCGGAAGGGCGAGCGCGTTGGCAGGCGAGCCCACAAATCACGGAGCGCCTCACGCCGCAATTACGTTGAAAAATGCCTCTCCTTCCGGCGAGCACCGCGGTGACAGACAAGGACCGCCTTGTTACGAGGAGGGGGCGGGGGCGGGGCGCGTGCCTCGAGATAACCCCTCCCCCACCCTTTGGTGCCTCCTCCGCCCTCTGCGCGCACTGCAAGGTCACGCTCTCGTCCCGGGCCTTGCGCTCCGAAGGAGGGCTCCGAAATTAAAATGATGCGTCACGAATGCTCTTCACGAGTTTTGGACCCGTGAATCATTTTCTTGCTACATAACTCTGATGAGTTGTGTAATGTATGTTACGCAAGAGGATTATTGAATTTTCATAGTTTTTTTTTATTTTGAATGCTGCATTTCTCGACCACATGTTAATTATACTGGTACGATGCCTAAGGCGTAATATGTTGCATAGTACGTGGTGTCTGGCATAATACCACATAAGAAAACCAATAGTAGCAATAGAGTAAGGTTTTTTTGCATTTTTGTAATCTTGCTATTTAAAGATTATTCGTTTGGTTAAATAACGTTGGCAAACTAGCATATTTTTAAATATCTGACTAACATCCCAAGAACAACACACTATTTATTATTTAAATTAAAATATAAAATCTTTTGCGATATTGCATTAACTATTTCTCAGCAGACATTGGCAAAATTCATCACATGTTTTCTCGGATAATTATGTCATAAATGGTTTGAAAAAGCCAAATATACTAGGTAAATGTTTGGGGCCTGTTTTCTGTTAAGTTTCTAAGTTTTGCTAATCGAAGCATTAAAAAAACGGTCACTTTCAGAAGCGAAAATTACAGGAATAAAAAGTGAAAAATGTTTTTTTGAAAAAGGCCAAATTATATCACGTGTCTTAAGTTCTTTTTAAAGTGTGTGAAATATCATAATCGCTTTAACATTTTTTAAAAATCTGTACATCCAATACTTCATTTTGAAGTTTCATTTTGTCCTTAATTTTCTTTTTATGACCATAGATTTTGGTGATTGAATCTGTCCCAGCAATTTTTAAATTTTTTTTTACAAATTTGACGTGTATTAATCTGTGCTCCGTTCTTGCTTTCTCTGCAAGGCCATCCCCCTTCCCTCCCATTTTCCGGTCTGGTGCCTCCCACATGGCGCGCGTCTCAGTGTTTCGCTTTTGTGCCGGAACAGCCGGAAGTGCGGCGTTCTGCGTCCCCGAACCAGGAAGTTTCTTTTAAAGGCCCGACCTTCGTAACGGATTCGGAGTCCGAGAACGGTGCGTTAAGAGAAAGTACGTTATTTCTCTTGCACTCTTGATTTGTCGCTGATCGATCCATTATTTTACTTTGAGAAATGTCAGTGTTATTAATTCTGAGATGAAGGCGTTTAGGTGCCTGCCAGGCTACTCCGGTATGCGCTTTAATATCAGTTCTGGTCTCTTCGAAGCACAGATTTATATTGGATTCCAGTTCAATTAGTATTCTAATATACATTTACGTATTAACATTTCATTTCATAAAATTAATTCAAGAAAATGTAATCGATATCTTATTTCTTATGCTAGAAAGTTTTGTCGCATCGCTGCGCTGTTACCGTTAGCAAGATGGGCTTAGATAAAAAAAATTTGCACAATAGTGTGTGAAAATGTTATATATTTTTGATGTCATGACGAGAAGTGATTATATTGGTTTGTGCATCATGTTCGCGAACGCCTTACCCCTCTTATCACAAAACGAAAGCAATTCTTGTTGTCATACTAGTACCGTACATCAGACTTCAACATTGCAACCTTATTTCCTTGCAGCGCAGCTAGTGATAAGATGTAGTACATATTAGATGACGCGTAGTTGGATGTGATTATATTCGTTCACCGTTCCAGAAGTGTTCATAAAACTTTAAGATATTTTGTGACAATTGTAAAGAGTAGTATATTTTCCTGCTTTGAATATTTGCAGGGAATGGACCCTCGTGTATCATATTATTGCCCAACGTTCTTAAGCCCAGTCGCCTAGGCCTAATATTTAACCCTTCCCTCGCTTCAACAGCGGAATAACCCTTCACCCAACGGCAGAACCCTATCGGACCCTCCTTAGAACGCAAACCCGTCCCTATTGATAAACGAGGAAATTTGTCCCACTTAAACAATGCGCGAGCCCTCCCTCCCTCGGCAGGCGCCGGGATTAACGATCATCTGATGAAGGGCGCGTTGTGCTCGCCAGGCGGCGCGCGGGAGCGGAACGCCCAAATTCCCCGGGCAGGCACGGCGGCTCAGCATGGTGGCTTTGGAGGCGCGGAGGGGGGACGGATAGCAGGAGGGGAGAAACGCACAACGCTCGCCCTGTTCCCGAAATCTTGGCGCCCCATCTCGCGAAGGGAGATGCGCTTTTTTTTTCACTCTGCTTTCGCGCGGGACCACCAGGGGCGCGAGTGTGCGCCTCGCTGCCGCCGCGCGCGGAATGTGGCGTTCAAACCGATCCAGGTGGCGCGGTCGGCAGAAAAGAAGATCGCCAGAATGTGCGAGTGTGTGTGTGTGTGTGTGTGTATGTGTATGTATGTGTGTCTGTGTGTGTATCTTGGTGGGGGTATGGGAGCGTGATGCGAAACGCAATGGCCAACTGCCATATCGATCATCTGGCCTTTTTTCTGGCGTTCTTGACAAGAAAAACCTGTGACGGCCCAGTTTTTGAATGTATGTCGATTTGAGTGATCAACTTTTCCTTTATGTTCGGTGTTTGGAAAACACGTGTTTTGCTGTTTAAAAGTAATGTGAAGAGCATTGACGATCTCCTATCTCTATTATCAATTTATTATATAACGCATTATCACGCCCCATGTGGGTGTAACCATTCATTCTCGAAGATCACACATTATGCAAGTTAAGAGTATATTTTTCGGGCGAATTGTAGAAACATGGAACATAATGTTGTTATGAAGATTAAGCTGCACTGTTGCACTACTTCAATGCATTATTTCCCAGATCACTAATAAGGATTGGACTCACCAATCAGCGTGATTTTTAAGGAATGCTTGTCAAAGAGAAATACTTCAAGTATTATTGACACAGTACTACTTCGTAAGAAGGCGCGGATTGTTTTTCAATGACAGTGTTAAGAAAAACATTACAAAAAGAATGTATTTGTCTGACAGTGCTTTAACATTCGAAGTCCAGTTATAACAAACCTTTCATCATCCTCTTCTTATGCTCTCGAAATGTCCAACGTGAGATAAGTGAGAAAAGAGATACGACTGCTCGAGCTGATGAAAAAGTGGTTTTGATATTACAAGGAAACACGAAAACTCATTTTTCACAGTATTTTATTAATGCGGGATTATTTGTTACTCATATTTGTGACTTTATGAGTATGCTATAAGGAAAAAAACTTCCGTAAATTCACGGGTACTTTTACCAAAAATTGTGGAAGGTCAAAGCTCCGAATCTTCTCTGTAGTACTTCTTCGGTTGCACGGGTATCAGTTTCGGAGGCGAAATACAGCGCCGAGGAGCTTCTTGGCGAAATCTGGGCTCCGCATCTGCGGTGAAGGGTCGTTTTTCTCGCTTTGCGTAGCCCACGGCGGGGCGCGTTCGAATCCACGCCTAACAGCGATCCGCCCAGACGCCACAGAGGACTCTTCTGTTGGCGGTTGTGATGGTGCACCATGGTGCCCCTAATGGTGCTCCTAATGGAGTAGCCTTCTCTTTGCGACGCTTCAGATTTTAAGGTCGCGTTTAGGTCTTAGACAAACAAACAATTTTGCCAGTGGTGTGTGAAAATAATGGATATTTTTGCTGAGAGGTGTCATAATGAGAAGTGATGATATTACGTTGTACATCATGTTCGTATCATCTTCTTGCATCGTAAGGTCGCGCTAGAAGCGCAAGAAACTATCGTGCAATTGCAATAACGTGACTCTTTCTTAGAGGAATATCAAACTCCCTTACCATCAGTTGTAATTTATTTAGTCCTGAAGAGACTCGCAAAGTTGATGTCATTTTTGAATTTTTATTGCGCCTTGTCGATGTTACAGAAGAATACTACAAAATAGTTTGTAGCATTTTTCATCATCGTTTAAAGTATGCTGAGTCTTTGTTTCAGAGCATTATAGTGGGTGAATAGAAGTAGAGATCACTGACATTCTAATTGCACATTTTCTATTGTGGCACATAGTGCATTCTATCAGAATTCTAAAATGTAGTAATGCAACATCTTGTGGATCTTTAGATCTCCACATTAGGAATAGACGATGAGCTCGTTTCTATGTCTTTAAAGGTGAAAATTCAAACGACATGCAGTTGCGACATAAGCTGCTTGTCTGTTGAGAAGCAATCACAAATATATTAGTCTGAGCGTTCGAATATACTAAAACTTGCTGATTATCGCGAATTGCAGGTACGCGAGAGCGACGGGGCAGAACGTCCATTGGTGTTTGTGATCTTGAGAAATATGTCAACCTGCGCAACAGTCTTGGGAGAAGAACAATGTGAGCAATCTCGTGATGGGAGTATGCGGCCACTCCCGTTTACACACCAGTCCAAGCTCATTCGCAAGAGTTCTACCTGGAAAACGTTGAGCTTCTTCGCAGCGACCACTCTGGGAGGCGAAGAATGTGGACTCTCATTGGACATTGAGGGCCGAAAGGCAATGCGTACAAAGTAATAAATAAATTATAAGTAAAAATAAAAAAAATATACTGGGAAGTAAATAACGCATATTGACAGATGTATTCGCATCCTGCCAATGTAAAATGCGCATAAATTAAAGAAATAAATATTTATCCAAAAAATAAGTATAATATGAAAATAAAGTGAAATGATCATCTATCTTGTCAGTTATTAATGTTAATAAATTTCATTGTTTAGGTACTTTTTTTCTTGTTTTTTTTTTCCGGTTGCATTACTCGTCACTGGCAGTGTAGCCTGCGATGTCAAATCGCTGTACAGAGGATACAATTCCCGGTCGATCCATATAAAATTTGAGGTACACAAAGCGGGTTTGCGGCAGGTATTTCTCAGCGTGCTTTAGTTTCCCCAATCTTCCATTCCACCCTTGGACAATTTAATTAAGGCACTACTGCACATTCCAGAGAAAGAGATTGATATTGATGATGTGAGAGAGAGAGAGAGATGATATTGATCAGATACATTCCAGATATTGAGTATGGATTTGAGATAATTATGATTCGTGATATAGAAATCAATCGTATACGACGTGCATGAAGTGAAGAACAAAACACTTGCGTTGCAATTGCAAAGAAACTATTGGGGTGTGTTGGGCCCACTGTACGCCGTCGGTCGACCAAGTGGGCGGGCGGGCGTGCGACGCGCTGACCATTGTGCGTGTGTGAGAAGAAGTCGCGCTCCGGTGGCTGCCTCCTCCCAGGGAATGGAATGCCGAGTAAAACACCGGGACGCTCCAGGCGCTCTGCGACGGTTTTGCTGAACCCGGAGGTGGTGGCGAAGCTAAAGCTGGTGCCACCCGGCGCTGTCTTGGAGTCTGTTGTTGTTTTTCTTTTCTTCTTTTTCTTCTTTCTTTTTTCTTCTTTCTTTTTCTTCTTTCTCTTCTTTCTTTTTTCTTCTTTCTTTTTCTTCTTTCTCTTCTTTCTTTTTTCTTCTTTCTTTTTCTTCTTTCTCTTCTTTCTTTTTCGTCTTTTCCTTCTTTCTTTCTCTTCTTTCTTTTCTCTTCTTTATTTTTCTTCTTTACTTTTTCTTCTTCCTTTTTCTTTCTTTCTTTTTTTTCAAAGAAAGAAGCGAGCAAAAACGGGTCTGTGTGTGCTAGAATCAGTGGAATCTTTTAAGTTTGGGAGGGAGCTAAGAGGTTGCAATCTGGCAACTCGATGATCAGGTATGGAGCGAAAACGACGGCGAATTCAAAAATGCATTGACGATTTCAGCAAATGTCTTTGTTAATTAAGTGACCAGGTGCAGCTTGATGACTGAGGGATCATTCTTAAACTAGGTATGTAAGAAAATGGGAGCAGAGCTGATTTTCCGTTGAGTGCATATTGCCTCCTTTCTGTGCAAGTAATGGGAATTCGTTCAATTTTATTTAATTTAGATTTCTTGATTTTATTTATTATCAAAATCAATAAAAATTGTGGCGTATGAGGGAAAAGCATTATAACGGACTAGGGTGTTCTTCCTATCGAGTTGTTTTCGTGGAAATGCCCGTGCGTTCACTAAATAATCGAAAAACTGTCGAGGTGCATTTTCTTGAGTTTTCTGGAGCATTCGTTCCAGAAGCGTAGACAGATAGAATTTCGCGGTACTGGAGATAAGGCGACATTTTTATGAGTGGAGAGAAAGCTTGCAGTACACCGCACACCTGAACAATGTTATTTGAGTTTTTTATAATGTGATCGTTCTCTGAATAGGAGGCGAGACACATTGCTTTGTTATATAACACAAAATAGGGACTATGTTATCATTTCGTGAACGTTACTATTTTCCTGTTCTTTTTTCTTAATTCAAAAGTTTCTTTTGCATCTCAATTTTGCGTAGAAGCATTGAATAACTTCGTGGTTTTCAGGAACGTTATAACTCGCAACGCTTCACTTTTTTTCATGCAGAATGTCCTGAATCGGTATAAGAGATTTGTAGAGGGGGGAATCGATTTAGTTTTCCTTGTTGACTACACTCCACTTTTTGATCTTACCAAACTGCCCTCCATGCCAAGAAGCGGCAGAGCTCCTACCCAGTATTGATTTCCAACGCCAGACTTAATAGGATTGCCATTTTGCCAACTCAGCTGTGAAAGCGATAATAGATTTCTCGTTCGTAATATTGTGTGTGCCACTGACTCCACATTGTTGTTCTGTGAAGCAAAGTATCGTTCACTTATACCTTTCACTGGAATCGACACAAACAGATGACGCGAATATTAGCTGGTTCTCAACAAATATCTTTTTCATAGCCGAATATACGATCTACTCGATAACATCGCAAAGCCTTATGCAGTCGTGATCAATCGATAAGAATACATGTATTGTATCATATGAACCATTAATGCTGAAAACCAGATTAAATTTTGACAGTTTAATATCGAAACGATGTCATGAAATGAATTCTCTACGTCATTGCTCAGCGGAGCAAAGCAGTCCAAATGGAAGCAGTTAAGCGGAGAGAACCGCCCGCCCTTCCGCCCGCCCGCTCGCCTTTTTATCGCTTTAGTTGCTTCGTGAAGTGAAGCACTTCGTTACTTATCTGTCATGTGCACGCGCGCAGATCCTAATCTGCATTGGCGCGGAAGGAACGAGGAGCGGGGGGGTCTGTCGCAAAGAAGCCATGGCAATTGCAGAGCGGAGTCGGGTCTCCTCGACCTATAGTTGAAAGAGGAGCTTCTCTATAGCTTTTATGCAAAGCATATTAGCGTTACAATATCTGAAAGAAAGAAAATATCCGAATGGAGAATGAATTACTTGTGCTAGTGAAATGAATTAACTTGGTTTTATTCAGTTGTGGCATTTGGTGCGAGATTGAAAAATAATTCAAGTTACGAAAATGATTGTTTTCGCAGTTGCAAAGAGTTCGTCAGAGATTTTTTGCATTCGAAAGCACAACGACTACAAAGTGGCTTTCTCCTTTCTATGGTGAAAAAGGTGCCGCATCTGTGAGGAAATTGTGGAGACCGCCAAAAAAATGAATTAAATAGATATGCAGTACGGTTTATAAAAGAAGACGACTTCGCTGTAAACGTACATTTATCCAACCAGATAGCTTTCCCTTGTAACTTCATTCAAATTCTGTAGGAGTGCTGCATTTAAAGTTACCAAATCAGCGCAGAGAAAGCAAACTTTCAGCTGCTACCAAACAATTTAGGCGTCCGTGCACACTTGCGTCTTGCAGTATTAAATTTTCTCTTCAACGCGAACTATTTTATTTCCAGAGCTGACTCCATGCTACTCTGTGAGCGTGGCCGCGCGTACGCGTCTATAGTACGACATTGTATTTGTTTCAGGCTCGTTCACGAGGAAAGGACAATTAAAGACTCGCTCTCTCAAAACCGAAGCAATTATCCGGTAATTGAGCATAATCTATTTGATTTGGAAACAGAGTTAATTAAATATTGTGCAAACATGAAGAAATATTAATACAATTAAATTCAGGGATCTGGCCGAAGATGCTCAGACGGATTCTCAAGAACTACCTCGGTTCGGAAAAATGTCAGTTCGCAATCTCCGATTATCACTATTATCCGATCATCAATATTATCCACCCAATCGTGTACTATAGCACAATTACACTGCTGACAATCTTTTTTTCTAACCACAAAAAGGCACTCCGGGAATCTTTTTAAGTTCAATTTTTTGCAGTACTCATCACGTGTGGTAGGGAAGAATATATCTGAACTTCAACACCATAGGGAGTCTGTTTTACCAAACACACAAATATAATCGAGTGGATGAAAATGACTGAATTTCTCAATTAATTGTATTTTTTCCGGCGAAAGTAACCTCTTCTCCTCCGGTGTAGGCCTCTGAATCCTGATGTGGTGCAACGCCGCCGCAATCCCGGATTGAGCGCTGACTTTCGCTTCGCCCCCGCGCCGCCGCCGCAGCCTCCGCCCCGCGGCTCCCTGTGCGTCAGAGCGCATGCGCGGGGGCGTCCCTCGCGTCATCGGCGGCGGACGAAGGAGGCGGCGAGCGGAGGAGGAGACGGCTAGTTGCGACGGCGGTGGTGGCGGCAGACAAGGCGACGGCGAGGATGGCGGCTGCGGAGGAGGTGGCTGTCGCGGGGGCGGATGTCAATGACAATGGCGGTGACGGCAGTAGCAGAGAATGTGATGGCGGGGGCGGTGGCAGAGGAGGAGGAGGCGGTGGCTGGAGCTGCAGCGGTGCCGGGAACGGGGGCCGCGGTGGCGGAGGAGGAGATGAAAATGCCGGTGGCGGGGGCGGGGGCGACTACAAAGAAAAGATAGCGGGGGAGGCGACAGCGTAGGAGGTGGAGGTGGCTGGTGCTGCAGCGGCGACTGTGCCGGAGACAGAGGTGGAGGAGGTGGCGGCGGCAGAGAAGGCGCTTGCGCTGGGGGGGGGGGTGGCAATGACAGTGGCGGTGGCGGCAGTAGCAGAGAATGTGCTGGCGGGTGCGGTGGCAGAGGAGGAGGTGGAGGTGGCGGGTGCTGCAGCGGCGACGGTGCCGGAGACAGAGGAGGAGGAGGAGGAGGTGGTGGCGACAGAGAAGGCGCTGGCGCTGGCGGGGGCGGAGGTGACGGCGGGGTCGCCGCCGGGCGGATGTAACGGACGTGCCACGCGTGCGCGCCGTGGGTCCATCTGAGCGAGAGAGGCTGTGGAGGCGGCGTGGAGCGCCTCTTACGCTCAACCGTGTTTTGTCGGGGCTGCGTCTTTGCGCGTGTTACTGTACGCTGCTGGCCTTATGGCTCCCTGGGCATGTAGTAAGCGACTTCGGGGCGTCTGGAGATTAGTTTTCTTGCACGGTCTCTCGTGGCATCAGCGAAGCCAAATATGGCACTCGTCTCCGTCACAGAAGTTAGTTGATAAAGTGATTGGGAAGGGAAAATTGCCAGAACATAATATAACCTTGCGAATAAACACCCGAGAGCACAACCGTAATGCGCAGCTTACAGTCCTACCAAAATACGTATTAACATGGCAGCGACCGGACCTTCAAAAAATAGTGTTTGATGCGGTCAGCATTTTCTTGTAAATACACAAAGTATTTGTTGTGCAATTCCACACGTATACTTTTTTTTATAAATGCAAAATATAATCATAAACATATTTCAAGTTTAGAGTGAGTTATAATTCTTATCTGGAAAAAATCGTACGAAAAGCGCAACGTAAAATATATTCTTTTGTGTTTCGAGGAGAGCTCGTTTAGGCAATGCCCAATCTAGACACGAATTGTGCAGTTGCCTAGGTGCCTTACCGCAGTAAATTTTACCGCGGTAAGGCACCTAGGCACCTTTACTCATTTTCGTGTTTTAGTAATCTTCTTTCAAACTTCCCTTATCTGGAAATTCTTAGGCGTCCCAGTGTCCAGCCGTCAGGCATTTCATTACTACCCGTCCCTATGAGTAGAGCAAAGAAAGGGTAGTGTGTCAAGATATTTAAACACAGAAACATCATGCTCCTGAGAATTCCTGTTGTATAGAGAAGCAATGTGAATTGTATTTTCTTTTTAATGTTTAAAATATATCATGATGTGAAAGTGACAAGATACTGTTACTTTATTGTACTTCCAATTACTTATTACACTCGACCGCCTCGTTTGCTAATACGCTTTCCGCCTTTTCATCGCTCCGCTTCACCTTCTACGTGAATCCCGCTGCCCTTGTCCCCCGCCCCCCGCGGCGGAGCGGTGGCTGGCGGCTTGCGACGCGCCATCGGCGGGCAGGGTATTCTGGTCGGCGCCGCCATCGGCTATTCCCGCCCGCTTACTCACGCCGCCTCGCCGCGCCGCGCCGCACAGCGCGGCTCTGTTGCCCGGGCGCCACCGGGGCACCGGGCGTCGAAATAGCGTCGGGCGCTCCCGCCCGCCCGCTCGCCTCCGCCCCCACACCGCCCCTGCCGTCACCTTCTGGCCGCGTGCTTACCGCTCCCTCCGCCCGCGCTTCTCTCCCAGTCCCCGTCCCTGTCTCTGACCCTGCCTGCAACCTTGCACCCGCCCCTGTCTGTCCTATTCTCCGCCCCTGCCTCCGCCAATGCCTTCCCTTTGCTTCTGTCCCTGCTCCGGTACTCGCTCCCGCCCCGCCCAGATTCTGCTCCCGTCACCATCCTGGACCAGCACCCACCACCGCTCCCACTTCTGCACGCGCCCCTCATATCCCTTCGCCTTCACTTCTGCTGCCGCCCTCGCTCCTGCCCACCCTCTCTTGCCTCTACCCTCGCTCCTGCTCCTTGCCTCCGCCCTTGCGTTCGCCCCTTCCCCTGCTCTCGCCCCGCTCCATTACTGCTCCTACTCCACGACCGCCCCTCTACCCCGTATCACCGTCCTCATCACCAACTCTCTCGTCCTGGCACCCCTCCTTCGTCCTTACCCTACCACCGCCTCCTCTTTCTCCGCCGTCGCCCTTGTCTTCTGCCGCCGGCCGCGCTGCTGTCCCCTGCAGTCGTCCCGCCCTCGTCACCGCCCCCGCTCCTGTTGCCGTCCTCCCACTGTCGATCGCACGCCAAAGATTGCGCACTCGGCATGTAGCAGTCAGTCTCTTACAGGCTACAGGCGTACACGTAACTGTTTTAAGACGAACCAGACAGGCATTCCAAAAGAGTCTGACGAAACATTTTTCTTTTGTCTGCAGCATCTGTTCATTCTGCAATACCTATTTCTCCACCAGAAGAAAAGTATTGTATTGAGAGAACAGAAGATCTTGGGCAGCCCAGTTTAAATTTCCTTCTTTCGACGTAATCCTTTCGCGAATAACAAAATAAGAGTAGAAAATATGCCACATCTCATTCAGATGATCTGCTAAATTACGGGCAAGAGATATCATTTGATAACTTTTTCAACCGTCCAATGCATTGCCAATGAATGAAGCAAATTTTAGTAATCACAGTAATATCATTGTCCCTCACATAGATATTGATTCGTTTAATTCCTTGTACAAAGCCCCTCCCCAATTTCTGTGCATTCACACAAATGA
Organism: Acheta domesticus; assembly: GCA_031308135.1. Taxonomy (NCBI): domain Eukaryota; kingdom Metazoa; phylum Arthropoda; class Insecta; order Orthoptera; family Gryllidae; genus Acheta; species Acheta domesticus. The sequence goes on along the minus strand of JAHLJT010002406.1, from coordinate 98,226,269 downwards.
AATCCATTGAAAATTGAATCGACAAGATTTGAAGTTATTGTAAACGACGAACTCGCTTGCCTTTGTCAAAGGTCAGAATCTTTTTCGATAACTTATTTCATCTACCTGTTGATAGAAACTTTTGAAGGCGACATTTCTTTCGTTGCCTTGATTCTCTTGAAGGAATTGTCTTTGCGCTTCGTCTGTGTAGAGACAAATCCTATGTTTTCGGAATACTCGATCTCACCATTCCCAATGGTTTCATTGTATTTTTATTCTAACAAAATAAGCAATCTTTGGACAGCAAAGAGCTTTCAGGAGAGAGGCATCTTTGATGTCTCCCAGCAGCCGAACTTCGAAGAAAATGCGGGAATCTTCTTGCTCCTCACGCACGCCGGCGCAGCTTCTCAGAATGTTAATACGGAACCCATTGAATGCCTGAGTAGAAGCGTTCGGTGGATATCAAATACGGCCCTGTGAACAATTTTCTTTTAAACCTAACATCTCATTCTAAATTTTGGGATAGTTCTGTGGCAGTGTTTGTTTTAAAAAAAAATCTAATAGCCAGTTGTAAGGTGGGAATTAACTTCGTTTCATTTCCGTATTGATTTAACATCGAAAAGAGTTTGAAGTAACAGAAACGCTTTATTTTCTGATTCTTATTTACATATGTTTTAACCATGTAAGCCCTCAGTCGAAATGTTCTGCGTGAATGTACTGGAACTTTACGTAAATTTGGTCATTTGATTTGTTCGCTTCAAACATTGGTATCTTTATGTCTACCATGCAGTTGCATAAAATAGTAACATTCGAAAATACTTCTCCGAATACAAAATTGGCTGTGATTTGGACCTCGTTAATTTCCCATCAATCTTCCGTCCATAAGTATCAGTCTTTGCATCTTTCGATATTGACACACATTCACATATCCTCGGAAAATCAAATTAGTCAGTGTCATATATACATTAGTTATTATATAAATATTCCAATGTGTTTGTAAAGTAACATTAAACAGGTAGTACATGTAAGACCAATGCACGCGTTCTCCACATATTTTACGTTGTGGAGTGTACGTTTTGCTGGTTTAATTAAATTCACTCGTTGAATTTGACGTCGCCATTACTCGAGCTCGTTACTGCAAGCGCAAATGCGTATTTGAACAAGCGGCCGCTCAAAGTTTAGCTCCCGGATCCGCTTTCACAATGGCGGGGAGCCGGAGCGTTGTTCGCGAGAGGCGAGGCGCCGCCGCCTCCGCCGCCGCCGCCGCCGCCGCCTCCGCCGCCGCCGCCGCCGCCGCCGCCGGGTCAGATGTAAACAGACGGCCGTGTCCTTGCCCGAAGGTCACCGGCGCCCCGCAGCCTGGCCGCTAGCAGCGCCGCCATCGCCATTGGCCACCACTATTGCCACTGACACTATCCACAACGCCATCGCCACGGATATCACCATCGCCGTTCTCACTGGCACCATCACCACCACAACTTCCTCCTACACTGGCACCATCGCCACAAACTTCGCCGCTACCATCACCATCGCCATACACACCACTACCGCCGCCTCTGATGCACTGTTCCCTTGCCTCTACCCCCGCCCCCCCCCCCACACACACACGCATACCAGCACTCCTGTCTCTGGTAATTCTTTTCGCCACGGGAGGAGCAATCGATGTTGCCACCGCCACCATGTTACAGTCAACCATGTCCTCTGGTTCAGCTCTCTATACTACAACCTTCCTACGACGACGCAGCTCTCCATATCCATGTGCCTACACCTGTACTATCGTCATTTATTTTGCCGCCACCACTAATGCCTTTAAGGGGAAATATAAACATTTATTACTCTATTGTGTAGATGAAAATATTTAAAAATGATGATGAGTTGCTGAATTCGGTGAGGCCAGGGTTGTTGACTGGAGAATGTACAAAGGGAAACGTGTAATAATTAGGAACCGCCTTTCGAAATCTAATTTTTGACGTAACGGGACCACTTTTAACATTGGGTGAATTGACGTTTGATTAGCTGGGACGTATTTATTCAATCGGGAACTTCAGTTTTAAAAATGAAGTCGTAATGAAGCTCCCGATTGCAAAACAGCGTCCCGACTTATCAAACGTCAATCCGCTCCCATGTTAAAATCGGAATACAACTTTTCCATCTCCTCCCCGGCCATCGCCAAAAACCTCGCGACCGGCGTCCTCTCTTGCGCCTCGGGCCACCTGTGCCACCTCCTTCTGGACCGCCGCGCCTCCGCCAGGCACCTCGGCGGCCAGGAGGGCAACCATGCGGGCCGGGTCGACACGGCGAGGAGCATGGCGTGGCGCGCAGCGGACAGGGGGCGGGGCGGGGAGCGCAGGAAGAGCAACACGCGAGGCGTTCTCGGAACCGCGGCAGCTCACGCGAAACAGCGCGGCGGCGGCGGTGGAGGCAGAGGCTCGACAGCGTTGCCACGACGACGCCCGCAGCATCCCACCGTCCCGCCGCCGCCGCCGCCGCCGCCGCCGCCGCCACCGCCGCCGCCGCCACTGCCGCCACCGCCACCTCCACCGCCGCCACTGCCACCACTGCCGCCACCGTCACCGCCACCGTCACCGCCACCTCCACCGCCGCCACCGCCGCCACCACAGCCGCCGCCACCGCCGCCACCACAGCCGCCGCCACCGCCGCCACCACAGCCGCCGCCACCGCCGCCACCACAGCCGCCGCCGCCGCCACCACCGCCCCCGCCGCCACCACCGCCCCCGCCGCTACCACCGCCCCCGCCCCCGCCGCCACCACCGCCCCCGCTCCCGCTGCCACCACCGCCACCGTCGCCGCCGCCGCCATGGCTCGGCGGAGCGCGACCCTGCGTTGCCGGCGTGGCGGCGCGGCGCGGCGGCCTCTGAGAGGGAAGGGGGCGGGGTCTGCCGCGGCAGCCGGGCGCATCCTTGGCCAAGGCCGCCCCCGCGTTTCCGTGGCAACGGCCGCCGCCGCTGCACCGCTTGCGGAAGTGCGCCGGGGGTGCCCGCCCCCTCGCGTCGACCCTCGCGCGGCGCGGGTCGGGTCGCGTGGAGACCTGGGAGCCGGGAGGGTGTTTTGGTGTCGGTTGCGCGGAGGTGGGGGAGCGAGGGAGGAAACCCTCCGATGCTGTGTGTGGGGGTTGAACTTGACAAAATAACCCGTTCGGTATTCATGGATGAAGTTATTTGAGGTAGACCGCTTAGGATTTCTTAGTTTTCTTCGATATCTCCTCGTCTTTATTCTCTTTAATTCTCTCGTCTTTGATACCTTATTACTGATTTCCAAGACACGGAGAAAATGAATGACAACTTTCTACCCCCGGAAATGTAAGAGTTGTCTGCGGTCTTGGATCTAAAGCCTCGAAAAAAATAACAATTGAAACAAGGACCAATTAAGATTTTTACTGGAAATTAAAATATTGGAGTTCCTAATTGCGCGAACCAACAGAATAATCACACTCTGTATTCACTCCTTACGCAGCTGACGTCGTGCAGCAGCAAGGATTGTATGTAAACAATGTTCTTATGTAAAGTTGCTGTATGCGTGTAGTGTTTTTTGTTGAAGTATTGAATTTATTGAATCATTATGTGAGAGTCTATGATTTGTTGTCCTTGATCAGCGTGCGTGCTACTTTTTGGAAAACCATCTCGTAGTTTTGTTAATCAGTATTTTTACTGCTGCAGGCCAGTTGTTCCTTTCTATTATTTTTCTCCACATTATTATTATTATTATTATTATTATTATTATTATTTATTTATTTATTTATCATCCATGTCGTTACCAATATTATCCTGTTCAGCTGACTGCATCATTCTGAATTATTCTAGACTTTATCATTCTCGTTTCCTCTTTATTTCTGTTTTTCCTTATTATAAATAATCTTCTCAGTTTCTCTATTTCTTCTCCCTTGATCTTTCTTATATCTGCTTTTTTCTTGCATATCGTCTTTCTTGTACTCTTCAGTTTCCATCTGCTCGTTATTTCTGAAGGGGAGCCGGTGGGGGCGTGGGTGGAAGCGTCTGCGCCCTGGAGGGCGTCGCCTCCCTTCCGTGTTTCGCAGCTTCCTCTCCGGCGATAAGTAGTATAAATGGGGCTAGTGTTGAGCTCACTGCATCGTTCTGCTCGGCAAACAAGCCGGGGTTCTTGAAACGATAGAAGAGACCTAGCGAAGTTTCTTAACTGAACTGTCTTTTTTGGAGAGGGTAGGTGTTTTCTCGAGAGATTATATTAGGTACTCGTACAAAGAGTCGTAGTTCATGTTTAAACTTTCTTGAAAAAGTTACCAGTGTCGCAAAATAAAATTGTTTATTTGAAATGCTTGTGCTAAAAGTACTGACAAAACATTAATACGTGGTTAAAAATCTAAAACTCTGTAGATTTCGGAAAGTCTTCATTGAACACATGGAATTATAACGTACCTCGTTTGCTCATAAGTTCAGTTTGTCTAATAACTTAATCGGCACATAACACACGACTTATCTGCTCAATTATATTTACGCTGGGAACAATACTTCCCTTCGTTGTACCTCCCGAATGTTCAGTAGACGAATTCACTAGAAATGTATGTTTCGAAACGATGCTTCAATTTTACAATTGTTAGAAGTGATAATATTAATAGTGATGATAATAAAGACACTTAATAACAGTGTTAATAATTCATAAAACATTAGTGTATTAATCTTTTTCACCCTCTAGTACAGCTTTCCTTCCTTTCGTTTACTTCCCTTCTTTTTCTTTTCCTTCTTTTTCTTTTCCTTCTTTTTCTTTTCCTTCTTTTTCTTTTCCTTCTTTTTCTTTTCCTCCTTTTCATTTTCCTTCTTGTCCTATTCCGCCTGCGGCGCGGCTCGGCGCCCCCCTTCCTCGCCGCACGTCACGTAGGCCGCGAGACAAAGGGTCGCGGGGTGGCTGGAGCGCAGCGGGCAGGCGCGGGCGCGAGCACCCTTTCGTGCTCCGTGGCTTCCTGTCCGCGCGGCCGGCCGGCAGGCAGGCAGGCGCGGGGCGGCGCGGCGGCGCGCGGCGTGCCGATGTCAGATCCTTCGCTGGAATTTGGATGTGAGGAGGAGTACCGTTGCTCGGCCGCGGTCTCGTTTTACCGGAGCGCGTCGAGTCTGCGGCGGCGGAGGAGGGGGGCTTGTGCAAGACCTCGTGCAGCGCGAGCTGGCGGAAGTTCCAGTCCACATTACGCATTACGCATTTCGACGGCACCGATGTACTAAAAACTTGTGTTCGCATTTCGAGGTTAGTCTTGTGCGTAAATTCCGGTGTTTTGTAACTCTGTATTTTGTGATGGCAGTTCGATATTTCTTTGATTTCTTCAATTTTATTTCCTCTCCTTCCTTCTTAGATGATCTTCGTTAAAACACCCCTAAATAAATTGACATATTCGGTGACTCAAATTGTCTTTCTCCTGCTGATTCGAAAAGAGGTTGCCCAGAATCGAGGTTTATTGGTTGTAGTAATTCAATCGCTGCCCGAAGGAACTAAGCCATCCGGTCAAAACCGTTGAAATGTTTTAAACGGGAAACGAACGTTGGTTTTTTGAGGAAAGAATAATGCAAAAACACGCTAAACAGCTACGCTGCCAACTTATGAGAGTGACAGTTTAATGAAATGACCTGCGAATCCTTAGCCTTTTCCACGATCAAATGATCTGGCACAAATGTTTTTATCTTTGAACGCACTTCCCGAATCTCGTAAGATGTTGATTAAAGAATAACCGTTAACCTTTGATGTGCTACAGCGGAAGTGCGACCCAGTGATTATTGAAACTTGATCTTATAGGTGTTGGGAAACACACGTTTCTTGCTTTCTTGAAATATTCGTAAAAGCATAAGACTCGGGTCATTCGCGGCTATGCAAACAGTTAAGCGAAGTTTCTTAGCCATTTTCACAACGTCCTGTGACGAATAAGTTTCACTCTAATTTCATTCTTCCGTCTCGGCGTAACTTTGTTTTGTCTCGGGATGTTTCACAAGAATGAATATGTTTTTGTGTGTGTAGATTTCTCAAGGACGTCTTCCGTTTTACAATCCAACTCTCCCTTCCTTTTAAGGCGTGTATACACCCAATCACAGTATTCGTTTGAGACCACAACTGTGTTGATTGCAGGAAAACCGCAGTATCTGGTGCATAACAATTTTGTAGAAAATTACGTCCATATTATGTCATTATCTTCGTGTATCAAAACACGCCCATTCAAAGTCGTACGTGTTCAAACACAGAAAAAAATGTTCTGTGCGTGTTGTTTTGCAGTATATTATATTGATGGTAAACATGATTTGGGGTCATTTGTGTGATGTTATTGTCGACGTGTAAGCTGTATTATTTCTGACCTTGCACCGACAGTGAAAATAGCCTGTGATTGTGGATGGAACTGTGTTAGAAATGTTTATTCACTTTCTAGTCACTTAATTGCAGGTGTTTTACGGAAACATGTTAAAAGGCGTTAAATTCTTTAATCTGCGACATATTAGTAATGACTCCGATAGCTGCAACTATTACTTGTAGATTATTTAAGTTATTAGCGTATTTTTTTCGCTGTGATAATTTCCCTTGAATAAACGATTCATATGCACTATCGTCCAAAAAAATCAGTAAATCTTGCGCATCCTTGAATTCAGATAGATTTGGTCGAGTTCTTGAAATCAAACACACAGAGTCCTGAAACAACATATGATGAACAAGTAACATTTCCGAGTAGTATAAACTTATTTCTTAAGGTTACAAATGACACGTAAACTTGTCAAAACTTGTGTCAGTGCATATAATTTAATAATTCAAAATAAATAATATAAAAAAATAAGGAATGCGTGCACTGTGGTGGTTGATTTGTGCATAATTTGATATTTATTATTGTTTGGATTATTGCACTTTTGTTATTTTTGGCTTTATATTTAGATGTGATGCGGTCCAAATGTGGTGGTTGTTTTCAATAAATTGAGTAAAATTACAAACGCATGTTGCCTTTGTTTTTTTAGGTGAGGAGACAGGGCCTCCTTGGTCTTCCCTGCATCCGCCATTGTTTTGTGAAAAAAAAAAGCTTAAAATAATAAAACAATACGACAATACTTATCGTATTGGAGGTGTCCTACACTCTCTCAAGCAGTGCTTACAAAGCTCGGCAGTTTGTGCCGGTTGTAAATGCGAATACTATTTATGTCGCTTTCGCATAACCCACAAATTGCTTCTCTGAGGAAACAATCCCGTAGCGGCCAATTTACAACCGGCACAAGCCAGACCGACAAGCCGCGCTTAAGAGCGCATGCAGCCCTTGACGGCCACTCCAATTTGACCTGCTGGCCAAGTAGCCCCTCGCCCCTCGCCCCCCGCCCCCCTCGCCACGAGTGTTCCGTGCGCACGGAGCATCGGCTCGCTCCCACCTGACGCACCCGTTTTCTAACGACGCGCCCTTTTCTTCCGGTTGTTGCAGGGAGCAGCGCTGGACGATGGGCTCGTAGACCTGCGGCGCCTCATCTTGTGAGAAGAGAGAGAGAGAGAGGAAGAGGCAGAGAGACAGACGAAGAACGCGCGCCGCAGGGCAGCCTCCGTCGCCGGGGCGGCTTCAGCCGCACGCACGCAGCGCAGCCACACCACCCCACACCCCCTATCCGAACGACAGCGCGCGCTCGCTCCTCCGCAGGAGGGAGCCGCACTGAGAGGAAGAGAGTAGGAGGAAGAGAGGAGGAAAGGAAGGAAATAAAAGCAGCCATGCCGGGTAGCAGCAGCACCACGGGCGTGGGCAGCCGCCGCCACTCGCACACGCCCGACGCGAGCGCCGTGGCGTTGGGCGCCACGCGCGACCGCCGCCACAGCACGTCGTCCTCGTCCGACGCCTCGGGCTCGCTGCCCGACGCCGGCCCCGCCGCGCGCCAGGTGAGCCACGCCCACGCGCCGCGGAGCCGCGCACGGTGGCAGGTTGGAGGATCCGTGGAGAAGGTTCCCAAAGACGTTGCACACAATGTTCTTAGTTTAATCATTCAATCCGAATTAGGGTGCGCGTTTGTACCTGGGCAAAAAGTCAGGGTGAGGGCGGGATTTCAGTTCGGACTCCCGCCCACCAATATTTGTGAAATGATAGTGATGATGATAATAATAATAATAATAATAATAATAATAATAATAATAATAAAAATTTCAAAAATTGTTGGCTAGATTGGGGATATACGTTTGGATGTGATCCAATCAATACTTGTCAACAGTTTTGAATAGAGTAAAATTACAAACAAACGTCTTTGTTGGGGGGGGGGAGGTAGAGTAGCATTGCCTCCTTAGTCCTTTCTGGATCCTCCATAGTTTTGTGAAAACGTCGTATAATTATTTTTTTTTTGTAATGAATTTCACACATTCATCACATATGTAATGAATTTCAAATATCCAAAATACAGCCATTCACTGTATTAGTAATGATTAACAACAAATTCTTTATTGTAAATGCTCATTTCACTCTGTTATTAATGCGCCTATCCTGTTGTAAGGAAAACGAGGCTTATCCCCACACCATCTGTCACGTATTTTTTTTACGCCCAATGTCACAAGCCAAGTTTCGCAGATTAAGCTTTTGGTTTTAATGATTGAAAATTTTGCTCTTTTAGTAACTTATAAATAAAATGTCATTATGTTCCCAACAAACGTAACGTGGGTACAATACGAGGCATTGCAACACATGTACAACCGAATCTTTTATCCTTCAGAATCTCTCCTCTCTTAGTTTTAATCCAATCGTCATTTTGATCTCGAGTGAACGAATGTCACATTTATTTGTATTTCTATCTCAGTAATACAATTCACTTTCTATTATCTCATTCATAATCGTCCAAATCTCCAACACTGTAAACGATTCATTTATGGTAATAAGTCACCACCGTTTACCCTCAGGCGCAACGTTTCTGACAGTTATGCGAAGTTAACAATCATTCCCGGAACCCATGATTATGCACAAGAAAATCCCGGAAAGATCCAAGTGTGTCGAAGAATCATGGAGTTCTTAACACAAATGTGAGGAGAATTTTAACAAGAATTAGGGAGACTAGTTTTTTTTCTAGTAACCCAGCGCATTTTTAAATCTTAAAGATGACAAGATTTGTGAAAAATTCATACAAAATTTTCGCATTATTTCATTGAAACTTGCATTACGTTGGTATGTTTATGAAGCTCACTAATTCTAATTTAGAACAAGCAGATGTCATGGGACAACCTCGAGGAATGTTAAAAGGCTTTGGGTCGTAATACTGTATAATAAAAATTACTAAATTCGTTTTTTTCGTGTGTTCCGCCGTGAACATAAAATTAAAACAATGTTTGTATCTGACCAGGAATATGTGGTTTTTCCGATCTTCCTAAAGTAGAGATTACACATGTCGAAAAATCGTGAGAATCGGAGAATTTACAAGAAATGTTCTCTCAAAACCTCCAGTAAAATAATGCATTCTCGATTATCGAAATATGTTATCAAACCTTCCGCGTAATTACAGATGTTCGGAAACTTTTCAAGCTGCAAAGCATTACTCCCATTGCCTAATAAGTTTGATTTGTGCTCCAAGATACCTGACGTTCTTTCAACAACTTTCTTTCTGATCCTGCGCAAATATTGATCACGAGATAAATCAACCCAGGTGACGTATTGAAGTAATCTGATTATGTCTGTGAAAACATTCATCACGGGTATGTTTTCTCCGCAAACTGAGCGAATAAGTTCTCTAACACTCAGTTGGTCGAAGTTACTTTCTAACTCCTGACGAGGAGAACGTCACACGGACTCCCAAGAACTTGTTAATCCCGCAAAAAGAGAAGACTTCATGAAGATCCGTTAGGCGGCAGAATGAAATATATTATTTAACGTAGTTTGGCACCATTTTCGAGAAAAGTCGCGTAAGAAACTCCTAGTAAGATTTACGAGGATAAAATAACTACTGGAAGTAGGCAAGAGAGGAACTTCAACGGACTCTCAGGGAAGTTCGGAGACTTAAATTTCTTTTAATTATTTGACGCCTGAGATTGGTCTGGTTTCATAAGCAACAAAATTTCATAAAGTCTCGTATTCAAATGTCTACATTGTTTTCTTACAAATTTTTTGAACTGTATTAAAATACTGCATTTCATTTAAAACTTTCAACACAATCTCTTAAAAACCGGTAAAATGTTTGCAAAATGATGGAAAGAATATACCAACTCAGGAATTCACAAACAAGCTGATTGTGATTATACACAAAACACTAAATCGCTTTTTTGTACAATTGAGAAATGGGTCCTATAGAGTTATTCCCCTTTCGATTCTGAACCCTGACGAGTTTGCGGAGAGAGTCGGAGAGAATCGGATCAGGAACAATCTCATCAACTTATTTTACCAACTTACTTCCACAACACACTCCCACTTTACCAAGGACAAAAACAAACCTCCGTGAGTTTCCTTTCCTTCACTGTAATATTAATTTTATAGCAGTACGCCTTATTACATCGCATTTGGTAAAATCTATATAGAGGAATTTATTGTAATCATTATTTTATATTTTGAAATAACAACGAAAGCTAATGTAAAATACAGTGCGTTAAAATACATTCCTAGGAACGTTTGCACCTACATTTTTTTAAAATGTTGCCATCGTCTCGGGAAGATAATGTATTTTTAATATCCTTCAAAACAGTTTTGTATGCAAATGCACTCGTTGAGTTCAATTTATTTTCAAAATAATTACGAATATTATATAAAAGCTATAATACGAATATAATATCCCAATTTTAATCCCAATTACTAATACGAGTATTATATAAAAAGCTATATTTTAGCTTAAAAAATATAAATTTCTACAGCAGTACAGCAAAACGTTTTACAGCAATTACTTGTTATTTGGTTTCGAAATTTTTGAAACTGTCACGCTGAATATTTTCTGAATTTATAATAAAGTAAGATTTTATATTTAGAAAAAGGTCGACTTCAGATATTTTTCTCATGTCACTCTATTCCGCGTAGAGTTAGCTCATCTCAAAACAAAGGCTTTGTTCTTTCGCGAAGGAAACCCGCACGTTGGAAAGCAATAGACGTACACGACCGGCCCCTCGGTGCACAGAAAGCGCGCGCGCGGGGTGTTTCTCGCGTATGAGCCCACGCTCAGTGGTCTTACGTAGGCCCGTCCCGGCGGTGATCGTTATCGTCGTGCAGAGAAAGTGGAATTGCTGGGAAAAGCAAAATTCATTCCTCGCGCCTCGAGTTGACAGCGTTTACACACCGTTTCACCCGTGGCGTTGCTACTGTAGCTGTTAATCGTGATCACGGTGCGACTTGACGAGCGGGGGGGGGTACGAGAATCGCTCCCCCGTAGGTGTGCGCCGTCTAAAACAAAAGAAGTTTCAGCTGCATTTTTGGCCCCCTTTTCCGTTAAATTTGATTCGCATAAGTCACATTTACGGGTGCAACAATTTCTTCGTTTTTGAATTCTTGTACCGTATTTATGGGCGGTTGAAGCAGGGATCGACTTCGACTTCGACGCATTTTTCGGATTGATTTCATACATTTTTCGACATTTTCAGCTGTTTTCGGATGATTGTGGATCTTTTAAGTCAACGAATTAATGGATTCAGAAATAAAGAGTTGTCTTTAATAACAAAATAAAAGGCTTAAATTTTTCAAATCTTATATCCCTAAAAAAATGAGGCAACAATTCATACTTAAATAAACAGATTCGGTTACAAATGCGGATAGACGAACTAGACCATGCATTTCCCATTACTAAATTTTAAAATTAATCTATATTTTTTGCGCAATTTCATGTGAGATTGAACATATACAAGTAAATAAAATATTTTATTACATAAGGTTATGGGCCTCCTCTCAAATAGTTCAGGGGGTGGCACGAACTCCTGTGCGCATACCTTTGCTCCCCCTCCTAGAGAGTTTAATGTGCCTTAATGCAAAAAGGAGTCCCTGCACTAATATGTCCCTTCCCGGGACAAATTCATAACTAAGCACCTCATTTTTGATTTCCACTTCTTGAAATATTCATATCAAGGGAATTAAACGATCTTACGTTCGCTCCCAGATTTCATTCAGATCATGTTGCGTCAGAAAAAATGGTCAGGATTTCACTCTGCAAGTCGTCGATACCCGTAGAGACCCGTAGAAAAACGCCAATTCGCTCCTGGACCATGATCATTAGGATATTGCCAGATCATATGCTCGCGGGGCAAAAATAGAGGGAATGTCTTGCATTTCATGGAATTGTTTTGTTGATAGGGTACGGGTTGCCCAAATCCGAGATGCCGCAGGTTAAGTTTTCCAATGGGTTTATAGGTGCCGGTGAGCCAGTTTTACTCTGGCTAATCTGATTCGAATTTTCCGTGTTGGGTTCTCTTTTCCATGGATTTCTCGACGCTTTCGAAATGGTGCTTATCACATTCTCCGAAGCGTCTCGTCAGACTCTGAAATCCCGTCACGTCTCTCCAAGTAGTGAGAATACCCGAGAGTCCCGACGTAATTTCGCAAACTTTAATAAAGGCAAAGGTAGGTACGAATATTAAAGGTCGTGTTCGCAGAGGCACGAAGAATATCCTTGAGGTTTCTGTAAGGAAAGATTCTCCTTTGCAAGTGTTCGACACTGCAGAATACAAGCAACATCACGGTCTGACAACCTCTCCACCCCTTCTTGCTAGGTTTTGGAACTAATTCGATGGTGGTCGAAGGATTTACAGACGAAGACTCTATCGTTGGTTCATACTCGATCATTAACGACCTTTTGGAATTTTAGTGAGTCGGTTGCTTTCAGTGCGTTTTCATCTATGCAATTCTCCGTGTACAGGAAGTTTGCAGGTGTCTGCCCACACCTCTTCTTTTAACCTCTCTCCTCCTTTCCCAACGCATAGGAGTCACCAACGTCCAAGTCGCCGGCGAAACACGATCCTCGTTCATCAGTGACATTTCTTGTGGAGGACGCTCAAATAGCCTTCGTCATATCCCGCAGCCACATAAACCCGCAGGACGCCCCCGTCTTAATCCAGCCATGAAATACGACGAGGCGCTCGTTGGCGACGTGTGCGTGTCGCGTTAAACGCCTACGTGGAGGGCAACGCGCTCCAACAGATTAGAGCATTGCTTTTGAGGACCGGCTCGGCCCCTACGACGCACGACGTGTTAATAAAAGGCATTCATAACTCGAAATGTATACGTTGAATACGCAGTGGAGTCACCAAAATAATTTTCGTAATTATAATAATAATAATAATAATGAGAATAATAATAATGATAGTAATAATAATGGTAATAGTGATGATAATGATACTAAATAATAATAATAATAATAATAATAATAATAATAAAACTATTGTTGCTGCTGCTCTGCTGAAATATATTCTAACAGTTGATTTGAAATTGGCATTTTCACGCCTGTACCGATTGCAATACAAAGATTTCACAATCATTTTGCTTTCGTGTTAAAAAGGTCTTTGAAAATCTTGAAGAACTGTGTATTATCTCATTTTGCTGAGTTCATTTCGTGAATAATTTTGTTTATATGATCGTTTAATGTTGTTTTAACATAGTTTCTCAGACTGCGATGATTTCAAAATAACAGACTGATCTCTGTAATTTTTGTGTAGAAAACACGTCCATCGCTTCCATGCATTCAGCGTATTTATTGGTCAATCCGGTCCCTCATAATTTATATCTTCGAAAGCGTCTTCCACAGCGACTTAGGTTCAGAAGTTAAAGGTTAGAGTTCGTATACAAAGTAAACATGTGACCTTCGACACCTGCTTGAAGATGACCGATATCCGTACGGGAAATTTCTAATAATATATGCTTCAGGAAGAGTTTTACAAAGAACATTTCTGTGAAACATTTTTTAAATTTCGCTAATAAATTAAAAAATGGCCATCAATGTGCTATGCTAATATATTATGAAAAGTTTGATCATGAATGTCAATATAAAATGTACCTACGTTTTTGTATATTATTGACATTCATGAACTTCGCACTCTTTAATTACAATTCACGCAGTGTAACACAAAAGATATAGATTAGACACATCCATTTTTTCAGATCCGAATCGAAGCGTCCATAATGAGAACATACTAAATTCTGAAATATTTGTTGCAGACTCTACCTAACACAGAGCATTTGGATAATCGAATATTGTATTTTCGTAAATGAAGATAAATGTTTCTTTGAGTTACAGGCCGTGAAATGCCTTTACACACTCTGTCATATACAAATATTGCACCACGTGACATAGAAACTTCTCGACTAGATAAGTTTCATCACTATCGGGAATTCGCAACTTCATGCTCTGGTGCTGAGTAATCGCTGCGTCTTTGTTCCGAGAATCCCAAACTGTGCCCCTCTGGTTTTATCTCGGACGTTTGTGATCACGATCAGTTTCTGATAGTAAATAAACAAATATACTTTGTCATCACTCATCTGTATTGCTGAAGCAATGCGATCAGTAACATTTCTGGAGAAGGCAGTATTGATGTGTTCATAAACATCTTTGTCCGATTTATTACTGTGATCGTAGGTTTGCTATAAAGTCAAATCGTTCTGGGCGACATGGTAGGATGCTTTTAATAGTGTGACAAGGTAGGATGATTTTAATGATCAGGAGTTCGTTAATTTCACTGGCGCTCCGAGAAAGAATAAAGTTTTTGAGCCCACGCTGGAATAGGAAATGAACATTTCAACGTCTGACTGTGAATCAGTAAGTTTTCTCGAAGCGTACATTTAACGTACATAAAAGCGTGCATAAATGGACTATATTTTCGATTGATTTTTATTTAAACCGACTTGTCTGTTCAGAAATGAATTTTGAGCGTGAAAAATATTTTATCTAGACCGAAACTTAACATTTCAATATAACAAATGAATTATACTTTATAATTTACTAGCGGAACCCGGCAGACGTTGTTCTGCCCTTCGTGTCCCTCTTTCCTCTTCCATCTCCCTTTCTCTGTCTCAGCAGAGGCGACGGAAGGGGTGGTTCAGTATATAAGCTTCAAAAACTAGAGCTCAAAATAATGTGTTGCATAACATTTTATATTGTTTCGTAAATATGTGAAGATAATTTATTAACCATATAAAAATTATAAAGTGGATTCACATTTTAAATCGCAGATTATGGAACAACGAAAAAATTTCCCATCAAAATGTAGTCGAAAATAATTTTAAATTACATTTGTATGCGTGTTTCTATTACCTTTTTATTCTAATAATTATTAAAAGTGCAACTTTGTGCACTTTGCAAAAGTACAAAAGTGCAATTTCATACTTTCTTTAATTACTTATTGCAGCATTTAATAACTACGGAGGGGGGGAGTCTCATTGTTTGGTCATGTTTAAGGCCCCTTGAGGTATTAATCCAGGCCTACGCGACAGTTTAACAACCGCCTCGTCGCAAGCTCGACAAGCCTAGCTTGCCAGTGAATGGGCCGTTTTAGCTTGTCCTCGGAACCCGCTACATCCCTTTCGATCTGGCACCTTGTTGGTTCCCCCGTGCAGCTCTTTTAGAACTTTGACACGAACGCGCGACGTGTCCTTTGGAGCGATGACGTTGCCTCCGAGGCGCTGCCGTGCCGTGCCGACACGCGGCACAGACGCCGCCGCCGGCACGCAACTATGCGCAAACCCTTGTCAACAGCTCTGTACCAGCTCCACGCGTCTTGCGCCCCGCCCCCGCCTCCTCTGCCGCCGCCGCCTTGCACGCCCCGACACCGCCAACCAGACTCATTCGCGATAAGTTGTCTCAACCGCTTCAAGAACGTTAGAGCATGGAGAAACCTCTGAAAGATAAAACGTAACAAAGTTTTAAAAAAGTAATGCGGTTCGATGATACGAATATGAAAAAGTTGAAGTTGAAATTGAAGTTGATCGTGAATAGGGATGCAACGTCGATGTCCATGTATACTACAAACCATGGCGGTTAAAAATATCGCAATTTTTGACCATTTTTCTAGTAGTAGGTTTAGGCTCTCGATTTTTTGTAATTCAAATTTATTTTAACAACAAGATTATCTAAATTTAATTACCTGAATTTGATTTACATTTTAATGTAAATAAAAAGAGACTTAATATTGATGTTTGGCGATTAGTTTATTAACTTTGGTAGTATTTTTATCAACTTGTAAACGATTTTTTACGATCTTCAGTTCAGTGATGAGAGTAGGATTTTGTTGTTAGTTTTGTTTTTGTTTAATGTGCTACCTCTCGTCGCCTCAACTCTTGTCGCTGCTCGCGCTAACGTCACCATCCAAACCATCTTGCCCGTCGATTTGATTTCCTTACTACTGTTCGTTAATTTCACCTGTCGAACAAGAGAACTTGTACTCGGTTATTACTTTTTACAAGGGCATAATCTTCGATCTTTGCCAACATATTACACGGATAGAACGAAATATTTCAGGAACACCACACGTATACTATTGTGAAGTAAAATTGTTCATGTTTTTATTTTAATCACGTCCATTTTTTTACTGTTACCATTTCCTAGTAAGGAAAGTTTTGTGTTACCTTAGTGGAGCATTATTTCTATAGTATTTTTTAATACATTCTGTATATAAGATAATGCAAGTAGTTTTTACTTCGAATGTTCTCATACTTTCTACCTTACTGTTATTGATTCGTTACATTTTCCACGAAGTACTCGAATTCCTAAGTTGTGTAGTCGTGAATGTCGTGCCTCTTATTACAGGATATTACGTTTAAGTTTAAAAACGGAAAGGAAATATTCGTCGCTTACGCAATCACTCCAAGAAACCGAACTTCGAGAACAGCTGTCATTTATCTTTAGAATGCATTAAGAATCGTGACACAAACTTATGTTATTTTTCTTCTTCTTACCCTCCTCTTCCTCCTTCTTATACTCCTCCTCCTCCTCCTTATTCTCCTTTTTCTCATATGTAGATTTTTTAACCGTATAATAGTGAGACAAAAACTCTAATTTCTACCATGAAATGCAAAAATCGTTCCTTAAAAGAATCATTTAAACTGTACGACCGCCGTAGCAGGGGTTGCAGTATATCCTTTCTATTGACCCGTCTCCCACATTCCCAGGAACTCATTCCACCTCCCTCCTTTCTCGTAACTTTCAATTCTTATTTACTTCTGACCTCTCCTTCCTTCGAGCCCACGGGAAGTATTTTTTGAGACTATCTTTTAAAATTATTCATTGTCCACTTGTAGATAACATTAAGTTTTCTGAAGGTTGTGAATGAGTCGCAATAAACATGTTCGCCATTCACGTTGAAATATCAAGTTCATAATTCGTGAAAGATAAAAAATTGAATGCATTGTTAATTTATTTTTGACATCAAACTATAAATGTGCGTCATTCCTGAAGGCTCTGGAGTAAAGATCGCACAATATGACTTGAACTTCTAAACGCGCTTAAATTAGTTTTGTTCTAAAGATGTTTTACTGAGTTCTGAAGTTAATAATTTTAAATCTGAAATTTATGAATGCCGGATCATGAAGATTTTTAATTGTAATATTATTTTATAGAAATAGGATCGTCTTAACCAGTAAAAAAAATTTTCCTACTTGTTGAAAGTGGCAATAAGAATAATATGTCACCTAATGGATACGTAAATAACACTGTAATTTTTTTTGTTGAATTTTACTTTTTTTAAATCAGTTTCCTTGAATATGTTCCGTTATGCCAACTAATGGAAATAAGTTGGTCTGCTTTCGTCACGGAGCTTAAGAAAGCCAGCACGGCTGTTGGGAGTAGCTTGTGGCACTGTCGCGGGCGAACCAGTTACCCGTTTCCTGTGGACTGCAGGCACTCGCATAATGGGACACGTGGGCGGGAGGGGAAGGGTAAAAAGAAAACCAGAGAACCGTTGGCGTTGCAGCGGGACTCCCTCACAGTCACCCGGACACTCAGATTCCCTTGGGCAAGACGAATCTTATGTTCATTGTATCAGGGTCGCCAGATCCTTACTGGAAAGACCCCCTTTCGGAGGCATGAAAGTCCCCCTAATTCTGCCAAATAACTGAGTGGTGAAAAGCGGTGATCTATGTAAAAAGCGAGCTCTGACACTGTGGGTGGTAATTTCAAAATATCTGCTCGTTCACAAAATGTTTAAAACTAAATATTCTTGTTGTGCACAAAGCCTACCCCTTCATAAGCCATCGATGTTTCTACAATTTTTAGAAAAAGATATGCAAGAATACATGCCTGTTTAATTTTACAAAAAGTTACTTCTGTCTTCTTTTCAGAACAGTTGCAACACATCTGCAAAAGTTTCAGAATTAAAACTCTTGTGCGAAGGGCATATCTTTTAAAAGTCGTTGATATTTGGAGGAGTTTTAGGAAAAGGGGGTTACTATCGATGAAATAAGTGAAAAAATCACATGTCCAAAATTCTCTCGAGAAACAACGGATACCGCCCTATGGCCACGATACCTCGATGTATCATGGTGTTACATAACTTTTAACAAACACCTATATAAACTGTGTGAATTTTTTGAATAAGCAGAAAGCTGAGCCAATAGGTGCGTGAGCATATGAAAACTACATAATGTGACCCATTCTTTTAATTCAATTCACAATTAGGAATAGATTCAGGATACATTTTCCCTAAAATTATTATTGATGTAGAAGAATACGTCGAAAACATTGTTATGCATCACTAAACATTGTTATAAAATTGTATTTGTTTAACAGATTCGATTGATCGAATTACCAACAAATCGATAAACGAACGACAAATAGCCGAAGGGCGTCGTCGTAGTGAACGTGTGCATTTTTTTCCCAAGTGAAGATTTTCTTTTGCCAGAGGGGACGGGGGGAAATTAAGTTCTTGCATTAGAGCCATTACAGTCAATGCCCTCTTGCTTCGTATATGAAGGCCGTTGGAAAGTCGCAGGTTGTTCGACACTAATGACAGAACACACTTGGTCTGCTGATGCCAGAAACGGGCTTTAGAACTGCTTTAGAATTACCTATGCTTTAGAACTGATAATTCACTATTGATATATTGTTTTCAAACTCCATTCTTTGCCCACGCGGTGCCCTCCCCACGCGAAGTCGAACTCAAGAGTTGCAACGTATTCGAGAAAGCCGTGCTCGACGTTACTCATAATTCACAGACTCATAATTCCATAACCGCTTCCGTATCTCCGGGGGGATGAGGGAGCGGAACAGATTGCGCACCTGGCTGGCGAGCGGATTGCCCGCGCAGCTGCAGAACGATCGAAAGCATCTGTGTTTACCTATGAAAGGTGAAGGTCATGAAAAAGGCAGAATAAATCTCTCTAAATAACACCGGAAAATAAATTATAATTATTATGATGATTTAAAATTTAAATTTAATTAAGAACTTAAATAACCGCTGATATCCACATGATTTTCTTCCGCTAAAGTCCACATAAATAATTTAAAAACCAACGTGCAAAGATCTTATTACAAAAGTAGGAGTAAAATGTATAAATCCGATAGGTCATAAAGAAACTAAATTGTAATTTTTCCCTAGTAAAAAATAAATAAATAAATAAAACGGTCGAATCCGTACGCGGTCTGACAGTGTAGGCGCACCAGAATTTAGAGTACCTGCAACGCCCCTCTCTCCCTGAGGGAAGGTCGGAGGAAGGTGCTGCGATGGAGCGAAACTGATTACGCACCTGGCGCGCGGCGAGCAGGCTGCCGAACGGGCGCATGCCTTGGGCCGCCCACGGCGGGGCGCGTAAGCAGCTTAGGCCTTAATGCGCAGTTTTGGGCCGCGTCCAACGAACGCGCTGCGGCGGCCGCGGCGGCACTGGCCCTGCAGTATCCGGTGGCGTTCGCTCCGCTCCGCTCCGCCCCGCTCCCCCCCGCTCCCCCCCGCTCCGCCACGCCACGCCCCGCCACGCCCCGCCACGCTCCGCCCTGCCCCGCCCTGCCCCGCCCCGCCCCGCCCTGTCCCGCCCTGCTCTGCCCTGCCCTGCCCTGCCCTGCCCTGCCCTGCCCTGCCCTGCCCTGCCCTGCCCTGCCCTGCCCCACCCTGCCCCGCCCGGCCCCGACCCGCCCCGCCCCGCCCCGCTCCGCCCCGCGCCGCCCCGCGCCGCCCCGCGCCGCCCCGCGCCGCCCCGCGCCGCCCCGCCCCGACCGGGCGACAGTGCGGTGGGCGGACCGGTGCCGCCCCGCGCGCCCTGCGTCACTTCCACTGGGCTCGTTCGCGCGCGAATTTTTTGATAAACGGCTAAAGCAAAATGGATGAATGGTACATGTGTGGAATGCATCCCAAATAATGCGAAAGGTGGTAATTTGAAACAATGTACTTGATAGGGCAGTGGGCTCAGCAGAATAAATCAAAAACAATACATAAAACGCCAATTTGATAGGGCCAAATTCGGTCGAATTCGTTCGCGCATTTCCAGGTCGAATCGAGAGCGGTTTGCAGAATTGTTTTAAAAACTTGATGCTTTTATTAATAAATCATGAAATGTTTTCGGAACAATAGTTTGGATTTACTCTTCCAACGTTGGAAACAATGTTTCCTTATTTATTACTCAAATGATTGATTTTTTCTTACCTCAATTAACTAAATACTGTGGTATTATTTTCAGTTGTTCTACGTTCGCAATAAAATAATAATGTGGAAACATCATTGTTCCGAAAACAATGGTTTTCCTATCTCTCTCTCTCTCTCTCTCTCTCTCTATATATATATATATATATATATATATATATATATATATATATATATATATATATTGTTATACTAAAAAATATAGCATTCTCTATATCAAATAATTACTAATTTTTTGATATTAAAGCATCTTTGCATGGAACGAAATGAATGAAACGAAAATATAACGATATAACGAACGAATGAAACGAAAATATTTTGAGCACTCGTGCACGGAAGCAAGTATTACTCGCTCCTTCACTGCTTTTTATTGGAATGTGTCAATTTGCTGCACGCATAGGACATATTACAATTTACTATATGAATATCCCAAAGAAGTCATGGTTAAATTAAATCAATGAATTCTACAAAGTAAACAACCTACGGGGCTGACATGAATCAACATGGCTTACGCGTCACATTTTGTGAATGATCCCCAGAGTGTATACTTCTCAATATTTCCTTGAATATACTATGAAAGTTACTTTCTATATACATAAGTGTCCTGCTTAGACGAAAGTCTCTTTGGCGTTCTCGCTTCAAAATTCCTTACTCCACTCCTATCGTACTCGCATGCGTCTTCATTTTATTCGTACGTTAAATACTCACTTTCTGCACTAGTTAGGTAAAGAATTCCGTATTTATGCAATAAAATGCGAACCGAAAACGAAACGGAATTGTTGGTATGACGGGTAATATAAAATTTAAAAACAAAAAATTTTAAATTTTCATTATATTTTAAGTTTCTGTGCTTCCTTATTCATAGATCTCTCAAATTAGCACTCGTGACATCTCCTAATCTCCTAACAATATTCAAGCCAAAATTTCAAATCAACTTCCTCGTGTTTTTACTTTTATAAAGACACTTATTTCTACTTTAACACGGCAAGCGAAAAATTCAAAATACAAACAAATAAACTACGCCCCCGATCTCTCTCTCCTCCCATCTTTTCCGGAACTAGGAAGTTACATCCATAATTTGCATCAACATTAACCAGCGAGCTCATCCTGCGCGCTGGTAAACGACCACACACTCGCCGCTGCACGCAACGAGGCCGGCAGCCGGGGAGTGGGCGTTTGCTGTCCGGGGCGGGGGCGGACCTCCGGGCACGGAAGTACGGTCGGGCGGGCCCTCCGCCCCGGGCCCGCCCTGCCCCGCCGTCGCCCACGATCGATGGGCGAGGGCGGCCGGGCGGGCGGGTGAGCCGACGCCCGCGCGCCGACACACTGCGCGGAAGGGGACGCCCCCGCCATGGAGCCCTCCTGCCGACGCACGCCCCGCGTGAAGGGAGACCGGTGCCGCGGTTTCCCGCGCGTTCCTCCTGGTCCGATTAATTGCTTTGCAAACTCAGTTGGGTTGCGTAATGATGCGATGCGCTGGAAGTTCCGGACTTCGCCGACAGAGCGCGAAGCCGCATGGCTTACTGAGCTTGTAGTGTGTACATTCGCCGATAGAAGCGCTGCTATTACAGTGATTGTACACATGTTATAAATACATTTATGAAATCATAAATATCGTGATCAAAATTATTTGCATTCGATGTTTATAATTAATATTTATCATATTTCGCAATATAGAAAGTTTAAAATACAAAATAAAATTATTACGTAGATGATAATGTTTACGTCGCATAAGGAATGTCTTTTCTTTGTCAAAGGGGTTGTCTCTCAGTGTTTGATACTATTAAAAAGGGTGTTTGCTGCTTTGATGGCACGCGAGTCTTTGGCTCGTGGGGTATGGCAATCAAGACATACCCAACACGTAATTTTTGTAATAGTGGGGCAGTTGGCTGTCAATATGCACCGGCGCCCCCATAATGAAATTCAAACAAAGGTACTCTTCAAGTAGCTGACGAACTGTTTAAAGTGGACAAATGAGTGGATAAAGTGTAATTCGATATTTCTCGAACTTAATTTGCTTGATCTGAATTTGTGACGTCAATGGTACATTGCGAAACGTGGTTAAAACTGTAACATTTAAATGTTTAGCCAGTCACTCTATACCTAGCTATACCACTCAATTTTAGTTGTGGCTAAAGTGGAAAAAATAATCCACTCGTGTTTGTTTTTTAATACGTTTTTTTTTCCTTTCTTTGCTGAACTGTGGCCGTCGACGTAAATGAAGTCCCATGGGTATCTTTCTCTTGTTCACGCGATTTAGAATGGGCAGGATGCACAGCAATTAGAGGGGTGTCCGAAAGATTATCAAAACCAAGCAATGCCAGAAATTCCTCCAAATTTGGTAATGCCAACAGAATTATCTGTAGGTGGGAGATCAAAAATCTCCGGAAATTGATTTTGTTTACAATTATCGATAACAGCTCATTTTCAGGATCAGATCAGGGGAATATATATTTTCTTTGTTTTACTTTGTTAGTTTTTATATCATTATCCTCTTCTTCAGAATTTGCTCTCTCCTGGCTTTCGGAGCAGATACCTTTTCGAGGGGGGGGGCAACAGGATTAGTGTTCAAATGACATCATGTTTTTTAATTATATATTATAGAAATTATAATTATACAATGTTAAATTTCTTTATATAATTAACAATTGATATTGAATGAATAGAAAATTAGTGAAAGCAATATTTTTGAATATTGACAATAGAATATATGAAAGCAATATTGATTTTTGAATATTGATTGGGAGAAGCCACTACTTTTGACATAAACTAGATAGACAAAAAACCAACCGACCTTTTGTAGCTGGGTACGGGGCGGATCCAGCCAATCATTGGGGGGGGGGGCATTGTAGGTTTTTGTTTAATAATAAACATATCATTTAATTATTAAACATTTGTTAATATATTATATTTTATTTTTGTGCTGTGGGTATGATACAGTGCAATATTATTGTTTAAATAATTACATAACCCGATCATAAATAAATATTTAAATTAATTTTGCCAAATAAAGGAAAGCAAACTAAAACTCTAGGTCTTTGGGGGGAGGGGATATGAATCCCATTCCCCCCCCCCCGTATCCGCCAGTGGATAGGTAAAAATATTAATAACATGTACAATATAAATAGATTTCATTTATTGCACAGGATGTTGCAATGTGACAGATGTGTTACAAATTTTCACAGCCAAAGAAAACGACTACCCAGATAGTCGCTTCCGGTTATAATGAACTTCTCGGGAATAACATTTTTGGTTCACCATATGAGAGGTTCACTATAACTGATGTTGTCAAAATTAAATAGAATTTCTCCACAATGATTGATTTTATTAATATAGAGATCAAACAAAATTCATTAACAGTACTAAATGAAAATGTCAATATCTTTATTTGTCGTTAAAAAGTCAATTGTTTGCTTCGCACGTTTTTCGTTTGTAATTTCTTGATATCCTTCTCCAGTGTTCGTGCTCTCTCCATACTTCATTTTGCATTATCCTCTGTCTCTAAGTATTGTAATGCAGTCTTGACACCCTTCAATTTTTGTTGCACTGTTGGAACACCGTCCCTTTCTCCGTAAGACCTTTTGCTCGCCTGATAACATACGAGATCCTAATGGTCGCGGCGTGGCGCAAGCGGTAATGAAACTGATATAACCACGCGTCGCCGCCACCAGTTGTAGCGTACGCAGGACATGGACTTGGTTTCCGCAGTCAGACTGATTGGCATAAGGTCATCAGTAACATTTCCATTCCAGGTCGGCTCTTCTCTGGGAAGACTTCTTCGATTATGACTTTTGACTGAGGATATTTTTTCACGCTGCCTAGAGTAGGAATTTGCGGTACCGAGGCGGTAAACGTTTTTCCCCAGAAGGCAATTCATTTCCAGGATATTATATTTCCTACGTTCACTATAGCCGTGGTTTAGGTTCATTATAACCGAATTTTCTTATGTTTATTTGTAAAGTGAAACGGGACCAGTGACTTAAGTTCATTAGTTCCTTGGATTATGAACTATACATAAACTTCATTTTATTTCACCACTCTCCCATAGCTTTTTGGGGGCCTCGGGAGACATTGTCACTTGTATGTTACAGCGTCAAGATGATAGTATTTGTCGCATAAGAAATGTCTTTAAAAAACAACGTAACCAAAATTGTTTGCGTTCGATGTTTATAAATAATATTTATCATATTCGGAAATATTGGAAATATAAAAGAACTTAGAAAATATTGAAGACAATGACAATGCTTTTGTCGCATAAGGAATGTATTTTCTTTGTCAAAGGGGTTGTGGGTTAGTGATTTATGTGATTAAAAAGGGTGTATGCTGCTTTGATGGCAAGCGAGTCTTAGGCTCGTGGGGTATGGCTATCAAGACATACCCAATACGTAAGTTTTGTTATAGAGGGTCAGTTAGGCTGTTCAATATGCACTGGCGCCCCCATTATGAAATTAAAACACAGCACCGGGTGGTCAATTTAAAACGTAACCCTCCTATTCGAGCCACTGAGAGGAAAAGTCAGAGAATTACACGATGGCTTCTCGGATGACTCCTTTGACTGCATTTCTGCGACACTCCCTTCACTCGCCATGCCCTGCCTTTCACTCACTCCCTTCCACTGGTCTGGGTCATACCTGCTCCAAGCAAAACCGGCTGCATCTTCATTCACAATTTGAAGTTAACTTACGTTGCGCTTTAACACAAAGCAAAGCAGATTTGTGGTAGAGTAGTATTTCCGAAGAGTTATTTATTTCAGACTATTATTTCACAATCTTTCAAAGAGTGCCAGGCAACTTTCAGAGAAAAAATTCATCTGCTTCTATTCCGAACAATAGTACCATATTTCGGTTAGTGAAGTGCTGTCGTGAGACAGTGGGCGTGTTTGATCGTAAACGCAGTGCTCTCACAGCGAACACTGGAGGAAATTCGGGATGTTCTTTCAAATTGCGCGAAAACATCATTAAGGACGCTTCAGCAATAATGTAATCTTTCTTATGGAAGTGCGCATTGTGCTTTCACAAAATTTGAGGTGAAATAGTGCTATAAGCTAATATGCTACATTCACGAAGCTGTGATAATGATTGCATTAAAGTAAATTACAATATTTCCCATAATACTGAATATGCATTGTATTTTTTTCTCTTTCTCTTTGAAATAATCAAGCGATATTGGGTACAACAATTATGAAATTCGGTTTCCGGTAGTAATTATTATTATTATTATTATTATTATTATTATTATTATTATTATTATTGGCGTCTCGGCCATTTCAGACTACGCTACACGATTAACATTTAGAATCCGCTTTTACACGTGTAACTTTTAGAATCAGCTTTTCATAAATATCCTTCGGTACGACAAGGTTGTTACGCCTTGAAATGTTAATTATTAGGTGATAGGATGATGATGATGATGCTGATGATGCTGAGGGGTGAAGAGACTATCACAAATACGATAATGTCTTACGGAGGACTCGAACCTGCAGCCTCCTCGCCTCAGACGACGGCTGCCGCAACAATGTGCGTCATGGGGCCGGTTCCTCCTCGTCCTTCTTTTTCTTTCTTCTTCTTCTTCTTCTTCTTCTTCTTCTTCTTCTTCTTATTATTATTATTATTATTATTATCTTGTGATTCTCAGCTGCTTGTGCTGGGTTCAATTTGCCCAATCCTGCCACGAATAGGAAAGAGCTCAGTCACTGAGGAGAGAGATTTCACTCTATTATTATTATTATTATTATTATTATTATTATTATTATTATTGTTGTTGTTGTTAATAATAATAATAATAATATTATCGGTTTTGAAAACTTTGGGATCTGACGAGTATAACACTTCAGCACATTGTATCTCAGTGTCTTGCATCCTCTCTCGGGCCCTGCATTCGCCCCTTGCATCACGAGTTGTTTGCCGCGCTTCCGGTCAAGGACGCGTCCTCGCACTATCAACAGGACAGCCACTGCTCCCCTCCTGCCCCCCGCTCCCTGCCGCTGTGCCTACCTCACCTTATCGCACTGATAAGAGCAGCTGAGACTTATTCTGGCGGCTGTGTTGCAGTACTCGAACGAGAACATCGAGTACCTGCCGGCGCGCCTGGCCAAAGTGACCACCTCGAAGCCCGCCGCCAACCCGCTGCAGTTCGTCAAGGTTGGGCCCTGCGACCTGTACCGCTCCGCGCAGGAGCAGATCCGCAAGGTGGAGCAGGTGAAGAAGATGAAGGCCGAGGTGCGCGACGAGGCGGAGGACTGGCAGTCGGTGAGTGCTCGCGCCCTCGCGGAGGGGCTCGTGAATGAAGCTGTCTGACAACCATTTCGCTCGTGGGCTGCAATAGTGGCATAACTGGGGAAAAAACAAAAAACAAAACAAAAAAAAAAAACACAAAAAAAAATTGAAATAATGCACTCTCCAAAATTGCAGATTGGTCTACCTTCCAATAGCAACAGCTGCATATTTTACAGTACAGTATTTTACCGACAAATGGCAGAAGTGTGAATGCAAGAATGATGCGTGGTGACACAAGGTAAAAATTTCAAACTCATTTATCACGACACCTGATTTTTCGAGTTGTGCCATTATTACAACCCACGGACGATTTGTTCTGTTGGATAATGCGCTCTCCAATGCAATTGAAGTAACTGCAGGAGAAGTCTCAGCTCAACTGGTAACTAGACCCGAAGGGATTTTAGGGATCATCCATAAATTACGAAACGCTAAAAGGGGGAGGGAGGGGGTCTGAGGCAGCGTTACGTTGCGTTACATAGAGAGAGGGAATTGCGTTACAAGGGGGAGGGGGTAATGAAAATACTCGAAATTTGCGTTATGTAATTTATGGACGGTTCCTTATTACTCCAACTTCGTTCCTTATATTAATCTTTAAATCATTAGAGCGCTCCCTTCAATCAGTGTTGATCTATCTTTTAAAACAGTATTTAAGTTCGTAATGGTAACGAAATATTCTCCCACCTGAAAGTTATTTTGTATAATAAATAACAATTTACTGTAAATTAATGCATTCACCAGCCAAATGCTTTTGCGGCAAAAATGATTAGTATTGTGTTGACTACGTTTTCCTCTTGAATTCATTTTATATTTCCGTAAGAGAGAATGACTTTCGAGTAAGAATGCAAGGTTAAGAAAATTATTATATATTCTCCTTAACAACTTAAAAATGTATACGTTTAAGTAAATGTTTTCAAAAGAGGTAGCTCACTAAAATTACACGATGTCAAACTTAGTTTCGAGTGCTATACTATCAGATAACACATTTCTGATAAAATCTAATGAAAACTAAACAGATGTCGAAGTATCGAAATGTCGCTGTCACAAAACTGTCCGGCAAATGCATTCTTTCGGAAAGAGGGATTTTTTTTCATCGATGTGCAATTCTCTTGTATTGATGTCTTTCGCATTTCCATTTGCGAAATTACTCATAATTTTATTGCTCCTTAATTTTGATTTCTCATACTTGATAATTACAACCAATCAACAGATTTGTTTTTACTCTCAAAGAACTAAATACATTGTTGATAATTGTTTTGTTCAGCACAATACTTCCGCTTAGAACTCAGTCACATTATTGCCAACAAAGCAATCGAAGTGTCTGGCCTAGCTGAGAGTTACATATTTTGAAACACATTATTGATATGACATTATATCAGAGCCACAAGTACTTATTATTGATATGCCATGCTTTCAAACGCTCAATCATCCTGTCTAAGAGAAACGTATCTGAGTCCAGGCACGTAGCTACTCATAGAAAAGTATCTTCTCCCGAAATAAAATATAATTCCGCTTGATGTTCTTGTTGTTCGTGATTGTTACTTTTTTTTATTAATTGTACATTGTATTTGTGTACCAAATGTAACAGTGGAAAATAAAATAAATGACAGCGAAATCTTTAACACTTAGTCTTGATGAATGTCGAGATTTCACGAAATGTCTCTTAAGTTTTGTCTAGAATGTTTGGAAGTCAAATGCTCCCCCCAAAAATTCCTTCTGCTTACGCTACAGTCGGATACTCTGATACAAGACCTGATTCTACGCTTGTTGCAGAATCTGGACAACTGGAAGAGCAGCCGTCGCAAGCGCCAGGAGCACATCATCGAGCGCGTGGTGGAAGTGAAGAAGCTGGAACTCGAGGAGCACGATCGCTCCCGGCGCAAGAGCAAGACGTTCTCTGAGATCCTGGAGGAGAGGTAAGCCAAACGACCCCACCAAGTCCCTCTGAAGGTCAAGATTACAAAGATGAACCACAATGTAAAAGATCCCCTGTACATAGAGAGATTGCTATAAGAAGGGACTTCTTTGACAGCTTCTGCTTGATCACTGCTGGCAACGTAGTAATTGCAGGTTAAGTCCACGCACGCATTTTGTCAATGCGTTTCTTTACAGTTAGCTTATTTGAAAATGGCTTCATCTCTATCTCTTGCAATGCCATAGCCCTGAATCAAGTTCAGTTGTTTCCCGACGTGTCAAATTGGTCCCTTATGACATGATAGTAACTCCTCTATACTAGTTCGCATGTTGAGTTTCCTTGTTGACAACAGACGAATCCCTATATGAGACGACCCCCATAAGATTTCCTGTATGGTTGCGCCCTCTCATGTCCGTAACAGATGAATCTTTGAATGATACTATCTTAAAACTAGTATGTGTATTGGGTGTTTTGTCCGTATCATACGAATAGCTGTGAATTACGTACTATTCTGCCTTTCCGGGATAACATAAATTGTTGTGACTTGATTCATCAGATTAAGGGTAATAAAATCTAATTTTGTAATGAAACATGAAAATTTGTAATATTTTACTCTCGTAGAAGTATTTCTATCGTTAAAAACAAAAGTATTTCTATGGATACTTTCTCGCGAAACTTAATATGCCTGATGATGGATAAATTAGGTAATTGCATTATGTTTAAAGGTTCTTTTTTATGAACTTGAAAAGGTTAAATACATTTAACGAGATGATATCCATCAGAGGCACTACGCTAAAGTAGAACGTGTTAAGTCTCTATGTGAAGAACAGTTATTACTGTAAATTAACATTAACACAATTAGTTTTAATGCGTATGCCTTGCCAAGTGATTATATCTCAGTCTGTCATTCTACTAAATAAAAATTGCCAAGCTACTCCCAATGTCAAAAAAACTTAAAATGTTGGTATCTCAAGTTCGGTATTTCTTCAGAAGGGGCAAATGGGAATTTTATCTCGCCACTGTGTTTCCGTGTACAAGTGCCGAGTGCATTTGGAGTAAATATTGTAGTAAATATCCAAATGCCGTGTGTTCGTAGCGTGAGGAAGCCTCATATCCTTTGCTTTTTGTGTTGACATCCTGTTCGTTGACATCACTGGTCGCTTGATTTTGGTGACCCCCTGTGTTATGCGGAAGTCACGGTTTCGAACATACGTTTTTTGTTCTTTCGAGATCGTAGATATTCATAACTTACGTAAATATGAAAAACGTTCGCTATAATGCAGTGAAAAAAGATACATTTCTGTGAACACAAGATAAGTGAAACTCTGAGAAAATATAATTCGCTCATGTTAATTAATCACAGCTGACATGTCGGTATCATCGTTGAAGATGCGTTTTAAAAAAAACTAATTTGATGTACATCATTCATTGTTTGACGTGCGACTTTTCGCTGTTTTATTAAAAGGAGATTAATGTGTCAGCTATTAATTTGAATTGTATTTATAGAACGTCAAAAAACTAACGTAATGGTGATCTTTTGCAACAATTTTCAAACTTTTTTTTCCACAGTTATTTTATTCGACCAACAAAAAGTTAAAGATTTCCTCTTATTTGGTGTTGGGGGTCGTTTAGATCGATGTTTATTGACTCACTCTGTTCAATAACAGAGCATAAGCGTAACTTTCGATTTTTTGTGATCTAAATTATTTTTTCTCGATTAAAACACCATTGGGCTACTGATGCCGTACATCCCGGTAACATTTGAAGCATTAGGATGTAAATAACTAGAATCTCACGTTTAACAGGGAAATGCAATGTAATTCCACCATTGTAGGTTTTAGACAAAACGTGCGGTGCAAGTCATATCGTATTAGCGAAATTCTGCCATTAGTTGCCCATTCTCAAAACAGCTTAGCCACAGCTTCTCCCTCTCCATAAGGCACAATAATCTCGATATCAAATACCCCTAATTTACACATTCAAGCTTTATTTGTTAAGCGTTAGCCATTGCAGTTCAAGGAGAGGGCATTAATACTTTACTAACTTTTTTCTTTCTTAAACCCGAAATGTGTGTCACGAAATAAATGCACATACAAGCCCAATTCGAATACATAACCCTTCGAACCGACTTGGCCGGGCCCGGATATCCTGATTGACAGTGAACATAGTGAAACTTTCCAGCTCCGCCTCTCTAATTGGTCAAAACGCGCAAACGTCAGAGACAATGGAATGCGCCGTGCATTAGTGCTTCTAATGAGCGACTGGCGCCGCTGCCGTCGGCGCCACGTTGTGGAATCTTCAGAGCTCGAAACGGTTTCAAAATTAGAAAAGTGTGGGCGGAGCGGCGTTGTGGACGAGGGACGTTTAGTGGTGACTAGATTCGATTCATCTCATTCGTATCACAGCAAACATTGTTTCAATTTTCAGCTTTTAATGGAAATAAAGAAGAGTGATGTAATATATTAAAGGTACATCTTAATGCAAATGAAGTAAATTTATAGTTCAAGATATTCAATATGACGTTCACTTCTGAGAGTTCTTTCCAATTTCGAATACAACAATAGATACGAATTCAAACATCTGATTATTTTTTGTAAGAAAAAAATCATAATTTTTCGTTCAATACAAGATTACTCTCATTTCAGATAAAGTCAATTACTTAATGTTGAAACAAATAAGATCACAAGTGTATATCACCATTTCGTATTGCTCATGCTTCCCTAATAAATCTTAAATTTATGGAAAGTGCGCGTTGAGAAAAGCATTACGTCATTCGTTAGGCGTTGGAGGAAAGAGGCAAAAACTATTCCAGGAGGCTTCTTGGCAGCGGAGGCCGCCGTGGATTCCGAGGCGGGCAACTGTTGGCCTTGCGATAATGGACAGATGGGAACGGCGCGCCTGTTTGAACGGCTTTTCGTTTGTTTGAGCGCCAATGAACTCGACAGCCCAAGCAAATACTTGTAATGCGCATTGCCTTGTTTTTGCGACCGATATTACACGACGCACGTCAGTATTCCTCGCCTTTGGGCAGGTCGCAGCCTGACGAAGAATTTAAATTGGTTTGAAGAAAGGTAAAGGAGGTTCTAAAATAGTGTGTAAATCTAATTTACTTTGGGTTTGGAAGAATTTGGCTTGAAGCAAGAACGTGTGGACTGTCTATAATTATAAGTGCGTGTTTCTCTACTGATTGGTTCCAACATACCTTTTCGAATAGATTGCGTTTTAATATTGTTACATAGACGCGAATAGTCGCCGCTTTTCGATACGAGTTACTGTACAGATAAAAGAAGAATTCCTCGTCTATTACGTAAAATCTATTATGCAAATGATTAACTGTAATATTCAAGTAATGAGCTGCAAGAAAAGATAAGTTCAATTCTTTTAATTCCAATTGTAAGAATTATATTTAAATATTGATCAACGAAGAGAATCTGTATGCACTTGCCATGCAGACAAATAGAATGTTCGAAATTGACCCACGTTAGTCATATACCTGTTGCTTAATCTTGCTGTAGCTCAGTGTAAGAAAGGAAGATCTCGAGATGCCTTGTTGAATTGATGTCAGGTCATATTAAACGTGAATCATATTTGAGAGTTGAATCGCATTACCCCTACTTTAGAGAAGTTAGAAACTCCCCCCGATAAGATAGTAGACAAAAAGATTGCACCTCTCTGTGAAATATTTGAGATGCGTGCCTCGCTGCCCACACACTGGGCGTGCTTTTCACGGACCACAAGGAATAGATATGCCTTTGGGTGAGATATGACTCTAGACTGCTTGGCATTGTCGCTCTTGTTATACCACCAGGTATTCTGCGAGGCAATGAAATTTTCGCGAATGAATAATATAATAATAATAATAATAATAATAATAATAATAATAATAATAGTAATAAATGATAAAAATAATAACAAAAACAACTAAAACTGTTCATTCTTTGAAAAAATCTACGGTCTGTAATGAGGTGTGGTCAGCCTAGATGACTCTGATCAAACATTAGATATTAAGTCATTCTGTGAAAGAAAGTGAATTCCATTTCAAACATTGACAATTACATGGAAATACCCCTCTAGGCCACTTCAGTATATAGTTTTCATCTCTTATAGTATCTATTTTAGGCAAATTCGATTCTTGACTTACTCTTCATTTGCGATACCATTCCTGCAGTTCGGAAGCAATTCTGTTAAGAACTTCGACAGAGGGGATACTCGATGATGATGTGAAAGCGGTGTCCAGAAACCACTTCAGCAACCAATTCAGGGTTCATTCAATCTACCTATCTTCAATCAGAGTTCATTTACTTATACCAGTAGTGCGAGCGCAGTACATCTTTGCCTTGAAGGGTCATTACGAAGAACCGTCTCTCTTTCACAGCTTAAGCTCATTCCGAGCATTCCGATCGTGTTTGTAACGCTCCCGCGCCTATCGTTCCGGATGTTTCCGATCCGGGCGCTCGTTAAAGGACAGCGAGTGGGCGCTTCGTAGAGCGGACGAGCTGTGCAGTGGTGCAAGGACGTGCAGTGGTGTTCTCAGAGATTATGTGCGCGGGGCGCTTTCAGGGGAGCTACCCTAACTGAAAAAACGAGGGATGGAGTGGTAGGTTGAATGATGTCGAAGACTTTAGCGGCCTGAGTCGTGCAAATGATCTTGTCTGTCCGGCTTGCAAGTTGCAAGTTTGCGGCGTCACCCGGACAAACAATACCTTTGCAGTAGTAGGTTGAGTTGGGGACACAGTGTAGTCTATACGTTTACACGCAAAAAAATATTGTGGAATGAATTAAGTATTCAAACAAGTGTGAAAGATAATTTGTTTACTGTGAATATTCAAAAAAATTGTATGAGAGGTTTATTTATTTTCTGTAATTCGACGAATTTATGAAATTGTACACTTTCGGCAATGAGGATATTCATATTTTAATTAATAGTGTTTATCGCAAGGTTTCGAACGGTATTACTTCCGCAGCCTCCAAAGCATCATTGCGGATTACACTCGTAGGCTCGACATTTACCATAAAGTCGTCGTTTTGCCTCCAGCCTTCACATTGCGTGCCCCGGCCAAAGATCATCAGGTTGGAACATCTTTTATCTACTCAATGCTGTATTTAGGATGTTGAATGTATTTTTTAAATAAATCGAAATATCTGTTGTTATTATAATTGACGTATCACTAGAGCCAGACTTTTCGTGCGTTTTTCTTAGTACTAACAATACGTAACGTAATTTACAGATTTTATTCAAATTAAAGTGCGGCGAAGGCAAGTGTGTATGTGGGGGGATGGAGTTTGGAGTGTGTGCGTGTGTGTGTGCGTGTGTGTGTGTGCGTGTGTGTGTGTGTGCGTGTGTGTGTGTGTGCGTGTGTGTGTGTGTGTGTGTGTGTGTGTGTGTGTGTGTGTGTGTGTGGTGTGTGTGTGGCGAAGGCTAGAGTGTATGCTTGTGCGAGCAAGGTGATTGGTGCGGTGAGCAACTGGACGCAAGGTATTTTCATGTATTTTTCCCGGCCCTAAAAGACCAACCGTTCTGCCACCCGTCCATGAGCCCTCCGCGCAGAGTGTGAGTGCGTTGGCGCTTGTGTCGCAGGCGCGGGCGCAAGCTGAGCCTGCCCATGTACCAAGAGGAGGACGCGCACGACCTGAGCGACCTGGGCCTGAGCGCCGGCCGCTCGCACAGCCGCAACGGCGACGCCGACGGCGGCAGCGGCAGCGAGGCCGGCGACTCGGCCAGCGACGCCGCCGCGCCCACCACCAGCCCCAAGGTGAGCTTGTTAAATAATAAACATATTTGTTATTATATTGTATATTGTTTTCTAGAATGTCTATTGTAGTATACAATATTATTGTTAACATTAAATAATTACATAATTTTATTATAAATAAACATTTAAATCAATTTTGCCAAATAAAGGTAAGTAACAAACAAAAACTCTAGGCCTTTGCGGGAGCATGGATTGTTATATAGTTAAAAGCTACTCTATCACCACACTAGCGAGTGAACATCAATCTAATGGAGGAGGTTTTGTGTCAAAGAAGTTTCAAATTTTCAAATGAGTCGTGTTTTTTGACGCTATATTTACCAGCATTCTGCTCCCTATTTGCTTTCTATTTCATCATTTGACATTAACTGTGCCCACAAAGTATTATTTGTTCGTGATACCGTTAAACAAATGTGAAATGAACCAGAAGTTCCTTTGTGAAAAACGGTTGTAAATCAATACTGTTTCGTTGCGCTGGTGGTGAAATGAAATTTGCTTGCTCCACATCCTGTTAGCTTTATCGTTTCTTCATTAGAACTTTTTATTCATATAAATAAACGTTTGTAGGAGTGAGCCAGAATTGCAAAGAACATTTTTCACGCGAGCCAAAATATTAATGACACAAAATGTTGGTTTCCATCCGGTTGTAACTTTGGAATTTTATGGATCACTGACGTGTGCAGGTTGAGCAAACAACAAGGAAAAGTCAGATAATTATGAAAATGTCAAGGTACTCAGAAACTCAATTTCGTTTTCGTTTTACATTTTCTACGAATAACGTGTGTTTATTTTTATAGTGCTATTATAATTGTATTTGACGTGAAATTCACTTTAATTTGACCTTTCATTTTTGTGCAATGGGTACAAAATGTTTTTTAAACTGGCCATTCTACTATGAGTATTGCCCAGAATATTTTCTTGTACGGTAGAGCAACGTCGTACGAACATAGTTATAATTTCCTACAAATCCTAATGATGAATACGAAAGAAGAGGCGCGAATTGTTAATTTATTATAAGATGTTTTGTAGCTTTTTGTTTAGAAAACAAAATTATCAACTTCTTTGACGTACTGAGCAATTGCCGAATCATATTCGGCCACTGACCCGCAGTAGACCCCTTAATGTTCATTGACCAGCTTTAAAATTTCATCGATTCCGGACGGGGTCAATACGGACCCCGTTGGAAACCCCTGCTCAAGACTGTTTGTAACTTCCATTTCGAAGCGCATGTAATAGTCATAAGTAGGGGCGGATTTTGATGACCTAAAACATCGCCAATAATGATCAATAAAATGTTCTTAAATGTTTTTAAAATGCCCTAAAACGCTTGCAAACTTGGTTTTGACTGTAATTTACCAGGAAACTGTCATTAGTTATCCCAAAATCGGTCGTACTGCCAATGGAGCTAATAGGTGTCACAGGAACCCTACATTAAACACAACGGCTGATTTTTACAATTTCTGAGTGAATAAATCGGATAGGGTACTCAGGAATTCTGTAGATAGCATTGTTGCACACTTGATATGGCCTTATAATGATTTTGGAAGTGGGATGAGGCTGGTGTGATAAGCGTCATGCTTCAAGCGGATATTTTACCCAATATTTACTGTTAATAGAATACTGCGTACACTGTCAGAAACGTCATCTAATATTATTAACCTTAAATATACCTTGTACATCAAAAAGAACTTAATATACTTGTACATTATATTTAATGTTTAAATAAAATTAGTATAGATTTAATATAAGGCTATTTCGTTTCCCTTCCCCCTCATTATCCGCATCATATATATTCATAAACACCAGCCCATGAAGATCACTCACTCATTCATTCATTCATTCTAGATATGACCATAAAGCTTTGACTATTGCATCCCAACGTACACGTGTACATTATATGCGTTCATGATAATTACTTTCATGTACATTTCATTAAAGTAATGCAGAAATCTGACGACGAGCGTACTAAAATCCGTTTCTTGTCTTCAACAGGCCAACAACACCCAGAACGGGCACTCGAGCGGCAGCAGCAACGGCTCGCCGGAGCCGCCGGCGGACCCGCCGCAGGAGTACACGTACGAGCGCGCCATCCAGAGCTACGTGGACTTCGCGGAGACGCGCGTGCGCAACGGGCACGCGTCCGCCGCCGCCGCCAAGCGCGCGCCGCCGCCGCCCCCGCCGGCCAAGCCGCGCCGCGACTCCGCCCCCGCCGCCTGCGCGCCGCCCCCGCCGCGCCCCGGCCTCAACAACGTCGACGTCGGCAAGCGGCGGGAGCTCTTCGAGAAGGTGAGCCGATTCCATTGGATTTGTTTAGTCCAAGAACAATGAAAACGGTATGTGACGTATGGGGGAGAATAATCGTCTGCGAACGTTTTCTGGAGATCCAGAATCTCTTCCCAACTCCCAATACGATAAGTTGGTTGTCGGTAGTAGTCGATAGGCTATAGTAGTAGATAGTCGATCTAGCAGCAGCGAATAGAACTGACCGATAGGTTGCCCACAATGCCCAAAAGATGTAGTCGAATTTAGGACTTTTTTTCACTTCTGACTGGAACCGGGATGATACGTTACATGGGTTCCAGGATTAACAATTCGATTATAACCTTGATGGAAGTGAGAACCAACTATTTTTAATGATTAGACTTATATGTAAGTGGGGAAATTAAATACTTGGTGTAATTTTCTAGATGGAGACACAACCTTATCAGTAAGATGTATTCATAAAATTTAAAACAATCCTGAAAAGTAGGCCAGTAATGATTCGCGAATGAACTACGATATGAAATAAAATCGCCTGCTTATGCACGATAGTGGTGTTGTTCTTTCAATACTTGCTTCACCTACTTTATGTAGTTTAGCAGAAAAAAAGATTTGAAATCAACAAACAAAACAAATATATAATTGCATAGGGGAGTAAATTATTTGTTGGAGAGCTCTGAAAGCAGCCAGAGACTCTTTTTAAAGTGTTGCATTGTTTTTAATGTAGCGTTCCTGAGAATCATAATCATTATAACTATACTCAACAGAATTTCGATGAATAAAATTCTTTAAGCCATGCGCTTTCAACATAAATATGAAATGGAATGCAAGTTTTATCTACTAAAGCGCACTTGTTCTTGTCAGACAGAAAACTCTTTGTGTGAACTAGATCGTATAGCACTCCTAATCTCAGGTCGAACTCGGTAGTGTTGACTCGGTAGTCAACAGGAAGACAAACACCAATAATCTGTTTGCCCGCGTAGCGGTGCAGGAATACTGAAGAAGCGCTAAACTTAAACGATAACGTATTTCAAAATTATCATCGGCTCGACTTGGCAAGGCACATTAATTCTTGTTTTGTTTGCAATTTAACTCCTTTTTATTAACACAGAATTTTTTTCTTCTATGTCACATTCTTCAAATTCAATTGGGAATAATTTCAGAGAAGTTAGGTTGAGATGCATCAAACTCGATAAATGTAGTAATTTTTAATGTTTTGTTATTTTCAACTCTCTGAAAAAATGCAAAAATTGTTTACTGTTGAAAGGTTTAATCGTCATACTAATATCAATTTGAATATTTTGTTAGCCCGTATCTTAGCTCTTTGTATCTTATTTTTTAATATTACTCCTTTTAGGAACTTAGCAGGAAACTATTTTGCATAAAATATTTTGGCCCTTATTCTATGTTGCCCACGAATTTAGAAATCGTGCTAATACTCATGACAAGTACGTTTTAGTGTCAACTGTGAAGTGTTTATCAAAAGTGTAAGCGTCAGATATTTTGGAGACGAGCGAGCGTCGCGACCCTTTTGATTTGCGTAAAGTGGCTAATTGATGTTACAATCAAATTACTATGAATTCGTATACACTGTAGGAATTTCGAGTTGTTCGTTTTCCACAGCTCTCTGAAATACACAGTGTTTTTGCCTTCGATGAGACAGCAAATTATCACGATTACAAAAATATACTCTGTTTCATTATTATTATTATTATTATTATTATTATTATTATTATTATTATTATTTTTATTATTATTATTATATTTATTATTATATTATCTCATATGGGCAGATGAGAAGTGACACATGCTTCCTGGAACGCATTCCACTTAGCTCAGTTGACTTTCAGTTCCCTTACTTTTTTTAAACATCTTTTACTATCTTTCCAGCCCCTCTCTCATTTTATTTTTTCTGAGTTCTTTTAATTAATTTCTTCATATCATTTCTAGAATAAATTCTGTTCTGTGTAACATCCATTTCCTTTGCGTGTGCGCGCAGGCGGCCGAGAGCGCCTCCCAACAGCAGCAGCATCAGCAGAACGCGCGGCGCGCCCCGGCCTCGGCAGCGTCGGTGCGCGAGCGCCTCAGCACCTTGGAGCGCCAGGCGGACGCCCCCGCGCCCGCCCCCGCCGCGGCGCCCGCCCCGCCCGCCAAGCCGCGCCCCGCCGGCGCCTCGCGCGAGCGCCTCGGCTCCGCCACCAGCCCCAGCCGCGACACGGCCTTCCAGGTGAGCCCCAAGGCGCGCTCGCGCGCCATTCTTTTGCGGAGTCGATGGTGTGACGGTTAGCGTATCATACCCAAGGTGACGGTTAGCGAATCATACCCATACAATGGTTAGCGTATCATACCCTTGGGACAGTCATACCCAAGTTCGCGGGTTGAAACCCGATCGAAGCCGTGGATTTTTAAGGGCGAAGAAATCCTTCGTACGCCTTCCCTTCGGAGGGGAAGTAAAGCCGGCTGCCCCATGTTAGTATATTAACTTCATATAAAAGATCCTCAAGCCTAAATGAAGCCTCTGAGCTAAATTAAAATCGCCGGTTTCGTCGCCTCAGTTATATCTTCTTGAAACGAGCGTAGCAAAATTTGCGTGGTCAGACGGAAGAGCAGGCCTCATGGCCTGAGTCTCGCCACGTAAAATATGGCATCAATTCAATTCAATTCAATTATTTTGTGCCGGTGATTCACGGGGAATGTTCAATTGAGTTGTGGAAAAAACATAGGAGATATGGTAAATGTTTATGTTGTAATGTACTTCAACAAGAAAACATAAAATACGTAGACTATTACACGTTATTAGTAGTACATGTTTTTTGGCACTTCAGATTTCTGTCATGTCATTACCAATAATTAATATGTTTTGCAAGTTATTGGGCGGTTCCTGGTACCCCAATACTCCTCTGCCAGACCGGCAGATCAACGGTATTTTTTTTTTGGGTTAAACTACAGATTAAGTTTAAAAATAATGAGATGTGAGACAATGACGAACGTTTTCGTGACAGTATCTCTCGGATCACAAGGAATGAGGTTGACCTCGCTCCAAAGGATGTGATATTCTAAACTTTTCTGAAGGTGTGTGATAGTTTAAAACATCAGATGAAGTCTCACATTCCAAAGAGGCGACTGGTAAACCACAGTTTAGTGCTCTGGACACAAGTGGAGTTACTATAGGCACTTGCAAAACAAATCGCGATGTCGTGTAGCGACAGTATTTAGGCATATTAGCAATGTTTTAGTAACGTAGGACGGGGACTGAATTATAAGTAATACAGAACAGCTTTTGTATATAATTACACTTATTTACCATATAGTACTTTCTGTGATTTGTGTTGCCCCTGGTTAGGTAGGAAATTCGGCCGCTCTGTCATCGAGATTTTACCACTCTCGCGTCGCGTGTCCTCACCACCTTATTTGTTCACAAATTGGAAACTTTCGCGCAGTAGTTGGTGCTCTGAAAATCTGGCACTGGAAGCCACAACTCTCTTAACCTGGCAGCAGAGCGTCCCGTAGAAGATGCAGGATGGCACCCGAAAGCGGAGGGGCTAAAGACCGATGATGCAGGAAGGTGAAGTACAGGGAATGCGACGACGGACTCGGAGAGGTCACAGAGGAGAAATGACCTACCTTAATGAATTCTTGCCTCAATAGTTGTCTAAAGTAGATGCCGAGACAGCCGGAGACTCCAAAAGCTCCGAGTTACTATGTATATCTACATACAAAAGTGTAATGAAATTGTAATATCTAATGTTATATTTTGTTCAGTGATTGGTATCCTTTAGTATATGGAGTTTGATATAAGAGGAAGTTATTGCCCTGCTCAGTTGAATTTCGTTTAGTCTTCTCATAGCATTAATGTCGGTACTTTCAAGATTCATGTCCCAGATCATTTGACCTAACTATAGATAATTAAACATTCCAATTACTGGATCGACATGTAACAATTCTGGAATGAATTAGTATTTGAGCTTCATTTGAGGGTAATTATAATTCTGTTCCGTAAATCAGTTGTCTAGTAAATCAGCGACCCCGTTAACTTAGTCTGCTCAATAATTCAACAAAGTTACGTGAGAATTGTGAAGAGTGGTCGCAAAAAAAAAACAAACTAATTTACATTTGAAATATCAGTCGATCAATATCCATTCCCAATTTTTAGAATATCGCCATGCATACGCACGTTTGCATCTGTGAAAGCTTTTCAGCACATTTCTCTTCCCCCTTGTGCGGTTCACTTCATTCCTGCACTGTTTCCCTGCCACGTGGGCCTTTCAAACGTCCCCTCCGCATCTGCGGGCGCTGTCGCCTCGCGATTCTCTCACGCCCTCTCCCGCGATTCACTTAGCGGCCGCTTCCTTCCGCGAATGAATATGGACAGGCCGGAGGGCTCGTGCATTAGCGAAAAGGCGAGGAACACTTTCGGTAATTTAGGTAGCGGAGGGGTACAGAGAAGTGCGTAAGTTCATTAATTAGAAATTAATGAATCGAATTAATTTTGAAACTTAATTGTGCGATGTTTCAGGCTTGGTTAAAGTAAAACACAAACTTTGTATTCCTGTTTCCTCAATGTTGCTTCGAGAGAGAGAGAAAATTCGTCACAAGGAAGCGTGTGTGTTGTGTGTTGTGCGTTGTCTTTAGTGGTGCGAAATTGTGGACACGTTATCGTAATCGTTGCACACATACAAAGTTTAAGAACCATCCAAGATAACAAATATCTTCGGGGGAAGAGATTTTGTGGGGTCTGTGGAATAAACTGCTTAACAATCGTTATCGAATGTGAGCTCCTCCTAAGAATATAAGATTGCAGGATTTTAAATCCAGCATCAATAGTGCCAACTCGTCTTCATATCAGGTATTCCG
This sequence comes from Acheta domesticus, assembly GCA_031308135.1. Classification (NCBI taxonomy): domain Eukaryota; kingdom Metazoa; phylum Arthropoda; class Insecta; order Orthoptera; family Gryllidae; genus Acheta; species Acheta domesticus. The sequence continues at coordinate 98,184,759 of JAHLJT010002406.1, read as the reverse complement.
TGAAAGAAAGATAGGACGATAGCAATTTAATTATTTTACCTGTTTACTGATAGTGCGCTTTATTGGGAGTTAATTGGAATGGACAAAAAAATGAACCAATGTGTCTGTAAAACGATAAGAAATTAGATTTAGAACACAAAATTCTCAGAAATGGAAACCAAACTACTAGAAAAAAATTTCAGATACGGAAAACACTATGTTCCACGTCTGTCTTTCTCCAGTCACTTTTTAAGAGTGAGAATTTGGCATCCGCATGTTTAGTTTCTTTCTATGACATGCAAGGAACCGAAATGTACAGAAGTCGTATATTACAAAAGCAACCATTTTCACTACGAAAATGTATCCTTAATTTATAGTCTTTAGCCGTACATCACTGTCTTAAATCTTTGATCTCGGTGGATAAGCTGATAAGTCATGAAAAGAAGACTGAAGTAAATCAGGGATGAATAGTATTCAAACGATGGTTATAATATATATACTGAAACGATTTTGTGTGTATGTTTCATTTGAATCTCATTAATCCCTGATTACACAGCATCAGTTGAAAGTTGTTTTTTGCTCTCCTGTAAAATTAAGTTTTCATGACTTATCAGCTTGTTCACCGGAGTCAAAAGAATCACATTACGCTCTCGTCGATTCACCTCGGCTTCCCGTTCAGTCACTCAACCCGCGTTCGTGTTCGCTATTCCGCTTTTGCGTGGCGCGCGCGCGCGCGGTTCCATTGTTTGCCCGTGAAATGTGTTTAGAGGGATGCGGAATGCAAACACGGCTTGCCGCCTTCGGAACGTGCGCTCACGTAATGGAAGCCCCCGTTGCTTATCACGGGAGCGCGTCGCGTGTTTTTTATGGGCCCCGCGGTATGCGGCGCGGGCGTTGCGGAGGTCGGCGTGCGCGAAATAGCACGTGTGGGGCATGCGCTTTTGGGAGCGGAGGTCACGTGTGTGTGTGTATGTGTGTGTGTGTGTGTGTGTGTGTGTGTGTGTGTGTGTGTATATATATATATATATATATATATATATATATATATATATATATATAGTTTCATAAGGGGTAAAAATGGAAGAACAAAAAACAAAATTTATCCCATCGGAAAAATAGGAATAGTTAAACTCCGCGAAATACCCGTTTACAGCAGCAATCACTTCCTCATTTGATGAAAATGTTTGTCCACCAAGCCAAATTTTCAAATAGGGGAATAGAAAGAAATCACTCGGGGCTAAATCCGGTGAGTACGGTGGATGAGGAACCAGTTCTAATCCTAACTGATTCACTTTTGCTGTTGTGACTGCTGCTGTGTGGTGGAACAAGCAAATCCCGGTCACAAAATTTTATTTAGTGTACCTCTCATCGAGATGTAGTAACTTTTCGACTCGTCAAGATGTGAAATTAAGATGTTGATATCATTTAATCACTGAATTTTTTAGGCTGTAATTGTAGAATTAGTTCGCTTACAGTGCATCTGCCAAAAGAAATACTAGTGATCTGATTGCACAATATTTGGTCGAATTTTTTTTTTTATTTCTGTAAGGACTGTAGCTTCCCTATCCCTCACTCTAGGTAATGCCTCTTTAGGATTCTCATGTGCTTCCATGAGGCAGGGCCATTCCGAACTCTGTGTTCGCTTATTAGTTTATCTCTGTAAAATCGGTATCAGAATATCCTCCCATGTACTCCCGCCATAAGTATATGACACGATTGTCCATGATTTTTGCATTAAATCATCCTTCCTCCCTCACGTAAGTACTTTGTGTTCCATTTGTTGTCACTTCAGGATGTGTCAGAACGCATTCTCACCTTATCACTCCCTCCTTGTTCGAGGCCGGTTTCACACAGGAGGGGAGCCCGCTTCGCCAGACAACTGGCACTTGCGTATCTCTCTTTGCGTCAGTCTGCCGGTCCGACAGGCCAACTTCCCACCCTCCAACACACAGTGAGACACACACCTTGGAAATTGGGCATAAATGGAAACACAGTACTGCTTCGCAAACATTGCACTGTTTAGTATGGAAAATATACAGTGACTCTAGTTTAATAAGTTATTAAATAAGAATAAAATCTCCTGCCGCCACTAGAGACTTACATAACATGTTTTAATGTAATCAATACCATGTAATGCAATTCAAGGAATATTTAACATTAGCGTGGTTTTCTGAAAAACTGCTATTAGCTGCTAGTTCATTTTATTCAAATCTGAATCCCACTCGTTTCACATAGAGATTTAACTTATCAGAAACTTGTGTCAAATTAACGGTATATTAATATTATGTACAATTCTCTTTCTTGTTTGAGCACCGAGATAAAATTTATAACACATCAAATTGAAACATCATCCAAATAAGAAAAAACAAAAAGTGATCAAAGTTTTTTAATAGTTAACTTTTGTAAGTAAATAACTCGGATCGTTGACACATTCATTATCAATCCTCGAAGTGATTTTCATTGAAATGATTTGGAATGATTCTTTGATACCTATGCTATCTCCAAATTTTCATTCACATTTCATAAATTAAGGCAGTGTTTCGCGTTGCCTTTCACATTTCACACACATTGAGGTAGATCGCAGTATGATGGCTAAAACGATGGCAACTGTCACTAGACAATACGTGTCCCACCATTGCATAAAAACGACGCCATCCCAGCCCTACAAATGAAGTTCAGTACGGTCTTCATGTAGTCGGTAAAATTCACTGAAGAATTTCCGTTTATAACAAATAGCTCAAAAACACAAAGCAATAGCATGCAAGATTTTCACTGCCTCTGCCTCACTGTGGAAAAGCGGGCTTCCCCACGTGGACCCCGGCGTCCCCACAGCTGGTTGAATGAGATAGCTCTAGCCGCCACCTGGCGTTACTGGCTGCCGATCTGCCCCGCTTGCGTCAAACACTTGCTGATAAGGCGCCGTAGAGTGGCGAAATGCGGCTATCGAGTGGACCTTCGTATCACTCTTTTGCGAACGCTCGCGTTGGAATGTTCTCGGTTTAATTTTCTCGTGTAGAACATAATTAGGTGAAAATGTGGATATGAGTCAGTCTGTTGGCCAGGAGGCAGCAATGCTAATTGGCAAGTGGAACGAGTTTTTCTCTGACACTTGACTGGATTAATCATCACTCTGCAAAAGGTTAATAATATTTCAATGTCACACTTCTAATATTTCAATGTGTCTATTAAATGGTCAACATTAATAATGTCATCCTTAACAGTGGAATTAATAGCCCTCTATTAATGCTGAACGAAATGGATCCCAACTCTGCTCGGTCTCTCTCTCTCTCTCTCTCTCTCTCTCTCTCTCCGACGAGAATGTTTATCTAAGAAAAGGAGTATATCTAACGCTCGCACTCAAAATTGTAAGGCCGTTTCTGTGGATTATTTGTTTTCCCACATAAATGTAATGTGACAAATGCAATAACGATAGTTCAGTATTGAGCGTTATCAAAACTAAACAGACTTAACTTCCCAATGATAGAGTATTGACCTACATTTGTTACCCTTCCCAGTGTAGCCGCTTCAGGTTTCCTCACGGGAGATCCAGCAAATTTTGGGGAGTCCAGCAAACTTTTTCGAAAATCATTTGTATTTAAAGCAAGAACGTGACCTAACTACGTTCATCGTGGAAATGAGTCTTGCGAAACTTCCAAGTATCAAAATACACTTAATGACAGAATCGTTATATAATAATAATAATAATAATAATAATAATAATAATAATAATAATGCAATCGAGACCTACGTATATTTGGGTTGAAATTAGGTACACACTAAATAAATGTTCTTCTAATTTTCAGTCGTAGCTTGACCCAACCCACAATTTGGATCGAGAAACCTTTTTAGCTCGTAAACAAATTTTACACACCCATTCACGCTGGAAACATGTATGAAAACAGAAGCAGTAGACATGCCTTTCCGTCGTACAAACCGGACCTGAACGCTCCTAGCTCCGCTTCTAGTGGGAAAGGCCGTGCCGCGTCCGTGCAATCCGCGAGATAAGCGAGCTGAATGCGGCCGTTGAGAACGCACCCACCAGCCGCACCCTCCGGCGCATGCGCAGGCGAAGCTGGCCAACTTCGAGGGCGGCGACTCTCCGCGCTCGGCCAGCCCCGGCGACGCCTCCGCCGCCGCCACCGCCAGCGCCACCGCCGCCAACGCGACGGCCGAGGCCCCGACCGCCGGCGCCGCCAACAGCAACAGCCGCCGGGCGCAGCTGCACCGCTCGCTGGACAGCCTGGACGTGGGGCCCGGCGCCGCCGCCTCCGCCGCCGCAGACCTCCTCAGCGAGGCCTTCGAGCGCGTGCAGAGCCTGCAGGTACAGTGACGCCCTCTTCCTCGGATGGCGATATGCTTTTTCTTCTCGAAGGTCTTTCTTAAAAGTTGATAGTGTTTGTAACCGCTGGGTGTCCAAACTGGACTGTACGGTGAATGGTGAACGGCGAACTTCTTGAAGCCACAATCGTTCACAGCATTCATTGCAATCTGGGCTCCTTCACCGTGCGTGCATTCGCAAGGGTGATTAATGTTTCTCTGGCTTCACTAACTTCTGTTTGTGATACAAAGGAAAACATTATGTAACTTTTCAACTGAATCTTCTTTTATTGCAACCCGTTTCTTGTTTGTTTATTAACTTTTTTATGTTGTAAAAAAGCAATACTCTGAATTTTTTTCGTAAAATGGTGAAAAATTGTTTCTTTCACCTCACACACGTCTGAAAATTTTCTTCTCCGAAGATGTTTCTTGAGAGTTGATAAATGATGGTAGTCGCTGGGTGTCCAAACTGGACAGTAGGGTGAATGGTCCAACTCCTTGAAACCACAGTCCTTTACATCATTCTTTGCAGTTTGGACAGTAAGCACAGATGCATCGTCATGAAGAAGCAAAACAATGAGATTTCACGAAAACTCAGTGATGTAAGCTGCAAACTTGCAGCATTACATCAATGAAAGACAAGACTATCTTCTGCTCAAAAGGTTTCCCTATTGATGAGCGTTATCTGAGTCGGAAACCTTTGGAAGCGCCTCTGTATATTCGGCGAGGTAGCTTCTCTCTTATTGTAACGAATGTGAAAGGATCGGCTCACTTCCCCAAGAACTTGTCGCACTTGCAGGCAATGTGACGCTTCACTACACGAGCCCCATTTCATGACGAGGCTCCGGCCTTTGGCCTAAACTATTAACGTAAAACATCCGTGACCATAAAACATCCATCGCATAATTTCCAACGCATTTTACTCTAGAGTATTTTTCTACGGAACATTTTTAAGTCACACTCGACGCTTTGTCTACGGGTATCGAAGTTCGTAACGAGGCTTCGGCCGAAGCGATCAACGTGAAACATCTTTGAGCCTGTCCAACGCATAATTTCTAACGCAATGTTTATGTTTAAATATGTTTTAAGTAATTTAACGCGCCCATTGTCATTTGAATTACCAAACAGAATGTGCACGTTCCCATCATTCGGTCACCGATTTCCTTCAGTATCGTCAGTCTCGATTTGTTACGATAAGGGATATACCCCCAGTCCGCGAGTCCGAGACGAGTGCCGAGCTGCTACTAACAGCTGAAGTCCGATTGGCCGAGGTGCTCGGTGATTATTTGCTTCCTGCGATGTGACCAATAGTACGAAACCCTGAGGGTGGAGCGAGCACCAAAACATTGGTGCTCGGCAAAATGCAAACAACTCCATGCCACTACTTGGAGTTCTGTGAGTTATCGCTCGGTACTCCCTAATTGCTAGCAGTGGCGCCGCTTGGAAGTATTTGATTTTTGACAATAGGGTAATACAGGAGGATTATATTGTGGGTTGCGATTAGACCGCTCACCTTCCATCTTCGACTCCGATGTGTAAATTCTACAAATCTGGAAGGGTAGAATCCACATTCCAATTAATCGATATCTTTTTAATTGGAAATCGAATACTAAACGATTGAGAAAATGGCAAGGTCTTCAGCTACATTCGAAATGCTGATAACCATGTGTGGTAAACAAAGAGAGCTGATAAAGTGCTGTGATTTCATAGCCTGATAGAAAGACAGCGAAAGTCTTGTCAGATATAAATTGTGGCAGAATACCAAAAGTGATTAATTATATCATGGATTAAAGTTCTTTTAGATTAGACGAAATTCTCAAACGTCATTATGCACATAGTGTGGTACAAGCTTCTGAAAAACTGCAATCGACTGGTGATCAAACTTTCTTACTTCCCGAAATAAGATAGTATATTAAATTTAAAAATACAATATTTACGAGTCGCGTAATCTAGTTCAATACTTCGTCGTTGAGCTGCCTTTTGTTGATTTTAGTGCTATTCGAACGAGGGATGAATCCCTTAACGAAGATATCTTGATTTTATGAACCAGTTGGTTGGTTATAAATTCATTGATTAGTATGTTACCATTCTGCTCACGTTATTCCCCAAGTACATTTTTGTAAACAATATCAGGAAGTGGTGCGATATTTGTAGCGTTCGTTTCTTAAAATGAGGATGTCAAAAAAGACGTGTATTAAAGAATAATTTCGGTAAACGAAGCAATCACAAGCCAGTGCATGGGAAACTTAGAATTCTTTCATGGAAAAAATGTGTTCGATTAAACTTTTCGTCAGTAGTTAAATCAAAAGAAATACCTGTAATAGTTTCCGGAATATGTTGATACACCATGTCTGTGGATAACTGCTTGTATGTTTATCGATGTTCATACGTCATCATTTAGTGCATAAAACCAGTTATATTGGGTATTTCAGTGTTTCAATGTGACAAGACATTACTGGTAGGGGCATACCTCCAATTAGCAGAATACGTAATTTCAAGCCGGAGTTTCCCCGAAACGACAACACGAATCAGAGAGCATCATCAGGCAAAACGTTTTCCGAGAATTATCTCCCTCGAATATTTTCTCTTTCGAATCGAATAATCGATTCCTTTATTAGTCCTTGGAAATTTCATAGACCAAATTCCATACAATTTACTCTGGAATATTATTACTTTCATTTTACATAAACTTAAGCAACATTACATCATACGTCAACGCACAAAGCTCTGGTTTCGGATTCAAAAAACTTCTCGAACGATCGATGTTGCAATTCCATTTCTGTCAGGTTGCTATAGTGCGAATATCGTCATTTCAAGTTATAGAATATAAATGTTTAATACAAGAATAAATGAAATTAACATGGCTGTATTTTTGTGTTTTGAAGTATTAGCTATTCATTCTTGTTATTCATTTTGAACTCTTGCAATACAATATCCATATTAATATAACTAATGAGTAAAAAATCAATAATATGCATCGTAATACAGTGACCGTGTAAATCTTCAAGCTTACTCTACATAAAACATTGATTCATCTAGAGAAGATTTATCTTCAATAACTATATAATTTCAATTGTCAATTATAGTTTGGTACGATATTATAATATTAGAAATTACATGTAGAAAATATGTAGGTAAATAGTTAACAAATGTATTATTGATATAATATTAATATTACCTTTAATTTCATTATAGAACCTCTCATACATTACAGTGATTTAACACAGATTTGTCAAAATATATACAATTTAAATTTCTATGGCTTGTAAGGTGTCGAAAATAATCAGTTTTGGTCGATGAACAACAAGTGGTGGGAAATGTCATAACACTTGGTTAACAAAATTACAAATGTGGCATTTGCGCCTGATTGTAGGCAACCTATCGTACACAGATGTTTGGCAAATAAATGTTCTGACTCGGCGAAAGATTCTTCAGGTACTTACCAACCACCGGTGCAAGATACCTGACAATCAGAAGCAAATGTCACATGTGGAACTAATTTTCATGATATTTCTCACCATATGTCCACGGTCAAAAAGTATCTTCTGCCCCCCCCCCTTCATGCCCAAGAAATTTGTAACATTTATTCCGACACAATGTACAGCCCCTAAATCATTATAACCTGCTGTGAAATAACCATGTGTCGCAGGCCCTGGACCGCTGTGGCCGCGCGGGTCCGCTGGTGGCTGCCGCGTCCTCCTCGGAGCTGCTGGCCGCGTCCTCGCAGAGTGGCGACACGGACCGCGAGGACTCGGGCATCCACACGGCGGACGTGTCGTGCTCCGTGAGCCAGGCGGACGAGCCCGTGGACGAGGCCGAGCCCGCCGCCGGGCCCGACGCCGACGCCGACGCCGACGCCGACGCGGACGTGTCGTCGTCGTCCGCCGTCGCCTCGAGCGCCGCCGCCTCCGCCGCCGCGGAGGGCGACTCGATGGCCGAGGCCCTGGACGCCGCCGACGTCTCGGAGGAGACGGCCACCACGGTGGGCTCCGAGGTGCCTCCGCACGTGGACTCGGCGCCGCTCTCCCCCATGACGCCCATGTCGCCCGTGTCCCCCATGTCGCCCATGTCCCCCATGTCGCCGATGCACGTGCCCGTCGCGGAGGTGGTCGCTCCTGGAACAGAACAGGTGAGGCGCCATTTTGTTAACTATACTGCGGTTTTTCTAACTTTGCCCCGCAAGGTCCGTCTTCATGAAGCAATATATCACGAATATTCGCGACGTTCTCAGTCGTGCCACCAGATATCGCATGATAGCGACCGTATCAAGCAGTGCATGCGACTTCTAGCGGCATGGCGGAGAAAGAAGCGAAATGCCGTGTGATATTCCATTGTGGGCATTGTGGCCATAGGGGCTTGAGAGGCAGAGTTAGAAAAATCGCACTATAATGCTCAGGAGGCTAACCTATGCGGGTAGTCGGGGGGAGGGGGTGTCGTGGAAATATCGGTGAATGCAGGATTTCTTGGAAGGCCATCACATTGTTACGTTTTTTTTAATTTTCACGGAATTATTGTTATGTATTTTAGCGGTAAATCTGCCGGGTTTACCACACACATTTCTGCGCGTAGGTGAAGCAAGAGGGTTAGGCGTGTGTCCCGTTACGCCGATGAACCCTTTCTTGGGCACGTCGCTTTCCTTTGCTTTCCACTGTATGAAAGATAGCAGGAGGATCATAAGAGTGAATGATGGAAGATTAGTGGTTATTGACGAGATAATTGTTCATGTATGATACAGAGAAGTTGTCCCGTCTTAGTATAAGTTTCATAGGTCGGGAATCAAATGAGCGTCATGCAGGACGATGACATTGAAAGGGATAGAGATGAAGCCATTTACAAATGAGCAAATTATAAACGAACACGCTGACAAAATACGTATGTGTGTGCTTAACCTGCAAGTTTATTGCCAGCAGTGGCCAAGCGGTATCTGTCAAAGCGGTCCCCTGTTGAAGTAATCTCTATTTACCTGGTGGCTGTTATGCACACAATCTTAATACTAGAGCGAGTATCCGGGCAGCATTTCAAAATTTTGTTTAAAATATAATTAATATTGACCACAAAAGCAGAATTCAAATCCTTTCAACTTCTTGTTGCTGCCCATCCAATATCTAACCATACGTAACGTGTCTTTTGTAGGAGCAACTGATCGCTGTGACAGCCGCAGTCCCGCTGGCGGCTGTGATTCCACCAGCGATCCCGGAAGAACCGGACGCATCGCCCGTGTCTGGCGAATCTGCAGCCTCCACTCCGACAGCCGTCACGCCCGCCGAGGCCGCCCCCGCCCCCGCCCCCGCCCCTGCTCTGCTCCCGGAGCCTCTGACTCCCGTCGCGGCGGCCGCTCCGGAGCCGCCGCAGTCCGCTCCGGCCCCTGCTCCGGAGCCCACGCCCGCCGCCGCGCCCCCAGCGCAGCCGGCCCCGCCCGCCGACGCCGCGCAGCCGGTTGAGATGCTGGTGAGTTTTCGGTGCAGACTAGGGTTGCCAACCGTCCTCCGTTTGGGAGGACAGTGCTCCGTTGACGTCAAGTGTCCTCTCGTCCGCGATTATGTTAATGTAGAAACAGCGTTACATAAGCAACCGAAGCGGGGGGAAATCGTTCTTCTGGAAGATGCTGTTTTTAATCTTTCGTTGTATCAACTATCGCAAAGTATCAGACAAAGTATGAAGTTATTAATATTTCTTACAATCGTAAAACGTTCAGCCTAAAAATAGGCCATCTTACCTGGACCCGTCAGGTAGCTCGAATTGCTCTTCATCTTCCTTGACTATCACATGATGTTCGGTGACAAGTCGATGTATTCGATAAATCGAATTTTCTTTTCTCCTTCAGACTAGAGTTTCTATGGAGTTTTTTGCACGACACAGTGTACAATAATAGACTGCAATCTCGAACTTCTGCACATGCGCAGATGCACAAAAGTGATGCGAAACTTGAACTGCGCATGCGCAGAAGCTCGATACTGCTGTCGATTACTTTAACACTTCGAGGTGCAAAAACTCCCTATTGAAATCCCTACATAATAATCGATTAATTTTTGTTAGAACTATTGAGGAGAAAGTGTTTTTTCAGTCGTGAGAAACCGACGAAATATCTTTTCTAATATTAAAAGCGAAAGTTAAAAGATGTACTATATTTATTACACGATATGAATTAATCGAAATATATTCACAAGAATTATTTTTATCATACAAACTTCGTCGTTTTAGAACATGAATAAATTAAATAATTCTTTACAGGAATGAGCGAAAATCGATTATTTTGACCAATAATAGTTGAATCGTCGTATTATTTTGTTCATTAGTAGGAACGTAGCCAGATCACCTATACTAAGCAACTTATTTTTTTAAATTCATAATCAACCAAACCAAAAAGAAGACGTAAACTCTCGTTTAGCCCTTTATCCATCTAAACCTTAAGTTGGATCGATTCCGTCGATTGAGATTCGTTCCCATTCCACTCAACTAGATGTCGGCCCCGCCGCAGCCGTTGGCGCTGCCCCTGACGCCGCCGGCCACGCTGGCCTTCGGGGCCCCGCTGACGCCCCTGAGCTCGCCCCTGGCCACGCCCACGAGCCTGGCCAGCGAGCCCCTGGACACGGCGCTGCTGCCGCCGCTCAGCCTCACCGGCGAGGTGGAGATCGTGGGAGGGCTCTCCTTCCCGCTGGGCCCGCCCACCAGCGCAGAGCCGCCCAAGGAGAAGCCGCCCCCGCCGCCCACCGAGCTCAGCGACGACGAGGAGCCGCTGCCGGCGGTACGGCGCGGCGCTGCTTCGCTCTCGTCCCCTCTCTCTGTGTCTCTGGCTCTGGTCTAGCGCTCTGTCCGTCCCTCTTTCTGGCTCTGCTTCTCTCGCTCTTTTTGTTTGTCTCTCACGCTCTTTCTATTTGTCTTTCTCGCTCTTTGTTTGTCTCTAATGCTCTTTTTATTTGTTTCTCTCGCTCTTTCTGTCTGTCTCTTTGCCTCTTTCAGTTTCTCCTACGCTCTTTCTATTTGTCTCTTTGCTTCTTTCTGTTTCTCTCACGCTCTTTCTATTTGTCTTTCGCGCTCTTTCTGTTTCTCTCACGCTCTTTCTATTTGTCTCTTTCGCTCTTTCTGTTTGTGACACTCGCGCACTCTCCTTCTCTCTCTCTCGCTAGCTGTGTCTCGCTTTGTCTCTCTCTCTCTTTTGTTTCTCTCGCTTCTTGACTCTCTAGCTCTCTCGTTATTTTTTGTTCTTTCTGGCTCTTGCTGTCTTGCACTCCCACTCATGCGCTCTCTCTCTTTCTTCTCTTTTTCCTCTCTTTCTTCTCTTTTTCCTCTCTTCTCTTTTTCCTCTCTTCTCTTTTTCCTCTCTTTCTTCTCCTTTTCCTCTCTTTCTTCTCCTTTTCCTCTCTTCTCTTTTTCCTCTCTTTCTTCTCTTTTTCCTCTCTTTCTTCTCTTTTTCCTCTCTTTCTTCTCTTTTTCCTCTCTTTCTTCTCTTTTTCCTCTCTTTCTTCTCTTTTTCCTCTCTTTCTTCTCTTTTTCCTCTCTTTCTTCTATATTTTTACTACGCTTTCTTATTTACTACGCTTTCTTACGTATTTTCTTAATTATTTACAAGTATCTTTTCGCTAGAAAAGTGGGTTTGAAAATTAAGAACGTTGAGAAAAAGGTCTTTCTTTCGTTTTGAAAATTATCATAAATCGAAATTTTATTTACTCAAGACTTGTATATTGTGGTACAAAACTACAAGTTTCTTTTAGAAGGGATTTGTTTTCAAATCAGAGTGAAATTTGATTTTTAAGATCTTCGTGGAATAATATAAATATGAAGCATTACGAATATGCGAAACAGGAATCCATTTTTTCCCCTTTATATTGTGGCCTTAATACTTTGCAATGTTGCAACTTTATTTTCTTATAGTCCACATGGAATGAATTTTTCTGGTTCGAAAGGTTAATTTATTTTTAAAGAAATGTAATAGATCCACTCACAACATACAGACTTCTACAGAATAGTCGGAACTACTTGTGTGAGTGTTGTATACTCACAGATGTCCTGGCGCACACCAGGATAAACCACACATGGCAGGAAAAGAGAAGGAAGCAAGCCGCGAAGAGAATGTAAACATGGTATCAGTGTCTCGACCGATGGTGGTTTTTGTTATTTTCCTTTCCTTAGAGACAGACATATGTTCACAGTTCGGCTGCATTCTTTTGAAGTGTAACATAAAAGGAACGCGGCTGTATGATTTAGATTACAGATTTTTCCGAAAAGGAAGGAACTAACTTTCAAAATCGATTGAATTCACAGAAAGAAACGTTCTTGAAATAGAAATGTGCTGGGTCATATTGTCTTTACTTTCACCAATGCTGCAAATGAATTGGAATCGAAATTTGATTTATTAGATCACATAAATTGGTAGTATAATGTTGCAAACAAGCTCCGAACGTCAGAAGTGCGTCACGATTGGCGAAATAATCAATAGGCGTGCAATTTTGATCGATGTTTCGAAGACATTCTCTTGATTCGGCGCGAACCGCTGCTCCGAGCTCAATCTACTCGAACCGGCTCGAACCGCAGTTCTGAGGCTCGGATCGTCTCGAACCACAGTTCCGAGGCTCGGCTCGGCTCGGCTCAGCTCAGCTCGATCCGCGGCTCTTAAGCTCGGCTCGATCCGCGGCTCTTAAGCTCGGCTCGATCCGCGGCTCTTAAGCTCGGCTCGATCCGCCGCTCTTAAGCTCGGCTCGATCCGCGCCTCTTAAGCTCGGCTCGATCCGCGCCTCTTAAGCTCGGCTCGATCCGCGCCTCTTAAGCTCGGCTCGATCCGCCGCTCTTAAGCTCGGCTCGATCCGCGCCTCTTAAGCTCGGCTCGATCCGCGCCTCTTAAGCTCGGCTCGATCCGCGCCTCTTAAGCTCGGCTCGATCCGCGCCTCTTAAGCTCGGCTCGATCCGCGGCTCCGAAGCTTGGCTCGAGCCGCATCTCGGATCGACTCGAACGGTCCCGTGTCTGCCCCCTTAGGAGAGCCCGCTGCGCCGCCTGGACTCGACGAAGCGCATCAAGAAGGAGATCCGCCGCAAGCGCTCCGACTTCCTGGGCATCGCCGGCCGCGACGACCTGGACGGCGAGGAGCCCGCGCTGACGCTGGCGCCGCCGCCCGACATGGCGGCGCTGTTGGCCGAGGAGCGGCGCCTGCAGCAGCAGCTGTTCCGGCGCTCGCTCGCCTCCGAGAGCGACGCCGCCGACGCCGCCGAGAGCCGCGACTCGGGCGTGGAGCTGGAGCGCGGCGCCGCCGAGGACGCCGCCTCGCCCGAGCCGCACAGCCGCACCAACAGCGAGGTGCGTGCCCGGGAGCGTGTTCACGCACCTCCCAACGGATGAAGTGCTGCCAGCAGGGTGCTATTCTTCGGTTTTTCTGGCGCGTGGGGGGGGGGGGTCATCAAAATGGAATATCTCTCGGCATTTCGCGTCGTTCTCGGTTGTGCCGCTAGGAATCGCATGATCGCGACTGTATCGAGCAGTGTTGGCGATCATGCGACTTCTAGCGGCACAACGAAGAACGACGCGAAATACCGTGAGATATCCCATTTTGATGACACACCCTCACGTGCCAAGAAAGAAAAACCGAAGTATAATTGGCCATTTTCTCCAGACGGAGGCATTCGAAACTTCTGGAGGGGTTGACTGCACGACTGAACTCAGTAAACGCTTAGGGTAGGGTGTTAATGCGGGCTGTGCCGTTCGTCGAACTAAGCTCCGTTAAGTCACGGAAATTAAGTAGCTCGTCAGCGCGGGTTCCCGAATGGGTGACCTGCTCTGGGGCCATGGCTGATGGGGATAAAAGGCAATGACTTGACTTTACGTGAGACTGACTTAAAATGTTTAAGGAGAATATTACTCCTCTCGTTAAATGGAAGAAAAACAAGTTGGGACGCTGTTAAGCAAAAGCAACAGAATTTTTAAAAAATGACAATTTTCTCTAGTCTGTTAGTGTGGGGAAACTTTCATGACTTCTGAAGGGGTCGATCGACGATGGAAGAACGGGAAGTGGGACACCCACCATCTTTATCTACTTGACTGTCTGGGAGACATTCACGGTCTGTCTGGAAGACGCCACGTCCTAGGCATAAATGCCAACGTTTCGACCGTCATGCTGTGACTTTCCTCAGAACGAAATGCAATGCAAAGCAGCTCTGCTTTGAATGACGGCCGAAACGTTGGTGCGTGTGTCTATGACTCGATGTTTCCGGACAGCCAAGTAGATACTAGTTTCGGCCGGTAAAGAGAAGCATTATGTTTTGAAATAATAATTAGGGAATGTAGTTGTAATCAGACATGGTAAAAAATTGCAAAAATTGTAGGAGAATATCCCTCAGAGAACCAGGAATAGTCTTAGAAAAAGAATCTTGAAATTACTGTCAGATTAAGAAGAAATTTCAAATGTTATTCTTACCAGAAATTTGTTTGTGAAAAACCAGACACTACTTAAGACATAGTTTTGAATATCATTTTACTTCAAATTATTTTATTATATATTTCTATTATCAGTTGCACTGAAATATTTTGTGGTAATTATACAAAATAAATACCTAGTTCTTTTTTAGCTTCCCCTTATAGTACATTGCAGAGATTTAAATGGTTTTCGATTGGAAATAAATAAATAATAGTATATATATTTCAGATATTTGGGCACACCAGTCTGACATCAGAGGAGGAAGAGGTGTCCCGCAGGGAGAAAGAGATAATCGCAAATTTGGAACAAGAAGAACAGTGGCGACGTGGAGATAGTATTGGTAAGCCTGTGAGACAGCTTGTTGGGTACAGCATTTTCAAATAAGACATTTTTGAAATTAACTCAAGAACTTGAAAGTTCATGAATTTCCATAGTAATCAATGAGAAATGTCTTGTCTTTATGTAAATATATTGGAGTAATTCTTGTTGAGTAATTTTTTTTTGTAAATTATTTTTTTCTGTATTCTAATGTTGAATTTTTCAGTATAAAGAAAAAATGACAAGGCTTTCTTTTTGCAATTAAAGATTCCGCAGATACTTCAATTAAATTTTTCATCTTCCCTGACATTGAAACTTTACAAATGATTAATATCAAAGTGAATAATTCAATTTTAATTTGATAGGTGAACAGCTTGCAGAGCGCTTGAGAGTTCTGGAAATAGAGAAGGCAGAGTTAGATCGACGCCGTATGGAGGAAGAAGGCATTCGCCGAGAGGAAGAACGCAGACTAGCAGCAAGAGAAGCTGCTCTGAGGCTTCATGAGGCAAGTGTTGTAGATAAAGAAGCTTTGCTCCTGCTGCAGCCATTGTACATACAGCGCTAACATACGCAAAACACAGCTTGGTGCACCTTCCAATAAACACACATAATAGGATTTTGAATTCTTAACTTGCTGTTTAACATTTTATGGGTTTTGTGAAGTAGTTCTTTTGCAATTAAACATACAATGACAGCCTGTGATGTGTAATACACTACATTAACTTTAATACGGTATTTTTCTTGTCCAGGCCAGTACATTGTTTTATTTATTACTGAGCAGAGGAAAAAATAAAAAAGAAGGCCTGTAAATACAGAACCAACCCTTTTGTCTACATTACTACTATTCTTTCCAATTTTTCATTCACACCAGCATATTTGCTGCACATTTTCTTGGTGAATGTATATATTTGTAAATCTGTAAATTCTTGTAGCTGTTGAGCTCTCTTATACTAGTGAGAATTTCAATCACAAAAAGGTTAGTTTATAAGAATTAATGCTTAGCTTAATCATAATTTGAGGGATGTTGCTAAGGGTAGCAGGTTGTGGCTCAGCACAAATCTTATTTCAGAGCACTGATGATAGCTCGGAGCTGCAAGAGCCTCTGGAGGAAACGCCGGACACCGGGGTGAGGGCATGGATGCATCTTTTGACCTTTCTCATTGCAGTGGTTGCACTTTTCATATCTCTTGTTCTAGCATCACTGCAGATTCTTATATCTCATAGGGTATGGGAATTGCCAGAATAGTTTATGTCTAGCAAGAGTATATATGAATAGGAATTTTAGAATTTCTTTCAGACATTGCTCTTTTATTTTTGTTTCAGAATTGAAAAAGATAAACTTATCTTAACTTTTGCATATATTTACTTGTTACTTGTCTCTGGATAAATACAGTAGTTAAACTATTTTTTGTATTAATTTCATTTTGAAGCTAACTTAAATTTAAGCTAACTTCTCTAGCAGTTCCCATATTCTTAATACTCAAATCTTGTACCTGATGCATGAAAACATTCAATTGCATGAATTAACTGTGTTATATGCTTGAATTATCTTCTTGTCTACTCGTATCATTGTTCATTCCTTATAACAACTGCTTTAAATGTACTAATTATTAACTACCCTACAAATATGATTCCTTTATTGGAAAATAAATGTTGCATGTTTGGGCAATAAATGTGTGAACTCTTCAATTTATTTTATTCAATTCCTTTTACCTTTCATGTATGTTCTTCAAATGCTCCTTTTTATAAAAGATTAATGCACGAACATCTCTTCCTAGTTTTGCTTGAAAACAATGTTACATATGTGATCATAAAGGCAGAATGCAATGTTTTTGTTATTGGTATTCCAGTTCCATAATGTGCTCTGTTGAAAATCATTTGTGAATGCCTGAAAACCTGACTTGTGATTTGTGAAACACATTCTTCTTTATTTTCTCTGATTATTGTTAAAACTATTTTTATATATATTATGTCACAAACAAATTATATTATTAAAAATTTGGCTTGTAATTGCAACATTTTAATGCATTAACTATTGAGAAATTTTGCCATTGCAGAAACATTTTTACGGACTTGAACAGAAATTGTAATATAAAACTATTAAAAACAATTTTTTTCAGAATGTTTCTGTCAATCCTTGGTATTAAATATAGTAAAGTTTTTTGTTAAAGTTTCAAAGAAAATTCTATTTTCGTGGTCATATTTTAGAAAAATTATAAAAGAGAAAGGGAGACTTTGATAGTTTCAATAACTTCACAAAACGGAAAGAAACCTGTCCTGACCTGACAATGCATATAGGAGGCTCTGCGTCGGGAGCAGGCTCGTCTGGATGCACAACGTGAACAGCTGCGAGAGTTGGAACCTGCAGTACTGCCAGCTACCATTCAACCACCTCAGTCACCTCAGCACCGATGGAGTGCTGGGCCTGCCTTACAGTCTTATGGCAATAGGCAACCAGAAATGTCTTCAGCTCCTGCCCCTCGGAGACCCCCTCCACCTGCACCTCCAGCAAAACCCCAGAGGGTGGCTTCTCAAGAGCAGAGGGAACGTGACAACAGTATCAGGTAATTAGATTATTCTTACCACACAATGGATTTGTTTGCCTTTTCTTGTGGCCTTTCACTCTTCCTTTTCTCCCTTTTTGTCCATTCCCTTTCTTCAGGGTTGTATACCATTTGTTTGTTTTTTTTACTTTTACATGTTCCTTTTCTTCCTTATCTACCTTATCTCTACGATACAGGTTTGCAATTTATTCCTTGGAATCATTTACATACTTGTAGGTTGTATGCAGGAAAAAACGCATTTGTACAAAAGTTCGAACTCGAAACATGGGGACTACAGTTTAAGGATCTCAAACACCAAAAATGTTATTTGAAAACATCTGTGGGCAGGTTCACTTTAACGTCAATGAGTGCGCAAGTCTTAACTTAATTGTATTTCAAGCAAGGTTTGTTTTCTGCATTTATTTTTGTTAGAAATTGAAGTTCCGCGAATTTGTACAGAAACTGTATGCACCTATTCAATTTCCATTCATAAAACTTGCGAGTGTAATGTGTTTATCCTACAATTTAGAATCTTTCCCAAAGTGCCTTATTTTTCCCTTAAAATTTTTCAAAGATGGTGAACAGAGCTGGGGACCTGCAGCAGATACATCATTTTCATTGAAAAGTGAATTCTCTAACATTTCCGAGATTTAGCCGCAAAACATGCCAGGACGATAACGGCTGTATTTTTGCGCATGTTGTGCCTATTCCTGCATGTGCTGCACGTTGCGACGCGGCCCGGCAAACCCAAAATCGTGATCACCCGTGAGCCAGCTCCATGCTTTTATTCAGCCTCTCCATGGGATGTAGTACCTCCTTCAGTTTTCTACTCATCTCAAAAATTCGCCCCTTGGGGTGAAGTCAACTGCGTTTCTTGTGGTCCGAGAGATTGCGTCAAATACCAGTCACAGTTTCTTAATTCGTACACGGAATCTGTGATGTAAACCAAAATTAATGTAATTGGTTTGCCAGTGACACATTTAAGCGCTAGAGACCCCGAAACCTTGCAAAGTAGGTGTTTTTCTCCTCTTGTCATATCTATAGATTTATTTGCGCATTGTAGAAATTACTGTGTTCCAAAAAATCTTGTTCTGCTACCCGTTCTCAGGTGCAATAAAAGAGTGCCGGTGGGTAGGTACGTCAAAATAAATATTTTTTAGGAGAACGATAAATTGAAGTTTGTTCTAAATAAAATAAGAAAAATGGTGTGTCACAGGTCCGACAGCACTAGTGTGCTCAGTCCACGTCGAAAAAACGCCCAGTAAAGCATGGTCATCTGAGGCACCAATAAAGACGGTCAGGGGAACTAAACGGACATGCTCAACGTATTGTTTTTTCATTGAAACAAATTAAGTTCTTAAAATTGACCACCCCAGTTGTCAATATTATTCCTGGGTAAAACGCCGGTTATGAGCATAAAAGCACAAGCGGCGCAGTTCAGCCCAATACTGCAGCTGCTGTTTTCTGACGCTGTGGCTCCGCGCGCGTCGCATTGCCTCCTGTCTATACTCGCGTAACTGCGTCCTGTCTATACTCGCGTAACCGCGTCCTGTCTGTACTCGCGTAACCGCGTCCTGTCTATACTCGCGTAACCGCGTCCTGTCTATACTCGCGTAAGCGCGTCCTGTCTGTACTCGCGTAAGCGCGTCCTGTCTGTACTTGCGTACTTGCCGTGAGCTTGCGGCCAAGAGGAAGGCGGAGGGCTCTTGCCTGCAGCAGAGGTCAAATGCAGAGCGATCAAGCGATGCGTACCCACGTGACGACGGTCCGACAGTGAATGGTGATTTGCGACGCCTTTTTTTTCACAGCTTATCTGGCACACATCGTACTTTGCGTGATGGGAAAGGAAGAGGGAGGGACGGAGAGAAGGAATCGGTGAAAATTGTAATCCTCCCGTTATCAGTCGGCGAGACCCTGCCTCATGCAGGAATTCTAATGCCTTTGTAATGGCCAAAAATACACGATTACCAGGGACAAATTATGGGAGGAGAAATTAAAAATATTTTCGTCGAATGTGTCATTACAGATTCTGTAAAAGTCACAGGCTACACTCAGCTCATGCAGCAATATGGTTTTATTGGTTTTAATGATTCTTACTATTTGTACTTGAATGTTTCATGACAAGTTAAAATGAATAGTTACTCAAAAATTTTAGGGGGAAAATTTCCCTCATTTCACTCTCCATGGATTCGTGTCTGCAAACACCATACCTTTTTAATATGCTCACCATCCTGCAATGGATTTCCTGTAAAATAAGTCCACTTTCTGTCTAAAGTAAACTCTTTATTAGAGCAGTACTTTATTTTGTGGAGAATAATTGAAGGGTAACTAATGTGAAATGTTATCCATATGAAATATGCACTGATTTGGTTCATGTTAATCCCTACCCTATGTAAATGTTCACATGAAAAACCTTTTCTTCTTATATTTATTCTACTGTTACCATTTCAACGTACTTGATTTTTCCAAGAACTTTGTATTAACTGTTATTTTGTTCTTTAATGAAATAGGAGCAGTAGGGTCCCTTCTGCAGACTGCCTTGCAACAGAATCTAATCGTGGAAACCTGCCAATACAACAGTCTCCTGCAGTGCAACAGCCTGTGCAACCTCATCAAATGACAAGACAGACTTTACAGGCTCTAAGTGCAGCACCACGTTCTCGTCTCATTACGAATGACACATGGATTCAAGCACGACGCAAGCAAGAACCCACCCGACCAGGACTCAACACTCAGCATTGGCTTATTCAGGTAAATTTCAAACAACTTTTTTCCATTGTGTGGATGCTTGTGCTATATCCTTTCCACCTTGACCAGTAATATGTATCCCGTAACTCCCGCCTTTTCAAAAACTATTTTTGGGGAGGGTGGTACCACCAATAAGATGGTGATCTGATGAAGTGGCAACTGCTACTGGGGTCTTCTAGGAAGCAGAACACCGGCGATTGACAGAGCAAGCACAGCGCTGTGCACCTCCACCTCGTCGTCCACCTCCACCTCAGCAGCAATGGGCACATCATCAGCCTCCACCTCCACCGCCACCACCTCGACCAGAGGCGAAACCACTGCCTGATTCAATTATCCAGACATTAACACAACGTGTGCAAGGACGAACAGGTCACACGGAAAAAAAGAAGACGGCAGGCATCAGTTTGAGGTATTTTGGTTTGGAACTTACGGGGTACTAAAGCATGTGTCTGTCCTATAGATTCCAGCCCTTGTTCTTTTCTCCTGCTTGCAAATTGTTTGGTTTCCCTGTCTGCACTTTCTTGTTAAATGAAAATTGAGAGTCTATTTTATACATTTTTTCATCATTCTTTTCTTTCAAGCGAAAACGGGTATTCCACCCCTCTCCATTGCCTTTTTATCATTTTCATTCCCCTAATCTCCTACTAGCTCAGGTTTTATACTGCTCATTTTATTTAGTTATTTTTATCATTTAATTATTTTATTTCTTGTAGAGACAATTAAAATGTCATTTATTTCCAGAATGACTCAGAAAATTGACTCTTTGAACTTCATCATGACAAGAAAGTGTAGTGACGATTAACTTTACTTTTCTTGCATGTAGCAGTAGTCCTAAATTTTCTTCTGTTCTGTATACCTTTTTTCTTCTTTATGTAAATGAATGAATCTTTTGGTGGTTGTTATTGTAAATATGGGAACCTGAATTGTCTTCTGACACAGTAGAGTTTATTTCAAATTACTACGACTGAACTGGAACTTCTTAGAAACTTTATCTTTGTTAATTTATTTATAATTTTTATAGCTTAGAGTAAAAAAAAAAAGAATAAGGAATTGTGGGATCCATGTCATTTACATTTGTATTTTTTCTTAGCATTCATTGTATGTATCAAGGTCTAATAACTTAACTGAAACTGAAGGAAAGGTCTGCAAGTTCAGCTTACATGTACCAAGGAGGAAAGATCTTTATTATAATAGGTTAACAACTGACTGTTGAAATGTTTATACCCAAGTACCCTAACCTAAACTTGGAAATTTTTCAAGAGATTACGTGCCAACATCACAAATAATTTGAAAAACTCAAAAATGATTAATTAGTTAACACTGATATTTGCTAGAACTGGAAGTAGTTATTAAAAGAAAATAAAAGTATTTATTGGAGCTGTCGTCTAACAAGACCACACAAACCCAAGCTATTTCAATGTGAGAAAGATTGTTGGGATGGTGCTACCACTGCACAGGAATCTTTTGGAAGTTTCCTGTGCTCCATTCAGTGTGATAGCATTTTGTTTTTGGACAATGAAATACTAAAGTGCTCAATTCGAAAATAAAACAAAAACAAAAATAATCTTTGTAATCTTTTAACGATGAAAATGTTTTATAAAGTAAAGTGGAAGCTGTGTTGCTTTACAGAATACATGGATGCAGAAGAGTGCAGAAGTAAAATTAACACAAACGGATAGGTTAATTAGATATCTCATTCATGTATAGGCCTACCTATTGTTGGTTCTATTTTAATAATATTCAAAATTTCAATTTCAGAAAAAGTTTTAATTTGATATTCTAAATAAAAATATTTAGTAAATATTGTATTACATTAAATTGTTCTTTTTGTTAACAATGGAAGAGAATAGTGGAAGCACATTTATTTTTAAAATACTGTAATACTAATATGCTGTTATAAGTATTCATTTCTACTTTTACTATAATTTTTTTAAATTTTCTCTCTTAACTTTTACATCAAAACTTCTTTTCTTTCCTGCTTTAAAGAAAACAAACTCTTCTGAATATTTCAGAAATTTTGCTTATCGTTGTACAATTAACTTCATTTTATTTAATTGCTATCTTTTAGTTTTTGTTCATTTAATTTATTGTTCAATATGTATTATCATATTTTCAAACAGTAAAATCTGTACAAGCTGAAAATCTACTCAGAAAATTTCTCCATGCTGTGAAATTATATGTATTTTCAAAATATACACACAAAACTGTTTTTTATGACTTAGTGAGAAGTGGAAAAATTAAACAGCAGGAAACATTGGATGAATGTTGGTAACAGTAGTATTGAGATGTATGAATTGTGATGTTTCATTTTATATTTGGAAACTAAGAATATTTCATTATCAAAACTTAATGATTAGTGAATTCCTCTGTGAATACGTTGGTATGTACATGTATTTTAATGATAACAAAGTTTCAAAATGTCTGCATTTCAGTGCAACATATCAATAATATCAAGAAAGTCTTAAAAACTGTCAACACTGAATAAAATGGAAACCACCTCTTTTTTTTTTTATCCCGAACAATTCTGGCATACAGATTTTACTGTAATATTTTTCCTTTTAATTTTGTCTGACAAGTGATACAACACACATGAGCTAGTTAATAATTTTATTATTACTTTATTATTAGTTTATTATTATTATTATTATTATTACTTAATTATTATTAGTTTATTTTTATTATTATTACTTTATAATTGTCTTATTGTTATTATTACAATATTGTGATTGGAATGAATATTTTTGTAGGTAGTAGATGTATTAATTTTTTTACCCTGTGTTTGATTTGACTTCTTTTAGAGAACATCCCACTTCATTTTGATTTTTTCTGTTATTGAAAGGATATCCATAAATAAACTTGTAGTTCTTCAAATTTAGTATATGTGTGCATGGAAGTTGCCTGATTCAAGATATATTCTTCTAATTTTTATGAATTAACTCAAATAAGTACAAAACCTTAAGCACTAAGTGTACACGTCACACAGTGTGTGCTGTTGCAGATATTGTTGCGTCATTTCTGATAGATGAGTCGCTAACTCAATATCCCTTATCTATTCTTGTAACCTTTCACTGTAAATAGTTTTGGCTTCCTGTCTATGAAGTTTGGTTGTATCAGTTCACTCTTACATTGAATTATTGTTGCATTAGTCATTGATGGACAGTCTAGCACATACTGTGCACTGCACATAGTTATTTAATAATTCTTATAACTATCTTTGTAAGAGAACTTTGAACACTCCATGTTAATGGAATCAATCTTTTTGTACTCACTGTGAATTCAAAGCAAATTCACTTGTAAATTCAAAGCAAATTCTTTTGAGAAATTTTACCTCTTTTGGTGTCAGGAAGATAAAGAGAGAGAAATCGCATTACTAAACTTTTGTTCAAATATGAAAAAGAGGAAGAAGTGGGTTGTATTGGGTGATTTAGAAGATGAGCTTGTTACCTATAATGAGCACAAAAGTCAATTAGAACAAGGAATTTGTGAATCAAAATTTGTGTTCCAGGCTATGATGTGCATGTTTAAGGGTTAAGTGACTTCCAATGGGCTTTTCTTGTTTTATTCAACAACGAAGGAAAGCAGTGAATAATGTAAACTAAGATAATTTGTAATGAATTGATCGAAGATTTTGATTACAAATGAAACAATTTGCTTCTTGTGGTTGTGGACTGAAATGCAATAAACTCTTCAAATAAGAATGAACATTAAAGAATAGTGATTTTAAGAGCAAATATGAATACATGCATGAAAATCAAGCACATTGCTAATTTAGAGAGAAATTTTGCCTTAATTAAAATAGTACTTTGATTGACTTCTTCATTTCATTTCAGGTTAGGTGAATGGGTGTTATATTTTAGTTATTAATTCTTATAGTTGTTCACTAGTAGCCTGCAGTAGCAAAAATGCTGTTGGCACACAATGGTTTTCCAAAATGTAGTACGCTGAAGAACAGCATACAAAATACTCTCGTATAACTGCAATAAATGAGAGATTTTCACAGAAATTGATGTTCATGAATACTGTAACAACATAGTGTACTATATAAAGAGTGCAATAGTTCTTTTCACGCCAAGATTATCAAAAAATCCTTGGTGTTCCATAATGCAACATAGAAATATCCAATATTTAATGACAGGCAGCCTCTTCCTTGGGAGTCTTGGGGTCACAAGATGTCAGCTATGTTGTAAGCAGTGACACATTGAGTATGAAAATTCAGTCAGTATTGCAATATAAGAATATACAGAAAAACACAATCAAATATTTGAATTTTTTAGTCAAAATGAAAACTTATTTCATTATTTTTGTATTTGTCCAGGAAGGGAAAGTAATGAAACTATAGGCACCTTTAACATGGTAAGAGGCTGCATAGTTTTCTTTCAATTTCTGCTTGCATTGGAAATTAATAAAGTTTTTAAAGAAATAAATACATCCAATATTTAAAGTTATTGTTTTTATACATGCATTTAGATAGCATTGCAAGACACATTTGTTCTCATAAGATTTAATAAGATTTTCCAGGTCAATATCAAAAAGTGTTTTGTGAATTTTAAAATGTTTCAATATCTATGAATCATAAAAATACACATTATAAAAATTATTATAAGTATAACATAATGTAATAAGTACAAAGTACCAAAATGATTGTAAGTACAAATTAGATTGACAGTCATTAAAGGTAGTCTATTAATGTGCTATGAAAGTTTCATTACTATATTTGTCTTGAAATATTTGTTTATTCCTGCAGTTTATTAAATCCTGTTAATTTGATTTAGTTCACAAAACTTCTATCATTGGACATGAAAATTATGTTTCAATAACAACTGGATAATTTATAATGTTCTTTTCCTTTTCAGTCCAAATCGAGAGCAGACAGTGCCCTTGAAGCAATTCCCAGCCTCCAATAGTCCCGCCAACAATCTTCCCCCACCTACTCTCAATGGTGATTCCCAAGAAAAGATGCTTAGTGTTAGTGGAAAGAAGAAGTGTTCCCATTGTGGGGAAGAACTAGGTAAGGCCTCTATTCTTAAGATATAATTTAAAATTTCATAAGATATAATAAACTTCTTGTAATCATTAATAATTTCCTTGGTTATTTAGTCACACATTAAAGACATTGTCAATTTTATAAAAAGGTTCAAGAGATTCAAACCTTGGGTAGCAAATTTTGAAAAGCATTGTGAGTGCAAAATATGAATTTCAGAAGGATCTATGTAAAGAAATGGCATTATGATTTTACTTATTAATTTTTTGATTATTCATTTGTTTAGGAATAGATTAGGTATAGATAGTATTTGTTATATTATCACTTATTAATTTATCCCTTTTATCCCTAATGGCCACTGTTAAAATCTCGGGTTCCTGGATGGTCACCCATCCAGGGATCCTCAGTGTCTCGAGCTGCTTAACCTCGGTGACTTCACAGAACATGTTAAGCAGTGTGGCTATTGATGCTGCTGGCCCTTGAAAGTTATTTCTCACTACATTCCATTATGAAAATATCTTGAGTAATACAATATAAAGGGCCTTAAAGAATATTTTGCGTCTAGAATAGTGATCACTAGGGAGTGGATTTCTATGATTTTGCATATTTTCCTCCATCGCTTCACAGCATAAGTAAGAGTAATTTCTTGACATTTGGTTATAATTGGATGCTTTGTAGATTAATTTGTTAGTGCATATTTGAACGTTTTTTTCCTTTGGGGGCGTATTCATGTAATTATGGGAGCATATTTTGCATATTTCATTAAAATAGAGAAAACATTTTGTGTTTTCATAGAATCTATTGGTGAGCATTCATTGTTAGCAAAGCTTGTCACAATTTTCTTTTCTTTCTTTCTTTCTTTTTTTTCTCTTTTCTTTTCTATAGATGATAAAATACTTGTGCAAATGTAGGATATTTCTTGATATGTATTTTTAACCAGGCAGAAAAAGTGAAAGGTCTACAATGTAGGTACTTCTCTAAGGTACAAATTTACTTCAATTATTTCTCCCAATAAGTAAGTAAGGTTATACAGTAAAACCCCTTTATAAGAGACACCTGGGGGAATGGAATTTTGTCTCTTATAAGCGGGAACTCTTATAAGTGGGAAATGCGTTTTTGACGTTTTTAATGAGATGTTACCATATTTTTAGTGGATTAGTATGATTTGTACACTTATTTTAAACTTGAGGAAACATAAATTAGTTGATTCCAGAGCCCATTTAACCAGATCTATTGAGTGAACTTTATGACATTTAAAGCACATGTGCTCATAAATGGATTATGTGAACAAATCGCCTCTAATGTAAATATTGACACGAGAGTTATAAAAAATTTACATTTGTGTAATTTTTGAAAAAACAAAAGAATAGAGCAAAATGATGTTAAGAGTCTTATAAAGTACCTTTATAACTATCACTACCAAAAGTTTAAAGAAAAAATTTGGAGCTGTTTTTGAGAAAATCTTGTTTTTGAAAATATTTATTATTTCACTCACTATTACGTGAAAACCTTTTTTTAGTACATAATGTTAATGAAAGACCTAATTATAGAGAAAAAAATTTATTATAAAAAAAATTTCTATCTTCAATTTTGTAGCTGAAGAAAAACACCGAAAAAATTGGAAACTTTTCCAATTTTCGAAAATTTAGTTGACAGTGAAAATCCTAACAATGCCACCTCTGTAAGTGAATTTCACTCTATTCTTACAAGAAATTTAAAGAAAAAATTTGGGGCCATTTTTGGGGAAATGTTCCACGGGCTTCACGTACAGTACCCACAAAAATTTAGAATGTTTTTCAAAACCGCAGTGTTTCGAGCGGAACCAAATCGATCGCGGAATATTCATTTTGGAAAAACAATGTAGGAATAGTTTTGGCGCTAGTGTTATTCACGGACGGACGAAGGGACGTTTTGAAAGAAAAAAAACGAACCTTTTTCGGTATCAGGGATCAGGGGACCCCAAAACATGCATTCTGTTAAAATCTCGTAGTCGATTTTATTCAGCATTACATTAATTTCTCTATGTTACGTATACATGTACGTATACGAGAAAGTAACAATTGTTAACACTGGTCAAAACACTAAAAGCAAAATACTGTGATTTCTTCAACTGCCTTTGGCAGGTATCACCTGCTGACGGTTTCATCCAATCGGGAGCTTGAAAGTGACCATCGTGACGTCACTAGCGACACAGAAGCTTCCGATTGGATGAAACCGTAAACCGCTGATACCTTCTAGAGGCACGGTTACAAAAGTCGCGCTATAGGCGTCTTCCTTGTTGCCAAGACACGAAGCTGAACTGAACGAGCTTTCTTCACGAGAACTTCGCACACCTCCCCCCCCTCCGCGGGCACTGATGTTGCGAACCCGTTCCATCCTATTTTAAGCACGTGTCCCTACCCTTACCACGCTGAGGAAATTCCTGAGTCACCTGGAGGAAAATTTTGCCTTTTGTCTCTTACAAGCGAGAAGAAACGCATGGCGGAGAATAAAATCTTGTCCACTATACGCGGGAATCTCTTATAACGGGGTCTCTTAAAAGCGGGAAACAAATGCATTGTTTATATACAACTGACCTCGGGACCGAGAATTTTGTCTCCTATAAGCGGGATTCTCTTATAACGGGGTCTCTTATAGCGGGGTTTTACTGTATTATGTTTGCACAAAAATATTCTTTTTTCATTCCAAGCATGCTTCTCCTGAATTTTATCTAGCAAGTTTTATGCAGAAAATGAAATATTGTTAATTTTAATTATGTATTAAAGTGTATATTTCAGAATTCTTAGATTATAAATGCATATTAAAATGCATATTTCGCAATTTTTAGGTCATAAATGCACATTTTAAAAAGCATATTGCAAGATTTTTTTAGGGCATAAAAATCTGCTCTCTGTTGATCACTCTAAATCTAATCCTGCTTCTGTATGATGTAATTTTGGTTTAAAGTACAGTAATTAAATTTGCTGCATGAAATTTCCTTTAAAAATAACAGTAGTTAATATTATTCAAAAATATTCTGTTTCTCAAAATTCATTGGAATTAGTTCATAATTTTTTGTGTGTGTTCTTGTTTGTTACAGGTCGTGGGGCTGCCATGATCATTGAGAGTTTAAGATTGTTTTACCATATTGACTGCTTCAAATGTTGTGTCTGTCATGTACAGCTGGGAGATGGTCTAATGGGCACAGATGTCCGTGTACGTAACAGCAAATTACACTGTCATAATTGCTACTCTAGTGAAGATGGTAAGTGTCTCTTTCTGACTACCAACTCAATTTTATTCTTGCCCATGATTTCTTTGTTATATAATTCTGCCTAATTAATGAGGAAGTTTTTAAAATAAAAAAAATGTTTGTTGTGTCTTTCAACAGGTGTGAAGTTCAGCTGTGTGTGACCAGACATGTGTGTTCAATTGTGGTGGGGGCTTAATGTTCTCCCTGGACTTGTGCACAAGTGTATAGTGCTTTTATATAATGTTCATTTGTATCATATCGTATATAGAGAGACTGTAATATAAACTTCCTCGTAGTAAGTTTGCTGGCAGGACAAATGTGCAAGTAAAAGTGCGTGTGAGTAGGCCATACATCAGTGTGGGGTGTTTCTCGAGGTAGAGTAATATAGAAGCAGGCCTGTCTTGTTTATTTATCCTGTACAGACAGTGCTTATGTGTATGAATTGTAAATGGCCTGTACATAGTGTAGTAGTTTATGTGTAGGGGAGAAATGTCTCCAGAGGATGACTACAGTGCAGTACTGCATCTGCCACATGTATATGTGTAATATACCTTGACATAACCTTGTCTTCAAGCTAACCCTTTCAGTCCTTTTCTTCCTGCATTCACAATTTTATAATGAAAACAACACTGAAAGTAAGATTTTTTATTGCAGGATTTCCAAACATAGTTTGGATTTATACTTTGCAGGACTTTCTACTGTGAAACATTTATTGTTTATATATTTGTGATGTGTAGTTTTGTTAAAATAAAATATGTAATCGGTATAAAAACCATTTTGTTGCAATAAGTTTATTATTCAACATTTATTTCCCTAAGCTTTAAGTTATGGGCAATATTGCCTTGTGCATATTCTTAATAATTCTTAAAATAAGATTGCATTATCATTATTATTGTATTCATTTAACTTGAAAGAAACAATTGAAACTATGTGAGTTGCCCTATGTAGTTTATTTGGTAAAAGCAGTGATCTATGTATGGAGGGTGCTTTTACTGTCACAACAGACATCTCTAAAGCCAAGTTTTTGGCATAGGATGCTTTCTGGAATAATCCTCTGTGAAACCTGGTTTTCTTGCCTTCACTTGGAGTAATCCTCCATTATTACTTTTTAACAAGTCCTTAAGTCTGTCAGTAGTTGGTTGTTAAGAGGACTGACAGGTAGCATCTCTGTGTACATGCCTCTTGCACTACTGATACTCCTGCATCACAATATAGCGGCAAGGATAGGGAAAAATTTGGACAATGGTAGGGTTTAAGATGCTTCACAAGGGTTGGACTACCCCACTGAAACAGACAAACTCATTTTGTTGGAACAAATTTCACATGAGATTCTCTGGGAATCTAACCTAGAACACCTTGGTGAAAGAGAAGCAACTTGGCTTAGAAGCCATAACAGACCTCAACTAATTACAAGCAGTTTAAGAATTCAGAGAAAAAGAACAACAATAAAAGCATAGTATATCAAAGTTGGTCAAGAGATTTTATTGTGTATTTTCACACCATATGCAAGCATTTCATAAATTCTCAATGTGTGTGGTGTGTGTGGGTGTTTTTTTTGCCACAAGCGATCTTCATTTAGACATATTCCTCACCAAGACAAGTCTCGTTCAGAACACTGTACCTTACATGGGAGGGTAAGTACTGTAGAGTGAATGTTGCATGTGGTGGCTGTATCATCAAAAGATAACAATTAAAGTTCACTGGTTCTTGAAACCAAATAAGCGATTCATTGCATACTCTATTTTGTCGCAAAAGTTCAAAGAAAATGTTGTTTATCTTTATAGATGATTTCTTGATCATGTTTGCCAATGAATCCAGGTTCTAATATACATTGTCATTATGGCGAATGTTGTTATAACCAGAACTGTTTTCCCAATGCTTTTATGGCAACCTAAATTACAATTTAGAATTTCGTCATTATGATAAAGTTATATTATCAAAAAATAACAATTTATCATTATGGATTATGTCATTAAAAGTGATTTCTACTGTATATAAAATAGTTGACATACCAAAAGGTAGGGGAAGGGGCATAATGGCTAGCATATGCATGTTTCACTGCTCGGGAATGATCCTCAGCCAATCCACGAGGTATTTATGGTGGTGCAAGCAAGCCCTTAGCAAGTTTCCTTGAGGTTCCTCCATTTCCCGTGCTTCTCAAACCACTGGTTCTCTTTCATTGTATCACATCATCATTATTATTATCATCTTCTCATTAAATCATTATTAATGGGCCTCAATGACTTAAGTAATGGAAAGTGACATAACTAGGTAAAATGGCAACCATGGCAAGTTTTTCCCATTGGCCCTTCTCAACCCCAACGTGGGGCATTACAGTAATCATGTTTGTAAGCACAATTTTGTAATGACGTCTTTGGGTAGGATTTAAATAATTCAACAAAAAATTACACAACAATATTTAATTTTATAACAATAAGAATTGCAAATGTCCACAGGAATAGGGATGGGGATACGGAGAGCCAAATATTTCAGGTAGTAGAGAACTCTTTTGTGTTCCAATTTGTTGTGTGTTTTTGTGTTCCAATTATGCTCCAATTTGTTGTTTGTTTCAACCTACTTGAAATTATTGTGAGGTGGTTTCTGGAAGAAATGGACCAGCACATTTCTGAACATATTTTGATCCTATATCCACCCTTAATATCTTGCATAGGGCTAGTTTTCCAGTGACAATATCAAAAATTAGATGACCTATGCTATCCCACTGAAAAAAATTGGTATCTTATTAGTTCTCACTTTTTCAGCTTCTTCAGTAATCTCAAAATTTTCATTTTTATTTAAATTTTCTTTACCAGTACCGAACTTACCCAGAGTATTGGTAAGCATAAGACAAACTTTCTCTTTATAAAACTGATTCTCTTTATAAAACTGAGTTTTAGTTTCTTCTTTTTCTTCTTTGTCAAACTTAAGCTCGATTATCTTCATACTTTTTCGTTTAATTGATCCATTACTTCCTCAAAAGGACTGTGGAACATTCCTTAACAAGAGAATCATCAAAATACAGATTTAAAAAGAATTTAAAGGAACATCCAGAAATTCAACAAGCCTGGGTTTCCGAGAGTATCTGTGCAACTCTGTTAGTATGCAATATGAATCATGAAAAAACTGAATTCACAACAGATGAGAGTGCAGTTAATTGTAGGACTGTAATCCTTCATTAAATGAACAAAGATTTAAAATACCCCTGGCATCCCAAAGGGCAATAGACCACTTTTGCTTGATTTTCTTTACATACGATAAAGTATTTGCAGAATTGGACTTCATTGCCAGAGATGCAGTCTGGCGTCTTCTCTGCTAAAAGGCAGATGTATCAACTGCAAGTGAGAAAGATTCTGATCTGAAAGTGAGAATGAAGTTTACAGAGAGGCAATACACTAGGTGCAAAGCAAAAAGCTGCTGCCATTCCAAAGACAGTATTGGTTACCATCACAGTTCTTAGCCCGTGTGAATTTTCCCTGCTTCTGTTACAATGTATCGCGCTTTTTGCTCGATCATTGCGGACGCTCGCCCGCGCCATGTCGTCCAACCCCGTGCACCCCGCCTCCGATCCTTGAATTAGCCACGCTACAGCTGGTTCCTTCGTTCGAAGCGAGGATCGTGTTTGTTAATAGTACATTATGAAACGATGATGAAATGATGGGTATTAATATGTGAATGTGATGATATTACAATACAAGCGAGGAACGAGCGAGTATTGTAAACTTCACACGAGTCTATTAATACTCATTAGCCCTACATCGAGTTTCATTCGGTACTCTATCTACGACTTTTATTAGTTAAACTTTTACAATGAATAGTTTCGTGGCAGTTGATTCAGCCATGGCCACTTAGCGGACATCGACCTAAATCTATTCTCGCATGCTGCCGCAGGTGGCTGTGGTTACCTGTCCACCAATTGCGCTAGTCAAATAGGATCAAAGTGAAATTACGATCCACTTTATTTTAAATAATATACCACGAAAAATACTACTAATAAAAGAAATTAAAACTATTGAGCATAATTTAATATCAAATACCATTCTAATGTACACAATCGAACGAAAATTTGCTAAAACGATTCTCGATGATTAATTGTTAATACATGGTTTGTAAACTTCTCTGTGATTGGTCAAGAACCTGTATCATAATGAAATCAGTATCGAAATGACTATCATTATGCAACTGGTTGCAGCCATCAAATAACAGCATTATACAATGGGAGTAGAAAAATTAATAAACGTTTGCCTACTCCTCCATGCCGACAGTCTTCCATCGCGGGTCCATCTCGCCCTTACAAAAGAAACAAGGACTCCCTTGGCGCCGCTTCGTGAGAGCTGGAAAAGACACACGCGTGGCAACTGACTCGCATAGACCGGGAGCCAGCAAGAAAATCGACGTATGATAAGCTCAAAGCTAAAATATTTTGAGAAGTTAGCCAGTGTGATGAACAAGGAAACACAAGTATGGCGGCCTCTAGGTGTCAGCATTGCGCTGCGCAATTTTTTAAATATGTCGAAAAAATCGATCATTGGGGAATGAGTACACAGCTAATTCTAGTTGTATATTGTTCGTTAAATAGCCAAAGTGTGGAGGAGTTGTGTGCCATACCAAAGTGGCGTCTCGAACTGTCCGCCATACTGAATTGAAAGTGTCATTTTTATGCCTGCTTGGATTACGAGCTCAAAGCTATTTTTGTGGTCTTATGGTAGAAAATTCTTTTTCATTGCCGATTATGACCACGCCATAGCGTTGCGGCGTCTCTAAGAAGCCTCCATACTGGTTCAAAGATGTTGAATTTGTCAGTAATCCATATACGTATTGTAGTGATACCGAATCCATTACGGCTGCGAGCCTGAGCTCCGCGTCGCGCGACAAAGGGGGCCAACGGCGGAGCCAGGGTTCTGTCAGGCCACCCGCCGGACCCGCCCCCTAAAAATTCGTCGCACCCAAGTGTCCCGCGGCCTGGGGGGTCTTCTCGTGCACGCGGCACTGCAGTACTTTTCCGCGGCGTCCCTCGCCCTCCCCATCCTCCCTTGAGATTTTCGTCCCCCCAGTCATTAATTTCTGCCCCTGTTTGACAGAAAATTGAAGCGAGAGAGAACGAGTGCAGGTTTCTCTCTCATTTCTCGGCCCCAAAAACTTCCAATGATTGGGCGGAATTATTCTACGACGCAATACCCTTTCGCCAATAGCCGCCGGACGTAGGCAAAGCTCTAGAATGTTCTAGAACATTCTGAGGGAATTTGGTGGGGGAAGGGAGGCTCGAAGGACTTCGTGCAGGCGACGCCACAGAGAGAAGGTGTGAGGCCATCACAGAGAGAGGGTGTGAGGCCGTCACAGAAGGCGAGAGGCGGTCAGGGGGACGAGACGTTATTGTGGAGGCGCCCGGCGTCAGAGATAAAGTTTTGTTTCTTAGTTGGACTTTTAAGAAAACGTTGAGTTTTCGAGGAGAATTTGTGCGCGGTTCTTAAATAAGTGTAGACCGCGGATTGTGAAAAGTTTTATTGACATTCTAATAGTTCAGAAAAAGTATCTGACTTGTGCTCGTGTTTGGAACATTATCGTGGAACTATTTGATCATTCACGAACTTGCTACGAACTCTAAAGTACCGTGCGGTGAACCGAAAGTGACAAGGTCATTCAACTGAGCAGATATTATCTGATCATTAGCGACAGTAAGTGAGCGGCGCTGTGTGTTGGGCCAACACCCCTGCAACCCCGTCTTCTACCTGACTCGGCCCTGCGCGCCCCTTTGTGCGGCGTCCCACACCGCCCCTGCCAGCCAGCTGGCGGCCCGAGGTCGTTCAACTCTGGTTTGTTGTGCACGCCACCCCGCAAAGGCGGTATCTTTTTCGTCCTTTTGGCGCGCCCGTGGTCGAAGGGCATAAACAGTTTGGTGAACAATTTTTAATTACCTTTGACCGGGCGACGAAGAGAAGATTCCCGGCCGCGCTTGGCTGTCAAGAGGGAATCAGCGTAGAGGAAAATATTGTTTTTTTTACTGTAGTAATTTTCACTTGTCAATTTTATTTTATTATTTTATGTGTGCATGTCATATTTTGGAATTGGGAAAGGGGAGCATGCTCGCCGACATGAGTGGTAAAATCTTGCAATTTTTAAAAAAATAAAAGCCACCTGTTTGTTAACATGAGTAAAAGTCCCTTATTTTACACCGGCCACCAACTTCCTCCATCTTCATCAATTTAGGCAAGCCTTTCTACCGACTGAGCGAGCCGGCTACCACGTCTACGGCGCCCAACCGACAGACGGGTAGTCGCAGTATGTATCTTAGGTACAAGTATGGCGGTACATTTTTAGGACTCCCCGTGATCCATTTTGATAAATAAATGCAATGCCGTACTGATAAGACGTCATTTAATGGCCGGGTTTCGCAGTTCGACTGGTCGTTTGATCGAACCCGCCGGCTGTATCCATCACTTGGGCAGCACGAGGCAGCCTCCTATTCCGGACAGGCGAGTGACCTCTGCCGTTGGTGCAGCATCAGGGCTCTATACTGCGGTTTTCGTAACTTTGTTCCTGACAGAAATCAGCTGTTCACGGTTTCATTCAATCGGGATCTTGAACGTCACCATAGTGACGTCACTGTCGCGAAATATAAGTTCCTGATTGGATGGCAGCGAAACAGCTGATTCCTGTCAGGGACAAAGTTACGAAAATCGCAGTGTACCTAACGCCTATGCACCAGTCAGCGTCCGCCAGTATCCAGCCGAGTGTTCATCGGACAGAGGGAGTTCACTATCGACCGTATTCTGCTACATTTGCTGCTTCATGCATTCCTTTTCACTCAGTTCAATTTCGTTAAATAAATTTGCACTCGTCACTTTGACGAGTTGCGGTGAATGAAAAATAGTGTAAAGTGTCATTGAATGTAGCTTATTGAAAACCCTTGCATTTTTCCCCGACCCAGAGCTGTCCATCTCCGAGATTGTCAAAAGCCGACACTTGATGAAGCAGGTTTATATCACGCTTGTCGCCCTAAAGAAATTTAGCGCGTGCAAACTCCGAGCTTCATCACGCGCGCGTCATTGCTCTGTGTGTGTGTGTTCGTGTGTTTGTGTGTGTGTGTGTGGGTTGGCGCGTTTCATTACATTTGGCGCTCAACGTATTCGCCATGCGCTTTGCATTTCATTGGGGTCTCACTTTGGATTTTCAGATTTCACACAGCGGCGCCAAAGGAGCCTTATTCCTCTTTTGTAAGGATGAGGTGGGTCCGCGATGGAAGACAGTCGACATGGAGGTGTGGGCTAGTATTTATGACTTTCACAACCACGATCCTCTCTTCGGACGAAGGAACCAGCCGCGGCGTTGCTAATTCAAGGGGTCGGTGGCAGGGTTGGGCGACATGGCTCTGGCGAGCACCCTCAATGATCGTGCCTTTAGCACAATACTTTGCTCTACAAAATACTTTGCAGTGACATATAATACTCCTCAGACATTATTATATCTCCACTGTTCGTAGTAGACAGGAAATTCGAATCTAGCACTACAGTTCCAACTAGTTAAGGTGGCTCAGGCTATCAACTGGTCACTGCAGTGCCTCTGACGGAGAGATTTTAAGGTTTGAGCAACACCATCTAGATTCACAAGTCTAGGTGGTGTTGGTTTGAGTCCCGGCCGTTGAAAAATTATTGCAATTTTATAACAAAGTTGTCAAGTATGTCCCCCCTCCAGT
Organism: Acheta domesticus; assembly: GCA_031308135.1. Taxonomy (NCBI): domain Eukaryota; kingdom Metazoa; phylum Arthropoda; class Insecta; order Orthoptera; family Gryllidae; genus Acheta; species Acheta domesticus. Next base: position 98,148,548 of record JAHLJT010002406.1, on the reverse strand, counting down.
GATGCCTAGGGCACGTGCTTTGCCCCCCTCCGAATTTGGTGAAAAATCACTAAACCTCCATCAATAATACAAATAATAATGAAAAATTGTATTAGTCCATGGAAGTGGGCATCACTTGGGTTGGTAAAAGACGATGAAGGTGCCAGGCTCCCTGCGGTGAATCCCCAATGATGTGTATGACAACACAATCAAGAAAGGAGAACAGGTAACGCCCATTTCTGAAGAATTTCGGGAAGAGTGTCGGAAGGTGTAAGGTGGCGTAGGTCCAATTTTCACGGTTAACTCTGAATTTTATGGGATCAGAGACACGAATGGGTAATAATAAGATCAAGGAAAAGTCAAAAATTAGTAATAAAATAAAATTAAAACTCGCTGTGACGTTTGTGGGGGAGAAGAGCTAGTGGTTTGCTGTTCAGAAGTAAAGCAAGGGATCATCTCAGCAATTGATCAAGAGAAAACAGAATAGGACGGACAGAATAGGCTTGTAGTGTAATGAAAGAGGAATTGTATTGAAGGTTGTAATGCTGCAGAGAAAAGTGCTGTTTTGGGGACAGAAAAAGCTTGTTTTGTAACACCTAGATAAAGAGAAAGTGTTTTTTACTTCCTCGTATACATACGTATATACGAAGTAATATACGTAGTATAGGGAAAGTTATGTAATGCTCCGCGAAAAACAGAATTTTCGGCAGAAAAAAATTCATTGCCGAGCCCTGGTAACGAAAAACTGGATAAAATCAGTTGCTAAATTAAGAAAAAATCCTCTAACCCGTGGTGTAGCCAGAGTCCCTGTTTTGTGAGTCCTTGATACCGAAAAACCAATCGAAAGCAAAACGTCCGTCCGCCTGTGAACTCCTCACTAGCGCCTAAACCATGGGTAGGATTTTTTCCAAATTGAAGAAACCCCTGGCTCTAGTCAAAACTTCGAAATTTTGAAAAACTTTCTTCAAAATTTGGAGGTACTTTTCATGAAGCCCCCCGGACATTTTCAAAATTTTCTCAAAAACAACCACAATTTTTTTCTTTAAATTTCTTTAAGAATAGAGTAAAATAACTTATTAAGGTGGCGTAGGTCCAATTTTCACGGTTAACTCTGAATTTTAGAAAAGATCAAAAGTTTAACTTTTTCGGCATCTTCCTACAACTACAAAATTGAAGATAGAGATTTTTCTTCAAAGAAAAGTTGTTCTCCATTAGTGAGCTCTTTTATTAAGGTCATGTATATTTTATTGAAAATTTTAGTAGTTTTCGCGGAAATTACCTGCAATTTTTGAATTTTTTAAAAATAACAAAAACCAGATTTTCTCAAAAACGGTGCCAATTTTTTTCTTTAAACTTTTGTTAGGGATAATTCCTAATGCACTCTACAAGAAAACATAAACGCCATTCTACTCTATTCTTTTCTTTTTTCAAAAAATACAAAAATTTAATTTTTTGACTTCTCTTTGACGTCGTTAATATTTACATTAAACAATGAAAACTGGAATGGAATTTGGACACCTCAGAAAAGCATGTAAAAGATCACATGATCGGTCCAACGTGTGCATGAATTGTGGTGGTGATGATCACGTTGCTAAGGCATGCACAAATGATGCAAAATGCTTGCATTGTGAAGAAAAGGGGAAACAAGGCAGCCTTACTGGGTGCAGCAGGTGTCCATCTTACCAAACAGCGCTGAAAGTAATAAAGATAGAAAATGAGAATTATACAACTCAATCTCAACCATTGCGCAGTCGCTCAGGATATCCTGGCACAGTCGGTAAGGGAATGGGAGGCTGATTTAGCAAAAATATGCGAACAGCACAGAAACCGTTAAGATACGACGTGGGTATCTGACCTCCACAACCAGGCGGTAATCTAGGCCTGTGGAAAACACTGGATTCGTCTGGGTAAAAATCAACTGAGTTTATATCTATAGCTGTTATGCCTCACCAGATGCGACAATGGCGAGTTTGAGTAGTTCCTCGACCACTTAGTTTATGACGCAAGAGGACGAAGCCCCTTGGTGACAGCGGGAGACTTCAACGCCTGGGCGGTTGAGTGAGGTAGTTCGTCCACTAAGGAGCGAGGTCGAGCGCTTCTGGCATCCCTCTCCCTTTTGAATGTAGAGCTCGCCAACACAGGAGACATACACACCTTCCGCAGAGGGTGCGTGGGATCTTTTGTGGATCTGACGTTCATATCAGATAATCTATTGAGAATGGGAGTGGTGTACACTATACCCATAGTGGCCACCGGGCACTTTTGTACAAGGTGAAAAATCAAAGGAGGGATAATTTTGCACCGAAATAACAACCAGTTGGGTGGAAAGCAGAAACGTTTGATGAAGAAGGTTTCCGACTATGTTTGGAGACGATAATACCAACAGGTACCGCAGATGACAAAGCTGGGCAGTTTATGAAATGGGTAACCAAAGCCTGTGATGCGGCTATGCCTAGACGGGGCACATCATTCGACGCTCATCAGTTTACTGGTGGAATGAGGAAATCGCCCAATTACGCCGGAAGTGCCTTTGAGCCACAAGAAAGTAACAGTGAACTCGTGGCAGAGACAACTTTCTTCAATTGCAAGAGCAATATAAACTCGCTCGAAGTCAGTTGAAGATAGAAATTCGCAAGAGCAAACGCTTATGCGCCAAAAGCCTGTGTGACGAGGGGGAAAAGGACCTATGGGATAGGTCGTAAAAGACGGTCATGAGTAGCTTAAGACAGTGGCACCTACGTTCTCCAGCGTGCCTCAATATGTTGCTCACACTTGTGACAGCCCTATTCCCGAACCATCTCGGTGAACCAGTTAATATAGCGTTACCTGATCCAGAAATAATTCCTCCAGTCACGCAAGAAGAAAATCTGCACGCAATCCGCAGAACTGGTCACACAAAGGCTCCCGGGCCGGATAACATTCCCAATATTGCCCTCAAGACTGCGACACTCGCCCACACCGACATCTTTGTGGATCTATTATTCATGCTTGAGAGAAGGGGTGTATCCAGAAAGATGGAAAAACAGCGTCTGGTGCTCCTCCCTAAGGGGAAGAAACCTCCCGAAGATCCATCGTCTTACCGGCCACTGTGTATGCTTGACACAGCTGGCAAGGTTCTGGAGAGAATTATTAGCACCAGACTGGAGAAAGCTGTAGAAGGAGAAGACCTTTCGAAAATCAGTATGGTTTCTGCAGAGCCCGCTTGACAGTTCACGCTGTCCAGCTTGTCATTAACACCACCCGGCAAGCAATTGGAGGAAGTAGATGGAAGGGAGGCCCAAGACAGTACTGTGCTGTCGTTATGTTGGACATTAAGAACGCATTCAACTCGGCCAGGTGGAGAAATATTCATCAAGCTCTCCGCCGATTTAAGGTGCCAAAGTACTTGAGGAAGATTGTGGCTGAGTATCTTAGTAACCGACCCCTGATTGACAATACAGATAATGGACTGACGGTACCCAATGTCACCGCTGGTGTCCCGCAAGGGTCGGTATTGGGCCCACTATTGTGGAATGTTATGTATGACGCAGTCCTTCGGTTTCCCCTCTCGGAAGGCACCAATATCACTGGTTTCGCGGATGACATTGCTATTGTCGCCGTTGCGAAATATACTGAGGAGATTGTGTACATTTGCAACGAAGCGATCGCTATTGTTAGTCGGTGGTTGAAGTCCTCAGGGCTGCAGTTAGCTGAGCACAAGACTGAGGTTATCCTGGTCACTAGCAGAAAGAGGAGAGAAACCATCCCTCTCAAGGTTGGAGACCATCGTGTTACATCACAGCCGTCAATCAAATATCTTGGTCTCATGATTGACGTCCGTCTGACATTTGCTGACCAACTGAAGTACGCCAGCAATAAAGCGGCGGTACTTAATGCGGTTAGTGCGGCATATTCGAGGCTAATGCCCAATGTAGGATCCTGTCAGGAGAAACGGAAGCTTCTGGCCTTGGTTGTCAGCTCCGTTTTGCTCTATGGAGCCCCAGTATGGGCCAACTGCACGACCACAAATAGCTACGTCCGAGGGATGACGTCAGTGTACAGGTTATCGGCATTGCGGGTAGTTTGTGCATTCCGCATTGTGTCAAATGATGCAGTGTGCGTCATCGCGGGGAAGCCTCCTATCGATATCTTGGCGCAGGAGAGACGGAGGCGATATCACAAAGAAGAGGAGAACCCAGACTGCTCAACAACACTGCTCGAATGGTAGAACCATTGGGGTAAGTTCACTAAAGGAAGATGGACGTACCACATCATTCCCTCCATTGCATCGTGGATCAACCATAAGCACGGCGAAGTAAATTTCTGCTTGACTCAGCTGTCGTCAGTACATGGATGCTTTCTGGCGTATCTCCACAGGTTCAAGCTGAGGGGTACTCCCTTTTGTCCACTAGATGAACCTGCTGTCGAGGACGCCGAGCATGTGTTCTTCCAGGGCCTGCGATTCCATCTGCAGCGACGGCGCGTCATGAGTATCAGAATCGACCCGCTGACACCCGAAGCAAGGGTCGGGTGCATGCTCGCCTGAGAAACCAACTGGGCTGCGGTGAGCGCAAATGTGCGGACCATAATAATAACTGAGCTCAGGAGAATAGAAAAGGAAAGAAGGGAAGTCGACTGATCCTCCTTGGAACCTTCCTACAATCAGAGGAAGAGAAGTGGCTTGTGACTAAGCCACTCTGATCCACTCCCCGTGATGTAATGCCTAACGGCGGTTCCGCGGGGAAGATGGAGGAGAAGGGAGATGACTTTAGTGAGTAAACATCTCACACTACCAAGTGGTACGGACCATATGTGGCGTGTCTTTTGAAGATTTCCACCTACCCTCGTAAAACACACACGCACGCCCACGCCCACGCACGCACACACACACACACAGGGTTGGGCAGTATTTAAATACTTTTATTTGAAATACGTATTTTAAATACAGTTTGTATTTGAGAAACTGTATTTTGAAGTTTTTTGGGCATGTATTTTAGAGACGTATTTAAATACGTAATATTGGTGTATTTAAAAAAGAAATACTTAAAATACAGGCGAAGAAGACGATAGTTTAGAACGAAGTTAGTTGCTTTTTGTTTGATTCCGCAAGTAAATGCACTTCATTGAAACAAAAATAAAAGCTCCTTTCATGTGTTGAATTTGTATTCTCTTCATTTTTAAATGATAAATCTAAATCATTAGAAATGCTGGACAATTATCTGCCAATAAAAAAGCATGTATTAGTTATAACTCTAGTTTATGTTCATCCATGCCAGTTGAATGACTACTTTCCTTTGTAGGTTTTTTACATTCGCCAACTAGGGTTTTATTGTCTGATGATTTGTTTGAAAAATTTGTCGTTTTAAAAGTTAAACATATTTTGACACAAACATATTTTGTGTTAAACATATTTGAAAATGATTTTACATATGGTTACAATACATTACAATTGTTATTATTCAGAAATGTGTCTGGCTCTCAATTACTAATTTACTTTAATTGACAACTGCAATGTATTGTTGCAATATAAAATATACAATGCGAAATTATTATATATTTACAGTATTTTGAGTATTTGAAATATTTTAAATACGTTAGTACTTATCACTTCAAGGCCCAATGAATTTGTGTATACATTTAAATACTTATTTTGATTGAGCGGAAATTTGAGCTGATTTTCACAGAAAACTTAGAAGTTTTCGAGAAATGTTACTAAACAAAATTTAAAGCACCTGTACTCATAAATGCAATAATGTGAACAAATCATCGCTAATGTAAACATTAACGACGGGAGAGACAAGTCAAAAAATTACATTTTTGTAATTTTTGGGGGAAAAATAGAGCAGAATGGAATTTATGTTATTTTATTTAGTAGGTTAAATTTAGCACTAGTACCAAAAGTTTAAAGAAAATATTGGGGCCTATTTTGAAAAAAAAATTTTGTTCTTTTTACTTTCTGGCCACCGCTTACGTGGTAGAGAGAAAGTTATGTAATGCTCTGCGAAAAAAACGGCGTCTTCCTACAACTACATTTGTGAATATACAATACTTTTTTCTTAATAAAATGCAGAGGCGGGAGTTGGGATCTTTCGTTGGGGGGGCAAATTTGGGCGCTATTATAAACACGAAAATATTCGTTCGTATTTATGCTTTAAGTTAATTGTCCTGTAGTCATATACACCGTTTTATATTTTGTTAATTATTTCATTGATTATTATTTAATGTTATTAATTAGATTAGTTGAATGTAGAGGTGACGATTTTCATTGTGATTTGAACAGTCCGAACTGTAAATTCAACGATGCATTTTCTCAGTGAATCGTATATCGAAATATCGAAAATGTTTATTATTTATTATGATGACAAATCTTTATACATATCTGTAGGATATATATTGTGGCGGCATATAGCGGTGCCTAAATAAATTTACTACAAAAAACTTCTTTTTTTTCGTACTCTCAGGCAAACGCACGTGCGCTTCCCCCGCTGGCCTCGGCCCAGCCGCGCTCCACCCCCACCCGTTGCTCCACCCCCACCCGACCTGGTAAAAATTTATGGCCGTCAAAGGCCACTTGACGAAACCACTCCACTGAATGCACCTTTTGTCACCCACCCCCCGCCGACCCTGGGGCGCCCTCCTCGCTTCCACGCCTGTCGCGATAATTTCAGAAAGCCCGAACCCCTTTGCCATACGATAATTGCTCAATAGGAATGACACTCCCCCCTGACGAACGCAGCTGCGTTCCGTTCAACAAAGATAGCATTTCGGGAGAGAGAGAGAGAATTCAGAAAATTTTCCACAAATCCTCGGACCGCCATTCGTCTAAATTAATTCTGCGACGCAGTAAGATGCGGCCAATGAAAGGCTTCAAAAAGTAGGTCTGCGAGCCCAAAAAAAACTTAGGAGGGGGAAAATACGAGAGGGACGGAGTCCCGAAATCTTGAGGAGACTAACACGAGAGTTACGAGAGGGAGGTAGTCGTGAGAGCGACCACGCGTGAGCGTCGGCCGCGAAAGTAACGCTTAAAAAGCGAGCGCTCTGAGTTACGAGAAGGCGCTTCGCGACCGAAACTCGTTGCCTAAGTCGGGCGAACGAGCCGCGAGTATCGGGAGCTAGCCTACGGTCCGCGCCAGTGATTAAATGCTGTAGTATCGCTCGTCTTAGCCGTGACGAGAGACGAACCCGGACTCGTCCAGCGTCTTGGTGGCGAGACGCCAAGGGGCAAGCAGTGACCGCGAGAAGATATCCGCCTTCCCGTTGCAACACAGCAGCCAGTAAGACGACGCCCGTGGAAGACGCCAAGGCCACCGACCTCAACGTGGGCACCCCAGTCCACGCTCGTCCACAGATAAGACTTTTTACGCACGCCCGCGCTTTGGGGCGCCCCGCCTCGAGACGAGGCGGAAAATGCCATCGAACTTTTAAAGTGTTTGGTCTTTCTTTATGTTGTTTGTTTGTTTGTTTATTATTGTTAAAATTAAGCGATGCCGCGCAATGGCATATTTTTTTTTGTAGAGTGTAACAGAAGTGTCATTAACTTTCTTTTATTTTATTTTTTTCTTTTTTTACCGAGCTCAATAGGTAGGGTGTGATCCCACCTCATGGGATTTTTTCTTTCATGTAACTTCCCCGGCCGTAGGTCGGCAATAAATGTATTATTTTATTTTACTGCCCAGTTACGGCTCATCATTTAAAGTAGTCGTTGCACCTGCACCGCTCTTTCACCCATACCGTTGCAATTCGGCTTTCCCAACGCTAGGCTGGATAGGCGATGATGTTGCGATTCGGCTTTCCCAACGTGGGGCCGCTATCGATAGACGCTGCCGTTGCAATTTGGGCTCCCGCCGTGGAGCTCGAGCGGTAACGTTGCAATATATATATATATATATATATATATATATATATATATAATAGAATATGTATATATGTATAATAGAATATGTATATATGTATAATATATATAATACATTAATAAAATGTTTTAATTAAAATGCAATTTACTGCAGAAGGTGATAATGTGAGCTCCCAATTTTATTTCGACTTTAAAAAATGATTTAAATGATTTTTTAAAAACAAATATAACTTCATCTTCAAGATTGGACAATTTTTTATAAAATGTACTTTGGGCCGAGAGAGATGATAGGTGGCAAAAGGGTTGGACAATGTAAGTGTGCCCAGACCAACGAAATTAGAAAACTAACTAGTACGAGAAAGTTTGTGCCATTCTGTAGCACTAGTTATTTTCTCGTATACGGACGTATATGCATAGTAATATACGTAGTATTCAGAATGTTATGTAATGTTGCGGAAAATCGATTTCGAGATTTCGACGGAAATACACGTTTTGGGTGTCCCTGATGCCGATTTTTTTTTTCCCTCCACGACCAAGGACTATCCGTCCTTCTGGTATGTGAACAACACTAGCGCCTAAACTATGGGTATGAGTTTTTCCAAACTGAATAAACCCTTGTCGATCTGGCTTGAGTTGAAGCTCTGCGATTATGAAAAACATTCATTAATTTTTGGGGGTACTTTATATGAAGTTCTCGGGACATGTTCAAAATTTTCTCAAAAATTGCTCCAAAACGTTTCTTTAAATTTCTTGAAAAAAGAGAGTGAAACACATTTAGAAAGATGGCATAGGTCCGATTTCCTCTGATAAATCTGAATTTTTGAAAGTTGCAAGAGACTGAAATTTTCTCAGCGTATTCCTACAACTACAAAATTAAGATAGAGATTTTTCTGTCATGTACATTTTTTCTTCATAGTTAGTTTTCGTTTAGGTCATGAACATTTTTTGAAAATTTTATTAGTTTTCGCGCAATATTGCGTCCAATATGTGTAATATTAAAAAAAATATCAAAAATATTTTCTCAAAAACTGCTCTAGATTTTTTCTTTACACTTTTGGGACGGATAGTGTTAAATGTACTCTATAAGATGACATAGACGCTATTTTGCTCTATTCTTTTGTTGTTGTTGTTGTTGTTATTGTTGTTGTTTTCAAAAATTACACTAATGTATTTTTTACTTGTCTCTTACGTCGTTAATATTTACATTAGAGGAAATTTGTTCATATTGTTCCATTTATGAGTGCATACGCATTACATTATATCCTATAAAGTTTCTCGAAAACTCAACATTTTTTAATGAAAATGAGCTCAAATTTCCGCATTTTCAGAAACACTCAAACACCATTTTCACAGAAACGGCTCCAAATTTTTTCTTCAAACTTGTTTAATGCATAATGCTAATTGCACTCTTTAAGATGACAGAAAATTCATTTTGCTGTATTATTTTATTTCTTAAAAATTACACAAATGCAATTTTTTTGAAATATCTCTCACGCTGTTAATACGCATATTTTCGGCGATTTGTATACATTATTGCATTTATGAGTGGTAGTGATTCAAACGGCTTCCAATAAAGTTTTTCGATATCGCAATAGGTTTCTGTGAAAAAAGAGCTTCAAGTTTCGCATTTACAGTAACACTTAAACGCCATTTTTGTAAAAACGGCACCAACTTTTTCACCGAAAATTTCGATATAGGACAAAGGTTTACTCTTCAATAATATTCTTAAAGTAGTTTTTCGATTCTGCCATTAGGAAACCGACAAATTGAGCAAATGTGAAAAAATGTTCGTTCGGCAATAGATGATAGCTGGCAAAAGGATGGGGCACAACCGAAAAGTTAACCCCGACCAAAGAAATTAGGAAACTAACTAGTACGAGAAAGTCTGTGCCATTCCGTAGCTCCACTAGTTCCTTTTTGTTTTGGGCCTAGATCCTTGATGGCATCTAAAACAAAAATAGTACGTACACACGTTGTAGTGTCAGTTAAAGTTTGGGGCTCATATACTCACCCTAGTTCGGGGCTCATTTTACAACCATCGCTGTATTAAAATTCTGCAAACTAAAACTGGTCTTTGATAGTTCGAAATTACACATGGTATGCATAAAAACAATGTTTAAGACTGCCATAAGTATCAAATTGATACAGATTTGTCCCCCAAGGAGAGGCCACACGTATAATTATGATGCACAACTTATGCAATAGTAGCGAAAAACGGGCGTGGTCTGGCAGCGTAATTTTGAGATTAACACACGTTGCAGTCAAAGGGTTAAAACATATTGTATTTCATTTCGCGCTGCGGCGATAAGCCTAAACCTGTCAACAGCGCAGCAGCTCCAGGAATAGGTGCAATTGCCCAAGAAGTGCGTGCTGATCGGAGACGAGCGTGAAACAACTTAATTAACTTGATTTGCAGGGCTCTTTTTGTTCGGTGTTTGGGTGAAAGATTTCGGTCGATTGCGTATTCGATCTCACAATATTTGCATTTCGGAAAAGTTTTTGCGTTTCCGTAAAACTAATTTCAAAATTTAGCATCTAAAATATGATCGTTCTTGAAAATCACTTGTTTTAAGCAGTTTTAGGCAAAAACATTAAAATAGGCATCAACCGCCCTTTTTAGACACTATTAGACGCTTTCAGTAGATATATTCTCTCATGATTTGTTAACATCTGTAATTATTTTTCACAACATCCTAAAGGAACTAAATAGGCCTTTGTCCTAAAATCCAAGGTCTAGTTATGACTCATGATTTTAGGCATGAAACTGTTTAATTTCCAAGTAAATAACGTTTCAAAGCAAAATATAATTGAAAGGGGGTGTATTAATAAGGGATATTCAAAATAACGATGAACATAACGGAATTAAACACTAAATTAAGTTCATTATGCTACGCATTCAGGATTCTTTCAAATTCTGTCAGCCTTCATGCAGCTCGTTGCGTTTATTTTGCAAATGTACATTCCCGCCTGAGATATGGCATAATATTCTGGGGAAGCTCATCCTGTAGTATTCAGACCTTCAGATTGCAAAAGAAAATTATTCGAATAATGAAAAAATGCCTTCCACGTGATCCCTGCAAGCCTCTTTTCATTGAGCTGGGAATCTTACCATTGCCTTGTCTATTTATTTACAAATCTGTAATATTTGTCAAAAATGATCTACTTAACGGAGGGAACATATTTTCATGCAATATTGATATTTATAATTACAACACACGCCGTAGAAATCACGTGCATCAAGTGTCAGTATCAACAGCTCAGTACAAGAAATCAACATACAATATATGTACGTTACTTTACAACGCATTGCCAGATGACATAAAACAATTAAAGTCGGTACACAAATTTAAGTTAAAAGTAAAATCTTTTCTGCTGCAAAACTGTTTCTATACAATTAAAGACTGTACTGATCGTGAAAAAGAAAAATAATGTTTATTGTAACAAAACAAAGATATATAATGAATTAGTTTACGTTTGCATTGTATACATTAAAAAAAATTAATACGCCTGTAACAAGTAATGTACTTCAGCTTCCGGGTCAATGACCCCCATCCCGATCAGGTTTTTGTCCAGTTTCCCTGATCCATTGAGCAAATGCTGAGATGGCCCCTTGTTTTGCTTCTGGACGTAAATGTAGCTTCACTGTGCGCACGTTTTGTTGAGCACTCCTTTTGCTTGTAGTTTATTTACCGTTGAAATTGATTTTCTATAACTCGGGAACAAACATTTTTCAAATATTATTAATTTTCTAAAATAATTGCTTTCTAAATTCATTTTTTCGTTTTTTTTTTTGTTTTTTTCCCTGGCCCTCATGAAAATGTGCGCAGTAAATCTCTTTCCCCACACGTCATAATACAGTTTTTACTGTTTTTGACAAATAAATAAATAAAAACATTATCCCGCGAGTTTTATAATACTGAACTAAAGTTCACCAATTTATTAATGTATGTTAATAGCCGGGGTTAATAAAATTATTGTTTCTTTAATTATTATTACTATTATATTTCTTCTCAAACTACAGAAACAAATACATATTTTATACATAAATTTGAAGATCCGCGAAATAGAATCCTGTCCCAGGATTGGGGGGGCAGTTGACCTCCCTTGCCCTCCCCTGAATCCCGCCTCTGATGAAATGTGTTCATAAAATTCCGATCTTCAAATAAGATCATGTTGATTTTTTTTAAACATTAGTATTTTTGTGTAATTTCGCGAGAAACATGCGAAACTGCGAATTGATTGCGCTTTGTCTTTGATGTCTTCCTATAACAGGAATTGTGAAGATGCAGTTGTTTTCATAATGAAATGTGATCATCAATAATAGATCTTCAAATAAGGTCGTATTAAATTTGTAGTAAATATGCGTATTTTTTGTGGAATTTGGCGACAAAAATAATCACACGTTCCGACGTTATTGCGCTTCATGAACGTAATTCCGTAATTCCAATTGGATGCTTCGTAAGTCAGAACTTGTATATTATTTTATATTTCCTTTTTCGTTTCTTACATTCGACCTTTCGTTATACATTTACACACAACTCTTTTAGAAATTTTTTATCTATTTGAAATAGATGAAATAAAATTTGGTAGCTTTCAGGGATTGGATAAGATTAGAATGCAACAATGACTCGGGAGCTAATTTTAGTGAATTATGTCTTATTGTTGGGACATGATTTACCTGAACGAAAAAATATAATTGTGGAATTTGTGTTGATATTTGCTTGGAAATATTTAGTTTTTGCACCAAATGAAATGAGTTTTATAAAAAAATATCTGGGATATGTTAATTCGCGGAGAAATTGTGGTTTAAGTAGTATTACATAACTATTACTAAAGGTAAGAAAGTATGTGTAATTTTAGCACCATTATACTAGGAAGTTGACGGCTGAGATTATGAATCTTCTTTTTTTGCAGTAAACCCACTCTAAAAGTTTGTGAATAAACCTATTCTGAATATTCTCAATTTTGTCTAAATCCTGAGGTTATATGGGCGCCAAATAACAAACACATATTTGAGAAAAGGTCTCACAAAAGAAAATTATAACAATTTAAAAGTTTTAACACTGGTAAAATGGAAAGCACCACACAGGACATCGCCAAGAGTTTTGAGAGCATTGCTGAGAGATTTGCATCAGCAGCATCAGACACACTGGAGATGATTTTGTTGTTATCCAGATGTAGCAAAATTTTGCTACATTTAATTACACTGGGTGGATTGTTGATGAATTAATGACATAGCAGGGGTCCAAGGTTATAACCTTGTTGGACTCAAGATTTGACATCAAAAAGGGACACGAGAAAGTGGATACTGACCTACTGTGATCTGCCAGCCACATGAGAGTAGATTCACGACACAAGTGGGCTGCCCACCCCAAATCTGGACACCTTGTCATCAAGGATAACGTGAGTTAAGGCCCATAGAAAAATCAGTAAAAACATCAACTTGATACCCATCCTGAAAAGCAGCAGTAACATAATTTGTAAAATTAATTGAATTAGTAAATGTCCATTGTTTAGGTCTAAAGTCATGTTGATTTTCAGATAGTACATTTTTAAAATAAAAATCAATATAAATGTGACTAATTTCTCTTCTTTGCTACTTTCCAGTGAACCTTTCTACTTCGCTACTTTCCAATGAACAGGAAAAGTACCAGAATTCAAAAACTTGTTGAAAAGTATTCAGAGTGGCAGAGAGAGAGGATATTTACATTTTGATAAAACAAGTAAGGAATAAATAATTTTTTTTTGAACTTGTTCTACATTCTTATTATTGAAGATAATTTTTTTCTTAATACAATCTTTTTTTCTAATTTTAGATCTTTCAATCATTTTTTTCTACAGTTTTTTCAAAATTAAGATGTTTTTGTATAATTTTGAGTAATATTGTTTACATTTTTTAGGTGATGGCTGAAGTGTTAGGATAGAGAGAACATAATAATCTTATATAACCATTACCAATAATATAAAAATATATGTCTGTTGTAGTATCTTGTTTTCTTTTGCAAACAAAGAAGCCAAAGTTGTGACAAACAAACTGGTGTAACATAAATAAACTTGAATATTTACATTAACGACATCAATTTGAATACTTGTTAGAATTAAACATTCTTCAAAAATGTTATTATGATTACACTTATAATATATTGTTCATTAAATGGTTTCATTTTTATGAATAAAATGATAATTTCTATAATTACATAATAAAACATAGGTATGTTTTTTCTTACAAAATATTCTGATTAGTAGTCCTACACAGATCCATGTTTATGCATGGGCCCAAAGGGCACAGGTCCCGTGATAGTTTAAAAAATTATTTAATACTAAATTTTTTGAAAAATAAAATAAAAATCTGTATAAAAAAGTGCTGTATCATTACAGTGTATGCAAAATATTGGCATAATGGAGTGATGTGTCTCACTTGATTCGATAATATTTACGATATGGAATGCTACTGGTTGATGTAAAAATGTCATTCAAGAGATGAGAAGTATTTTTTTTAACAAAATTTGTCTTTAAATTGAGGGGGGAGGGGATCAGTGAAAGTAAGAATATGGGGCCCTCAAATTAATATAGGCCCAAGGCTGTTACAACAGTCCCCAAAGCTGTTTAAACAGCCCTGGTCCTAGAGGTCCAAAAGATAAGTTATCAATAGCAAAGGAAAATAAATAAAAACAGTCGAGATCTGTATGGCAGGAGTGCCATGGCGACCTCAGACGGAAGGATCGCGGGTTCAAGTCAGGCATGGGTGTGTTTGAGTAAATCTGATTGTGTGTGTCATCCTTTCACCCCTCGTTATAATTATTTCATCTTCCATACCCTTAGGGCTATCAACCATGGAGGCTAAAAATGAAATCCAGCTAAATGCTGATCCCTTGAAAAATGACATGCACTTTCCAGCAAGAAAATGTTAATGAGCCCCAATAAGTGCAAGATGCAAGTACACATGGTCCAAGTTGGCTCTTCGTGGGGAGTTGGGGGTGGGGGGAAAGACCAATTATTGGTCTTTGCCTAACATTATTTACAGGAATATTGGACTAATAGGTCCAGAACAGCCAACACAACAGACAGAGTTAGGAACAATGACAGTCTTGAAGGAATTTCTATTCCTTTACTAATGACCTCAAGTTCTGAAATTACAGAAGGTAATTAAAAATGAAAATTATTCATTGCAATTCACTGAATACATAATAACTTACAAATAAGAGATTTATTTTTATTTAAATTAAAACTATTGTTTGAAATCATTCCCTTATAGCAGTCATTTCTGTTCTTAAATTACCTATAAAGTTGAGGTATCTTGGGCTATGTCAATAAAAATGTGCAGAACACTATTCAATATTTTTAAGAGAGCTAACAATACTGATAATCAATGACTCTGACGACAAAAGTTATATGACCACTGTTTATGTTCTTACACAATATTAAAAGTATTTATGTTGGCAAAAATAAAATATTGTGCATGTGTACTATAGTACAGAAATGACTGTCAAGAGACAAATGTACAAAAAAAATGTATGCATCTGAGATGAAATGTGTACTTTTTTGGAGTAAGTCATTTACAAAAACTCCTTTGTATTTTTATAGTTCACAGATGAAATATTTCATAAAGCTTACTCCCCCACTGAAAATACAGCTTATTTGTTACAATGGCCTTTTATGCCAATAATTTTGATTTAACTTAATATAACCCAATTTTACATGGTATTTTTTCTAAAAGTTTGAATGTAATTTTTGTTACAATTGTTTTCTAAATCAAGAAAACCTGTTTTCTATGAGGATCTAAATATAATTTTATGGTAAGCGAAGCCAGAGACTTCAATATTGTAGAAAATATTGGGGTGGGAGTGGAGGTGTAATTATCTTTGATCCTCAGTGTTATTTCTTAGGGATCTGTTTTCACTTTCATGGTCATTGCAGTCATCTTCACAATTTTGTTGTACTTTATCCACTTATAATAACCACTTTTTATCTATTAACTAAAAATGTAGTTATTTTAGAATTTACAGCCCTTGGCTGACAAACTCTATAAGCACTTGCTATCCTGATAATACTTCTGATTTTTGGTCATGATCACAAAATTTCTGGGGCAGAAACTAAGACAGAAAGGACATTGGCAGTTTGCGTGGATACATGAGAAAATCTCAGATTCAAATGTTACAAGCAGCCTGATCTCTAATGCAGCCAAGAATGAATCATTAAGGACAGGCCTATATTCGGTAGCATGGCAGTCTGTTTGAATTTCGCTCTTGGAACTGCCATTTAGACCCAATATTCCTAAAGACATTCCAGCGAAACTGTTGTGAAAAATTCATCAAGCAATTTAACACAGATTCGGAGGTAATTTTTTCGTGGTAGCTACTGAACATTCTAAATGTCATCCTAATTTATCTTATTAACAGTCAAAACTCATAGTTTCCCCAAATATTTCATCTTACTTCTTACATCTTATTTAAGTATTGTTGTCCAGATTCTCTGCACAGGAGAGTCTGACCTCCCCCTAATGTAATTGGAGGGACAGGAAGGCCAAAGGGGTCTGGGGGTCCCAGAGGGTTAGTACCTTTTGCTGAAATGATAACTTTTTATTCTCTTTCTGCAACCACATATTCAGATTCTTGTAACATCACCCCTCCCTCCCCAGGCTGTTGAGTCTTCAATACATAAGTTACAAATTTTTAAAATATTGTAACAAAGGTAACACAATTTCTACTTAAATAAAAGCTTTACAATTATTATTTGTTAATTTAAAATTCAACTTCGTAAAAAGGATAAGGAATTAACATTGTTTTGACACCTACATTCTGAAGGCAGATATGAATTTAAAAACAAACAAACAAACCCTATCAAAATAAAACTTAAAAACTTTGTTAATGTAGAAAGAGAATGGAAAGTCAATGTCACCTAAATCAATGTTTTTTTTATGAGTTTCAGTGCAAGAGAGGAACAATGTCCAATCAAAATTAGATTCTAATCAGGAACATCCTTCTTTCATTTAAAGGGTGAAAAATGAAATTAACACTTATCCATTTTACTTACTTAACCATTCAGTCATTATTTAGAATAATTTTTTCCTTTGTGATTTCGTGGTTTTTGTTTAGAAGTTTTCCTAGAGAAATCTAGTACTTGGAAATAACCAAAGATTGCCACAATAATATTACAGAGACAGAGCTGGACTCCGTGTTAACACAATATCTTGTTTCCTGCAAAAGGAATCCTGCACTTCATATTGCTTTCCATCCTATTTTGAGTGCATTTGCAGAGGCAAGTTTACATAACATACATCCCATTAAACAAATAAGACAAATAGAAATATATAGAACTCTTGATAACCTAAGGAATTTATTAAAACTGTTTACAAACCCCAACCAACTGAAACACATTGTCTCCACTTAAAATTTGTTTTGAAGAACAGGAACTTGAGAGACTTTTTAATTGAATATTAGATTGATTTCTTCAAGAGGGAAGGTTTGCATGTTTCTAGGCAATCAATCTGTAATTTTCCAAAAATTTTAAAGGAACATCAATTACAGAGCTTTATATTCACCCTCTTTAGAAAGCGAATTCACACGTCAATTGTCTTTCGACAATCACCAAAGGTCACCTTTGCAAAATGTGAAAGTGAGTGCTCTACAATAACTAGGACTCATGTTTCAGCCATGTTAATCCTTGAAATATTCCAACAGTCATTGACTGGATATCTAAATCAGATTGACAAAATGACAAGAGTAAAACTGCTCATATCATGTGAACTTAAAAATATCTACAGAGTCTTTTGCATACTCTCTTTGTTGTACAAAGTACATCTTGAATTATAATTTTGATGATTCTTGTACCATTCCATTTTATAATTATAAAAATTAAAAAATAAATAAAAAAGGTCATAAATTTAGATTCAATTATTGACATGATCAGTAATATGTTATATTAAAAAATTAAAGAGTATTGATAATATTACCGTAACATGGATAATGCAATGAATTACACTTATATAGTAATCAAACAAACCGTGTCTGTCCATCTGTCACTCATGGTTAGACTCCTTCCGGTCCACCAATGAAGGCAAGTATCCTAGTGGAGAATTGATCCTTTTTTTTTTGCTGAATCCATCCAGATTCTAAGAAATTTCTCTAAAAAATGTGTTCTCTGATTTTTTAAGTAACTATAATGCATTTTGAATGACTGGTTAATAATATACAGCGGAGATCAATACTTAATTTGTTTCCTCTTTTTAAGGCAAATTGATTTGAAATAGGATATTCTGGAAGAATTACAGAAAAACATTTCTTTATATGGTTTCAATTCACTTATGAGTACATTGGTACAAAGGTTTTCATTCTGTAATTTTCAAGAATTGTTAAAATTTGATTGATTAGACTGGCAATAATTAAACCTAATTTTCTGATGAAACAATAATTCAAGTATTTTAATTTATACTTCTTGTAACTTTTGGTGCTCAATTATCGACATGAAGGGAAACTAATATTTTCACAATTTACTTTCATTACGAATATAATTAAAAGGGAATAGTGAGCTTTACAATAAATCAAATGATATTCAGCAGGAGTCTCTGTGTACATATTTACCCTTGAATGTATACTCACTTATTTTTTTTTAATTAATAGTACAAATTGCTGTAAATAAAACTGCATATAACTGCATTTCATTCCAGAACTGTTTAACAAAAAATATTAATTCACCCCAAATTACTTCTTGATTAATTATTTGGAAATTGTAGTAGATTTAAGAATTTTTAGCACGAGTCCAAGGATCTCAAATATAAAATAACAGGATTCCGTTATCAATAAAGAGAAAAATGTTCACACACAAAATAAATATGCAATATCAATTAATATTGTATTTCTAAAGTAACAAATGATAATTATACAAAAACACAAGTAACAGAAAATAAAATTTGGTGGAAACAATATTTTATCTAGATTGTTACAATGTTGAACATAATAAAATCTAATTCTGATTGAAAAGAAAATCCTTCTTGGATTGGATTCTGCTAATCTAATATCCAAAAACAGACGACTTTTTGATTCGCATTCTCATGGTGGATTTTGTATGTACAAAAGAAAGGTGAATACATAAATAATTCAAATACATTTTCAATAACAGGCTATCTTTTTTCAAGTCACTCAAAGAATTTCATCAGTAATCCTTCCAAAGCAGCAACTTTTCGTCTTTCGATCTGAAGTAAATCATTGTGCATCTCACGAACCAAAGCAAGCCGTTGGTCTTCTGTTTCACGATACTCTTTCAAAAATTCTTGAAACCATATAGGAGGTAGAGAGTCTTTTAAATTACTACGATCTTCTGGCTGACTTCCTTCATTTTGTGGTTCTGCTTCATACACATCATAAGTATTTGTAGAACGGTATTCAACTGGCAACTGATAGCTAACAGTATCAACACTAACTTTATGCTCTTTACCACTAACCGATTCAGACTTTGATGCAATATCATCAGTTGGAAATCTAGGAGAAACAACAGTAGTTTTCTTCATATCTTCAGCTTCCAATTGAGGTTTGAATACATCTTCTAAAACTTGATAAAAATCCCACCGTCTTTTACTCTTCTCTGAACGATGTTTATTGTAATAAATAGACTTAAACGTATGTTTCAAATTACGCCATTTCTGATCACACATGACCCATGTAACATCACATCCCCGATGACACATGTTTTCAGCGAGTTTCACCCATGAATCTTTTTGTTTTTTGTGAGGATCTTGAAAATCAGACATTAACTTCCTGTATTCTTCAATCAAAATATATGTCATAGAGTGAGTCCATGAATATTTAACAGTTTCTGTAACACAGAGAAGTTTGAATTATACTCAGATTGCTGGTTGGCAGCAGATAGAAAAAGAAAACTATAACAATGACTAAAATGGAAACTAGTGAATGCATGAGTTAATAGAACCAACTTTTACAGTATAACTAGAAATCCTGCTTCTGAACGCACATTAATTATGAACACTAAACACAACTAACATACTACATAACACAAAGAAAATGAGTATATGGAAACTCTTTTGGTCTGAAATGGTTTGTTATACAGTATAACTACATACCTAAAGACTCATTTGGCTGGCACAAAATAAATTGTGTGTTTGAGTTCTTCAGTGCCTCTGTCTTTAATTTATCCTCAATAAAATTAACAGGGAATGTCTCTTCAGCATATTCAATAGGCACTTCAATGGGCTCATACTGATCACTGGAGCTATCACCACACTCAGTTCCTGGGGAATGATCAGTCTCATTTTCTTCTTCAAAAGGAATTTGTACGGCGTCTGGTAAAGATGTGATGACTCTGGTTTCGAATTCTTGTTTTACACGCGCTGCAATAAGCAAAAAAAATACAAGTAACACACGTTCCAAGAGGTAAGGATAGCTGAATGAGGTTCTCGCATCATTCAACCAATTGATAATAAAATAGATACAGGGAAGTTAGCTTTTACGTAAAATACTATTTCGTTAATGTTTCAATATTTCCGAACGTATTACAATTCTTTAGTGAAGTGTCATGAAACACTACTCCGAGTACTAAAGTACATTGTAAATAGACATTTCCAAATACCCGCTCAAGAGATTTCAGAAAGGTGAACGTTCGTTCACAACGTAGTTACCGTTTAGCAACGGAATGTAACCATACCTTTCTTCGGCGTAGGGCCTCCTTCCATAGTCAACATCGAATTTAACGCCGCCAAGAAACAGACGTAACTTATTAGAATTGTATTGTGTAAGACTAGAGAAACTCGAGTACGAAATAACTGTTCATAATGTATCAAATGACGTTTTTTTTAGTTCTTTCTATACTTCTCAACAATGCCGCTAATACAATTTGATCACCCTAATTTTCTTATGACAGTCAATTTAACACACACACAACATGACAATAACAAGTTTTCTTCAAATGACAATTACACCCGAGACATTTTCTTCTCCTTTATGCTTTGATTGCAAACACTGCAAATCTGCATATCGTAAACGCCGAAACCTGATTGGTTACAAAGTTAATGTTAGTTTTCAAAGTTGGTATCCATGGTGACTTTACAGTGTTGTCAAAATATTTGCTTGCAGGAAAGTCATATGGAGCAAGTTGTGAACCCTGAATGGTTGGAAGTTTGCGTCGCCATAGAAACACACAGCGAAATTCCATTTCTAATTGGTAGTATGTTCTTAAAGGCGTTCAACGCATTTGAAGTTTCAACTGTTATTTTGCCAACATTGGAACTTAATCATTTCGACCGAAATTTATTTTCAACGCCGAGAAGAATTAATTTCATACAAGTAAAAAAGAGGAATATCTAACACAAGTTACATGGTTTTACGAAATGAAAATTCATCTTATTCGGATTATATTTTTCTAAATCGTCTAAGTATTTTTATAAAATGCTTCCCTCATTTTTAATTTATGATATTTTCCATCTTCAACTGCTTATCCTGTTTGTCATGTAAAATGATAATTCCAAAAGATCAATTGCGACCGTCACGAAAAATGTCACATTTAGTACTTTTTAATTTATTTCGACTTCCTCCTATTTTAATTTGAAAGTTCTAAATTTTGAATTTTATGATAAAAATGCATTATATTTTTATTTTCACTGATGGGGTGAAACAACTCTATGTTAATATATGGCTATAAAGAAATATAGATTATATTGTACAAATTGCAAAGCTATCGAAAGTCTTCGCAGTCTTTCTATCTCATATTATACTTCGGTTTTTCTTTCTTGGCGCACGGGGGTGCGTCAATAAAATGGTATATCTTACGGTATTTTGCGTCGTTCTTGATTGTGCTGCTAGGAAACGTATGATCGTGACTGTATCTAGCAGTGCTGGCGATCATGCGACTCCTGGCACAACGGAGAACGACGCGAAATACCGTGAGGTATTCCATTTTATTGACACCCCCCGTGCGCCAAGAAAGAAAAACCGAAGTACAGATTGAAACGATTGGAAACATGGGTGAGAGAATTTCGGGTCCGCGCCATAATTTGTCACGAAAATACCTCATATGAAACCATGATACATGTATAGTATTAATATGAGGTTTAATGATTATACAGATGAGTATAATGGTGAAGTGATGTCGTATGCTTCCGCGGCCAGTCATGATCCCGAATATACCCGGACAGCCGAGATCACGAGTATTATGATTATTAGTAGGGAATGGATTTTCATGTAAATACTATTTTTACTGGTAGAAGGCACTCAGTAATTCTGTTTAGAGTTAAAAGACATCTCAGAAATCTCAAGAAACCATGCACATGTTGCACTTCTCCCGCTAGTACGTCACATAGATTTTTAATATTTTTGACGTTAAATAAGTGAATAGTGTATCCATCACATACTGAATGTTTTAAAACCATTTTATTTTACATATTTTAGTTTAACTACATATTTTTACATATTTTACCTATTACTACACAAATCTTACATATGTCATTTTATTTTATCATAATTATATGCCGAAACGAAATATTTCAAATACGAATTTCCAAATAAATGTTCTGGAATCGTCTTTCTGTGAAAAAAAATCAAAGTAGTACTGCCCTTCTATGACCTCCGAACCTTTATCGTGAATAATTGTCAAATGTACCCTCTGCCTCTCGGAAACTGAGTACTCGGAATTAAGAATGAACGAATATTTGCAAGTCAGAAGTAATCGCAATCGCATGCGTACTCATATTTCATGCAGTCCTTCCGTAGGTGACTCGATCAAAAATCTGACAAACATTTCTTACAACTATTTTTTGATCGGGTTTCCTGCACCCTGCAGAGAAATGTACACCCCGGTATTAGAGACGCAAAATTCGGGACTTACACTTCGATTTTTATGTGGTCACGGGGTAAAAGTTCTTAAGTCAAAAATCTCAGTTTGGAGAAAACAAGGGTTAGATTTTGAGCCACCGCTTGTTCCTACAGTAAACGCTCTTTCTTAATGTTTTTTCACGTTAAGGAGGCAACATTTGAATTCGGGTGTTTTACTAAAATAAAATATAGATACTTAACTTGTAGTTTCAGTACTTAACCCAATTTTGCCAAAAATTGACTTAAGAACTTTTACCCCGTGACCACAGATTTCTTGGCACGTGGGGTTTTGTACTCACTATGGCATATCTCACGGTATTTAGCGTCGTTCTCGGCCGTGTCGCTAGGAGTCGACTGATCGCGACTGTATAGAGCAGTGCTGGCGATCATGCGCTCCCTAGCGGGACGACCGAGAACGACGCGAAATACCGTGAGATATTCAATCATGAAGACAAGCCCCCACACGCCAAGAAATAAAAAAAAGTATATTCTGAAACTCGCCCGCACAAGCCCAATGGGAATACTCCTTTAGAATCTGATGCGGTCAACCTGCGGAACTTGTTTTTCAATAAATTGTGTTCAGTTACAATGTTGGATGATTATCGTTTCTGGGTGCGTCAACTATTTTCATTCTTATACGTGTAGCGCATGCTCTATTCCTGTAAAACTGAGTGTTCCTTCCCTGCTGAATCGTGAGATCCGGCGTCGACTTATTTGTCAGCGTGCGAGTTTATTCCCCCTCCAGGTATTTCTCCAGTGGGAAATCGACCCAGCCTGGACGTGATTGCATTGGGAAAATGCTGACCGTGGTGTTGACGTTATTTTTACTTTCCCGTATACTATACGTACGTATAATTTAGGGAAAGTTATGTAATGCTGCGCGAAAAAACGGAGGATTTTCGGCAGAAAACTCTATTAAAGGGCCCTGGTAACGAAAAAGTGGATACATCCAGTTGCTAAATTAAGAAAAAATCTCCTAACACTTGATGCAGCCAGAATCCCTTTTTTTGTGGATCCTTGATACCGAAAAATCAAACGTAAGCAAAACGTCTGTCCGTCCGTCCATCCGTCTGTGAACAGCACTAGCGACTAAACCGTTCAGCCGATTTTCTCCAAAATTGATACTCCCAGATCGATCTGACTGATCACATGGCCCCTTGAATTTGAGACAGATATTTTGATTCTGGGGGGTACTAGACATGAAATCCATGGGACAAAAAAAAGCTCCAAATTTATTCTTTAAATTTTTTGTAATAGAATAAAATACACTTATTAAGGTGACATAGGTCCGATTTTCACGGTTAACTCTGAATTTTCGAAAATTGCGAAAGTTTGAATTTTATTCGACGTCCTTCTACAACTACAAAATTGAAGATAGGGATTTTTCTTTTAAATAAAATTTGTTCTTCATAGTAAGTTCTTTTACTAAGGTCATGCACATTTTTTTTGAAAATTTTAGTAGTTTTCGCGCAATATTGCTGGAAATATTTGCAATTTTCAAAAATTACAAAAGCAAGATTTTCTCAAAAACGGCTCCAAATTTTTTCTTTAAACTTTTGGTAGGCTAGTGCTAAATGTACTCTAAAAAAAGGCACAATTGCCATATTGATTTATTCTTTTGTGTTTTCAAAAATTACAAAAGTGTAATTTTTTTGACTTGTTTCTCACGTCAGTAATATTCACATTAGCGGCGATTTGTTTACAATATTATATTTACGAGTAAATGTGCTTTAAATAATGTCAAGTAAAGGTTCTCGAGAACTCAACCATTTTTCTGTGAAAACTAGCTCAAATGT
Organism: Acheta domesticus; assembly: GCA_031308135.1. Taxonomy (NCBI): domain Eukaryota; kingdom Metazoa; phylum Arthropoda; class Insecta; order Orthoptera; family Gryllidae; genus Acheta; species Acheta domesticus. The sequence goes on along the minus strand of JAHLJT010002406.1, from coordinate 98,124,123 downwards.
TCGCATTTTCAGAAACGCTCAAACGCCATTTTCTCATCAAAGACTCCAAATTTGTTCTTCAAACTTTTGGAACGAATAGTGCTAATTGCACTCTTTAATATGACGTAAAGTTCTCGCCACTAATAAAGACAATTTTATTATTATTATTTTATTATTATATAAAGTTTATTTTGAGGTATTTTTTGTTCTTTCAAAAAATTACACAAATGTAATATTTTTGAAAGATCTCTCACATATTTAATATGCACATTACCAGCAATTTGTAAAGTACTGTTTTTACTGTTTTTGTACTGTATTTGTGAGTGTATGTGCAAGTACTTCAAATGACTTCAAATGAAGGTTTTCGAAAACTCAAAATATTTCTGTGAAAAAGAGTTCCAAATTTCGCATTTTCAGTGGCGTTTAAACGCCATTTTCTTAAAAACGGCTACACATTTTAAAAATAAAAGTGCCATTTAGGAAGAGTTTTTTGTATTTTTTAATATTCTAAAACTAGTATTTCCGTTTTACCATTAGGAAACCGAAAAATTGTGAAAATCTCAAAAAATGTACTTTGGGTGGCGATAGATTGCAGGTGGTTTTGTCAATGAAATATATTTATCATAAGTAATATCACGGCACTTCGAGTTATATTTTATGTGACTATTTCACGAATAAACACATGACATGAATCGAAAGAATAATTTAAATCACAGGAATTACGAAAAAGAGAAATATTACTCGCAATTACTACCGAATAATGAAAATCTTTCATTCAGCTCCGACTTATCACTGCCTCCTGGATTTACTTATAAACAAGTAACATTTGAATAACAGTTTAATGCAGAAAATGATTTCAAATATGTTTCGATTTTATGGTAATAAAACTTTCAAAAAACAATAATAACAAGGTTACTTACAAGAATATTTATTAAAAACACAATTATTAAAATTGTAGGAAGTTGAGTTTTCCAAGTATTGGTCTTTCCTGGAAGTATTTGAAATGGAAGATGTAGAAGCTGAATTAGCAGCGGAATTCGTCAATTTCAATTGGATTGATCAAATTTGTGTACTCATTAAAGTATTTTCCTGAATAATTTTGGTTGTAACGTTCCACATAGTTTTGATAGCATATTCTTTGTACTCTTCACCATCTACTCTTCGCATATTAATTGCCTAAAATGTGTGTAATTTCTTCATTTGAAGTTTGTGCTGTCGATTTGTATTTCCTTTCTTCACAAAATTCTTGAAATTGCTTCCACACGCTTTCCCTGTTCCTTTCGCTGTTTTTCGGCACTGAATCTTTAATAATAGATTATATTTCAGAGTTTTAAACATTACCAAAACGATACATTTTAATGTTATATTCATGCGCACAAGCTATTTTGGACCTGAAACAATTGCAATCGTTATCTTAAAAAGGTGAACAAAGTTTTTACAGCGGTAAAATAGGTAAATAAAGTGATGGCGATAAAATCTGGGATTGGTTTAATTTGAATATATCCTAGCTTAGTATTGGCTACTTACGACACGGTCAGAGTGAAATAGTCAAAACTACATTTTCAAATAAGGGAATGCTAAATTTTTGAAAATATGAGTAATTTTTCTATAATTTTGTGACAAACATAATAGCCTACAGCTTTACTGCGCTTCAGACTGGTGGATGCGTTGTAAATTAGAATTTGCAATTTTGTTTATTATTTCTTTGTTTGTTTCTTACATTCGACCTTTTATTATACATTTTCACATTATTTATTTTGAAATATTTGAAATAAAAATTACTAGCTCTCAGAGAATAGCGACAACGCAGGGAACGGAACAATGGAATTCCGTTTATCTCTCGCGAATTTCTGTGAATTACGTGTCTTTGTTGTGACTTGATGTAGCTGTATGAAAATGAGTTATAATTGGCCCTATGGCTATGGATGTTATAATCATGGCCCTATGAAATGTATTTCTGTCTTGTCCGGGCTTCTTTTTTCAATATGAGTTTACAAAACTACTTTTGTATTATACTTTAATGTAGTTGTAGAATTCACATCGTTCTGACAACACTGCGATGGAACCAGTGAGTTGTTCGCTTCTTGGGTGAATTGGACGTTTTCAAATAATAGCTACGATGTTAGTAGCGCAGACAGTGCAATATTTCAATACTACGTAGCTGTTTCTAATAACGCGGGAAAGTATGTGGTGTATTAACACCATTAGTTAAAAAAAGGAACAAAAATGAAATTCAAAATTACTGGCCAATTTCTGTTTTGTCAGTTTGCTCAAAAATATTTGGAAGGCTTTACTACTCACGAATGGAAACATTTCTCAGGAAAAACGAATCGTTTTTAGACTAACACGGTTTTAGAAAATGAAAATATACGGAAATTGCCATTTTTTCTTTTCTCAAAGATGTTGCTTCATCAATAGACCAAAATGAAGCACCCATTGGATTATTCTTAGATCTTTCAAAAGTTTTTGACGTTATTGACTATAAAATCTTACTGTCAAAATTACCTTCACATGGAATTGTGGTATTATCCTAGACACCGTACCTTAAACATCGGACTCAAAGAATAGAATAACATACTGGCACGAAAGGACATTACATCAGAGGCGTATCTACGGCACGTGCCATGAGCGCCACTCACAAAGGGCGCTATTTAAAGTCTACCCTGTAAAACAAATAACAACACTAATTTGAAGTAATCTGTCAGGGGCGCAGATTCTATGCTTGCCATGGGCGCCGGATTACCTAGATATGACTCTGCATTTCATCCTTATGTTTCCAATTCTTTGTCAATTGAGTATGGGTTCCCGCAAGGTTCGATCTTAGGTCCTATCCTCTTTCTGTTATTCGTAAACGATGTGCCCTCATCTATTAAAAATGGAAAAACGGTTCTGCTTGCAGATTACGCAAATGTTCTTTGCAAAAAAGAAGCAATAAATAGTACGATTTCAGAAGTTTCAAATTGGTTTCGTAATAACAAATTAATTATTAACGAAAGAATAACGGTTTCAATGCAGTTTTGCATTTCAAATCGGCAATAGCATGTACCATTGAAAATGAACAATATGCAATTAGCTGATGTTGAGGTAACAACATTTCTAGGTCTCTCAATTCAGTCAAACCTCAAATGGAATGCACATATAACAGAATTAAACCGTAAATTAAGTTCATTATGTTACGCGTTCAGAATTCTTTCAAATTATGTCAGCCTTCATGCAGCTCCTTGCGTTTATTTTGCAAATGTACATTCCCGCCTGAGATATGACATAATGTTCTGGGGAAGCTCATCCTGTAGTACTCAGACTTTAGATTACAAAAGAAAATTATTCGAATAATGAAAAAATGCCTTCCACATGATCCCTACAAGCCTCTTTTTGTTGAGCTTGGAATCGTACCATTGCCTTGTATATTTATTTTCGAATCTGTAATATTTGTCAAAACTGACTTACTTAACAGTAGGAACATATTTTCAAGCAATATTGATATTTATAATTACAACACGTCGTAGAAATCACGTTCATTAAGTGTCAGTAGCAAGTTCAGTACAAGAAATCCACATACAATACACGTAGTACGTTACTTTACAACGCATTTCCAGATGACATTAAACAATTAAAGTCGGTACACAAATTTAAGTTATAAGTAAAATCTTTTCTGCTGCATAACTGTGTCTATACAATTAGACTATACTGATCGTCGAAAAGAAAACTAATGTTTATTTTAACAAAACAATGATATATAATTAATTAGTTTACATTTGTATTGTATATTTTTTTAAAAAAAGACGCCCGTAACAAGTAATGTATTTCAGCTTTCGGGTCAATGACCCCCATTTCGATCAGGTTTTTATCCAGTTTCCCACTGAGCAAATGCTGAGATGGCCCCTTGTTTTTCTTCTGGACGTAAATGTAGCTTCACTATGCGCACGTTTTATTAAGCACTTCTTTTGCGTGTAGTAGTAGGAGTAGAACTGAGGGTGAGTTACTATTTTGTTAGCAATCCATAAAAATTAAATCATCAGTTCGTTTACCGTTGCAATTAGGTTTTCTATAACTCGGGAACCAAAATGTCTAGTTTTTCAAATGTTGCTAATCTCGGGCTTTTTATTCACTCTGGACCTCAAGAAAATGTGTGCAGATAATATCCACCCCCATACATCACCTACAGTTTTTACTGTTTTTTGACCAAATAAATAAATAAACAAACTCATCCACTGTCACAAATGGACTAGACGAGCTCGCCACGTCGCGTCCTTTCACACACACACGTTTTATTCTTTCGTGTTACAATTCACGATTCTCTTTAGCGCATCACTAGTTTGACAAAGTCTATTTAGCGCACATTAAGTACGAAACAGCATTTAGGCTACAACGCAGGACACATATGGCGAACGAAAAATCATCGCTTGCATCGTCTCGACTTCACGGATTGTCTCTATCATAATATGTTCTTACATGAAGGGAGTGATATTGTTTTGTCAGTCCTGCCAACCCACATAGAGTTACTCGGCTGTACTGAATCAGGTTGAAATGTGCTTAAGCATAGCTGGCAGACGCGTGAGTGTGAAGAAAGAAAGTCGTGGCGTCTGCCCCTCGCTCCATGCTTCGGGATCCTCAATCGTGGCACGTGACTTTTGGGATTCCCAGGCCTGCTGCCAAATTATGACTGCATCAGAGGAGGGAGTATGGAAAGTTCTTGGGAGGAGATACACAAACGCCAATGAGAACTCAGAAGCCTGTGATGTGAGAGGCAATGTCACATATCCAGCAGTCGAAACCACACAGCTAGCGCACAGCGCATGGCCGTGTGTGCAATGACCTCCCCAACGAAGTGAGGCCGTTCAAGGGATGTTTCTCCACCCGAGTCAGCCAGCGAGGGGACTAACGCCTATTAGGCAGCGCATGTAAATAGCAAAAGCGAATAGAGAAACAGAGGGAGATACTTACGGAAGAAAGTGAAACACTTTACTGAAAATATTTTTAAGTGGAAAACTAGGGGATGTAACAACACTCGCATACATTGAGCCTACACCACTGACTTACAGTGCATCTCAGCATTAAATAATAAGCCCATAATGAGGTTGCCGTAAGTGCCTGCCACTTTGTAAAACAAAACGTAAGAAAAATGTTTCTCTTTATAAAGGAATAAGTGTAAATTGGTTTCTAAGTATTAACCCGGCAATGGATGAGTTGGGTCTGTGAGACCCGCGACGTAACAGAAACTTCAGCCAATCACATACGATAATATCAGAAGCCTGTTCGTCCTTCTACCTTTTTTATTTTCAAATGAAACGTTCTGTATGATAGTTATTGGCATATAGATTGTATTCGTGATTATAGGCGTAATTTGTTTCCAACTTCGTCTCTCAGACTCAATCCATCCGTTCATGTAACTGTAATCGAGAAGGTGCGTATTCGAACTTTTAGAATTATTTATTATTGCTATATAGATAATTACGTTATTTTTCTGTAGTATTACGTATAACTGAAGTAAAATTGAATTGTAATGTCAGAAATGAATAATCTTTTCCAGTGGAATGACGAGGATGGTATTAGGGAGGCGTCATTGTGCACCTTCTTAAATTTAACAAATATTTTTGATAAGAAATAAATGCCTAATATATTAATAACAATGTTTCTTTTATATCAAACTAACATAATTGAGTCCTCTAGCAATGATACAAAAATATTTGCTGTGTAACTCTTGTTTTTTTCAGATCCAGCCCATCCGTTCATGTTACATTTTTTTCACCCATCCGTCGCCGGATTAAAATAAGCAAATATTACATCTTCTGTAGTCACGTTTAGGCGATCTTGTTTGTATTTGCCATGTTTTAAATCGCTGATAAGACTTTTCAATACTTTTGTTTTTTCTGGGATCAAATCCTGTGTGGCTTCTACAGCTGCGTCTAAAATTTATTTAGGCACAAAAGAAATATCTGCCTCCATCGTTCTCGAACCACGGTGTACGAGTATTTTTTAAATAGATACATCGTACTACCATGCCGCAGCAGCAGAATTCATATGTTTACTACGGCAGTAATGACGAAAATGTTCGCATAAATCGTAAGATTTTATGGTGACAGATAAAACGCTGAACTTACCACGAAATGTTACAATGTCTTGTCCAAATTATCTCGGCTCCGCTATGCTCCGGCTCGATTTTTAACTTTTGGCCTCTGCAGTAATAACACTCTAAACGTTACCAGGTTTATTATGAGCTATTATACATTTGTGGGCATAAATACTTCAAATGAATTCTGTGAAATATCTCGTTTTCTAGTGCAAATGAGTTCAACATTTGCATTTTCAGAAAAGGCTCATATGAGATTTTTTAAAACAAAAGACTACAAAGTTTTTCCAAAAACTTTCATTATTAAAATAAGTTGTGCTCAGCTATGATATCTTCAAAGTCTCATTTCAATTAAGCTATTAGGGGGACCAACATTTTGAGAAAGTGTTAAAAAATGTGTTTTTGATAAAATACAATTTCTGTAATGTAAATTTTACAATTATCTTGTAGGATTGTCGGTGACCCTCGATTGCACGTTAACTTTAACATATACATTCTTAACCTGCTTAAACATGCAACACGTACAATCGAGAGTCACCATCAATTCAAGATATTACTGAAATTGATCCTTGCACTTGGAGCTCAAATTAATAAGTAATTTTAAAATACACACATTTAAATCTATATTCATAATTTGGTATACTGACTAAAATTGAAAAATATTTTACAAAATGAAAATTAAATTTATCAGTGAAAATAACACAAATGAAAATTATAAATGTTAATTATATATTTTAAAGTATAATGATAGGCCAGAAAACCTCGATTTTATTTTGAAGAAAAATGGCATCAAGTATTATAGATACAACGTAATTGTAAGCATATAGGATGCTTAGAGGCAAAGAATATGCGTCGTTAGGACAACCGATCTACAAGTTATAGTATTCTATGCTTGATGACAAAGCGCTGTTCATTTGGGAAGCACGGCCCCGAGGATATTACATGCAGGAGGCGGAAAGGTGGCATTGGAAGTCATGGTTCTGTAAAGAATATTAATATAATCACTCGATCGCCAGCCACCGACTAGAGCGGATGCCGCAAACGGAATGGTAAGAGTATTATTTCAGTTAAGATTGGGTAATAGCTTAATGCTAGGGAAGCGGGGACTTATAATTAATTTCCACAGCTTCGTATCGCATAAATTAAGAAGTCAAAAGGCATCACTTTAAGTTGAGTTGTAATCTGTAATTTAAATTAAAATAGACGCCGTGTTCGAAGGGGATTTATATTAGAATAGATCCGTAGATGAGTAATATTTTTTAGTAAGTACCCACAATTTGTGTAATTTGCACAGCCTGTTAGAGGAAGTAATTTACTACATAATGAACAAGATTTATCAGCTGTTTCTATATTTTAAAACAGCGATTTTGAAAAATATTATTTAAATTTTGGGTTTACTTTGCACGAAGCTCCTCAGACATTTTCAAAGTTTTCACAAAAACTGCTCCAAATTTTTTCTTTAAATTTCTTGTACGAATTGAGTAAAATCAATTTTTGACGGTGGCATAGGTCAGATAAATGGATTGCGTCGAAACAGGTTACCAATTCAAGAATGTCAAACAAGGTGTTTGTTTTGACCAGGTTGAATATATGGACTTGGCATCCCTTGAAAATACAGTTTTGGATTGAATGATTGATTAGTGATTCCGGCCGAGTAAACTGCCAAGGTCTTTAGCCCCGAAAGTGTAGTGCAGGTTTTTATCGCAGGAGGTGGGGGTGATCTTCCCCGCCTGGATAGCGAGATCCGGCGGCGAGGTACCCATCGGCTTGCGGGGTATTCCTCAAACAGCTTATCTCCCACCAGCGGGGAACCGCCCTAGCCGGGACAACCTCTAACTCGCCACACTCACCATTCTGGATACTCAGATTGACGTGAAAATTGACCAGCTTACTTAGCACCTTTGAGAACTCATACCTACAAACATTTTTTCCCCCTTAAGAACTATGAAGCATTGCAAGTTTTTTTCAGATAATTAGTATTGAGACCATTCATGACCTTACTGTTTGACGAAGCGCCGAAAGCGTCTCGCGCCTCACGTCCTGCGGCCGCGCTCTCGTGCCCCGCGCCGCTGCCTGTCAGCTGTCTCGGAGGGTATGCAAGGTGACAAAATCGAGTGTTTACATTGCAGGTTCAGAAAGACGAGAAGATCGTACACATGAATTAACCAAATATAGTTATGACAATGATGGGTCCCTGAAAATGTTATCTTGATACTTACATTTCACTTTTCGGTTAGAAACAATATTTTCACAATAATGGGTTCTAATAAACAATATCAAAACATAGAATGTAACACTGGATCTAGTGCACCGTGTATAAGATTCTTTTCCCGTTTCCTTAACCCTAGAGAGGTGGCGGTTGCTGGAGTTACGTTAGAGGTGGCGCGGGGTCCTTTCTGACCCCTTTAAGTTATTTCTTTATAATATTACATTTAGCAACAAATAAGTGTGAAATTAGTTATTTTAATAATGATCAATCATTTAAGGTAGTACTAACATAATGCAATATTATAAACATGCAAATGAATTGAAAAAATTAAAGGACAAAATTATCATTTATCTTTAATTTTATATAAGGTGTGGAGTAATGGTGGCTCGCCACAGTGACCCCATTTACACTTTACTGAATATTTCAATGACAAAGGTATCTGAAAATTCAATAAGTTTCATTTTCTAACATTCTCACACAAAAATAAGTAAACAATGAATTAAAAATGGTTGTAAGTCAAACAACACAACTTAGAAAAAGTACGAAATTTATGATGTTTGTATTGGTGTCACAAATATTTATAAATTAATTATTGCATCTAAAATTTGGAAAGGTACATGCTGCATGTCAACAATTTATTACTCTTCTCACTGAACTACATTGTTTACACAAAAAATCGCGATGATCTTTACAAACTTGTTTTCTGCATTTAGCACAAAAAGTTTACTTTTCATCAAATTATTCATAATGTCAAATAAATAAACAATACACTTCACCATGACACATTCTATCAATGTACCGGCACGACTGAAGCACTGCTGGAAGCTCTTCGCACTGCCGACGGAAGTGGTGGCGCGGGGTCAGACAGATCATTTTGCACGACGGTTCGACTGTTATCGCTCTTTCAGGAACCCCTCGCGCTGTCGTGAAGTGCTTAAATCTTTCAAACAAAAGCTAAAGAATGTGGTGAAAGGTATGTGAAATGTAAAGCTTCTGTCTCGCAAATTTAGGCCACTGCAGCTAAGCAAAGATGCTTGGGGTCACAGGGACCCCGCACCACCTCTCTCGGGTTACTAAAAGCATTGCTTTATGGTATTCATACAACTAACTAACTTGGATAGAACTAAGAACGCATGTCACTCTGCACTTCGAACTAAAAAGAGACCAATCGACATGGCCTTTGCCATCAATCGTGAAAGGACGAACGCGCTAGACACCTGACTCAGGTTGATAGTCGTCGGTCAACTTTCCTGGAACTGCCGATGCAACTGTTCACCACCTGCGAAAGGAACGGGGGTCACGAAAGGTCTTGATGCAAAATGCCTCTAAAACATTATTTATAATACTCAATAACACGTCAAAATTTGGATTTGTGGGTTCTGGTGTTCTACGAGCTGCCGAAATTTCATGAGAATCCATCTGACATGGTGTTGAGTGAAAGCTCCAGACTAGTCTCCCGATGTGCAGTGGTATATGTAAGTCTAAGTAAGGGGTAAGAATAGCACAAGGAAGAGGCAAGACAGATCGCGCGCGATCCGTGACCCGTTTGCTAGGGTACTACTCCGGAATTCGCCTGTTGTTGATCAAAGAAACCACGGAAAACTATCGATCACAGCAGCCGGTCGGTAGAATTCTCCTCCAGATACCGACAATATTGCAATGCTTATGTTAGCATTTAAATTGCCTAAAGAGAAACCTATAAAGGGTAAGTGGTTGAGAAATGTAAGTGAACAACGATAACTACTCACAGTGTATGATGAAGCTCTATCTTGCGTTCATCGTTTGAAATCGTTTGTAGTTAAAAGTTTGTAAAGTGCGAAGGTATTGGTTTTCTTGTTTTAAATGGTCGATGGGTGCATTTTAAAAAATTTAAAAAATTGTGAAATATGATTATCCTATGATTTTTTACAGTAACCGAGTTACAGTAACACACAATATTGTAAGAAAATATCCTGACGAACCTAACAGAAAATTTTACAAAGAGATGAAGGGAATGGGATTAAGTCTTATGAAGAATACATCATAGTCAATATTGAATATTTTGTGCTAAATAAAAAACAAACTTGTAAGCACTTTTTTTTGCTAGTTATGAAAGAAAACAATGTTCTTTCTATTAAAAATAAGGTACTGGCTACAATTCCATTAACATACATTCGTTTTAAGATGAACAATAAGTTCAATGAGAGTTTTTAAAAAGCCGTGTTTCTCTTCAGAAACTATTCCATTAATCTTGATGTGCCAGAGTATCAGATATAAGAAATGTGACAACTAGATGAAGGAAACTGGACAATTTGGTAAGCCACCTAGTGTTGTTATTGTTATCTATTGTAAAAAACGCTCTTCAAATAAGTACAATTTAAAAAAAGTTGTTTTCGCAGATTATATGCTTGAAATGAGGGAATTTATAATTTTTGATATTTTATGACACATACAATTTTTTTTAAAAACAAGTAGTTTTCGCATAATTTTTGCTTGAAGTAAAGGAAATTTATATTTTTTCTGAAAATTGGCTCCGAGTATTTTCTTTCAATTTTCCCCTCGAATAGAGCAAAGAGCACTTAAAATGATGCTGGTATAATTTTTGTTGAACTCTGAATTGTCGAAAATTACAAAAGTTAGAAATAATGAACGAAATACATGCCGTTGTAGCACCACAAGTTCTGTTCTGCTATTACGGGATCGAAAAATTGAGAAAATTTGAAAAAAATGCCCTTCGAACAGAGGTAGCAGCTGCGAAAGGTGAGGACAAAACCGGAAAGCTAGCCCAGACAAAATAAATTAGGAAACTAACTAGTCCGAGAAAGTCTATGCCATTCTGTTGCACCACTAGTTAGATATGTACCAAGTCTTTGAAAAGGTCTGGCATGATTACACTAGTCTACAAAAATTAACTTTTTTTCTTTCACAAGAATGAAAGTAACAGATTCTAGAAGTATTTTTCATACTGAATTCAAATATCATTTCAGCTTTCCTCCATCAGACAGGAGTTTTGTGTGATATTAATGTCAACTTTTTATAATTTTTAATAAAAACAGTTACTAGCTATCCCAATCTAAATGGTATTATATTCCTGACTTCCATTCATATTACTCTTTCTGTATCTAGAAAGTAGTGATGATTTTCGGGGATACTCTTTATATGGAACATCTCTCTTCTTGGTTCAACAGTAGTCAGTCAAGTATTAGCACTTGCATTAATGCCTTTTTTCCATTGTAGAAATTTAATTATGAAAACGCCCACCGCCCTTATCGCTAACAGCCCCCAAGATTGTCTGGGAGGAAGTCGAAGTCAGAATCTAAGCAGTGAATTTTCAAAAACATGTTGTATCCCATAGCTTTATAAGAATGCAGAAGATCAGATACTATGTCCGATAGTTTTTTGCTTTATGGTTTCCAAGAAAATTGAAATATAAATGTTTGAAAGACTGTCAGGCAGCTTTTCCAGTAGCTTTAACAGTTCTTCAAAATATTCAACAGCCATTAACGATCGCATTTGTGGTCCTAAAAAACTCCCTTCTTTCAATTTAGCATCAATTATTTTGGAAAATTTTGATTTTAAGTACACGAATCTATCAGAAAGTTTATCCACATTTTTACAAACATTTTTCATCCCTCCTAATTTAATATGCAATGGAGGTGTATATTTATTTTTCAAGATTCACATTGGACATGTGACACATTTTTTTGGTCTGAGATACGAGATTCTTTTAATATTTGCCAAACAGAAATAACAATTTTTTTGCACAGTAATAACCACCACTGCATACGGACGTGTCTAGTAGTTTTTACAAAGTTGTGAACTAGTTTTAAACTGAATCACGAGTGAGTTATGAAGCATCACTTTAGTATCGTGCACAAACTAAAAGAAACATTGAATCTCCTTCGAAAGTGCCTGAAGGTTTAAAGGAAATGGATTCTTCTGACAACAGAGGAATCCTAACCTCCAATTCTACTGGTAGTCAAAGAATACAGGTAAATAAATCTTAATTCAACGTCGCTCAAACAATACCTTCTATTACTACAATACCTTATATTAGTAATAATAGAAGGAATGGTTAGAGGTCGTTAGATCTAAAAATGTTAGGTCCAATGACAGAAGGTGTAATTTTTAAAGTCTAATGTCAGAAGGTCTATGAAAACTCGCCTAATGAAAATTTGGTCTAATTTTTAAAATGTCTCATAATATTTGAGGTAATTGTCAAAAATGTCTAATAAACTTCGGTCTATCGGACATGAATTTCTAATCTATTACGCTGTAACAGAAGTTCGTAACAAAATGTGATTTACTTACCATTACGTCAGTATGTTATAGTCTGAAACGAAATCAAAATAGGAATGATACACTTTGATGCAGGAAGTATGCAATGTAGTACATAAAATGATACAGGTGTTACAATAGTCAGTCTGTCTCTGTAGCTCATAGACCGAAAATATAAGTCGATATCACCACGATCTTTATAATTCTGATTATTTGCTACCATTCGAAAATTTTGAAAATTAACTGACATTGTTAAAATATAGACTTTTGGTTTTCAGGCGTTTAAAAATGAAGAAATAGAAACTTTGCCAATACACCTTTATATCTGTTAGGCCTGCAGTGTTTATGTCTATTAGACCTTATTAATTGAACCTTCTAATTGTACATATCTTTTGGTATTAGACCCTCTGTCGTGTAGACCTTGGTTCGCAATAGACGTCCTTTTCATTAGTCCTAACGAGTATTGGACCTTTTGTCCGTGGACCTAGTGACCTGAAACTGAAGGAATTGGCTCAAAGCAATATGTTTCGAAACAACGACCAAGCGTGCCAAGGTTTCTAAGGCACGTCAAAGAGAATGTTAAAATCAGATTTTAAAAAGTAGCTGTCACAAAAAATCTGTGCCTAATGGAAAAATTCTGAATACATATCTGAATTCAGTATAAAAACCGCACTAGATTCACTAATCAGATTTCTTGTGAAGAAAAGCTTGTCGACCAGTGTTATCAAAATAAAACGACCCAGTAGCGAATTCAGAACATTATTTTAAGTATATCGTATCTTACGGAAGCTACCTCTGCCATAGTTTTCCTTAAAAGTGAAACCTACGTATCACAATGAAGAAAGGGAAACTATATTGTTGAATCCTTCTTTTGACCAAATATTACTACACTTATCACTGCTTAAAGAAGACAATTTAGGGCAACCCTTTACCCATTTGTGTCTATAATTATTAGAAGTACAGAAGTGTCAGCTGTACTTTTGCTTCCTGCCTTGACATTTTGCAAACCTGGAAGTTCTGTTACGGACCTACCGTTGTATTTTATTTTGAGCTCTTTTGAAAACCCAATACTACGAAATTCAATCCTTAATAATTATTCTATAACACAATTACACGAACCATTAGCTTCTGGATCATTAACGCATGCCATTTTCACAAAAACTTGAGAGAAGCGAAATTACGAACGACCGGTGAAGGCCTGTTCACCGCAATTTTGCGGTGCCTAGCGACCGTCCAGCCGTGAATCCTCCCCTCTCCTCTCTTGAAACATCACGAATCGAAAGTTATCGCTGTTGGCATGCAGTGCCTCCCCTGCGCTAGAAAATTCTCAGGGCAACATTAAGAACTGTTTGAAACTTCTCCCTCTGACGTACTTCATAGCGCTGAAACTTATTGATGCGGAAGACTGGCTCCTGGTAGTAAAGAGATGCCAATAGTTTTTGGCATCTGTTTTAAAGATGTTCAAAATATCAATAACTTTTTATAGGGCTATTATACTTATGAAACATTTTTTGTACACTTCTAATTACTACTAGGTATACTGCCGGTATACATGATGTTTCGGTGAATTCGCCACTGAAGCGACAGTTACCCCATTCTTTCTACTTACTACTCCAATCATCCCTTTGCGATTGTCACTTTCAAGTAATGTATCAAGAATTTTTATTTGAATTTTCACCTATTTGTGCAGATATTTCACAAAGAAGTATCTATACACCATTATTATACGTTCTATTCACTTCCGTTTTGACAGTTTCTGAACTCACGACAGCAGCCTTATTAGCAGACGCCACGGCTTTTCAAGCGGTGAATGATGATTCTGTCTGTGCTTCACAGCTTCTTCAATTGAATGGTTGAGTGATTGATTGGTAATTCCGGGCGCGTTGACTGCTAAGGTCAGGAGTTACGTAAGTGTAGAGCATATTTTTAATGGTGGGAGGTGGCGGTGATATTCCCCCGCTGGATGCCGAGATCCATCCCCGACCTATCCGAAGGCTTGTGGGGTTTTCCCCAACCAGGAATCTCCCACCAGCGGGGTAACACACCAGCCGGGACAAGCTTTTCGACTGGTTTCCGGCAAGAGTGGAAATGTAGTGCGTGTAAGTGTAAGTGTGTGTAAGTAAGGGGCGAGAATAAGACAAGGAAAGATGAATGAATGATCACGCATGGTTCGTGGCTTTTTTGTTCGGGTACTCCTTGGGCATTCGCGCATTGGTGTTAACCGGAGAAACTACGGAAAACAACCGACCAGAGCAACCGGCTACAAAAATTATCCTCCAGAAAGCGGTTGAATTCGACCTAGCCATGTAGCTAGAGTCGAAATTCCTGTCACTTCTGGGGCTCGAACTCTAGGACCTCCCGGTTTAGAGGCACTCCAGTGCATCGATTGATGTCACTGCAGAGGCACTGCAGTGACATCAATTGATGCACTGGAGCAACCTAAGCTAGTACATCTTCAAGTCTACCTGCGCACGTTTTCTTCAGTCCTCATTTCGCTGGCTGCGAGGGGGGGTATTTCTACGAAAGGATTATTTTTATTTGTGAAATGTGTAGTTTTGTTTTTCAATGGAAATTAATTTCTGTTATACGGAAGTGAACATTTCTATTAATTGGATTATATCAACAACACGATGCAAACATTAAATCTTGATTTAACTACTGTTAGTAAAGGAATGGCCTTAGGTAGTCCAAACGTACTACAACGTGCGCGTACAATACACCAATGCCGGATCACAATGATTACAGCGAAGTCTCAACATAGCATTTTCTAATTAAGAGAAGAACAGTATCAGAGACTAAGACTAAACAACCCAGAATTCTTCAATCTGAAACAGTAAAATTTCTTGTGCTACCTTTAGACAAACGACTAACTGGGAAAACGCCTACAGTATCAAAACTAAGAGGAAATAACTTAAAATATTGACATTTTCATGGCTCATCAACCGAAATCAAACCTTTCGTTATTCAACAATGAACTTACTTACGCGGCAATTATAAAATCAATATTAACTTATGGTATTGAGGTTGGAGTTCTGCAAATCGATTCTGGGAATTTTTCGAACATTCGAAACTAAAACTTTTTGAACGCCCCGCGGTTCGTGACAAACAAGACGTTTTACAAAGACCTGGACATAACTCAGGTATACGACCTCATCGCCAATAGAAGACAAATATTCCAGAAGGAATTGAACGAGCAATTAATCGATTATCAATTAACTAGTTGGATAACAGTCAACTTAATAGAAAAACATTTTAGACTTACCTAACCTTTAAAAAGGGAAATTGTTATTTATTTCTGTGATCTTTGATACAATTTGCTAAATCTTCCAAAATGAGCAGATTTTATATTTATAGAAGTGAAAATAAAAAAATCTGAATTTAAGCCAATGCCATCTGGATGTATATTTGGACATTTCTTTCCATTACACAATAACAAGTTATCAATGTTTTCGGTTTTTGTTGTACGTTTTTGAAATATAATAGTAATGCCAGTGACTCAGATGAATGTGTAAGAGTGAAGACTAGTATATTGTTTATGAACACTGATTTTTGAGGAGCAAGAGTCAGCAAGTAAACATAATGGGTTACACCTCCATCCGCGACGCCAATTTTTGGCCGTATTGGCTCTTCAACTATTCTTTACTTGGATTGACAATAGGACTTTTGTCAAAAATGTTCTGGGAATACTTTGAAACTGGAGAAGCCGTTAACATTGGAGACATTTTCGTTCGAATGGCTCCAAATATGTGGAGTTCCCTTGGAGTCGCATTTGCTGTTAGTCTCTCCATTATAGGCGCCGCTTCTGGCATTGCGACAACAGGCGTTAGTGTGATGGGCATTGGAGTAAGAGCCCCGCACGTAAAAACCAAGAATTTGATTTCAATCATTTTCTGCGAGGCTTCTGCTGTCTACGGTCTTATAATGGCGGTTATCCTTGCGCAGTCGTGGAAGGAAGTCGATGATCGCTCTCCGAAAGGTTACTTCATAGGCTACCTCATTTATGGCTCTGGCTTTGTTGTGGGCATGGTGAATCTCGTTTCGGCCTTGGCAATCGGCGTCGTGGGTTCTGGAGCAGCCCTGGCCGACGGAGCGAACCCGAAAGTTTTCATCAAGATTCTCATCGTCGAGATTTTCGCCAGCGCGATCAGCCTTTTCGGCCTTATCATCGGTGTGTATTTGACCTCCAAATTATGAGGAGAGTGCCGAAGATGTGCGCAGTAAGTCATGAAGTAAATGGGTGTGTTAAAAGTGTCCTTTTTATAATTGGTGTTTTCTTCATTGTTTTAAATATTCGTTCCTGTGTTCTTAATAATAGTGGTTGTAATGGTGTGTTGATTGAAGTGATATGTTTATTTCAGAATAATAATGTGCGTATTGGTGATAGACTTTGAATTTTATGATCATAGTGTCAAATGAATGTGTTCATATTTAATTTCCATACCACGTGTACCATTTTTAGATCTTTGTGAACCTTCCTTTCCGGCCTCACCTTGACTTTAAAGTTAAAATGTAAGTAGAACTTTTTTTTCACTTCCTGTTCATCGGAGCACATTAATTTCTTCCAAGTTTGTATTTTCTTCTAATGTCGTGTTACTTTGTATACTCTAAATGTTTCAGAAAATGAATTAACGTTTTGGCCTATTATCGTTCTGTTAATGATAATTAGCAGATTATGAAGGTCTCAAGAAGACGGTGTTCTATTACCGTATTGTGTTATTTCCCTGGATTATTGACATTTTTGGTGATAGTAAGATGGTTAGTAATTTATAGAAGATAAGCTTCGTACTTGTGCAACGTAGTAAATAAAGGAACAAGTTTGAACTTAGTGTTTTCTTTTCTCAAACTGTTTTTTCCCCTGAAATTTTGACATTTTTGACGTTGGTCAAAAGGCTTACATGTTTATGAGATTCAGAAAGCAGGCATGTAGTGGATTCTCAAAATCCTGAATATTGTAGCAAATAAATGAACGTCAACAAATTTAGTCTTTCCTTCTACCGTATAGTTTTCCCCCTGGATTTTTGACATTTATGGCGTTGTTCACATGGCCACATATTGTACATAATTATCAGATTGTGATGACAGTCATATACTGTAAGGCAGACCTGCACAACGCCTACTCCCGCGGGCATTCTGCACTTGCGAGCCGGTCGTCCGCCCATGGCAGCGCCGAAAGTGCAAGTAGTGGGGAGTAGGAAGCTTTGCGGGGAGGGAAGAAGTCTGACGTAGCACGACGCGGCGCGTAGATTCGCCTGGGCGTCTAATAATGATCTATGCTTGAAATTAAAGCCCATTTGTTTAAATGGATTATGTCTAGTATTTCAAGTTACCAGGGTCATAGTTCACCGTTTACGTTCTGTGCACTACTGTATATCCACCTTTGTATCCACCACTGTATGTATTTTCATTTTCTAATTTATTTAAAGAAAATAACATACTTATTGTGACTCTTAAGCAATATTTTAATGCAATAGCTTTAAAATATATGCTTATATATACGAAAAAATATTATTTAATTCTATCAAACACAAAATTGGAATTTAATAATTGACTGTTCACCAGGAACGTTATAATCTCCAAATCATAGAAAAATGAACAAAATCATGAGAGCAATCTCTCACAACAAGACTGACATAAAATAGAAATGTGGCAATTCCAAGAAGGGTAATGTTTAATAGCACATTTGTGATCATTTTCCCCATTATGAAACTGAATAAAAGAGATCAACGAACAAACTTTTGTGACGATATGTAATGGACAATCATAAGATAATCATGGGTATTGGTTAAATAGAATGCAAAGGGCTTTATATTTTTATATGATCTCGTACACGACTCTACTCTCTTGTCAGAAATTAGAACAGAAAATAATCATGTTTTTTTAAGAACAATATGTTTTTGGTTTGAGAGAACCGTCTTATTCAATTAAACATAGTTAAAATAGTTTAATGCTGTCATCATCAAACAACAACACTTCAGTATCAAAATTTTGTGTTTAGCACAACACTAAATTTGTGATTCCATCGTAGCAAAGCGAATTACATTATAAGCCCTACAAGCAATTATAATACTTGGTGTCGAAATCTAATATGTATAATTCGTTGTAGTTTCATATTTCGCCTTGTCATATAGCGAGAACAAACATTTGCAATATAATACAAAATACAATATTACTTGAACTTATATGACCGTCATGTTCTTGCTGATTGCTCTTTAAATTTACGCGCCATCTTTCGAATTGCGCATTCTGATTGGTGGTCCCCACTCCTAGATTGGGTCTCATCCCCACCCTTCATCGATTTTCTCATTTGCACCCGGGTTGCCCGCACGCAGCTCCTGAGGTCAGTGAAAGTGCAAAATGCTGTGCAGGTCTGCTGTAGGGGATATATTTGATCTACTTAGGGTATAACATCCGTGATAGATTTCTAAGTACAATGTACATCAAACGAATATTATTATTACAATTAGGGCATATTAACATAAAAAAATAATGCAACGGAAGGCACGCAACACAAATACATTGCATCTACATTTTACATCTCATTTTTTTCTAAATGTATTTACACTTTCACGGCCAGTCCCACATGCTTAAGCAGGTAAATTGTTCGTCATTTACTGTCCGATTTATAAAGGACAATTTCCCTGTATCAGATCGCGGCGTTAGTGAATGAATTTGAAATTATGAACCCCTCTACTTTCGAAAATACGTCGGTTTCAAAAGCCTGTTCCGAATTTCCTTCCAAGCAGGGAAATCTATATACGCCTTATATAAAACGCTAAGCCTACATCCCTTTCTGAAATTTGAAATTCGTTTTGAGCGAGTCTGTTACCTGAAAATTTAGCGGCTCTTTTATGCATTTTGTCTAGCTCGTGAATTTGGCATATTCGGAACGGATCCGAGCATACAGCCCCATATTCCAAGATAGAGCTAATCTATTAGCTATTCAATTATTCTAACAAGACGATTTTATTAGAGATAAGCTCTCTACTTCCTGTAGAACGTAGCAAATAAATGATCGTGTTTGAAGTTTGTGTTTCCTTTTGGCGCGCTGGGCTATTTCGGGGGCGTGGCGGTCCATGGGCGGGAAGCGGCGGTGGCGGCGGCGGCGAGGCACCGTTCAGTGCAGCACAGCGCCGGCCCAAGCGATGGACTGCAGCCACAGTAGGCCGATAAGCGGGTGAGTTTGCGGCGGCATGGATACCTATGGGGTACGAAGGGTGTTTTATTTAGATGTAACCTACTATTCTGAGCGTGCTTTGAGTTTTTGCTGGGTCACCTTCACAGACTCCGCGAGTTCAAGCGAGATAAAACACGAAGGCAGTTCGCGTGGGCATGAGTTTGTGTAACTTGACGTTTTGTTGGCTCGAATGGCAAAGTTAACTCACTACTACTTGAGAGCGTAATTCCGTACAATCAAGGTATCTATAAACTGATGATTTGGACTGATATGTTGTAAACAGTGATGAATCTTTAAAAATTGTATTCAAACAATTTATATGTAGTTACCGTAAAGTGATTACTTTCACTTGTATCCCTTTATCATTTCTTTGATATGAAATGATATACATTGTTTAACTCTTAGTATTATGTGGCAATTTTTTACTTAACAAATGAGAACATATGCCTTCTACTGGCCATATTAATTAGAGTCTAAGTAATAACAAACTTCATGGAAATGAATGGAGGCAGAAATTCGGTATTCACAAAGGCATTATCTTGGATTCTGACGAACTTTAATGTGGCAACGCTGAAGTAAAGAGAAATCATTCTAAAAAGTCATATAACCACATTATTATTATTATTATTCAAAACGTTGTCTATCCAATGAAATTTGTTATCTTCGTTTCGTTTGTATTTGCTATAACGTTAAAGAATTCAAGTTACGTCTCGCGGATGGTGGACAACCGTCGAATAATCATTTTGAAATCTGAGAGGTCGTAGGTGACCTTGCCGCTCCCTCAATGAATGCTTTATAACCTTAATGTTTTCCACGTGTCTCTCTACTCTCTCTCTCTCTCTGTCTGTCTGTCTGTATGTCTCTCTCTACTGATCTCCTTTTCTCCCAAGCCTTACTAATTGCTTTCCAAATATCAAATGTTATTTAAACATCACCACATACCAAAAATTGCGACATTCGCATGTGATACAGTAAGCTGTTTGAAATATTTATGATAATCTCATGAACTCTCTCATCTTGTGGTAAAAATAGGCATCATCGTTTGAAAATTTAAAAGGTTAACATGAATATGAATAATTTATTGAATTTTAAATATCAATATGTCATAAATCACTGCTCTCCCATTGAAAGTAAATTATAGGAAAGAAGTAAACATTTGTGTGAAATATGACTTAAAATTATGATTTTTTTGTTTTATAGATATTTCAGTGGGAGATCACTTGTGTGAATAGAATATTTATCTCTTGACTTTGAAAGGGAAGGAATATGAGTGAAAACTGGATTGATTCTCTCATCCTCATTTTTACTTACCAGTTGCATGTCATATTAAGGATATAGCATAATTTGGAAATTAGATCAAGTTCAATTCACTATTTATACTTTTAGTTCGCAGAGTTGAAAAATAAGAATGTGTTGGAAGTTTACGTAAAAAATTACGTAAAATGATAACGAAAGTAATGATTGATAATGCGCCTTTGTTGCAGCTTGCATCAAAAATGATTTTTTTCTACATCGTATTTTTTTAAGTTCGATTCGGATTGAAATTCTCATTCCTGAATGGCGTATTCGGTTCAGAATTTCATTTAACTTCTCACGAAGTGGGAACGAGTAGTGGATATAAACAAAATTCATAATTAATAGCCAAACAAGAAATCATCCGAAAAGTGGCGGAATATGGAATACGCAATTGCGTTTTGTTTTTGTTTTTTATCCATTTTTTCATAGTAGGTAAGAAATGAAATATAATTAAACCAAACGTTTTAGAGGAAATTGACTTCCGTGTTTAATTGCGTTCAATTGCGGGATTTCATGAATATAAATAATTCGCGAAATGTTCCTTTTTTCTGCAACAACAGTATTTATGATGCGGAGGCCATGTAATAGGAAGTAGTACACAAAAGCTGCTAGGAGTTACGGTAGTTATTTTAATGAACTAAATGCAACTTTTACACCACACAGATTTTCATCTACGATCGTACCGTGGATAGCCGAGTCTCGTGTGGTGTAGCGGGCAGGAATTTAAGGGGAGCTTTCACGTCAACGAGACATTTGCCTCTCCAGGGACTCTGGCGTGACGCGGCCTTTCCTTAAAGGGGATCCCCTCGGCAGGGCAAGGGCGGAGGAATGGACGTTATCTGTAGTTGATGTTCATTGGGTTTAAGCATAGCGTGTGCACAGGGGGTCTAAAGAGGCCATGCCCCCCCTGAAAATCACGAAAAGGGACCCGCATTCTTGCGTAATAAAACGTTTTATTTCCTAAATATATCAATACTAGCGTACCCGCAACTCTCGCAAGTTAAATCCCACTCACTTCCTTATCTATTTATTTTCATATTAAGAGGGAAAATTGTTAACGAAAAGTGTATATTTGTTGAAAAATGTATAAAGCTAACTTTCAGGGTACATACAGAATGTCAGATAAAAATAACAAACATATCAAACATATCATATTTGAAACAAATTTTCAATAAAAGTTTCGGTATTTTAGGCACACGTTCTTGGGACATTTCATAACTTTCCCTTAAAAACAACATTTGAAAAAAAAAATTATACAATATACCTTGACAGTATTTCACTCTCCATGATAGTCACAAAAGTAGTAGAAAAGCTTTTTACTCTTGAGAAAGCTACTTAATATCTTGTAAATGTGCTGTATAAAATAAAATCAACTACTGTATCAGTCGTTCACGGCTGCTGAGGGCCACAGGCCAAGCAAGAATAAATTTAAAAAAAGAAAGCTACTTAAAATTATCCATGCAAAAAATACAGGATCGGGCAACTACAACTCTACTCTTTGCAATATTATTTAATTTACTTTCAGAACAGAGGGTTACACCCGTGCAATTCAGTCGCATAGAATATCAAGTAATTAGTTTAATTTCACATACTGTTGCAGATTATGCATGCCTGATCAAGTGAGATAGTATCGGGAAGCGCTGGACTAGCAAAACTGTGAGACAATGTCTAAAAATATTTCCTCCTGTAGGTACTGGTGTGACAACTCATATATACTAATGAAATAGTATAGGAACGATAACAACCAATTCCTGATTCTCCTCCTTCATTATGTCAAAAATTTGGAGAATAATATACATTTGGGAAGAGGCTCTCCAAATCATCTGGCAACTTGTAAATGGTTTAATATAAAACCATATTTATTAATTGCATCAATAAACTTATTATATTCTGAATATGAAATTCACTCATCTCAAAAAATAACATTTTGCTGAACGTTTTATCCTGAGTAGAGCCTTTTATTTCGTGATAAAAGACAAAGTGTGGTACTTTGATTAAAACAGCTGGTTTTGAACTACCTTGATGAAAATTGTGAATTGTGAAATTAAACTGTAGTGAAACCTGTCTTAAGCGATCACCAGTGTTTACGGCAAAAATGACCGTTTATTGAAGTGGTCACTGAATCAAGATTATGAGGTCACTGGAAGAATAAATCAAATCTAACTTTAAATGCAATGAAATGAAGTAGTCTCAATTTATCTTTTTAATTGCCGTAAATAACAATGTACAATTTAGACAAGGTATCATTTACTTCCGCTCAGCTAATATTAAGGTAAATGAAACCTCATATAAATATTAAGTGTCAGTTAATAAATAGATAGGGTGATATGCTAGGCCTTAGCAACAATTTTCTAAAGTTTCTAGAATTAGAGGTTAGAAAATTAGAAGTTTCTAAAGTTGATTAAAAAGAGTTTAAAACGATTCCATTCTCACGCTCATTTATAAAGAAATATCTCAAAATTAACTTACCGAATAGAAAATGTAGAATTTTTTGATATCTTAGAAATATATATCTTTTCAATTAATAAGATGATTTAGTTTCCTTTCCTGTGATATTTATACTGTAATGTTATTGGTTAAAACATGTACACTTGGTTCATTCTTTATATTTTTCTCTCCCCTAATAATTTAATTAAAATTATACTTTCAGAATATCACAGAAGAGAAAATCCTATTTTCATATGAAGGTCTGTTTTTAAAGAACAAAAAGAGAGATTTTGAGATACTATGACTGTTGCTAGAGTTCCATAGCTGCTATTTGCTGACTGTGTAGTTGTGAGCAAAATTAGCCCTTGTTTGTAGTTATTAGCTCCGAAAGTTTTGGTGATTTTGATAAAAGAACCAAAGTCCAGAGACTTTTTGGGCAAAAGAATCACAGTCCTTTAAACGTAAGTTCTCTCCGTGATTATTTCACATAGCTCATATCAATCTGCAACAGATGATAATGTTTGTTTTGTAAATGTGATTATTCCGCATGAGCAGTATTTTTGTCCTGAAAGTTTTGTGTAAGTGTATAACCTGTTCTCTGCGGTTTACACGTTCTTTGTGTTTTGAATCTGAGCAAACAAGAGAGAAAGTAATAACTACGAAATGGATTCTACGTCAGAAGTAGAAAGAACAGAGTGGAAGAGACATAAACGAAAGGAAGGGAGGAAAGAGGATGTAGGAAGAGCAAAGAAGGTTAAAGGAGAAGCACATTTTAATCACAAAGGAATCTTCAGAAGTTGATTAAATATTTTTCAGTCGCATGCTTACAGAGATTTATATCTAAAGTTTCGTTAGTGGCAGAAGCTAATGTGAAAGAGGAAAACACGGATAATTATGATAATAGCAATGGCGAAGAATAATATGTTGGTCAATAATATTCCAAATTGATTAAGTGCATTAACTTTTTGCATTATTCCTTTAAATGTTGACTGCCCACAATAAATAATTTTGATATACAAATTTCTAAATTTTTTGAAGAAACTGCCATAGACCATACACACCCCAATTTATCCAATAATTTTGAAAATACAGTTCGAGCGTGAACTACACTCAAGCGTTCATCAGTATTTATAATAGCCTGAGAAAATGCACAACGATTTTCATGCTTCAAATATCTACCAAATTCGTCATGGAACGTTTTTTCGCTCTCCTGAAAAATTGTATTTTTGGACTGTGGTTGATTAAAAACAACCTTCATATGGAACTTTTCGAACAAATGAAGCCGTTTTTGAAAAATGTCGTTTAAGTGTTTCTGAAAATGCATAATTTTGAGTTAATTTACGCAAAAAGCATTTTAGATTTTGAAAAATTTCATAAGAGATAATTTGAATAATCATAATTAGTATCAGCATTTGAAACATCAAGATAAAACCCCTTTTTGTAATCAGGAATTCTCGAAACAAATTTTTCACCAAAATCTCGACTTCAAATTTTGACGAAATTTTGAAAATAGTACGAATATAAAAATTAAAAGAAATATTAAATACAAATACTAAAAAAGACAAATGTATGATAAATAAAAGTAAAATAAATCCTCAAAAACGCAATTATAACCAATAGATCGAAAGTGCCTCATCTCTAATCCATACTCATCACTTCACTTCTTTGCAAGTCCCTGCGCTACGTCATTGCACTTTACTAAACATCACTGTACTCTACATTTACGCTTTTGAGAATTCTCGAACGCGATTTGTGTGCTCCTGGAAAGAGTCACTAGCACCCTCTGTTCCAGTCAACAACGGTCATATTTGAATTTGGTCTGAATTTTCCTGTATCCTTTTCTTGGTTTCTGCATTTGACGAGTATTTTGTTGATTGATTAGTGATTACGTGCGCATCGACGGCTAAGGTCATTAGACCCATACGTGTAGCGCATGTTTTTTATCGCGGGAGGTGGCGGTGATCTTGCCCCGCTAGCTGGCGAGATCCTTCGTCGACCTACGTCGGTTTGCGGGTTTTTTCCTCAACCTGGTATCTCCCACCAGCGGGACACCGCCTCAGGCGGAACGAGATCTAAGTTCCCGACCGGTCTCCCAGCATGTGTGGTAATGTAGTGCATGTAAGTGTAAGTGTGTATAAAGGTAAGCATAGAGCAAGGAAGAGGAAGGAAATATCGCGGGCGGTCCGTGACCCGTTGTTTAGGGAACTGCTCCGGCATTCGCGTGGTACTGATCGGAGAAACCATGAAAAACTACCTAACGGAGCAGCCTGCCGCAAGATTTCACCTCCGGACAACGTCTGAACTCGGCCTAGATGTCTGTAGCTAGTGTCGAAAATCCTGCCGCCGTCGGGGCCCGAACCCTAGAAGGACTGCAGTGACACCAGGTCAGAAGTACTGCAGGGACACCAATGGATGCTCTGAGCCACGTTTCATTTTATTTTGTGTGAGTAGGTGCTCATACACCTCTCTGAAGCTGGCTAGCCACCCATAGCGGACCACAATAAACTATATGCCGTCATTTACTACTAATTAATTACTCTTAAATTATCATAATTTTAAATTAATTCCGCCAGACATTTTCTAAACAATCGAGGGTCAGCTAGCTTGAGACTGAAGCTAGCTAGCCACGCAACAAAATAGAGCAAAAAAACTAGAAAAATAACAATAAAGTATTAATTAATTACTATTTAATTACTCCATTTTAACATCACTGCAACAACAAATTGTTTAAACAATTTGAAAATATGTACCAAAACACAAAAAATGAAAAAGTCATAAAATGTTTCCTAACCGGCGAAATACTAAATTATTTTGTGATTCCATCACAAAATATCATTTGGTTTTTAACACACATTGTTTTAATTAATTACTCCAAACAGTTGTTTAAAAAGTGGTTGTTTAAAAATCGCACAGAGCTTTCCACCAAAAAATGCCGCTAATCGTTACAAAATTCAAAAATTCATAAAATGTAATCTTACCGGCGGACCACAGATTTATTAACACTGATTTGTTTAATATACTTCATATTTATTAACTAAATGGCTCGCGAATTAATTACTACATTCAGTTGTTTATAATGAGCCCTGAAGCATCACAAGGACATTCTCTCGTTCATCTTTTAAACAAATATTTACAGAAAAATAGCTATTCGGCGGAATATAAAAATATTTGCCCAGGGCTCATCAGTAAATATCTATTGAATTAATAACTATTTGTTTAAATTAATTAATATGTCTACAATGCTCTAAAATGGGCCGAACGTTTGCACCAAAATCGCATTTCGCAGAAACAATATTTAAAAAATCAAGGAATAAATTCTTACCGGTGAACCATAGTATTACCAAAACTAATTTGTTACAAACACTTTATATTTAACGATGAAATTGCTCCAGAATTAATTACTGCTTGCAATTGTTTATAACGAGCATCCAAACTTCAGACACAATCATACTACCACGTACCAGACAAAAAATCGGAGAAAAAAGACTAACCGTTGAAATCATTGACCTTCCAAGCTTTGATAGCTGCAACTTGTTCATTGTTAGTATAACTGTTGATAATGTAGATACCTTTTTCAATAAAGGATGAGACACTGATGTTGTCTGGTATCAATGTTTTTATTTACAGCTACAAGATCTTTTTCGATAGCTTAGCTATCATCATCAGAGCTATCTGGAAAATAAATACAAAATTTTGAAAAGAAAGTTGCATTACAAAAGGTTATTAACAAAATTAAGTTTTCGTAAAAAATTGTTGGTGCCAGATGCGTAAGCAAGCATGTTCATTGTGTTTAAATTTATGTTTGGTGCATTGCACCTAGCGATAACTTCCTGTTGCTCTTTCCTTTTTTGTTTGATCTTATTATAATTGAAGTCGTTACATAATGTCATCTATTGGTATGATCTATTGTAGGAGCCATGCTCTTATTGACACTATGAAAAGGTTCGGGGAGTTTGAGAAAACTGATTCTTAAAAGTTTTGAGTTGCAATCTGGCCGTTCTTCATGCGACAATTGCTAGCTATATCGCTAAAGGAATTTCTCTTTTCACGGCTTCTAAATTTTGTGGGTTGAAGTTTCCTGTTCCAGGTGGTGGTAGAGGAATCATGTGGATGGCTCTCAATTAGCCGCTGTTTTTCATCTACAACCCATCAGAACATTGTGTGAGCATTCTCTGTAGATGGTGCCTTGCAATAAGGCAGCAGCCTTGGGTTGAGAAGCAAATGCTTCTTAATTGCCCCCACTTCCTGATTTTCATAGTATGTTACAGTTCGTGTCAGTGCAACATGTAGTCAATGTTTTGCTTCCTGGTTGCCAAATCATTTACGGCACTATGGGAGAAGCAAGTCTTACAATGCTTTGTGAATGGTTTTCATGCAGCACTTTGTGTTTTAGAAGAGTCTATGAATTTACTAATAACCTCAAGGTTTACTTAAATATTGCAAGTTTAATTTATTTTGTCTTTAATGGATCGTTGTTGGTTTTTGGCATTTTGTATATTTGTGGATGAGATGTTTTCGGAGATCTATCCGTTAACAATACTTTCTCTTTACTACAAACGCCACAGGATTACAATACTTTCTCTTTACTATGAACGTGGAATGACAAGACAGTAAAAGAGAAGTGAACATTTATAGTGACTATTGACATTGGGTTTTTTTCCTTTTATTGTTAAAGAATCTCAACTCTCCGAAAAAAAGCTTTTCTTTAGTCACGTCAACCTTCTAGCATTTGACTGACGTGTGTGTATACTACAATAGCTGAATATAAGCTTTGCACTAGGTGTGTTTTGATTAGAGGAAGAGAGAGGACAAGAGAGCGTGAAGGAGAAAGAGAGAGCGAGAGATGCGAGGGGTGACGAGAGGAGGGAAGAGGAGGGGGAGGAAGGAGAGGGAAAATGGAGGAAGAGAGAGAGAGAGTCTGCGTGTGAATTGGACGTTATGATAAAACACATTTACTTTTGCTCTTTACTTCTTTAAGTTAGTCGAAAGTTGAGACTGTCAATTGTTTCCAGCTGTTCCTGACAAATAAGGCATTCATCAACCTGATAAATATGAAGTACCACTTTATCATAATGTGTCCCGCAAATTTTTTTATTATTTCTAGGGGGACCCGGCAGACGGTGTTTTGCCCTTCATCTCCATCTGTCTCCTTCCCTCTCCCTTTCTCTTCCCGTCTCTCATTGTCTCTCTCTCTCTCTGCACCTCTCTCTCCGTCTCTGTCTCTCTTTCCCTCTCTCTGTCCCTGTCTCAGTTTGCCTAACTGTCTCTGTGTGTGTCTCTCTCTACCTGTCTCTGCATCTGCCTGTCTTTGTCCCTCTCATTCACATTTAGTTGCAGAATCTGCACGTCTCTGAGCAGGTGGGGTAGTATCGAGAAGCGCCGGACCAGCAACAATGTAGTAGAATGTTCAAGAATATCTCATCCTGTAGATTACGGTGTGAGAAACGTTCGGTCTAAAAATTGTAGTTTTTAATGGCCCTATTACACTTCGTTTAGGAGTTAATTAACGATATAGATTCAAAAATTGTGCCGAGTGTTGCCGGTTGCATTTGATATATTTGGTTTTGTTCTACAGCGCCATCTAGTAAAGTTACAACAAAATTAACAGCACATGAATTTTCTGGGTGAAAAAAAAAAACAACACGTAGATGTGCTAATTTCCATGGAGATTGATCACACGGTGTCGGAGTTAAGTTTTCTTATATATACCAACATCCAAGGAAATTTATTACAAGTATTAATATTTATGAGAACCTATTTCTACGCTGAAGAACTTTGAATCATTACAAAGTCTACCCTCTACAATTAAAACCTATCCAGTCCTATCACCCAAGATCTCTCCATTACGACAAAGAAACCGAGAAGACGCAGAGTAAACATATCTGAGGAGGGAAGAACATGACAGCAAGAGACAAATAGCCAAATAGCCAAATAGTGCAATTCTTAGCACTAACACTCTTTAAACTAGTTAAAGCTAGGCGCGGATATCACGTGTTCTTTCCTTCCTTACATCGAACAACAATTAGCACCAGAAGCGAGACGGCGACTCGGCCTCAACCTACAACCCACCACGTCTACCCACACTGTCCCTTTGTTGCTGGCTGGAAGAGACACCGTTATACTTACGTCTAATCAGTCTAATTCTTTACGGTCATTATTTGCTGTTTCCAGTCAGTATTTGCTATTTTTACTGCTCCAGTAGTGCAAAATTTTAATTTAAAAAATATTCTTTCACGAAAGTACAAAACAGAATTCACAATTTACATTCAAAAATGAAATAAAACAATATTTAAAACTTATTTTAAAGTTGAAAGTGACTGGACGTACGATTTTTTTAGTTAGTTCCATGTTCGATCACACTTGAATGTTTTTTTCACCATATCTTTTTGAAGTTTTAGAACGCCTCTCGAAAATGTGATTTCGCATCGTTACTTCTTGTTACTTTCGATGTTTTCTTCACTGATGATTTCCCGAGACTCCTCTTCAACGAGGACTTTATAATGAAAGTTACACTGATCCTGAATGGCTTTTCTGTTCATGGGGCCAAAACTCCATCTCCAATTTGACTCAGCTGAATTGAATTATTTTAAAATTGTGTTATTCTCTAAATGCGAATTGTCATTTCAACTTCGAAATGTTTCCAGAGAATGATTCTTTGAGCTCCGTCCTCTGCCAAGTTCGGTTCCCAGATGACACTGTTAAAGGAAATGAAATGTGCTCGCATAAAAAAAGTAGAACAAAATACGTACTCGCGAATGTTGAAGTCACGGATGTTAAAACTGGTAGCATTTCTCTAACCGCGAATGTTCGGAACTCGCAAATAGCGAATTCGCGGAAATGGAGGGACTAATGTATTTTGTTTTCGTAGTACTGTACGATTGTAGTAACTTAATGCAAAAAAAGTGGAACAAAAAGCAACAGCACACCTTAATGTCCTACGTCCATTAAGGATTTCACCGCCCTCCGTCTGTTAAGAACAATCGAAAAAAGTTGTTGCTAAAGTAGTATACTGCTTAAGTAGTATAGTGTGATAAGCAGAAGCCCATTTTAAACTGAACTAGTGGTGCTACAGAATGGCACAGACTTTCCCGTATTAGTTTTCTATTTCCTTGGGTCTTCGCTAGCTATTCGGAATTGCCACAAACTCTTTCTTGCCAGCTGTCATCTATCACCGCCAAAAGTACATTTTTTTGTCATTTTCTTAATTTTTCGGTTTCCTATTGGTAGAACGGAAACATTAATTTTAGAATATTAAAGAACACAAAAACTTAGTCATAAATGGCAATTTTCTTTTAAAAATTATGTGCCGTTTAAGAGAAAATGGCGTTTTAGCACTACTACGAGTAAAAATGCGAAATTTGAAGCTCATTTTCACAGAAAAGTTTTGAGTTTTCAAAATACTTTATTTGAAGTTATTTGAAGCACTTACACTCACAAATATGATATTGTTTACAAATTGCTGGTAATGTGCATATTAAAGATGTGAGAGATCTTTCGAAAAATTACAATTATGTCATTTTTGAAAAAACAAACAAATAACTCAAAATAAACTTTACGTCATATTAAAGAGTGTAATTAGCACTATCCATTACAAAAGTTTTAAGAAACAAAATGCAGCCATATATGAGAAAATGACGTTTGAGCGTTTCTGAAAATGCGAAATTTTGAGCTACTTTTCACAGAAAACGGTTGTGTTTTCGAGAAACTTTACTTGACATTATTTAAAGAACATGTACTCTTAAATATAATAGCTGAATTTATAATAATATAAAATAAATATAACAGAAAAGTTTTGAATTTTCAAAATACTTTATTTGAAGTTATTTAAAGCACTTATACTCACAAATATAATAATGTTTACAAATTGCTGGTAATGTACATATTAAATGTGAGAGATCTTTAAAAACATTACAATTCTGTAATTTTTGAAAAAACAAAAAATAACCCAAAATAAACTTTGTGCCATACTAAAGAGTGTAACTAGCATTATCCGTTACAAAAATTTGAAGAAAAAATTTGCAGCCATAAATGAGAAAATGACGTTTGAGCATTTCTGAAAATGCCGAAATTTTGAGTTACTTTTCACAGAAAATGGTCGTGTTTTCGAGAAACTTTACTTGACATTATTTAAAGCATACGCATTCGTTAATATAATAATGTGAAAAAATCGCCGCTAATGTAAATATTATCGACGTGAGAAACATGTGAAAAAATGCACATTTTTGTAATTTTTCAAAAAACCAACCGACAGAGCAATATGGCTTTTATGTCATCTGATAGAGTACATTTACCACTATCCGTACCAAAAGGTTAAAGAAAAAATTTGGAGCCGTTTTTGAGAAAATCTTGTTTTTGTTATTTTTTAAAATTGCACATATTGTGCGCAATATTGCGCGAAAAATACTAAAATTTAAAAAAAAAATGCAGATGACCTTTATGAAAGAACTCAATATGCAGAACAAATTTTATTTGAAGGAAAAATCTCTATCTTCAATTTTGTAGTTTGAGAAAGACGCCGAAAAAAATTCAAACTTTCACAATATTCGAATATTCAGAGTTATCCGTGAAAATCGGACCTATGCCATGTTAATAAGTGTATTTTACTCTATTCATACAAGAAATTTAAAGAAAAAATTTGGAGCCGTTTTTGAGAAAATTTTGAAATTCCCCGGGGGGCTTCATATAAAGTACCCCCAAATTTTGAAGAATCTTTTTGAAAATCTCAAAACTTTGACTAGAATCAGATCGACCGGGGAATATCCATTTTGGAAGAAATCGTACGTATGGTTTAGGCGCTAGCAGTGTTCACAGACGGACAGACGGACGGACGGACAGACAGACGGACGTTTTCCTTTCAATTGTTTTTTTGGTATCAAGGACCCTCAAAACAGGGTTTCTGGCTACAGCACGTGTTAGGGGACTTTTTTCTTAATTTAGCAACTTAATTTTATCTACTTTTTCCTTTTCTTAGCCCGGCAATTAATTTTTTTCCGCCGAAAATTGGCCATTTTTTCGCGCAGCATTACATAACTTTCCCTATACTACGTATATCACTCCGTGTATACGTACGTATACGGTAAAGTAAAAATTATAGAAAAGGGTTTTATTCTAAAGCAAAGTAAAGTAGTGCGAAAATACCGAATCGAGCAAGTACAACCCTACTCTTTGCAATGTTATTTAACTTTCCATGATTGTTATGAGGAACAGAGGAGCTTTTGGAGAGTCAGGGTGCCAGCTGCTGGAGTGCGAAAATTGAAAAATTATTTGTATACTTAAACGTTGGAATATTTTCTGCGTTCTTACGTACCTCAAGAAAAGCAATTCCGAGCCGAAATATAATCAAACTAATATTTTCACTTTTGAGTAATAAATACCATTTGTTACCATGAGAAACAATTTAGTAGACTTAGACTTCTTTTAGGTACATGGGAATGTTAATGAAACGTGTTTATTTGTTTAAAAATATATAAAGGTAACTTGCAATGTACTAACACAATATCAAATAAAATAGAAAACAATGCAATAAATATTTCAATAAATATTTATTCAGTATTATGGAGAGTTTTCTTGGAACAATTCACAACACTTCCTTAAAGACAACATTTGAAGTAATTATTCAATATTCTTTGACAGTTAGCTTTTAGCTTTTCGTGGTAGTCACAAAAATATGAGAAACGCTTTTTACTTTTGAGAAAGATAGGTGTCTGAACCCGCTGACTTGAAACTTTCATCGAATGATAACGAAAATACTGGTACAGGTTAAACACACAGTCTTCACTCTTCATTGTACATCCACATCCCTCCTGAATTAGGTACACAGCACTTACAGACCCCGGTAAAACGTTAATTGAATGGTTTCACTACACGCATAAGAAACAATCTTCATAGGTATCAAGCAACTATAATAGTACTTCTAGTTGTTGCTGGAGAGCAAATCTTGAATTAATGATTATGCAAATAAATCTCGTCAGACTGCACAAACCACGGTGTATACAGAAAGCGTAAATATAAGATAGACGAAACTGAGCCTTCTAAGCGTTTCGCCACAAAAATGACTACCAGCAAGGAGGAATGAAATATTTAGGTGGCATTGGTGGTATTGAAGCTCCGATCCAAAATTTAATTGAAAAACATCACAAAATGTCTCATCTTGTAGATTATGATGTGAAAAACGTTTCTTAGGGGCCATTGGCCTCAAAATTTTAGTTTTTAACCCCTTAGAATGCTTTGTTTAGGAGTTATTTGACAAAAAAAATTTGGCAAGTCCTGAGGGTTGTATTTGACTTGAATAATTGGATGCGTTTTTGAAAAAATCCTTCATATATTCAAAGTCAAAACGCAATTCGTCAAGTCTCCGTGAAATTCTCTTTATTTAGAGACCTCATTTATAAAGATTGGTTGTGTGTGAGAGCCGGAACGGAAAGGTATACTACTGAAATAATACAGGAGAAGATAGAATGCTTATAGTCAATGAATACACGTTGTCAGGGCGACCGATGAACAAGAAGTTCCTTGGTCGCAAGCATCACTCTCTTCATTGTGGGAAGGGAAGAAGGGCTCCGTGGGAGTGTATAAAGAATGTATGGGGGAGGCGGTGCAAGCGGTAGTCTTGTATAACTTTTATAACATTCACTGTCTCATGCGACACCGACCAGAGCGGACGCAACTGATCAAACTACGAGTTTTCTTCAGCTAAGGTTGGGCTTTGTGAATTAATTTATAAAGAAGTGGGTGCCATGTAATTAGTGTCGAGATTCTTAAGAGTTGTGTACATTATTAATTTAAAGATGTCACATTAATTCTTGTTATGAATGTTAAGTTAAATGTGAAATAGACTTGATATCCGAAACGAAACTTAGAATAAGAAAGATTCGTCGATGGGGATTGTGTTAAATAATTCGTACTGAATATAGACTTCGGTGCCCCCTGAGGTACAGCTAGGGAAAGTTCGCGATCGCGTTATACTTTGTGTTGCAGCTTTATATTTTATGAAACCGTCAATTAGCAGGTAATACTCCGGGGACGTTTGGCAAACCAAGGTTAACATTAGGAGAGAATATGGTAAGAGGGACAGTATCACGAACGACAACGGACAGCATCAAGAGAGAAGATATGGAGTTCACCCGAGAATCCGACGATGCGCGCGAAGATAATCGTAAACAATGAACTTTGATTCTTGACCCGTACGGAAATATTAATTATTGTGTACGAAAGAAACAACATTAGATCATTTCATGAACTCATGGTAATATGTAATTAATGGTGTAAATAAATGTTAAGTTGTTTATTTGAAAAAAAAGGACGATAATTTGTAGCTGGTTGCCATCAA
Organism: Acheta domesticus; assembly: GCA_031308135.1. Classification (NCBI taxonomy): domain Eukaryota; kingdom Metazoa; phylum Arthropoda; class Insecta; order Orthoptera; family Gryllidae; genus Acheta; species Acheta domesticus. The sequence goes on along the minus strand of JAHLJT010002406.1, from coordinate 98,089,382 downwards.
TTCAAAATAACCAGTTTCAATTAACAGAACTTCCAGGAATCGCAATTCTGTATAGACTTGCACGTCCACACACGATAGGTAAGAAGGTAACATGTTGTATGTCGAAACCCATAAGCAAAATAGACTAGAATCCAGATAACGTTTCAGTAGATGAGGAAAGTTATGAGCATAGCAGGGCAAATAAATAAATGATAACATATTTATAGATCAATATTAAACGCGTTTAAATAGCGTGACCAAGCAGGAAAGTAATAATATTAACAAAAGTAGAGAGAGTCATTATTTTGAGTATTTCAAATTTTAGTAATAAGATTTATTAGTATAGGGGAAGGTCGGGTCATATCGGACAGCGGGTGGTATCGGACAAAAATAGTTTAGGATACTGGGCACTGGTGGTAGCACGTGCCACATTGTCAGTGTGTTCCTGGAAACGAATTAGCTTTGCAAACGCCATTTTAGGTGAGAACATCAATCAGTTTGGTTAATGCGACCTGCATTACGTTTTTTTTATGTTGACCAGTGTACGAAGATAACTTTCGAGGAATAAAACTTCTCTTAGGATAAGTTTATATACATTTTACTGTGACTAGTATGTTTACTTGGGTGTATTTGTTACTTTACAGCAGTACAAGGTTGTTTGTACAATTTACATCTGTGTTGTATTCTTCTGAAGGATGAGGATCATTCGGCTGGTATCGGACAGAGAAGAATCGGATGGTACTGGACAGTTTCTTCTTCGCCTTCTCTTCACTTTTCCGTATTTCTTGTGTGTACATTATTAGGAGGTAATATTAGAATACTAATGTGGATTTTATCCGTGTTTCAGGAAACTATAGGTAAAACTCGCGGAAATGGGAATAAGTAATATGATGATAGCCATTGTGAAGGTCATTTGAAAAGAAAAACACTTCAAAAGCTATAGTTGTGAAGCTATAAATTGAACAGAATATCGTTGAGTGTGAGTTTTTGTTTTTTAATTCAAGAACTGTTCTTTTCCCATGTAACCAAATACTCATTTTTTCTTTGTATTAAACAATGAAATATTTGTATCAATAGTGAGCGCATCTTTGGTAAAGTGCTGTAAAAAACTCCATTAAAATTATTTTACCATTATTTATTTAGTTGTCCGATTCCACCCTCCACCTTTGAGACATGTAAATTGTCAACGTTTTTTAACATCCCCATATAATCATATTATTTTACTTTCAAATCAAACAGCTTTGATAGAGTGTGTGAGTAAGAGATTGAAGTTTCATATTATGTATTTTACAAATAATTTTCACTAACCTTAATTAAGAAATCATATTTAAAGCTAAGGTAGCCGATATCACCCGACCTTCCCCTATATCAGCGGATATTTCACAATAGAGAAAGTTTTGTAATGCTGCGGCAAAACCCGTCGATTTTTTCACAGAAAAACTCGTATTGTGGGACTTCCGATAATAAGAAAGTGGATGATTTGCATTCTAATATGTAATAAATTACTTCCACTTACACCATGTGCAGTCAAAATCCACGTTTGGTGGATCTTTGATATGAAGACCTCCGGACATTAACATGATATGCCACTATATGTATGTTTTCAGAAAAAGGAAAGTAGAGGTTTAGATATTGCGTTCTACACATTGGGATAAAGAGCATTCATTTATGAATTTCACTACCATCTTGCAGTGAATATTTGAAATAAAAACCTAACATTTACATACATCGAGGGGGCGTCGAAATACACTAACATCTCAATTTCATCAGATATGTGTCTTAGCATGTTATTGTTCCAAGGTATTCTTATCAAAAACATAGTTTATGGCAAAACATATGCCCGTCCATCTGTGACCAACGCTAGCGGGTAAACAGTCTGTAGGATTTTCACCAACATTGATATTCCCTCATCGATCTGATTGACGTCGCGGCCTCTTTAATTTAAAATGGATATTTTGATTTTTTTTGTGGGGGGGTACTTAACACAAAATCTTAACATTTCCAAAATTTTCTAAAACTTCGCTCCAAAAATTGTTTAATTTTTTTCTCAGAAACAACAAAAACGCTTATAAAAATATCACAAGTCTCATTGCCGTTGAATTTACTGAATTTTCGAAAATTGCAAAAATTCTATTTTTTTCCTGCGTTTTCCTAACTACAAATTTATTGTAGTATATATTTATTGTAGTTGGAAGTTTTGAAAAATTATTTTCTTAAAAAGGATCGAAACTATTTCCGTAATTTTTTTCTGGAGAAGAGCAACTGTTGTTAAAAATGGCACAGTTAGCAATTTGGGCTTATGCATTTTGGAAAATTGAAAAAAGTTAACATTGGAAAACTACAATACTGATGGTAGAGATTTTTATGTGTTTATTAAGAATTAGATTTTTAATTAAGTCATCTACTTTTTTTGGAAACCATGAGTATTTCGCGTTATTTTTGAAAATGTTCTAAATTGAAAAATTGAATTTTCTGCATTTCTTTTGCTAGAATCTTTCAGGAGTTATCAAATCTCAATGCGACAATGACAACGCCGCGACACCGCAATTTGAAATTCTCATAATAACGTCTCAGTGTTGTGCGCGTTTCTGGGCGTAAGGACCACATTTCTGGTTTGTCCAATTTGTGTTGATATCTTTGTTTTAAATGAATTCGGCTTTCGCACTTCAAGGTTTCGCGCACAACAATTGGTAATGAGTTTTACAAATGATGGCTGAAAAGAACTAATATAGACAGAAATTGCTGTATTACATTTTTACGTTACCGTTACTAATGCTAGAAAGAATGTGAGTATTGAACCACACGGTCGATTACACAAATAATTGTTTGGCCATAAACATCGGCTACGGTTTCCCTTCACAAACATCAACTGCATCTGCTGTTTAATGGACTAATTACATTGACTATTCCACTCATGTCTGTCTGTGTCATAAGTTACCAATGCTAAGCAAGAATATATTCAAATTAAACAAAGACCAACTACAATATATTGTAGTTGGTCTTGATTAAACCAATCCCAAATGTCTATCGCCATATGAGTATCACTTTGTTTACCTCTTGCACTATGCTGTAATAACTTCGTTTACCTTTCTAAGATAAAGATTGCAAATACATTAGGTCCATAATACCTTGTGAGCATCAATATAATGTGTCATTTTGGTGATGTTTAAAACTGAAATATTGTATACTAGTTTACTTTTTGTTTTCTAATATGCACGTAAATGATCTCCTGTAAGCTGTTGTTCTGCGTTATTATCTAATGCTGATATAAGATCTTTCTCCATTAGTTCGAAAAATTCTGACGCAAAATCTTCTACAACTACATTTGATTCCCCTGAGTTGCTTAATACTTCCATATTTTTGTCCCCTATTTTTAGATTTTAAAACTTCACAAACTCAGTCTGATTTTTTTCTTAATGCGAACATATATAAGCTTTAATAGGTTACTATATTGTATGTTGATGTGTATAATTGAAAATCGATTTTTGCACGCTTAAGAAATGTATTATTTAGTATTTACAGTTCTTGTTTCCTTCGTATTCACTTCACGTTCTTCAAATTTAATGTTCCAAGGCAAGTTGCGAATTCTTTATACAAAATACGAATGAAATACTTCACACTTCACTACAACTGAAATACTTCAGAATTTTCAACACATTCTGCCGGGCAATATTCATTTAATTTTTGCTCGTTTGTCAAAAATCAATGTTGCCATCCTCATGGAAGAAAATTACGGTGTCGTGGACTGAAAATAACCCCGGAATATTGGGGTTTAATTAATGCCACCTGCATAGATCTATTTACGTGTCGTTCGTCTAATTCCCGTCACATTTTCCGGGAGCGATTTTGAGTAATATTTCTCTTTTTCGTAATTCCTGTAATTTCAATTATCCATTCGATTCATGTAATGTGTTTATTCGTGAAATAGTCACACTAAATATCACTCGAAGTGGTGTGATATTACTTACGATAACTATTTCATGCATTGAACGTGTATAAGGCTGTAAATTACGAAACGTCTGCATTTCCTATTACACTCACGCCAATAAATTAAACAAGAGGACAGGGATAAACAAGGAAACCAGGATTTATTCTTTCGATCCCGGTTGACCAGATCTCCTTCCTTGTGCTTGTGTGTGCTCGCACGCGTGGCGCGCGGAAGTTATTTCTGCCGCGGGGCGCTGGCGGCGGGAGGCAGGAAGAGCGCCTGCGGGAGGAGGTCGAGGCCGCGGCGAGCGCATTGCTAGCGCTATTTGTGGTCATGGGCCTGCCGTTCCTCCCCCCCCCCCATGCCAGTGCTCGCAACCGGCCATCGCTCGCCCGCGTTCCGAGGCGCTCTCGTCCAGGTGCAGTCCTTGGATGCAGAGAGTAGCGCAACCTGATCCGCCGCCGCCATTTAGTATCCTTTCACCCAACACCCCCCCTCCCAGACAGCAATTAGGAGTTAAGGAGAAATGAAAACAATCGAAGGCATTGTGGAGATTTTCGAATATATTAGAGAGTTGTTGCGTGTCATGAACTTGAAAGACGTAATACGACAAGTCTGTAGATAATTTTTCTGCGTATGCGCCGGCATCCAATGACGGGATTTCGTTTGACGGAACCCGGACGTTTGACGGAGATTCTCCTTGTTTTGTTTCCTACGACAAATGCGTTCATAGCTTTCTAGTATTCTAGTTACGAATATAGTATTCTAGTTAGGTTCCCATCGCTAATATAAACAATATAAATATGTTATAGTAAAAATTGCGGGGTTACATTCTAAGACTATCTAGGAAGCTATACTTTTCTTTGGAGGTAAAGACATGTATATTACATATTCATATGATTTTTCATATATTGGACGTATCTTGCAATCCTTATAAAAGCACAAATAGAAGATACACAAAAGTTCATTTATAGCTTTGAGGTACTGATGTTTTCAGTTTCAACTTGTTCCTAGATTTACGTACTATATGTTTTCGATTGTACGACTTGTCAAAACGCATTTTTTTGAAGAGACGTGAATTCCTATTGCCGACAATGTTTAAGAACTACAACGTTAGATTTCCCGTCTCGCGGAAACTCTCTATGGTTTTCGGTAGTTTGGAGGTTCCAAACTCGCACGCAATTCTGCATAGGTCTACTGGACATAAAATGGTGGATTCTGGGGCGCAAAGGAATGCACAACTCTCTGCATCTAGCGGCGCAAGTCATGAGGAGGCTCCCTGGCTCTTACTTCATAACTTCTTTACTTGTTACTGGACATTGTCGTATTACAACTTTCATTTTTCCTCACATATGTTGAATTATATTAAGATAGGGATTTTGTGCAGAGGTTTGGGTCACTTTAGAACAGATGAAGAAGAACAATAATGTTTTTGGCGGCGGAATCTTTAGGGTCTTGGTTGTTTTGGAATTTAATGGAGTCAAAAATGCTTATAACAGTCGCTCTAGTTCTTAGATTACGCTTCAGAATCCTCTATTACTATTTTTTCCCGTACTACCTTCCATCAAATCCAGCTTCTCAACTCCTATTGTTGATACATCCTCTTGAACCATCATTCAGATACCGCCAGGCTTTACAGTTTGAGTACCCGCACTAATTGATTTGCGCGCAATTTTATGGGTATCTGTCTTGAAGCGTCTGGTGTCACGTGCACGTGCGCTCGAGAGAGAGACAGAGAGAAAGAAGAGAAAGAAAGAGAGAGACTGTTTAAAAGAATCACAGAGACTATCTGTAAGAGAATCACTGAGCGAGAGACTGAGCGCGAGAAATAGGCAGAACGCGAGAGAGAGAAGAGCGAGAGAGAAACGGAGAGAAGGAATGAGAGAGAGTACAGGAGAGCGCGCAAGCAAATGCATGAGAGGGAATGCGCGCTAGAGAAAAGCGTGAGAGAGAGAGAGAGAAAGAGAGCAAAAGGGAGGAAGAGGGCAAAAGAGAGAGAGCGCAAGGGAGAGCGGGTGAGAGCAAGAGAGAGAGAGAGAGATAGGACGAGAGCAAGAGAGAGTGAAGGCGAGAGCAAAAGAGAGTGTGAGAGAGAATGAGAGAGAGAGAGAGGGGCAGGACATACGAATGTATTCCACGGGACCGCACTAGCCGCACATTCGTACCCAGAGGGGGTTCGGAGAGTTTGCTGAAGGAATTGCTGTGGCGTCGTGATCGTGACCGCTGCCACCACTTCCCCTATCTTCATCGGAGCCGCCAGAGTCGATATCGCATGGACGCCGCTGGCATTCGCTGGCGATCTCTGGCATACCTTGCCATCCGTCGACATCCGCCACCATCATCCCTCCACCCTCCACCTTATTGCGCTCTAGGCGATTCCGCGAAATGCAGACGCGAATGCTTTGGCAGCCGATGAGGAATTCAATATCAATAACCAGAGGGCTGCGATAGATCGTGGCCGCATTCTTTTGGATGATACTAGTATCATCTACTCCATTAAAAGTGCAGCTGGAACCAGACTGAGAAGCGATTCATTACCACAAACTCTTATATATTTCATAGTTAATTTTGTAGTTTGTTTCCGCTCTATAATTACTTTTTTGAAAAGGCTTAGAAGTCAGAAATGTTACATTACAAGGGGGCGTTTTCAGGGTTGGCAATGGCAGTCAGGTTTCTACTATAATCTGGGTAACTTACAGAAAACATTCCCACTGTTCTTTTCTCAGTTTTTATCACAAGGTTATTTTAATTTAAAGAATAATTCTTTAAATATATACAGAATTGTATAAGAATTATTCTTTTCTCACGAAAGATGTCAATTCGTAAGTATTTCCTACTTCCATAAAGATTGCGGGATCGGTAACACTGAGTGTAAGAATTTTATTGCGGCCACCGAGCTCCTATTAATCCGGGGTGGGTGGAGTGATTCTCATCTGATCTGTGACCCCCAGAAGCGCTTCTTAGCAAAGCTTTACGGAGGCCAGGGTAATTCTTACCTCGGAACACAACATGCGGCACAATACTATCGCGGTATGTATTAGCAGTGGGCTAATAAGAGTGTTCTTCGGGCCTATTGAAATGTGCTACTTGTTACAAAGCTACTTTGTTCGCCTAGGAAGGTAGGCGTTCCTGTGGCGACGGACAACTTCCCCTGACGCCTCTCTCATTTCCACTCAAAATCTAGAAAGGGTGTACACGATAAATTATTGCGGGGAAGGTAAGCACAAAGTACGACCGAAATATCACGGGAATGGTTGCCAATATTTCCACTCAAAATCTAGAAAGGGTGTACACGATAAATTATTGCGGGGAAGGTAAGCACAAAGTACGACCGAAATATCACGGGAATGGTTGCCTTATACCTGATCCGACAAGGAATGGGGCTAGTTAACTAGCTCACTAGAGTCAAGAGAAGTGCCGTGAAATTTAAAAGTAGGAGTTATACAAATTCTTCGAGGGTAGTCTTTTCCGTAATTTTCTCAAAAATGACTCCAAACTTTTTCTTTATATAATTTTCTTGAATAGAACAAATTACAACCATATAAATACCCTATAAAATGTCGTAGGTTTGATTTACATCAAAACTCCTAAATTGTTGAAAGTGTAACAGTTTTAACTTTTAGGATCCCGCCTACAGCTATATTATTGAAGACAGAAATTTTTTCGTAATGAGTTGTTCTTAAAACGTAGATATCCAAGTAATGTTCTGTATATATTTTTTAATACATGACTAAGTTTTGCGTAATTTAGGGTAAAATAGTGGTAATATAAAAAACGTAAACAGATCCAAAAACTGCTCCAATTTATTAATTTTTTTGCCCGAATAGAAACAAGTTAGATCAAAAATATGTCAACAAATCGATTTTCATTAAAATCTCTAGAATTTCGAAAATTTCACAACTGCAATATATTTCGAGGCCTTTCTACAATTTCATTATTAAAACTAGATTTTTTTTAATGCAACATACTTCTTTATACCAGATCTTTAAATTAGTTTGTGTACTTTTTAAAGCAGTTAGTAGTGTTTGGTAATTACAGTCGACTCCGGTTGTAGTGAAGTGAACCCTCGGTTAAAGTGAATTTAAGTCACTGGTCCCGTTTCACTTACATTGCAAAGAAGCTTAAGAAGATTCCATAATAGCGATCCTGAATCTCGGCTATAGTGAACTTAGAAAATAAAACGTCCTGGAAATTAATTCCCCTCCTGGAAAATAATGTATTGCCTCAGTGTCACAAATTCCGAAATCAGGCACCTTGGAAAAAATATCGTCGGCCAAAGGTCGTAATCGAAAAAAAGGTAGCGGAGGTAGGGGACCTGGATTGGGGATTTTAATGATGTCTATGGGCCACTCAGTTTCAAGCTTGATGTTATTTGAGATTCCGCAGGATAAGGCGAGTGGTGTTCTTCGTAGGGGACAGGAAGCGCGCGACTGCCACAACCCAGCGGTACCCGCAGCGCCCCGCGGAAAAGCGATCAGTTTCATTAACCTCTTGCGACATCCCGCTACCGAAAGAGTCTCGTACGTTTTCTGGCTAGTAAGAGGGGTTTCTGAGAGTAGGACGGTGTTCCAACAGTGGAAGAGGCATTGAAGTGTGTGAAGACGGCATTACGATATTTAGAGACAGTGGACATTGCAGAATCAAATATGAAGAGTGCAAGAACCTTGGAACAGTATCTAGAGAAAGTACTAATGAACTAGTGGTGCTACAGAATGGCACAGACTTTTCCGTGTTAGTTTTCTATTTCCTTGGGTTTTCGCTAGCTATTCGGAATTGCCACGTACTCTTTCTTGCCAGTTACCATCTATCACCGCCAAAACCACATTTTTTTGTCATTTTCTTAATTTTTCGGTTTCCTATTGGTAGAGCGGAAATATTAATTTTAGAATATTAAAAAACACAAAAACTTAGTCCTAAATAGCAATTTTCTTTTAAAAATTATGTGCCGTTTTAAAGAAAATTGCGTTTTAGAGCTAATAAAAATGCGAAATTTGAAGCTTATTTTCACAGAACATTTTTCAGTTTTCAAAATACTTTATTTGAAGTTATTTGAAGCACTTACACTCACAAATATAATAATTAGGGCCCGGATAATTATGTAATTACATATTTCCGTTTGTTAACTCTATCAAGTCAAAACCACAATATATTTACGTTTCATGTCGATTACAGCCTAAAACCGATGATTTTTAGTACATATATTTACATATTTTACCCGAAAGTACATATATTTACATATTTTTCACAAAAGTACATATTTTTAAATATTTCTTAATATTTTCGTTTTTCTACATTCTTTTTGTATAATTCTTCATTTATCCTACATGTTTTTGATAAGGAATAACTAAGACAAACAATTCAGCATTGTCAAACCATTTTTCGGCAGCCTCCTCTCCAAATTGGTGCTATTGCAATGCATAAAAATGTTGATATTGCAGCACGCAGAATCCTACAAAAGGGCAAGGTGTTGCACTCCAAAGCTTCCAGTGTGTAGATTTCAACGCGAGTAAAGCAGAGAAAAAAATACTACTCAGAAATAAATTTTGTGTATGGAAATGGTACGTTTAGCAAGCGATAACTCGCGCCCACAACGTATTTTTCAGAGGTCTCTCTTGACCTTAATGCCCTTCGCCAAAAATTACACGCACCAACGCAGCTCAGAAAGCGCCATTGACAGTTTTCTTTCCCCGTTTGTTGCACTGGAGCCTAAACCCTTGTTTGTAAAGTATCTCTGTGAGGAGAAAATCTAAAGTAAAATCATGATGTGGTACTACAGCTTTTGGATCAGACAAGAACAGAAAATAATTCACAGCGTTTGGCTTAAACCTTGTGGTAACGCAGACTGGGAATTTGCCATAGGCAAAGTTTGGTTTATCTTTTCAGAGAAGTCAAGCAATAGCGTCTTGGGTAAGAACATTATTAAAGAAAGCTGAATTTGTGCTAAGAGTCAATTGATTAAATATCAAACCAGCATTGTTTTTATTCCCTAATACGTGAATAGCATTGAACAGTGACATGTTGGGACAAAGTTTGAATATACACCAGTAACTTCATGCGATGTGGAACACTTGGTCGGTACAAGGCCTTCGAACAGATAATAGGAAATATTTCATCCCTGTAGAGTATTTGAGTTAACTCCTCGTGTGCATGCTTGCGGATGAGCCTCTCACAGGTAGACTACTTCCCGTGCACTAGTGGTGACAATCGAGGTGTCATTCGACTCGTCTCGGCGTCCTAATGGGGAACTGATAATTTGTTTCCTGAAATGGCTATAAAATTCTAAGAAATTTCCAAAAACGTGTTTTTTCGTGTTTTGGCGCTGTGATCTTGGTAAGTATGCCGGGAATTAAATCAACGCTACCTAACTAGATGTAGATGGTGTTGATTAAACTCCAGTACAATACCGACGAAGAGAAAGACAGAGAAACGAGGACAACGAAGAAGAAGAAGACGAAGAAGGAGACGAAGTAGAAAAAGGAGACGACGAAGAAGAAGAAGGAGGAGACGACGAAGAAGAAGAAGGAGGAGACGACGAAGAAGAAGAAGGAGGAGACGACTAAGAAGAAGGAGGAGGAGGAGACGACGACGAAGAAGGAGGAGGAGACGACGAAGATGGAAACGACGACGAAGAAGGAAACGACGACAAAGAAGAAGACGACAAAGAAGATGAAGACCAGAAAGACGAAAAAAGACGAAGAAAAAAAAGTCACAAAACCGAAAGTAATTTAAAGCATCGGTGACGTCACATTCAACTATTTTCTAAGTATTTGAAACAAATATTTGTTTCTCATTTTTTACGGAGACCATTGTAAATAACAGAATTGTGAGTAGAATTATTTTAATTTTGTTCTTTACGAGTATATTATGTCTACACAGATCAACATTTAAGCAAAAGTATTTTATTAAAACGAATTGATATAATAATTAAAGTGTTACATATTTCTTACTTTTTAGTACATATTTCTGTACATTTTAATACATATATATGTACATATTTTCCTAATTTTTAGTACATAATTATCTGGGCCCTAATAATAATGTTTACAAATTGCTGGTAATGTGCATATTAAAGATGTGAGAGATCTTTGAAAAAAAAGCGTTTATGTAATTTTTGAAAAAACAAAAATATAACTCAAAATAAACTTTACGTCATATTAACGAGTGTAATTAGCACTATCCGTTACAAAAGTTTCATGAAAAAAGTTGCAGCGATATATGAGAAAATGTGGAATTTTGATCTATTTTTCACGGAAAACGGTTGTGTTTTCGAGAAACTTTACTTGACATTATTTAAAGCACATGTATCCCCTAATATGATAATGTCAACAAGTCAAGACTAATGTAAATATTAACGACGTGAGAGACAAGTAAAAAAATACATTTTTCCGATTTTTAAAAAAACAATAGAATAGAGCAATCGGGAGATTATGTCATCTCATGGGGTACATTTATCACTATCCCTACCAAAAGTATAAAGAAAAAAGTTGCAGCCGTTTTTGAGAAAATCTAGTTTTTGTAATTTTTTAAAATTGCACATATTGCACGCAATGTTACGCGAAAACTACTAAAATTTTCAAAACAATGTACGGAATTACAAATAGATTTATCGAAACAATCGGAAAACTTCAAAGACTGTTCGTCACAGACATTGCATCAGAGAGCAATTCTAAATGTCTAATTTACGCATACCATTTTAGGGCAGAAATCAATGAAAACGCTATAAATAATTAAAAATACGGGAAAATATTTTCAATTGTCAAACAGATTAATGTATACTTGTTATGAAAATAATAATTTGAAAATCCTATTAAACGGTTAATGAATATAAATATAATATCTCGGCAAAGTTAACATAATTTACATTTTCTGTTCATTTAGTAAGATTTCTAATGAACTAGTCCTCTATGTGACATTATATATTAAGTAATACGCTAACTTAAACTGGGTCAAATTAAGCATTACACAAGCACTACAAAATCTATGAACATTTGGATTACATCGTATTGAAGGTTGCATGGTTTACATGTTGTAAAGGTTTATCACATCAGGAGTAAAAGTGTGTCATTCTTTGTAGAGAGTAATATTAATATATTAGTCAAAGACTACCTTTTTAATGATTATAATTTCTATGTAGGTCCAGTAATATTGAAATATTGTTATGTATTATTATTATTATTATTATATGTATTTACTAGACCCTGAAGAAGAAGGCCAATGACCTTCGAAACGTTGGGAAAGATTGTTTAATAAATAAATATATTAATATTGTGTCTGCCTAAAAAATTACTGGACCTACATAGAAATTATAAAAGTGTGTCAGCTGAGCGTCATGTTTCTGAGAGTTTCGACTTTTGTGAGGTAGCGCTGTCGTCTGTGAATATAGGAGCGTTTGAGTGAACGTTTGGAGTTTCGCTTAAAAAACAGAGCAAAACAGATTTTTGAACTTATTTTATAACATTACATAGGTCTCAGCAACTTTTGATTTGAACAGGGCACGCTCAATTTTAATTTTTTATACGTACATATATTTTTATTAATTTTTTGAATTTATGATCTGCGGAATGAAGGTAAATATATTATTTTCAAAATAAGTACTTAGTTATTGTCAGTAGTAATGTAAGAACTATAAGATATGTCGTCCTTTTTCGTAAACACAATAACTTTTCTTTAGCCTTTAATCATACTTATACTAAACATATTTTACATATTTACACTGTTTTTATAGAAATGGTGTATATTTATTACATCCATTGGCAATGAAAACATTTCATCCTCATAAATGTATTGGCAACGTTATTTTCGCAAAATAGTATTTAAAGTAAATATTCGTTGATCGGATTTTTCACTTAATTAATTAATAGGCTCCGGACTTCGGCTGTGGAAGTTCATGTTGATAGGTCTCATTCCTAATATTATTATTATATTTATTATTATTATTATTATTATAATTATAAAGGTAATCATATTTTAAGTAGAGTTTTTCAATGTAACAAATTTCGTCAAGAAAGTTGTAATTTATGACTAAAATGTGGAGCCTTCCATTATTTATAACGCTGTACATCTAGAAATATTGGAAGGCTCCAGTAATCTGCAATTTACAGTAAATACGTTGGATTGTGATCTAGATACTTACTCCTATTATTCCTATTAATCGCAATGCAATTCCTTTCCACATTTCTATTAATAAACGAACTTAGTTATTTGTGTAGAATGTGATTTTAAGTATAAAACGCGGTATATTTTGATAGATGATACATTGAATTACAATTATAAATGTTTTAATTAATGAACGTTCATTCTACCTTTTAAAAAATAATAATGCTTGTGGTACTTTATCAACATACATGACATAATATGGTGTCTCAGAATAAATATTACAAACTTCTAGGGCATGGAGAGGGGTCTAAAATGTTAACTTTTTGCCAATGAACATATAGTGGGAAATTGTATTTAACGTGCAGCCCGCCAGTGAAGTCTCTCCGCAGGCACGTTGCGGGCAAGAGTCGCTGTAACAAATTATGTCGGCTGCAGCGAATGAAAAGTAAATTGCATTCTCACCACAATCATATAAAAAGCTGGAAGTAATGTCCCCCTTACTTGTTTCCCAGTGATCTGGTTGCTACCAACATAAATGCAATTTTTAATTTGAGTGCCTGGCTCTGCTCAGTACGGACTTTACTGGCGCACTATTGTTATATGCATTTATATATATGTGACATTTGCCCCTGACTTTTAGGCAACTTCTTATGCATCCATGTTCGGCAGCTCACATTCTGCCACACTCAAGGAGATTTCATTTTCCTGCCGAATATCTGTGCCAACGTATATGTCTAAAAGTTAGGGGGCAAATGTGACGCGAAAAAATGCATAGAATTCCTTTATTTACAATTTCCCATTCAATTTTTATTGGTAACAGTGATCATTATCGACCCCTCTACACGCCCTAGAAGTTTGTAACATTTATTCGAAGACATGTATATAACTCTCAATATGCAGGTGTCTCACAATAAATTTTAAAATTTTCCAGGACATGTAGGATCGAAGATGATATTTTCTTGACAATTAACACAAGGTTTTGTAGCGAAGAGTGTAGGTAAATATTTCATATATTTCACATAACGAAGTTACTTCTGTGATATTTGCGATGGTATTCATCATGAACAAGAAATTTCTTCGCGCGCGCGTGTGTGTGTATGTGTATGTGTATGTGTATGTGTGTGTGTGTGTGTGTATGTATGTGTGTGTGTGTGTGTGTGTGTGTGTGTGTGTGTGTGTGTGTGTGTGTCAGACGTGACCTTGAACGCGAAAGAATAGGAGAAGCAATTCTCTACCATTCAGGGGCAAACGGCACAAGTGTGACTTGTTATACGCCATTTCCCATCACTTGTTGGTGTTCAAATAATGTTTCCCTATTGGCATAGAAGTTTGTTTAATTAATTCTGAGACACCTATATAAATAGCATAAATATTAGCATTGAGAATTATTTAACGGTTGTAAGAAGAATATTCTTTAATTATAACTCTCGTTATAAACTGTCATCACGGCAATGTAATTCTGAATCAAGAATTCTCACTCTCTCACGGAAAAATGCATATCTGCTAATTGATGGCCTTATTCCGTGGCGGAATGTGTGTAAGCAATGATAAGGAGTATAATTTGTTTCTCATATCTGCATAATTTCCTGAAACGTAGCAATAACAACGTCTAGCATATTTTATTTCTTTCAGATCTTGCTGTGTAATGCAAGAATTCGCTCATCGGTATCCAAACTATTCTTCCTTTGGATAATCAACTTTGAAGTACTTTTTAGGATACCCATAAACTCAGATATGTTCATTTTGACGAATTTCATGGCAGTGACATAAAGGCGGCGTACTTGGCATGAAATTGCGATATTAATGAATGGTTTTTCATTAGCAGAGAGTCCATAAAGACTAATTCTGGTGTAACACACTAACTGCAGCGTCTTCTCGTTTGCAATGAGCTGAGACAAAGAAACTTAGAAATTGATAATGTTTCAATTCACGTTCCAGCAAATTATTATTATAACTGGATGATTTAATATGTAACACATTTGTATAAATTGAAAATGAACTAAAATAACAGAGTTTCATGGTTCAAGGTCATAAAACAAGATGTATTCTCAAATGAAAACTAGTCTTTTACTTTCAGTAATCATTCATTCCCTTCTAGCCATGTAAACCATCCTTTATTTCTGTGCTCATAGCAATGTAAGATTGATTGTATCCATCAATGCGTTTAAAAAGTAAAATTATTTAATTCACATTTCATTTCAATGTTAGTACAATCGAAGTGCGTGAATGTGTTGTGTTCTTTCGCAGTTGGGATACTTTTTAATAATATTTACTGTCACTCTTCGGGAAATTGGTAATTAAAAGAAATTAGCGTCACGGCAACTAACAATACATTCATTTCATTTTATATTCGAACAATTATTATAGGTAGTGCTTGATTTACAAAATTTTAAGTTCCGGAATGCACCCCAAATTAATTATTAATTTAATAGAAATAGTTATTTATTTATAATATAATTTAATAATTTTTATTTAATAATTATTTCCGAGGTCCCGGAACGCCATTCCGTCGCATTCCGCCAGAAATCAAACCCTGACTGCAGGTAAAGGGGCTTACAAATAGCGTAGAACTATTGTATCTGTACAGGAACAAATCATCTACTAAAGAAGATAGCCTCGAAATACCTGAAAAAATTACTTAGTTTGTTCGTTAGCACTCATTATTAGTGCGAATAAAATTGACCATGTGGACATGATGGGGTTTGCCTGAAATGTATAAAATGGGAGCTTAGTCATATTTACAGAAGTTGATGATCGGAGAAGAAGCTGTGAAAGTGGAACAGCTTCGCTTTTTATTTAAAAACTTTATAATTTTTTCCTTAAACTTCAATAAAAAGTTTACTATGTGTGCCGTAATAATTAAGTAAAATATGTGTGGAAGGTATGTAATACACAGATTTATTAATTCACACACGTATAAGCGGCTAAAATAGAGGGATTCCATACATTTTAAAGCAATGGATGACATAATTATTAAAAATCGTAAAAAACTAATCGTCCTTGGAGAAATGGTCAACTGATTTAAATAAGATTCTGGAATGAAAAACCAGAAATGCCTTAAAAAAGTACTTCTGACTTTCATTTTGATTACAGAGGTATAGGAGGTCGAACACATTGTCTTTCTAAAATCAATTAACTCTACAAGAGTAAGGTACGTACTTGAGATGATAGAAGAATTAAATTGAAGACAAAAATATGCTATTAAAACTACTAAGTGGAATGGCTTAATTTCTTTTAAATCACTTGTATCAATTGTGTTTTGTCTAATGTATTTGATATGGTTATTTACTTAAAAATATGTACTTTGTCTACCGTAAACTATAGTAATAGGTCTGTGGATTTGATCATTTTCTCATTATTATTACTACTGAATTATTATGACGATCTTAAAGCGACTAAAATTTTTGTTTGAAAATAAAGCTCTCTTAAATTGTTTTTTCTCATTATAAAATAGGTAAAATATTCACAAACGTTTTAAAAATGACTGGCAGCTGCAGCTTTGGACACACTTTACCTCGGTCAGGTGGAGCATCTTTCAGAAGACCCTCTTCCAAATCACTGTGCGAAACTTCATGAGAATGTTAACTATGGAAAATGACGTTCGTACTCATAGAATCCTAGTGTACAAGACGTATGATGGAGCGAAGGACACATCATCGTTCGCGTCCGAAAAGTATTTTGTTGAATCCATGGCTGTGAAATATTGTGTATGGTGAGGTCTCTAGGCTACTCACAAAAGGAATCACTATAATAGATTTTGCAGACGACATTGCTCTCTCCGCTGTGGTTATTGAATTCAACTGAGCTTCTCCTCGGGAGTGGAGGGAGATGGCTTCGCCGCGCCTCCTGAGGTAAGCGACGCCATGATGATTTTTTTCTCGAAGTTGTCGAGCTATAGCACATTTTCTGAAGGGTTGTATATACTTTAGAGGCAATCTTCATAGGCTCAACCTGTTGGAGACGCCATACTGTTGTGTATGTAAAACTTTGAAAGTTTGAATTTGATTGTACATGTTTTAGCGGACAGGAGTGAACTATTTCACTCAGGGATCGACTCTTTGGCCGAACATATGCCTTTGTGAGTATTATGAACCCGCAGGAGAATTATATGGAACTAGGGATTTAAAGTCGAGAACATAGCTATCTAAGACTATCTCGCTGGTTATCAAAACATTGCGTATTTTCACAGATGAGAAATTCCATTCAGAAGATACATTCAGAAAAAGTCTTCAATTTTTTATTCAAAAGTCTCAATGAACGTGGGGATTATATAGTGTAATAGAGTGTATGTTTTATTCTTACAAGATCTAAAAAATAAAATATGTTCTTCAAAATTGGATCTTTAAATATGGTCATGTACAGCATTTTTTTTGGAAAATATGCGCAGTTATCCGTAATTCTGTGAAATGTCGAAAATTGCCAAAATACAAAATTGAAAAATACAAAAAAATGCTTTGAAACATTTCACATGTACACGTAGTTTTATAATATTGCGTAACACTTAAAATGGGAAACCCTCGAAAACGTTCGAGGGGCGTAACGTAAAATAACCACCAAAATTAAAATATCTCCTGAGAGTTTAGCGCAGAACCACATTGCCGCTTCTCTTGAACATGGTGTGGCGTCGTGGTAGCGAAATGACAACACAGACACGAGCTTTATGTACAACCTGTTTATTTACAATATTTACACATGTACAGCTCTAGCGTTACGTTTGCGAGTACCTCCGTGACTCCCACGCGCCTGCTCCCCGTCCCTTGGGCTAGTGCATCCCCCATCTTCCGCTTACCGCGCCGGTGGCGCGACACCCATGTTACACACACGCCGTGTCTCAAGGACTACACACCCGTCTCGGGCGAGCATACACGTCTGCTCACGAGGTGCTCTCAATACGAATTACCTTCTGTCTCTGCTAAGTTATTTTGGCGGTCACGTGATCGCCTTCAGCCCTATAAAGTCGAAGGGCCCCAGGGAGACATGTGCGCTCACCGGGGATCCGGTGCCTCTGCCCGCTCGCATTGCGTCATGGGGAGTCATGGCATTTTCCAGTGCTTTTGTCCGTCCCATGTGTCAGCCTGCGTGCTTTCTTTAATTTTTTCCCTCGCATGCGTCCAATGACGATAAGAAATTTTTGCTAATCCAAATTTCGGCAACTGTTTATTTTGGAAAAATAAAAAAATATATTGGATAAGTACACACATAACATTGAATATAGAAATTTTTTTGTTGAGTGAAGTCTGTTCTAAGATATCAGATCTTTTAAGAAAGGTCATGCACACTTTTTTTGAAAAATTGAGTAGTTTTCGCCTAATTTATACTTGAAGTTATGCAGTTTATACAACATTTTCTTTTGAAATACAAACTTCAAATGTTGCTTTAAATTTTTTTTCACGGATGGAGAAATGACGCAATTAAAATTTTTTAGGGCAGATGTCATTTGGTTGAACTCTCTGAATTTTTGAAAATGTATTGTAAACGTCAAAATAATGCAATAAAATATGTGCTATAAGCACCATTACTTTGGTATTTTTTTTCAGATGTAGTAAAGAACGCTTAAAAATAGTGCAGGTCTCATTTTCGTTGAAGTCTCTAAATTTTCGTGGTCTTCCGCAGGGCTGAAATCCACGAGTATCTTCTATTGATGAATAAACTAGATATTCTTTGATCTGGGCCTTGTAGGGCAGGGATTGTTCATTGTAATTTTATAGTATTGCAGTTGGGGAGGGGAGCGACGCGCTTCATTGGTTTTCCAAGTCTGTCATGTCTTGTTTACGTTGAAAGTTGCTGCTCGCTGGAGTTTTTGAAGTCCTTCCGGGTGGCGAAGCAGTCAAAGGTTTCAATTTGACCCTAAACGTTTTCTTGTGGGTTTGGGGTTGAAATGACGTGACTGAGAAGATGAAATGATAGGATTGACATGGGGATAGAGGATAACTTCAAAGTTTGTTAAATAGATCTGTCATAAAAAGAGGAAGTTTAGAATTTTCGAAAATGAATGTGAAAGATCGTGTGAATAGATTTTTATCTCTTGATTAGCCAAGATGAAATTATATTTTGTAAACCCCTTCATGTAGACAGGGAGAATTCTTGAAAGTAGTGAGAGCCGGTGTCGTCCTCTTACTTTTGAAGTGATACAAGAGGGTAAAGTCAACATAGTGAAGTCAGTTGTGAAGAGTAAAGTGAGTGGTAACTAGTGGCGTAGCTTCAGTTTGTGTCACCCGGGGCAAAACTAATGGTATCACCCCCCCCATAAATTAAATATAAAAACTATTAACGAATAGTTTATACATTGTTTAATTAAAATATATTTGCTCGTGAAATTTATTTATAATGAATTAAAAAACTGCATTTCATTCAGAATAGTTGAAATTTAATTTTTAAGTAAATAATCTAAAACGAAGTATAACTAATTAACAAGTGCTTGTTTTTATAAAAATATTATTTTTAAATAAATAATTAACAGTATATAATTCCAAGTAAAAAATTTTCTAATTGGTGTCACCCCTAAAATGGTGTCACCCGGGGCGGACGGCCCCCCCTGCCCCCACCAAGCTATGCCACTGGTGGTAATACGGAACCATCTGGTTGTGTATGATAGAAAAAAGTTTGAGATGATTTTGTGAAGGTATTGTTTGACCATGAGTTAGAGTGCTTTTAAAAATATTGTGTATGTAATTTGTTCTTGGGTCTATGGGACATTTTTCATGGTACTGTCTGTGGCTTGCAAAACAGGAGACTGGATGTTCAGATTTGCGAAAATTTGTTTGTATTCACTGGAAATAGGAATTGATTTTAGACCCTAAAGGATATTTGTGGAACACAAAGGGATGGGCTGAAATGTGTGAATGAAAATGTTTTTGGCTCGTTAAAGAAGGTGATTTGTTGGTGCAGCGGTGGCCCCAGATTCTCATACCTACGTGGCAATACAGCGAATGCAAGCTTTATAGGAGTTGGAGAATTTTCGCCTTTGTCATGGAACGATGTGTGTGTGTCTGTCTAAACATGACTAGAAAGTATTTTGTAGTAATGTTATAATGTGCGTGTAAATAGAATCACCTGACACTGCAGGATCCAGAATTAGTGCGTTTACCCCTGTAGTTACGTGTGTAGTTGATTAGCGTCGCTTTGGAGTTTGATTATTGCAATTTTGATTCTGCTTGGTTTTGCTGTATTAACAATATTATAGATGTAGATGAATTTTCAGACATCTCCATTTGATGGTCGATCATTGATGAAAAGGGAACAGAGGGTTTAGTACATCTCCTTGAGGTACGCCACAAAAGATAGGACAGGGAAAAGGATGGTGGACACTTGGTTTATAGACTGCGAAGTCGTGATACCCCAGTATCGGGATTAGCTGGACAATCTCGATCAGCAGTAAATCAGTCGAGGCCGAGCAATGGTGAAGCGAGGCGCTCGGATTGAACTGTTAGGTACGGTCCGGGATTGAAAGGCAAAATACAGTCCGGTGAAGCGGCTTTCCGCGTTTCCGTTCTCAGCAATACTAATAGTTGCTCGTATGTGGAGAAACAAACATGAAACTCCAGCCAAGGATCACACAAACCTTGTTGTTAACGTAGTACTATTGTCACCGAAGGCGCCAACAGGAGCAGCAGTCGCCACCGCCGCCGTCGCCACCGCCGCCACAGCCTTTACGACGGTGACGTGCGAGGGCCGTCTTGCGTGGGAGGGCGCCAGGAAAGATGAAGTGTTCAATGGTAGCAGTCGCGACAGAGGGACCTGCAAGTACGCGGCCGTCGCAGGCTGCGGCTCTTGCAGCGGCGGCGGCGGCGGCGGCGGCGGCGGCGGCGGCGGCGGCTGCAGGTGCAGTCACGTGACACTCGCGACACTGCCCGCTCAGCCCATGGCATTGGCGCGAGCGCTTACGTTGGTGTGGATGGTGCGGTGAGTAGAGAGGCAGAGGCTCTCCCAGAGACCGCGGTTGCTGGTGGAGGGGGTCGGGCGGGTTTTACTCAAGGTTAGGTAGCAGCCGCCGGCGGGTGTTCTCGCACGAACGAATCAGGCATTACACCAGGATTACACGGTGGAGGAATGCCATACGCTACTTGAGAGGAGGTGTATTTTTTTCATTCTTTCTTCAAATGCAATGAGTCTAAAGAAGCTGAAGTAATTGGATACGCGTTTTCTTCCAGTCTGCGATTCACGTTCATTTCATTCTTTGTTTAATTAATTACTCCAAATTACCAATTACGCACTCTAAACCACAATGGAGATGCATACATTTCTTGTCTATATAGATTAAATTCTAATATTGTTTGTTTTACTGCTCAGCAACGGATTGCAACTAATAATCTTACGTTTTTCATAAATGTGAGATTACTTAACACCACATACGACCTTGAGGCGTCTCTGATATCTATATTTCATAAAACTGATTTTTTTCTTTTGAGAACATCCATGAGTAGACGAACAACGAAATGAGCTTATTGTGTTGGGAAATGGTCCCCTTTATAGGTGGAAGATTTGGCAGAGACATTTGAATAAATTATCGACCACAAAAGTAAAGGCAAAATATTGCACATTTATGTTCATGTAATTGGCTATGTGAAACACTCTTTTATTAGGTTTTAAATGTATTTCCGAGATTTTTTCGCTGTTTAGTGATGAATAATTTTAAAATTTGGAATCAAGTATTATTGCGGAAACTACGAGTACTTTAAAGTAAAGAAAAGTACTCTGGTATGGTGAACATTCATGATTTATCATTAAACGTTTGCATTATATAAAAGAAATTAAATGAAAATTGTTCATAAAATATAGAAACAGTTGTTTGTGCTTTTAATTGAAAAATTTTTTCATCTTACCTGTGCGGTTTTATTGTGGAAGTAGTAATTCAAAGGGCAACTTGTTTGTATAACTGAGATACATTCTAGGTATTTCGAAAATTGTCATGATAACTGACTTTACATTTGACTTATTTCATTTCAGTATAAAGCCAACGCAGAATATGAAAATCACGCACACTCACACATATAACATATAACTGTTATTATTGCAAACAATGACATCAGGTGGATAGAGAAAACGTTTTCATGGAGTTTCACTATCGCGTTGTTTTCTTAACGCATGTTATTAACTTTTATTACAGTTAAAACATTCTCATCATGTGTCATCACTTCTCTATGTTACGAAGCGAGGAGGTCTCTGCCTCTTTCTCCCCTATTGCCCTATAGACCAGATCGATCGAGCTTCGAATGCTTGCAGAACTGCTTTGGAACTCATGGAGGATATCTGACGATGAGGCCTATCACCCCTCCCAGCCGAAAGGGTTGGACATCGAACTGAAAAGGGAACACCGCTCGCTGTCCGTGGCCCATTGCTGAAGGAACTGCCCTGGCATCAGCCTGGAATTGGTCGGAAGACACCCTGAACACGACCGATCAGAGAAGCCGGCCTCTAGAATCCTAATCCAGGCAGTCGCACGGTCCCACCCAGGTATTTATCTGGGGTCGGAAATTCGTCACATCAGCGTTCTACCCTAGGACCTTCCGATCTAAAAAGCTTCGGTTGCGGACTGGCGACTGTATACGCTAGCGTACGTGATAGCGTGCTTCATCGCGCAGACATTAGCTACTCGCTCTGTAATGAATTCCCCTAACGGCTCGTTTTATGAGTGTTTTGTTTTGCACGAGACTTGCTCGCGTGGGCCTTCATCAGCTTTGTGGCTTGCAAAGCGAGAGCGTTTGCCCCCTGAGGTGCTCTTGGTGTGTATCGTCGCTCATTAAGGGACGGCAATTGAACAGAGTTGGCCAGTATCGAAAATACTTGTATTTAAAATACGTATTTTCCATATTTTGTAATTTGTATTTTGAATCGATAATACATATTTGAACGTGTATTTTGTATTTGTATCGAAAATACTGTCAGATAGTATTTTGTATTTTCAAAATACAAAAATACTTTTTATTGATCCGCCGTTGAAAATCGGAATTTAAATATACAGGCTGTCCGGGGAGGAAACGCCGAAACTTCGAAAATAAGCTCTTAAGACAATTCTAAGCATATTTTGTCTAATAAACTACGTGGATATTGCGAATGGTTCAGCCGCAATAAGCGCGCAAAAGTTGGTTTGAAAAAAAATAATTTCTAGGCAAAAATGTGCATTATGGAAGCATAGAATCACTCCAGGAACATGTAAATTCTTTATTATTTACAAAAGAAATGAATATATTTGCTCAGACAGAAAAATTAAGCCGGAAATAAAAAGGAGTCAAATGGTGTAAATTGGATGCTTTTTTATTTCTCGCTTAATTTTTCTTTCTGAACAAAATATTTATTTCTTTTGTAAATAATAAACAATTTAGATGTTTCTGGAGTGTTTTTACTCTTCTGTAATACAAAGTTTTGCCTAGAAATCAATTTTCAAACCAACTTTTGAGTGCTTATTGCGGTTCAACCATTCGGAATATCCACGTAGTTTATTAGACAATATATGCTTAGAATTGTCTTAAAAGCTTATTGTCGAAGTTTCGACGTTTCCTCCCCGGATACCTTGTATAGTCAAACCTGGAAAACACAAACGTTGATAACACGATTTTTTGATATTTCGAAGCAATTTTTCATTCCCTGCAGCAATATTTAAAAGAACATTTTTGATAACTTAACATTTTAGTTAATCCAAGAAAATTTATTTCTGGAGACACTTCAAGATATCGATTAACGGATTTTGGAGACTTCACAGACGTTACATTATATTGTTACAATATGCATTACCACCTGTCTGGAAGGTGGTTGTGCGCAGTGGTTAAAAGCTTGTACTTGTGGCGTGTCAAGAACTGATCTTACGAAATGAGTGAGGAAATTGATAAATTATCAAAATGTGCTACTCTATATGGAAAATTTTTCATTCTTATTGGAGAGTTAGGTGCAAGGTGCAAAATAAATTTGTAAGCCTGCGAAAGAGACAATAATAAGTGGTTCCTTCAATGGGACCACAAGTTTTAAGATACACTTAAAGCTAAAAATAATAAGCAGTAATATTATAAATTTTAAAGTACTCAATATGGTGTACAATAGACTATGAATTTCACTGGTCATTCTTTTTACTAGATACTATTTGAATTGGTAATTTCTTTACGTTTTAGAGAATTCCTCTTTGCGTGATGAATGACTTTGAGAACTATAAATATGAGTGGTCCAGAAGATCAAATTCACATAGGATGACTAGTGGTGCTAAAACAGCACGTACTTTCTCACCCCTATTTTCACGCAAAATTACCGGAAAGTTACTGAAATTTTAGATCAAATCTATCTTTAAGGAACATATTTCTTTAAGGAAAAAATCTATCTTAGTATTATAGTTGTAGGAAGATGCCGAAAATGTTTTGAAATTTTCGAAAAATCAGGACTTTCAACAAACATGAGGCCTACACCATTCTCTTAAACGTCCTTTACACTATCAAAAAATTAATCAAAAACGATGGAGCCACTTTTTTTAATTTTGAAAATTTCCCAGGGACTTCATGTAAAGTACCCCCCAAAATTAAAATATCAGTTTCAAATTCAAGGGGCATCCGTCCATCGGATGGACAGATGGACGGGGCAACAGCCACATCGAATATCAGTTTTGGAGCAAATCGGCTGAATCGTTTAGCCGCTTACGTTGTTCACAGACGGCAAACGGACGCATAGATGGACAGACCAACGGGCGGACGGACGGATGGACGGACGCACGGGCAACGCTTTGCTGTCATTCGAATTTTCGGGATCAAAGACCTACAAAACATGGATTCTGGTTACACCACGTGTTAGAGAATCCCCCCCCCCCCCGAATTTAGCAATTGGATTTATCCACTTTTTCGTTACCAGGGCCCTATTACAAGACTTTCTCTGCCCAAAATTCGCCATTTTTTTCGCGCAGCATTACATAAGTTTCTCTCTACTTCGTAACAAGATAGTAAAGATGGACAGCATATTGATACTAATGCCAAGAAGTTAAAACAAGCAAGTTTAACATCTAGTTTCTTCAATACGCAGGAAAAAAGAAAACGATCAAACAAAATTTGATGTTTAATGGAATTATCAATTAAAATTACAAGAAGAAACATTAGAGATACAATGTTTCAAAAACGAGAAGTGTTGAATGGAAAACTGTCCAATTATAATACACAATGGTAAACCACAACCAAGTTTTGAGAAATAAATTGTGAAACTGGATCACTATTGATTGTATTTTGTATTTTGAAAAGTATTTTTAAATACTATTTGGTATCTAAAATGCTTTTACGGAAGTATCTTGTATTTGGTATCTAAAATACTATTGACAAAGAATTTTGTATCTGAAATATTTTTTTCAAGTATTTGCCCAACTCTGCAATTGAAGAATGCTTGTTTGGAGAAGGATGCTTGAAGGAAAAAATGTAAGGAAATATGTCGGTTGAGGTAGGATTGTAGGGAAGAACTGTAAGGGTAGGTGTTGCATTGATTGATTAGTGAGTTAGAAATCATACCTAACCTAGGGAGGAGGAAAAGACCGCGCGTGGTCCATGGCCCGTTTATTTGGGGGCTGCTGTTGCACTCGCCTGCTATTGATCGTAGAAACTACGGAAAATACCGATCAGAGCAGCCAGCCGCTGAATTCTCCGACATAAAGCAAATGAACTCGACCAAACTATCTAGCTAATGTCGAGAATCCTACCACTGTTGGGACTTGAACCAAGGACCTCCCGGTCAGAGGCATTGCAGTGACATCAGTTGATGCCCTGAGCCACGTTTTCCAGTCCGCTTCTGTATTTGGAGGGAAAATGAGAGCGTAGTCAGGGGAAGTTGCCCGTTCTCGCAAGAGCGCCTGGCTTCCCAAATAAGCAAGTAACCCTTGTGAGCGCGGAATGACCTGCATGGGGTGAAGGAAAAATGTATGTATATATCTCTGATCGTAATGCCTTCGTCGGTCAACGGTGGCACATGTCTAGAATTGACAAAGTGACCAAGAGGCCTTCAATTTAGTTACACATCAATGAAAGAGGGGATGATTTGCCAACATTAATTATAACATGAAGTGACACAAGTCTCAAATTTTGAGATCCCCTCATGCGGCATCATCCAAAAAATTGTGCCAATCTAGGTGGTTTCCCATATCCCATGTGCAAGCTAATCAAAATAAAGTTTTGAAAGATGACGCAAAAATTTGTGAATTTTTTCTTTGATGGTCAAGTAGCTCGGAATGAGGTAAGTTGAAGTGGTCAAAGTTGTAATTACAAAATTTGAAGTGGTAAACGTGTAATAACGTGTCTTGCGAAGGCTTAAAAATCGGAATAATTATACTAATCAATAAAGAGGGAAAAGGAAGAAATTGGAGGGGAGATAAGTCGAAGTGGTCTAGAAGGAATGAAAAAACTTTCAACATCAATTGTGTAATTTCATTAACGTGCATCATTCGTTACCATCATATCTAAATATTGAGATATACGTATAAGAACTAGGAAAATACAATTCACCACCAATCGTAAGTCTCAAACACATCGAAAGGCATCTCTTCCTAATATCATTGCAAGACATCCTGTTCTTGAACGATTTCAGGAAGCAGCATCCGCCACCTCGATTCATATCCTTATCCGCGACACGTCATTTGGCCTTGCACATGTATGGTATGGTATACACATGTGTGCATGTCTGCCTCATTCACCTAACATCCGACAAATTTGTCATCTAACGTCTGCCAACGATTTCATTTGAGATGAAAACGACCTAATCATGTCCTAAAATATACCTGTTCGGATATCGTCCTGTATTAAATAATTACAATGATTATTACAATGAATAAAAATAAACTAGCGGTGTTGAAACAGCATGTGCTTTCTCGCTTTTAGTAATAGTTATGTAATGCTATTTATACCACAATTTCTCTCCGAATTAACAAATATCAGCCATAATTTTTTTGTAAAACTCATTAAAAATCGTAAAACTAAATCTTTTCAAGCAAATATCAACACAAATTTGATAATTATAGCTGCTTGTCATATAACTTAATCAAGTCCCAACAATAAGATGTAATTCACAAAAATTAGCTCCCGAGTCCAAACATTTTTCAAATTACTTCAATACTTCCTACATAAAACTACTTTTAATGTTGGCCAATCATACACATTTCCACGCAGAATTAAATCCCGATTCCCCAAAGACCAATTCAGATCTCCATTGATGATACTCATTTCCCCTACACTTTCAAACTACAACATAAAATCACACACTACTTCTCTTTTCCACACCTTCATAGTATTAAAATATAAACCCGTTCTGGCAGTAATCATAACTTATAATACTCATTCTGCACTCACAATAAGGGAAAATTAACGTGCCAGTGATCAACTCTAATAACAAATAATTTTATTTTTTAAAACCCCTAAAAGACTTGTACAGTCGAACAGGCAGAAAATAAAATTTAAAAAAAAGCTCCCGAGTTATTGTTGCCGAGTCATTGTTGCATTCCAATCTGATATTTCCTAAAGGCTAGCAATTTTTATTTCATATATTTAAAATATGTTTTAAATAATTTCTAAAAGATTAATGTGTAAATGTATAACAAAAGGACAAATGTAAGAAATTAACAGAAAACAACGAAAAAATGTATAAATTCTAACTTACGAAGCATCCAACTGCCTGGAATTAGGTTCACGAACCGCATTAAATTCGGAGTGGGCGATTATTTTTAACGCCAAATTACATAAAAAGACTCATATTTTCAAAAAATTCAACATGATCTTATTTGAAGATGTATTTGATGAACACATTTTATTAAGAAAAAATTGTATCTTCACAATTGTAGTTGTAGGAAAACGCCGAATACAAAGCCCAGTAAATTATGTTTGTCGCAAAATTATGAAAAAAATACCCATATTCTTAAAACATTCAACAAAACCTTTTTTGAAGATGTTTTTGATAAACACATTTCATTAAAAGAAAAATTGTCCCTTCATAATTGAAGTTGTAGGAAGACGCCGACATTTTTTTTATTTTTTTTTTAATTTTCGAAAAATTGGGCATTTCAGCCAACTTCAGATCTGCATCATTCTCTTAAGCGTCCTATACGTTATCTAAGGTCAAGGCAAATTTGCACAAACAGAGATAACTGAATCAGACTGTTCTTGAGAAGAATGAGGCAGCCTTTTCTACAAAAAATATTTTAAAAAATTCCGTGAATCCTGAAAATGAATGATGTCCAGTGACAAAAACCTAGATAATCTTCGGCTTCATAATCGTATTGTACCTAATATGTGCGATATATCTCCAGAATACATAGATCAGTTACTAACTTATTGAAAAACTTTATTTTCCAAAAAATGAAAAATGTTAATAGATAAATGTGGACTAAATAATGCTTAGTACACATTTTGTATTTTATAAAATACATTTATTTATTTTATGAAATTTTAGGATTATTTGATGAACAGTTAGTGCGTACGTGTAGGCCCGAGTTCATTTAATAGTCTAGTCCTACATTCTTAAAATCTGTTGTATACTATAATTTGATTGCAACGTTTCCTGTGCGCCTGATAATGTCCGCCGTAATAACAACATGGCATCTAAGATAATGGCCGGACGTGACGGACGACGATATTTGATATTTCTAGAAAGCGATCGGATACAAAGCTTCACACTCCCACAATCATCGTTTCTGGAAAAAGATCTCTGAATAAAGTCGGGAGCGTACCCTTTATCCATGTCATATTATCAACTTAAAATATTTATAAAGGATAAACGAGTATTGCCCTTCTAGATGATCATGGATCTTTCCTCTGCCAAATAATCTAATAGGAATATGGAATGTTAATGGAGAGCCCTCGCGGATAGCTCATGGTTAGCCTGCTTGCTTTCCGTGATACGACGCCGTCTTCGATTCCCTGTCGGGCAAGATAATAGTGTACGTTTTCCTTGCAATGTCCCAGTATATGTTGCTGCGTGACGAGGAGAATACGCACTTCTCAGGTTGAGAAGACCAGAATACGGCGTAGGGCAGTGGTATCAAGGTCTTCTACTGGTGGCAGTGGCACGCGTCGTGGCTCCGTAGCATGCCACGAGCTACTCTGCGCAACTAGCGTCGCGAAAGGAAACTATTGGTAACCCCGCCATTTTACAGTAGGGATGGCGTTGTCTGGTGACAGGTTGACGAAGTACGTGAAGCGGCGATTTCGTCGTGGCGCTCGTGCCACGGACTCCCGCTCGTGGCATCGACCTTGGCAACACTGGCGTAGGGTGTCTTCGTGCTAACCACACGTACCCCGCAACCCGCGGCCGCAAGGCCTGGGATGGCGCTGTTAGGCCCAGACTTCGTTAGAGGTTGTTGCGCCGAAAGACAGACAGATGTAACGGACAGGAAGAAGGCGTAAATGCAAGGCGTAAAATAAAATGCAAGTAATTAGTTAAAGAAAATTTATTGTATTATTGTGTATATTTTTCCATGATGAAATTTCTAGAATGAAATTACATTTTTAAAATTTTAAGCATCGTGATAAACTGTCATTAAAGGTTCAGAAATTGAGTTTTGTCCCAGAAGCAATTTTAAGAATGGATATAATTCTAATTGCCCTACAGCTATATCCAGGAACAACATCATTGGCAAATAAAATAGACAGCAATTACCCTATGCAAATGACCTCACGTTCTATTTCTCTATTTGTACTATTCTTGTTTTGCGAAGCGTATGGAAACGAATGGAAGCAAATTGAAATAATGTAAATGCGAAGGGAGTCTGAAAATATTAAAGAATCCATAATAACATTGAAGCTAATTGTGACCAAATGATGTGATGTCAATACCAGGGACTTCTATTTATCTCAGTTCTGAAGTTTCGATTTCACGCAGCTTTTTAAGCTTCATAGTTGAGGTCAATATTGAATGCATTTATATTTCTGAGTGAATTATGTAAATGGAAAGAAGTTACATATTATAAATAAACTTGTTTATTTTATTAATCTGCCCTTTATTTTTCTATTCCTACAAGAAGATGCAGGGAGAATATCCCACCGACACACTTCGACCCACGACTTCAGGTCCCAGGAATGCTGTATTTAGTTAATTACCCATCCTATCCTCCGAAAGCAAATTAATGAGTGAAATCGATAAAAATAGCATTGCCAAGAAAGCTGGTATCGCCCCTGCTGAGTTGATAAGGGAGTGAAAATCTAACCAAAGGCATCTCAATTCAGATTTGAATTGTTCAAATAAGGAATACATTATTCATCACTGACCTCTTTTTCCTTTTCTAGGTACAAAATATAACATTTGAAGATCATATCCAGCTAATTATGTGTCTAGAATAGCAATTCTAGTATTGGAGGTGAAAATGATAGGCCAGTAGACAAACGGGTGTTAGATAGGAAACGCTGTCTAGTAATAGGATATGAATGTCAACATAAGGATTGACCGCTGTAAAGGTCAATTTACCTGGCAGCCTTTTAGAACGACTATTTTCAGACTCAGCAGATCCGTAGGGCATTCTAGAAATCGATCAGCATCTTCTCCCAGGCACTCACTGTGGTGATATCAATGCCTCTTCAGTCACGTAGTTACGGCAGATTTAATGTCTTTTCACAATCACGGTAATGAAAGAGGTAAATAACGGCAATGTTATTTCTTCGATGATGCATTAAACACCTTTTAAAACATTCTCACCAGTAAAATAAAGTATAGGCGAACATTTCTTTTATTTTCCTTGTTCTTGGGCGAGGGAATTCTCGTCTATGAGCAAAACCACGAATTGGTGGAAGAAGGTGTCATTATTCTGTGGTGATGTGTTTATATTCAGTGGTATTGTTAGGTGGAGGAAGAGGAGCAACAATGAAATGGCCATGTTTCTCTAATATGTTTTACTCAAAGTACAGAAAAATCAATACAAATATAAAAAACTGTACTATATTGCATTTTACCAAATTGAAAACGCTGTAATTAAAACGTTCAAACTGAAGAGTAAAGCTTACACCGAGTATTCTCTATTGAAATTATTGTAAAGAGGAAGGAGGTGACAATAAGAGTTACTGTACCTTGCTCACATTTCAAATGAAGCTCTGCACATTTTAAATGAAAAGTGATCACTGATCACCAGATCGCGAATGGACGTGTGGATAGATCCCGGGGTTTGTCCCCTCATCAGAGAGAGTTATTTGTCCCCTGCATGTAAAGTATTAATTTGTCTCTATCAGACACACAATCTACTTCTACACTTTGTATTAATTTTCATCCTTTGGAATGTTCAAATCAAGAAATCCGAGGGCACTGCAAACGAAATATTTTTTCAGAGAATTCTTAGGATTCATTCTCACTAAACTGCATGAGCAAACATTGTCTTCGTTTTGCTATTGTCTTATGTCACCTCCACCCGGCGTTAATTTCCAACTCGCACCCTAGGGACCACCCCATTTGTTTTATTTAATAAGACATACCAAAAAAGGTATTTTCTGAAAAAAGGAATCTTTTAGAACAGATTTCCCATCCAGGAGGGCAAGCAACGGTACCTATGCCTTACCTCAGCTGAGCCCATGTGCTGAGCTGTAGATCATAAACCTCGGAATTTTAAGTACAAAAAAGTGATGATTTAGGAATCTAAAATAGGTAACAAAAGTATGAAATGATGCATTATTAGGCATGTGACGTTTGAGTCTCTGCAAGCCTTGGGCCGTATTTTGTAAGCTTCGCCTTTCCTCGCCTGGGCCGCATAGACGACGCGCTACGGCCTGACCACAAGCAGTTGCACTGGGAATGGGTGCAATTGCCTAAGAAGTGGGTGCTGACGAGCGTGAAACTTCGTCCTTATTTTGACTTGCAGAGCTTCTTACTTCGATGTGTTGGATGAGATTTCGATGGGTAGTTAATTGGGTGTTCGATCATGAAATATTTCTTTTCGGGAAAGTATTTGCGTTTCCGTAAAAGAAAATTTAAAAAATTAGTAATTAAAACATGATGATTCTTCAAAATCACATGTTTTAGGCAAAAAAATTAAAATAGGCGTCAACCCACCTTTTAGGAATTTAGGCACTGTTGCTTTCAGTAGATATATTTTTCATAAATAGTAAACATTTTTTACTTTCCCGTATACATACGTATTTACGGAGTAATATATGTAGTACAGGGAAAGTTATGTAATGCTACGCGAAAAAACGGTGGATTTTTGGCAGAAAAAAATTCGTTGTCGGGTTTTGATAACGAAAAAGTGGATAAAACCAGTTGCTAAATTAAGAAAAAAATCCTAAGACGTGATGTAGCCAGAATCCCGTTTTCGGGGTCCTTGATACCGAAAAACCAATTGAAAGCAAAACGTCCGTCCGTCCGTCCCTCAGTCTGTGAAAAAACACTAGTGTCTAAACCATAAGTACGATTTCTTCCAAAATGATTATTCCCCGGTCGAGTTGTTCCACTCGAGGCGCCGCGAGTTTGAAAAACTTTCTTCAAAATTTGGGGGTACTTTACATGAAGCCCCCGGACATTTTCAAAATTTTCTCAATGACGGCTTCAAATTTTTTCTATAAATTTCTTGTAAGAAATGAATAAAATACACTTATAAAGGTGGCATAGGTACGATTTTCATGGTTAACTCTAGAATTTTCGAAAATTGCATATGTTTGAATTCTCTGTTCCTATAACTACAAAGTAAATAGATTTTTCCTCCAAATAAAATTTGTTCGTCGAAGTGAGTTCTTTCATTAAGGTCCTGTACATTTTTGAGAATTTTAATAGTTTTATGGCAATATTTCGGGAAATATTTGCAATTTTCAAAAATTACAAAAACAAGATTTTCTCCAAAACGACTCCAAATTTTTTGGTAGGGATAGTGCTAAATATACTCTATAAGATGACGTAAATGTCATATTCCTCTGTTCTTTTATTATTTCAAAAATTACAAAAAATTATTTTTAGCTTGTCTCTCACGGCGGAAATATTTATATTTGTGGGGATTTGTTCTCATTAATATATTTACGAGAACATGTGCTTTAAAGTAAGGTTTCTCGAGAACTCAACCGTTTTCTGTGAAAACTAGCACAAAATTCCGCATTTTCAGAAATGCTCAAACGCCATCTTCTCATAAATAGTTCCACATTTGTTTTTCAAACTTTTCGAACGGATAGTGCTCATTCCACTCTTTAATATGACGTAAAGTTCAATTTGGTGTATTTTTTTGTTTTTGCAAAAATTACACAAATGCATTTTTTTGAAGATCTCTTACACCGTTAGTATACACATTACCAGCAATTTGTAAACACTATTGTATATGTGAGTTGAAGTGCTTCAAATTACTTTAAATGAAGTCTTTCGAAAACTCAAAAATTTTCTGTGAAAAAGAGCTTCAAATTTCGCATTTTTAGTAGCGCTTAAACGCCATTTTATTAAAAACGGCTCCAAATTTTTAAAAGAAAATTGCTATTTAGAACGGGGTTTTAGTGTTTTTTGATAGTCTTAAAATAATATTTCCGTTCTACCATTAGGAAACTGAATAATTAAGAAAATGTCAAATGGGCGGCGATAGATGGCAGCTGGCAAGAGTATGTGGCAATTCCGAATAGCTAGCCCAGACCCAAGGAAATATAAAACTAATACGGGGAAGTCAGTGGCATTCTGTAGCACCACTAGATAAAATTAATTCAAGCAATTATTTTCTTCAACCTCTGAAAGAACTAAATAAGCATTTGTCCTAAAATCCGAGGTCTAGTCATTACGCGGACTTGCAGGCGCCGAGCCGGTGCTTTGCCCGCGGCGCGACGGCAGAGGCAGCCGGAGAGACCGGTAGCGTCAGCGCGGGGTCCCGGGTTCTGTGGCGGCGGCGGCGGCGGCGGTGGTGGTGGCGGGAGCGCGCGCGCACCGGCCGGAGGCCTGCCAGGTACGGTGGCGGGAGCGAAGACGGGGGCCGGGGCGGGGGTGGGCGCGGGGCCGGGCGCGGGGGCGGGGTGGGCGAGCGGACCTGCGCGCCGGCCGGCGCCGCCGGCTCCCGTGCTGCGATCAATTCGGTAGCGGCGGCGGCGGCGGCTGGAGCGGCGCGGGGGCGGGGGCGCCCCGGCGACGGAGGTGGGGCCGGGGACGGGGCGGGGCGGGGCGCGCGGGGGCGTCGTCTCACCGGCGCGGCGGCGGCGGTGCGGGCCTGCGCGGCGGCGGCGGCGGTGGCGGGGGCGGGAAGGCGGCCGCGGCGGCGGGGAGGGGAGCCGCCGCTCCACTGCAGATAATCGGTCGATAAGGTAGCGACGTGAATGTCCTGCCGTGTTATCTGGCATTCAATAAATGGTGTCGGGTCGGCGCGGCGCGCAGTCGGTGTCGGACGGCGCGGCTGCGAGGGGATGTCGGCGCCTGGATGATTGCAGCCTTCGCCGCCTCGTTGCTGCGCGTGCCACATGTGACAGCGGTGATCATCGTGTCAGTACCTCGCGCGCGCGCGCGTCAGACGCCTTGCGTTGTTGTCGCTCACCTGCGCCGCGCGCGCTCACCACCTTCACCCACCGCCGCCACCGCCGCCGCCGGCGCGGCAAGCGTCGTCAGCGTCTAATATCTTCCCAGGAGTCTTTCGCCCGCTCCTCCTTTTGTCTTTATTTTTTTCAATTTGTCTCCTGGACATTCGACGCGATGTTATTGGCGCGCGTCAGTCGACGACGACGACGACGGCGGCGGCGGTGGCGGTTTACGAGTGTCCCCACGCGCGCGGTGGGCCGGCGGGGGCGGCGGCGGCGGAAACGCTCCACAGTGCCCCGCGCAGCCGTGGCCGCCGGATGCCGTCGCCGCCCCCGCGTGCCGCGCTTCTCCTGTGGTGGGTACTCGCGCGCGCGCCCGGCGTGGACGGACGCCGACCGACGCGTCCGTCGGTCCCTCCTCCACGCGCCCGCTCGGCGTGGACGGACGGAGACCGACGCGTCCGTCGGTCCCTCCTCCGCCGGCCGACCGCTTGTGCTGGTGGTGGTAGTTGTGGTGGTGGTGATAGCGGTGGTGAAGCGCGTGCGACGCGCGAATGTTGCGTGTGCGTGCCGTTTTGTTTGGGCGCGATCCAACGGCGGTGTCGTTCGCCTCAGCACGTTCTGCCCCCACCCCCACCCCCGCCCAGGAGGACGTTTTTACGCCGTCGTCGCGTGGCGCGGGTGCAGTTTGTTGCTCCAGACGGCCTGCGGGACGCGGCGTGACGCGATGCCGCGCGGAGGTTCTCGGTGGCGGTGGCGGATCGCGTGACCCTCGATTTAGGAGTGCTTCTGTGAAGAGAGTGCTGGTTATGCGCGGACGCAAATAGCTGCCCCGCTGTAATGCCATCGGTTATTCTCTTTATATACGGCGTGTTTTTATGGGAGCGCCGCTGCATGCATGGGGGAGCTCCCGCCGCGCGCCCCGCCAGGTGAGGGAGTGTTGAGGTAGGCGGGCGGGCGCGGAGGGCTGAGGAAGGACGCGCAGAGAACGCCGGTTTCGGCGATTTGTTGCGGCGCCACATGGCGCGAACGACGCGCCGAAAGGCTATATATGTGATACTGTCGCGTATATCATTTTTATCGTTGGTGTGCCCACCTGTGCGTCGCTGACTTTTTTGGATTTTGTTGGCGGAAACTCCCTCTTTTATGAAGTATAAAACCTTGTGACAAAGAATATAAAACTTTTCTTTTCTGTTACACTTCCTCCGCAAATGTCACAACCGTTTTATCACAATTTGAACTAAATTAATGAAAATGAAAGATGTTCGTTAGTTATCATGTACGTTATACTAGTATTTTATCCCACATTTAATAGAAATCAGAATTCTAATGTAATGGATGTTTTAATCTTTTTGTTTTTGAGAGTGTTTTTTATTTACATATTCCAAAATATACATTTTCTACGTCTGCTCGCCGAATACAAGATTTGAATGTTGAAAAAGATCACTATCGTTTTATGTTCTTTGCGAGGCTGTTCAATACATTATTTTTCATAAAAATATTCAATTTTGTATTCAAAAAGTTTTGTTACAAATAAAGTTAATTTCGATATTTCTAATTATTCTTAACAAATTAATACCATTTTTTTGGTTTAATGTCTATTCAAATAGTGTGGCTTACTAAAGTATACAAGTACATTCTTGAACACTTCAACAATATAAAAAATGGAATATACTCATTGCTAGCTATAATAAAAATGAAAAAATAAACAATTCTTCTTTATTAATAGGTAGTTTAAGATGTATGCAAATTGCTAAGAGTGATCATTATGAATCCCTCGATATTTTAGACGCCAGATTAACAGACACAGAACAAATTCCAAAAATGTCAAATAATCTATCAATTTTCTATAATTATTATTATTATTATTTTAAATTGTTTGTTAGAGACGTCAGTTTACTAATAGGGCAAGTAACATTTATCACTGTGATCGGAAAAGAAAAAATACTTCAATATTGGAGACAACGAAGGTAACTATTTTTTTATTGTATAAAATCAATGCTGAAAAGGCAAGCATCAAAACTCAAAAATTTCCCCTCGATTTTATCATTACATTTAACTAGATCTCTAAGAAATTTAGACATAACATGTACCCATCGATGTGAGTTGCTCAAAGTTTTAACTGATGGTTCTACTCACATGGCACAGACTTTCTCGCACTAGTTAATTTCCTAATCCCTTAAGTTTCAGTCATTTTTTCGATTTTGCTCACCCACCCACCCCACCCCTCTTCTCCGCTGCTACCTATCGGCCCTTACAATATATTTTTTTCATATTTTGTTGGTTATTCAGACCATAAGAATAGAACTGAAATATGACTAAGAAAATTATATAAGAGTGGAACCTGGTCCTACAGGCAAAATTTAATGGAAAAATTTGGAATCGTGCTTGAGAAAATGTGTTTTGAATGTTTCTGAAAATGCGAATTATTGAAGTCATTTTCGCAAAAACAAAGTTTTCGAGAAACTTCATAAGTAATCACTTGACACACTTCTACTCATAAATGCAATAGTGTATAAAAATCCCGGTAATGGAAATATTAACATAGAGAAAATTTCAAACATAGACAAAATTTCAGTTTCATTTCATTTGTGTAATTAAAAACAATACATCAAATTGATGTAAATATAATGTTATTCATTGTATTTTGCACTACCCGTACAAAATTTTAAAGAACAAAAATTGGAGACGTTTTTAAAAAATGCGTGATATCAGCTATATCGATCTATCTGCCAGTAGTTTAGCTGCTAGCGGTGTTCCACGACAGACGAATTGATGGACGGGCAGAAAAGCGACAGACAAATCGAGGGACAGACATTTTACCGTACACCTATTTTCAAATATCAGGACCAGAAAAATGTGGATTCTGACTACAAATCGTTTGACAAGTTATTTACTATACGTAGGAACAGAAATTATCCACTTTTTTTATCAGGGACCCACAATACGAGTATTTCTGTCAAAAAATCGACGGTTTTCTACTTTACAATAATTTCTCTAGGCTATTGAAACAGTATGCAAGAATGTAACAATGACACTAACATCATTTTAATGTTTTGAAAGAAAGGTAGAAGAAAGACAGACTTGGATTATTATCTTTCTGAAAGGCACGCTTAGGTCAGTCAGTTCAGCAAATGCAATTGAAATCGTTTGGCCATGCAAAAAATGAAGGAAAATAGATTTTCAAAAATTATTTTACAATGGTTTTCGGTGATTAGAAAGAAAAAAAAGATTGAAACAGCTGGTTAAAGAAAACTATTACGTTTGAGAAATTTAAAAGAAGACTGAAGTGCGTGGTAGGTGTCAGAAGAAAATTAAAATTTAACGTAGAGTTTCGAAAACAGGAAATTGTTTTAACAATGTACACCTGTGAAATATATAAATGATATAAATAATATATAAAATAAAACAGCCAGTTGACATTAGACAGTTGACATCAACATTGTAAAGTGAATGTTGTAAGAACTATGTGAATTGAATGGCCAATGAAGAATTAAACACAAGACCGTATTCGAACTTTCCTTCGACCGTGAGGTCTATAAGTGCGAGCGTTCCATGTCGGTTCGACCTTTCCGCTTCCGTGAATTGGAATCCAAAATCTCACTTGAAATCGATCGCACGCTCGCGCGCGACCGAGCGCGCGCCGCCGCCGCCTCTGCTACCCCACCCCCAATGCGTCCACCTCCACCACCTCCACCACCACCACCACCACCACCATCATCGCCTCCATATCCACCAGCATCTCTGCCACCACCATTGCTATCGCCAACACCAACGCCATCACCACCTCCAACACCACTATTGCCTCTGTCGGTACCGCCACCGCCAATGCTAACCCTGCTGCCACCACGGCTGCAACCACCGCATCCGCCTCAGCCTCCGCCTCCGCCGCCACCACCACTGCTTCGTCGTCGCCTCTGCCACAGCCACCGACTCCGCCACCACTATTACCGTCCACCACTGGACCCACCGCCACAATCGCCGCCTCCAACAGCACCGCCGCCACCACCGTCTCCACCGTCGTCGTCCCCACCGCCACTGCCTCCACCTCCATCGCTGTCGCTACTACTACCTCTATTGCCGTCAATTCTGACGTCTCAGCTAACACTGCCACCACCACAAAATCTACCTCCCCCGCCGCCACCACCTGCACTACCACCTCCGCTCCACCGTTTCCGCCGCTGCCTGCCACACGTGCGGTCAGCGTGCCGTGCGCCATTGGCGGCGATCGTCGCCCACCACCGAGTGGCCAGACGGCGGCGGTGACGGCGTCGGCGACGGCGGCGGTGGAGGCAGCCACGCGGAAAAACGCGCGTGCCCTGTGACGTCTCGGCCCGCCCCGCTCCGCCCCGCTCCGCCCCGCTCCGCCCCCGCTCCGCTCCGCCCCGCTCCGCTCCGCTCCGCTCCGCTCCGCCCCGCTCCGCCCCGCTCCGCCCCGCTCCGCCCCGCTCCGCCCCGCTCCGCCCCGCTCCGCCCCGCTCCGCCCCGCTCCGCCCCGCTCCGCCCCGCTCCGCCCCGCTCCGCCCCGCTCCGCCCCGCTCCGCCCCGCTCCGCCCCGCTCCGCCCCGCTCCGCCCCGCTCCGCCCCGCTCCGCCCCGCTCCGCCCCGCTCCGCCCCGCTCCGCCCCGCTCCGCCCCGCTCCGCCCCGCTCCGCCCCGCTCCGCCCCGCTCCGCCCCGCTCCGCCCCGCTCCGCCCCGCTCCGCCCCCGCTCCGCCCCGCTCCGCCCCGCTCCGCCCCGCTCCGCCCCGCTCCGCCCCGCTCCGCCCCGCTCCGCCCCGCTCCGCCCCGCTCCGCCCCGCTCCGCCCCGCTCCGCCCCGCTCCGCCCCGCTCCGCCCCGCTCCGCCCCGCTCCGCCCCGCTCCGCCCCGCTCCGCCCCGCTCCGCCCCGCTCCGCCCCGCTCCGCCCCGCTCCGCCCCGCTCCGCCCCGCTCCGCCCCGCTCCGCCCCGCTCCGCCCCGCTCCGCCCCGCTCCGCCCCGCTCCGCCCCGCTCCGCCCCCGCTCCGCCCCGCTCCGCCCCGCTCCGCCCCGCTCCGCCCCGCTCCGCCCCGCTCCGCCCCGCTCCGCCCCGCTCCGCCCCGCTCCGCCCCGCTCCGCCCCGCTCCGCCCCGCTCCGCCCCGCTCCGCCCCGCTCCGCCCCGCTCCGCCCCGCTCCGCCCCGCTCCGCCCCGCTCCGCCCCGCTCCGCCCCGCTCCGCCCCGCTCCGCCCCGCTCCGCCCCGCTCCGCCCCGCTCCGCCCCGCTCCGCCCCGCTCCGCCCCGCTCCGCCCCGCTCCGCCCCGCTCCGCCCCGCTCCGCCCCGCTCCGCCCCGCTCCGCCCCGCTCCGCCCCGCTCCGCCCCGCTCCGCCCCGCTCCGCCCCGCTCCGCCCCGCTCCGCCCCGCTCCGCCCCGCTCCGCCCCGCTCCGCCCCGCTCCGCCCCGCTCCGCCCCGCTCCGCCCCGCTCCGCCCCGCTCCGCCCCGCTCCGCCCCGCTCCGCCCCGCTCCTATGCTCTTTGCCCAACGCGACAATGGACAGCAGAAGAATGTTTTAACTACGTTTTATTCACAATTTCTTCTTTTTTGAATATCCTGAAATTTAGGCACGTTTGTATCCATTGGCTTCTTAAAGTAATATGTAAACATGTATAGTAACGTGGGTTATACTATATTAGTTGCTCATGCATGGGAGAAAATGCTCTTTTTTTGGACACAAATATTAATGTGACTTTTATTTACAATACATATGTTTTAGCTTACATGAATTTTGTTTGATAAATGTATACTTTAAGTCTAACGTTATGTATATTCTTAGTTTGCCAATTTCATTGCTGTTGTTTCTTGATGTTGAAGGCCTAGCGGTTAAGATGATTCTTGAATTACGTGACGTTTCGCGTTATGGGCTTGAAATTAATGCAATCTCTAAAAAAAATTCTCAACATTTTCTTCAAATTTTTCTTCAATTTGTTTTCTTCAATTTTATTCCACGAATAGATCAAAGAACGCTTAAAATCATCCCACTGGCCGCATTTTTGTTGATCTCTCCGATTTTTCGAAAATTGCAAATTTAGAAATAATGCGAGAATATGTTAGAAAATTATGTGTTAAAGTAGATGCACACTGCCATTAGATGCACACTTAATTCACGATTTGGTGGTCAGACTTCCAGAGGCAGGTGGTGCCTTGGTATTTCCTTTGCATCTTTTTTAGATTGGTTAATTTATTTTCACTTGTTTTTCTTGATGTTCAAAAGCTGAAAATGAACGATCAGTAATAGCATCGTAAATACCTGACGTTGAAATTAACGAATAGCATATTTGTTGTTGAAAGTCGTTTTTAATATTTTTTGTCAGTTGGGAATAATACATTGTACATTTTACATAAGTATAAACATATCACACGACTCTTCCATTTCCACCTGTATGTTACTTTCTAAAGCCTTATATTAAAACATTTCATACGAGATTTCCTCCGATTTTTCAGAACTCAACGATTTGACGATGCTGGTTTTAATTTTTTCGTAGAACGGGATTCTTTTCGTATTAGTTGCTTTGATTTTTCTCTGAACTCAATAAAAATTGCTTTGTCTTCGAAAAATTTGCGTACTACTTCCTTTAATAATTATATTCCGTATGGTATGTGAGAAATCAGCGGCAATTCTCTCACTTTCGTTTCACTGATCGAATCAATAGAGCTGACACATAATACCCACAGATAGAACAATATATAGGGAGCTTTCTTATTTGGTAACACGTGATGTTCCGTTACATCTGACGTAGAAGTCAAAGAAAAATCACAATAAAAACTTAATTTTAGCTGATTTATGATAAATGTTAATTGTGAAAATGTTTAGTTGTAATCATCGGATTAATGCTGGAGCGGTTTATGGTCAGTCTACATTTTTCCACACTGATTTTATCGGAATATCTAACATCTCTAAGATCAGATATGCGAGATCACTTGACAGCCATTTTCCCAATGTGGTGTAACAATTCCCCAAATTTGCACGTTTCTGTTAAAACATCCCCAATATAAAATACTTGTAATTTTTATTTACGATATTTGAATATATTGAACATTTTTATTCAACTCATCCATGAAGGTACCTGGAACTTGTCCTACCCCAGATGTGTATCAGTTAACAAAACACCAACGCAGATATTGTCTCATAAGTTTCGTTATAAATAGTTCAAATGTATATCTAAAGAGCGCGAAATTATTCTGATTAGAAGTTTTTCAACACGAAACTTGAAATACTTTCATTCTGAAAACACATTGTTTATACAAAATACTATTTTTTTAAAAAAATAAGCTTTTTCTCCATTTCATTTTTGTCAACTTTCCCAAAAATTTCAAAAATCCTCAGTTTTGAGGTGTTAAAATCTTAATTGGGCAATCCTGCCCAAGATCAGAATCACTACGAATAATGACACGAGTTTCTCTGAAATTTCACATCGACAGAAATGAGCACTGTCGTGATTATAGGTAAACTCAATTTGATTTAATAGTATTGAAGTATAAATAATTTATATTTGTATCCTCTCCACATCTACCCTCCATGCCGTTAACAAATCCGATGCTTTTTGAAATCAATCGCAATGAATTCACGGAGTAATCTGAACACAGGTGCAAGAAACGCGAAAACTGTGCGGTCCCCAGGGAGATGCAGGCAGGAGAGTCAATCCCATGACGAGAATTGTTGATCCAGTCCGGATGAACAATCACCGGAAGTGAGCGAGGCCAACGTGCAAGCGGGCAGCAACGGTCGCACGCGCAATCTCCTGATTCTCTCTGCCCTGGCTCCCATCTTACATCGCCTCACGCACCGGCCGAGGAGCGAGCGCAGCATCACCGCCTACATTTTATAAAATCCAATTCATTATAGCGACCGACACTCAGTCATAAAAATAAGGGGGGATACACCAGATTTGAATCATAAAACTAAGGGAGATTGTGTCACGGGAAATTTTAGAACATTTCTGTGCAAGAGTCTCAAGTGACTAAAGGTCACAATATCACATACTTTCTCGCATTGTTCGAAATAGTTACAGAATTAATAATATAATTGCTGATGGTGTATATACCTTCTAATAATGAATAAAAGACAGGTGTTGTCTGGTATCGAATATCATGTATTATGCTAAAGATTGTTTCGATAACATAGCTATCATGATCAGAGCTATCTTGCAGCGTCTGGGCGGAAAACGAAGTTCTACCCAGACGCTGCGTAGAACTTCGTTTTCCGCTTTATAATTATCAACAGATTTATCTGACCACTGATTTTTGTTGTGCAAACTGGAAAAAAACACTTTGCAATTATAATCAAAAGGTATAATCATCATTAATTCCACTTATCAAAATGTAAATTGCATTTTCTTTCTGTGATCTGCCCGCTTATTGTTTATTAATAATAAAACCTTTTCTCTATGGGCACTTATCAACGAAAATATCATTAGTTTGTATATAAAATGAATTCGAAGAAATTACAACTTCTAAAATTAGCAATCACAGTAGTTTACCAAAAACTGCTGAAGGATTAGAAGACCAATATGGGAGCAGGAAGACCTCAAAATATTTAGTTCAAATACGGAAGATCCAAGGAAATACGAGAGACCTTGTCTCCCTCTAATCTCCGTACATGTGCGTGATAAAATTATACCAGGAAGTTACACGTATTTATGATATCTTATATTTAGCTTTTCCTCCCAGTGCTGTGTCCCTGACGGGATGTTCGCGACGAGGAATCAGAAAGTGCGTACAGCTCTTCACTAGGCAATTATGAAATGATTGATGATTTAGATCCTAGGCTGGCAACCTATGGATGTAAGTGAGCTACTTAATAAATATTTAGCTACAGAAGATGTACTGTGAAATATTGGGCACTAAAGAGAATCATTGGTTTTTGGCATTCCTTTATTGACATATGAAAGTTACATTTGTTTAAAGAAATTAAAAGAAACATACTTGTTTTTGAAGGCTTGTTTTCCAACAAGGACATGTAATTAGGTTTCATATTTGAACCACACTATTTGGTGCACTTTAAGAAAAGATCATGAAAGTCTTAGTGTTGTTCGAGTAGTGCACGCTCATGTGTATATCCAGCACCTGCTTTTCAACTCTTAAATGCAAACGCTGACTTTTCAAAAACATCTCCGCGAGCTATCTAGAAAGACATGACGAGCGACCAATCAATTACGAGCGACACGTTGCCGACCTACAATGTTTAATAATTCTATATTGTATTTCAGCATATGCTCTGTTTTAAATTTCTTACGTTCTCTTAGCAATAATTGCAACCAACCACTCCTGTGCTCTCTGAAGCATATATAAATGGTTACAGACATTTGCCGATATGTCGTTTTGTACATACTATGTTGTATACTGGGTCCGTTGTCCA
Source organism: Acheta domesticus (assembly GCA_031308135.1). Taxonomy (NCBI): domain Eukaryota; kingdom Metazoa; phylum Arthropoda; class Insecta; order Orthoptera; family Gryllidae; genus Acheta; species Acheta domesticus. The sequence continues at coordinate 98,045,623 of JAHLJT010002406.1, read as the reverse complement.
TACATGATTGGTCTAGTAGGTTTGGATTCATTGCAAAGATTTTGACCTGGCAGTGTTTCTTTGTGAGTTTTCAATTATTCTTATGAAAATAATGCCCACTAATAGTTCGTATTAGACAATAATGTGAAATTAGAAGACATTCCAGAAGACAAAGGTGAGTACTAACATAGATTTTCCAGAAGACCTACTTCATTTCATGCAGATTTAGATTATTCGCAAGTTTAATTGCGTCTACATAAAACGCTAAAATCAGCTTTAAATCAAAGTAGGAAAGTATAAAAGTCTCATTCCTAAAGGAGCCTATTTTATTAGTGCTATATTTTCATTTTAACGTCGCACATGTCAAAAGATTGCGTCATCATTTGAAACACGAATCTTTCACGTACGTTCTACGATGTGTTGAGTCAAAATATGCAGCGCGTATTTTATCACCATTCTCTGGGAAAATATATTAATAGGTTAAAAGAATTATAATTTGCAAAAAGTACAAGCAATTTAAAAAAAAGTCCCCAATATAAAAACCAGGAAATTGTAAAACTGGGTTGTTTGTCAATGTGAAGCATGAATACACAGTATGATATATCATTGTACGCTAGCATATTCCATTTATCAACATATAGTTCTACTCAGGCCTTCGTGATAATTGTCCTTTCGTGACTAGGGAGAATCTTTGCGGCAGAAGGTAATCATTCTGGCTGGAAAAAGTTTCGTGCCGAAAATATTTATCAAATGGCCCCAAAACTGACAATCCTTATCTCCTGAAACAAAGTGTAGTGTAACAGAAAATTGAAGAGAAAGGAAATGAATCTCAGAAGAGATATGATTATAATATACCTTATGATCAATTATTGGGTTTTATCGAGGAATGAATCGTTTCAATTTTAATGAGATACACTGGTCCATTTATAAACCCTACCAAAAAGGAATTGCCAAAATTAATGAGGTTCACTGGGTTTGATATACTTGATTTAATGATCTATTCATTAAAAATAAGACTCAGACAGAAATTGCATTAGATTGACAGCTCTAATGAGGAAATCAAATAATTTATTGGCTAAATGGAAAAGCCAGAACGACTTCCTGCTTTCAAACCATATTTTTGTGCACGTATTCAAATATCACGCTAAATGCCTTAGAACTCCGTTAGTCGCTTCAAATTTTCGTAGTGCATTTAATTTACTCAAAACGATTTTACTATACAAGTATTTATTTGGTTCAAGAAATAATTAAAAAATGAAATTATACCATATTTTATTCAAATTTATTTACTATTCATTTTACGAACAGCAAGTTTTGAACACCAGCAGCAAATTTCTTTATTAAGGATTATACGCCTTAGAGAACAATTATCTAAACTAATATTTACTGTACGGATCTGGAATTGCAGGAGAAGAAATTCTGAAAGCTATCTTACATTGAGATTTGACTGATGATGAAGAGTAACAGGAATATTCTGACATGGAAGAAATTGGAAACATAACTCTGAGTGCAATAAAGGATTTTCAAGACATTGATGAAGTGCAGGAAGGAATATCTTTAGAGACTATACCAGCCACATGATGTTCCATTAGTAGAAATGTTATGTTTGACAAAAACGAATCAAAGGAAGACTTCAGTAAAGGGATACACAAATATTTAAATGTTTCTCTAATTTTCATTTAATGTTTGTTTCCGGAACCACCAAATAATATGACACCAATGAAATACTTTAAATTATTTTTCTGATGAAAGGTTTACAAACATTGCGAAAGGGACCAATAAATATTCTTTCGAGTTCGCAAGTAGTAGTGTAAATATAATTACTTACAAAATAAGAGAGTGTGGCATTCACATAATGAGTGGGGTAATCGAAGTTCCCTTCAATAAATTCTAGTGGTGCAATCAAAGAAGAATTTCGGAAACAGCCGATGTAATGTTCAGAAATCGATTTGATCAACTGTAAAATATTCCGCGTGTTGTAAATAATGAAAATGCGAGTGGCCTGCAGCAATGAAGAATCTGCTGACGAGTGGGTAAAAAGTGGGGTCCTGGTGAAGCAAAAATTGACTAATCTAAATTGACACACATGAATAATAATGAATTTTTCTTCCTTGTTGCATGACTTCAGCAAGAGAGGTTTGGCCTGTATAAATCCTTTAAATAACGCAAAAAATCTTTTAAACTGTCATGATTTTGTCTCTCTGTCTCTCTTTCTTTTTGTCTCTCCAACGCATTCACCCACGTGTTTCACCTCTCCAACTTCCTAGAGTTACAATCCCTAATACAAATCTCGTACTCTACCTTATTTCTTCTCCGAGGTTACCGAACGAACATTGTACGGTCTTCTCGTAACTACAGCAATGGTTTTATCCTTGCTGAAACTAGTCACGGCACCGTCCCATTTTCAAGTATGCTGTTTCTTATACGACGGATTTGTCAACCCCAAAAGCAATGCCATTCACTGCCGTTGCCAAAAACGGTTTTTTCTAAAGAACAAAAAAAATACTATTAAAATAAAGATATCTTCAACTGTCACCTCTGTCCATACCTGTTATTTCTCTTCCTTTGCTGTATCGTTTCTACTTTCACCGCCATTTTTGCTTTACATCGCTCACTATTCGCATTACTAATTAATCTTAGATGCCGACAAGTTTCACGTTGTTTGCGGAACTTACCACTCTATTCCGCAACACGATAAATCCCCATCATGCCACAATATAACAATGGAACCTGTTACCCTATGTACGTACCTCAATCTTGTAAAACCATCTACAGACTGCAGTTCTTCTTGTAACAAGATCTACTCTACGTTGCTGGGCACTTCTTGATATTGAATGTAGCACTAAATTAGTCACATCTTCAAGAAACGAACAATGTTTGGGTTTGATAGTTTTACTGCCAGTCTTCTTCCTATTCTTCCCTGTTATTATTGTGGTTTATTTAAATACCCTCTTAAAGACCTTTGGTTCTAATTTCCTCAGTCCTTCAGTATTCTAGTATTCGCTGTTTTCTGACTGACACTCAAGGCTTGCCACAGTATCTCTTTTCTTTCTAACGAGAGATTGTTTTGCTACTGGCCCTTATTCCTATCTCAGGACCTTACTACTCCATCATGCGTTTGCAGGACGTACCCAATCTCGGCTAAGGTATAACTCCAATCTGAATATTTCTCAGCCCCCAACCATTGAGCCGAGTAGCTCGCGAGCCTAAATCGGTCGTATTACCTACTTTCTGAGAACTAATGTGGCTCGTGAGCCAAAATATTCCTGTATCGGGCTAGAGGTAGGGATCAGGTTGCGCTCAGATAGAACTTATCTCAATGATCTTAGACTGCTGAATCGGGCCCAGCAGAAATTCTACGCACACTAACTACCAGAACAGAGAAAGGAATTGCTAAGTTAAAGAACGGTGTTTTGGAATGCCGAGAATGCTACAACTGAAAATATCCATATCATAAGGTATTTCTCCTAAGTAGAAGAAAATCGATCCCATAGCCCAGGTGTAACGCATAGTGTCTCAAACCCTTGTACAATTACTTCGGTTACCTTGTGCCTCTATAATAATACGTCAACGTAGTTTCTACTGCATCGATCTGTTTCACAAATCGCCTCTATTAGTGATCTGGGTAGGTCTTGTGTTGTTTAATGTTGCTTCGCCCTGCTTATGCGCCTATCTCCTTTACCATTATACATTGCCCTTTGAATATTTCATGTCCATTACACATGGCCTCGTTTATTTCTCGCAACAATTATCTCCTCGCCTAAGCCTGATGAGGCATTTGCCCTTCCTCTTTACTATAACTTCTTTTACTTTTTGTTGCTTCTCCATCACCTCGTCAGCCACCGGTAACAGATCACCTGAATCACTAACAGGTCCCGCCTATCTGGTAAAACACACTATCACCCGTCATTCCCCACTTTATGAATTAAATGAAATTATTAGCATTCGTCGGTTCCACTTGCGCCCACTCAAACGATTTTTGTGAGTCTTGCCGCTGCTCGCAACCACTTCTCGGAAGGGCAGTTGGCCGGCGATTGGTTCGCCCGCTCAGTCGGCCCGAGGGTCGATGCAAGGCCCGCCACCCGCAGCACGCCACCCGCCCGACCAATCCTTCGCCGCCGCCGCCGCCTCCACTGCCGCAACTGCCGCCGCCGCCACTGTCATCGCCGCTGCCACCACTGTCGCAGCAGTTTCCGTTACCTTTGATTGTGTTCCTCCATTGCTGACGACGCTGCCTATTCGAACACCCACTACTTGACCAACACCACCAGACAAATTCTCCCCTCTCCCGAGCATCATAATTTCCTCTAGTATCACCACCTCCACCATCACCATCACTATCGTCACCACCATTCGGTGCCGCTACTGTTTTCGTTGCCATTTATTGTGTTTCCCCCTGCTGATGACGCTGCCTACTCGATCGCCCACCTCTCTACCGCCCACTACTCGATCAACACCGCCGGGCCAACTCTCTCCATCATCATTCCCTCTACTACCACCACCACCAACACCACCATTACTATCCTATCACCATCACCACTACCACTATTACCATCACCACTACTTCCACCAACACCACGAACAATAAGAACTACAACGGTATCCAATCAAAACTATCACCCCTCTCCAGCGACATTCTCTTCAGCATGATCGCCATCATTGTATCATCACAACCACTTTCAACCGCACTAGCACAACTACACACATCCACAACCCACTCCCTGAAACAACCCTCACCCGTATCCCCATCGTTGTCATCACTTTCGTCGTTATTTTTACCATTGTCTCCACTACAAACCATTACCTCCATTTCTGTTTCTTCGCCTTTGATTCGACTTCTTCCATTGCTCTCCACAAGAAACAGTCATTTCAGTTTACACCAAAATCGCTACTGTTCTCCTTTGGTCCCTTCCACATTACCATCGCCACCTTTTCCACCCGCAAATCCAGCTAGGTCATTGTCGCTATTGCAGCAACACCCCTCCCTCTACAAACAAGAATTCGCTCCAGACTTCCCAAGGACAAATTTCGCCCACCTTAAACCAATCCCGTAACTCCTACATTCCTACTTTAATTTATATGTAATAAAAGGCTTCCAAGTGACTAAAAAGTGAATCAATTCCGCACTGCTAGGTAGTTGAAGAGGATCCAAGAGGGGACACGACACCCTTCTTTTTAATAATTTGAACATAGCATATGTACTATGTTTGAAATTCTTTGTAACTGTTCTGTAAACTGGTTAATTCACTGTACCAGAAAAAAATAATAAAAAAAACACTCCCTCTCTTGCCATCACCACTTCTTTCCGGGCCCGCCTAGCAGGTCACTCATCACCTACTACTCCACAGGGAGCTATAACGGCCGATCGACGAGAGCTTTATGGCCCGTTTCAAGCGTATTACAAAAGCACCTTTTCGACTTCAAAGTGAAGCGGAGAAAAAGAGAACGAAGTTCCCGTGGCCTAGAACTTTGTGCTGCCTGCTCGTTTTTATCGAGCGTATTTATAGAATAAAAAATTCTGGGAAGTGATCTATATTTTTTTGACATGGCTACCTGACATTAAATTCAACTCTAAATGCTGCCTTGGCTTCCATTTCTACGAAAATATTACGGGTAAATTATTGAGATAAACTATATAGAAAAGTAATTTCTACGCAACATTTACGAGGCTTTCTGCGTCTAGAAATTTACCAGATGGCTCTTATTTCACAATTTTAGTTTTACCTTGCATTTTTAAAAGAACAATTGTTCAATGCTCTGAAAATCATTCAGTGTTACTCGCAATTCAGTAATCTAGAGACATTTGTTAGGTATTCTGCCGGAATTTTTCCAAAGAAATTTGATGCGATCCTAAATTGTAGATTTTTTCTGCAACTTAATAAATGAAAAGAAATGATAAATGTGGGATATCAAAAACGCATTTCTTTCTTCAATTAGGACATCAAACCAGAAATAACGAGATGTATATTTTAAACAAACTACTTATGAGTAGCATAGTGATTCATACTTTCAGAACATTTGAAATAATCTCAGCTTTGGTGTTGGTTATTTCAGAATAATAACTGATGAAGAAACTGTTTCCTTGTTTTTATTACGTTTTTTATTTTGTTTTTTTAAATATATTGAAGTCATATTTTAAAAAATTAATTTACGATTTTAAGAATAAGTTTCCTGTTATTTCTAATATGATCTCCGTTCATACTTTTAGTAAGTTATAGTTCAAAGACAAAAACACTTTTTTTCCCTAATAAAATAAGTCCTACTGTAAACCCATTTGTCGAACAGATAGCGATATCTCTGTTAGTTCATAAAACATTCAATCTATTCTTAATCCTCCTTTCAAGAACAGTGAATTCGCGAATCGAACTCCATTAAGCGATTGCTTCTGTGGAAACGAAGGGGCTTTGCTTTTATCTCCGGATGTGGAAGAAAGGAAAATTCACAGTAAACGAGAGGTATTGATCGATCGAATAAGTTTTCTTTTCATTAAGATAAGGCAGAATTTGTGAAGAATTCATGAACTTCACTGGCAAACTTTGATATGTCGAATTATAGAACTGTTCGCTTCAGAGTCAAATTGTGTGTGTAATTTTTTCAGTTATTAATGACATTTAAAAATTTAATTTCAATTCGCAAATTTGTTATGTACGATTTTAGTTTATTACGTAATTAGCATTAATATTTTTACTGGAATAAAACCTAGTAGAAATTAAACTGAGTGATTGTGAAGTTCACCTTAATAATCCTCAGTTGTGTGCTAAAGTTAAATGAGAGAACACTGAAAATCTTAAGTTTGCCCGCGCAGCGTGGTTGCGTGATAGGTCATGTGCCCAAAGCCTATAATTAATCTGGGGCGAAGACCCCAGGATCATGATCTGGAGAGGTTCTTCATTTCAACACGGTGGAAGGTGAACAGTTACTCATTGTATGGAAGTCTGGACAACAGCTGTTTCTCTATCCCGTAACACACGACTAAGAACTAAAGATTAAAGACATTTTTTCATCGAAACTAAAATATGATCATTTTGTCGTTTGAAATTTTAGAATTCAGCATTGCTTTTACTGTTTCCTTGATGTGAACTTTTCTATCAGTAAGTAACCGATGAAAAGTGAAGTAGGAAGAAAGATGAAGTAAAAAAATTGAAAAATTTCAGAGAATTAATGTTATGTTACATATAATACACTTTTGAAAAAAACGTTACATTGTATTATGTGGATATATAATTAGTATGTGTGTTCTGATTGCAAAACGATCTAATGAAATATTTCCGGTCTCAATTTCAGACACAACTTTTTTACCAAATGTGTACTAATTTTAATTACAAATATCGTAACATTAAATTTTTCTCTTTATCATTCGTGTAGAAAATCACTTTGTATTTACCGATAATTAATTGGAATAGACATCGTGGCATATGCTTTTCATTTATCGATAAATTCTGTGAGATTTGTTACCCCATGCTATCGTTCGTGCTACAGGTGAAGTTAACAGATAGCGATCAGTAGATAAATAAAAGACGTGAAAGAAACGAAAGAAATCTTTTTCCTTTGTTTCTGACATCCTTCGTTGATATAGAAAGGGCTTACCGGTAATAAATGGGAGAAGAATAATGAGTTTTAAAAAGAAAGATTTTTGTAAAATATTTATTTTGGCTCACTTTAAAGACTACCAAAGTTATTAGCGACCACTATTATTTTAATCATTAGTAACATTTTAAACATGAGGTATAATACACATTGAATACAAAACACATAAACAAAGAATAATGAATTAAAATAATTTTCACAAAAATTTATATTAATTTCTCAAAAATGCTAATTTTTACGTATTTTGATACTAATGTTTAGCCCTAAATTAAAATTTTCTTATAGATTGTTTTTAATGCCACGAGTTTTTCTTACATTTTGAACATTTTAACATTATAGGATAATGTGACTTATAGATATGATTCCTTCAATATTGGACAGATGTATGGGTCAGGTTTCTTCATTACATTGCAGGGGCTGAGAGAGGAGTGGTTAATTTTTAATTTTGTAATAATTCCGTGTTCCCTTCTTTCTAAGTGAATGTTGTAGAGTGTTAAATCCGTAATTTATTTCTTACTTGATGGTGTTAAGATATCCACTGATGAGGCCATCCATGATATTCAGTAGTGAAGCTACCCACTCATAAATCCATAATTTAATAGTGTACTTCTTTAAGGTATTCTTAATATCATTTAAAGTACCCTAAGGTTAACTTTGGTCAACATTCAGGAGATGTGTTGCGTCTTTAACAGTTGTAAAAAAACAGAAAATTAATCTGGAGGGCGGCATGATACAGTATTAGAGGATTTTGTAGAAACTATACTACATACAGATCCTGAAAGAAAGATTCTTTTGGAGAGAAAATACGACACTTAAGTAAATTTAACAACTAATTCTGGTTAGTCATTATATACTGGGTACCGGAAAAAGTATGCAATGTGTGTTACAGGAATGTAGCGTAACCACAACTAACGAAAACAGTTTTCGCGTATCTGTATTCCTTTTGGAAATACAAGACATTGTGATATGCAAAAATGACAAACTTTCCACTGACATTTCTAATAATCAGATGTGCGTCCTTAATACTTATCTGTTCACGGGCATTGCAAGAACAGTGTTCGAAAAAATACAAAAATTGCACTGCAGAATGAGTACTGAGTAAATGAGTATTGCACTGAGTAAATGTTTTTGGACAAGTTACTACCGCTTAAGAGAAACCGTGACGAAACACTCGCTGGGTGATAAAATTTCACATATAACTGGGAATGCTGTGTCCCATGAAAGAGCCATGTTTTGCGGTTGCAGAGAATATGGGTAAATAAAAACTGGAGTCGACTACAACCATATTGAAGTTTATACCTGAAAGGTATAAGGCACATTCGCGTATTTTATGCAGGTCAACCACCTGCCTAAAATACCCGAATGTGCTTTCCTCAACTCATCCTAAACTTGGAATGGGATTTTATAAGGCAAAAAGTTTGTAATTTTTAAACAAATTTCTGAATCAATACTTTTTTGGAGGCAATCAAACTTTGCATAAAATAATCATTTGTCGTCATTCAGGACATGCCGTAAATAATTAAGCACCTACTGAAAGCTTGATCCAAGTTGGCAAGAATAGAATCAAAATATTGAGTAAACCCATCTAAAGAGTGTCAAATCCTTTTATCCTTTCATTGCCTTATTTCCACTAGAGGACAACTAAATAAGAGAGAGACGAAATGAAATGATGGATGCTGATTTATGAAATATGATGTTGATTTTGCTTTCACAAATTGAACGCTATCACAAATTGAAAATATCCGTATATCGTCAGTTTCGAACTCCTTTTGATTTCAACTTCTCCGCAAACCAACATCACTGATTTGTGAAATGGGAGCCTATCGATGGCTGTCCTCTTTATAAACCAGAGGATAAAGTGTTGAAAAAATTTAGACGCATCTGCTTTCCTTAGCCAACATTTTGATTTTCGAGAGAAATATAGGCCCTTGATTAATTACTTCAATGTTTATTAGTTGAAGTAAAATGTCCAATGATATGATGGTTTCTATATTTTTATTTTCTAGTCAATACTACAAGATCAAATTCAATTTTGAAGACAATGTGTTAATAACTTTAACTGATAAAATCTGAATTATATACCAAACCATTATGATAATTATTATTTGCTTTATTCTACATGTCAGCTTAATATTTAGAGCTATAATCAGGATGTTTCAAAAGCTTTAATAATATCTGTTGCCTCGTAGTGATATTGTGTTGATCGTGTTATGGTGTCGTGTTGGTTTTGTTTCCTGTACTGAATATATATCGTACCAGAAGAACAATTCCCCTGTCTCTCCAGAAAATTGAGCATAATTCCACTTCTGAACTTCCAAAATGTTGGTTATTCAAATGATCCCCATAGTAACTTTGGAATTCTCGAAATTAAAGATTCTTCACAATTCAGAAACCCCTCAATTATCATAATAATATTACCAGCACCGTTACTCCAGCATATTACACCTCTTGTGCCCCAGACCGAAGTGACTGTTACTCATTCCAAACCATCCTACATTACACCTCTTAATCAATTGACAACACTTTTCAGAGTACGATTTATACTACACCAAAGAGGTCGTCCATCTCCGCAAATATGCCAAGAAAACCTCGTTTATTTGGCGCCTCGTGCATCTCACAGCGTGGGTTTGTTTACACTCGCTCCGATATCGCACCGAAGACAAGTAAATCGAAAGCTGACGAACGAGCTCACTCCAGCGTATCGGCCTCGGCCCCTTATCGTTCGGGGCCTGCCCTCTGCCCCCGACGCGGTAGCGGTACGGAGACCGCGCTCCGGCGGGTCAGTGGAGCGCGGAGTCGGCTCACCTTGCGACCGGCCAGGTCCACACAGATCAGCGAAGGGGCAGCCTGAAGGTGTCTCTTCGCGGTGATGGAGTCGAATAGTTGCGACGGTGATGAGAGGTACGATTACACACTTATTAGCTCTTATTTAAGTCGCTGTGGTACCCTGCGCGAAATGTTATTGCTGCGGTAAGGTATGATCGAATTTTATTTTCCTGATTCCAGGTTAATAAATGAGTAAAACACGATTTAATTTGCGAAGTTTTCTGTGTTGTCAATCCCGGAAACTTTTCCCTTTCCTTTATCGCTCATTGAATGTTTCAACAATTTGCTTTAATTTAATTACATTATACGTTTATTTAAATCTATATAATAAAAATACTAATGTGATAAATTTTACTAAGAAATATGTTTTACTCTGTGTATGTAGTTTATTTGTTGCAAAATGCAGTACAAATCTATATATCAGACAATATGGTAGGTCTTTGGGTAAAGACGACCCGAACTTTGAAGTATTTGTTTATAATTTTGAGGTTCAACTCTATTATACATAATTTAACATACTTCGCAGTTGAAAAAAGAGACAGTTCCCTCTTCGTGCCGCCACGTATTTGTGTAAAAATCCAACGACTCCGCGGCATTCATCCAAATTCGGAAGTCACATCTCCGCAAACCCATGTGATTATTTTTAACAACACATTAATAATTAAGCTACAAATTTCTCTTTTTTATCGATTTGTATTACAATGGGGATCTGAATTTTGCTGTAAAATAAGAAATGGAATAGAGAATTCAGACAATTTCTTGTCAACAAGTGTTGTCAAGAGTAGCGTAGTTGCCTTGTACGATTAGTCGTCGAGCATAATGGAATCGACTGTTGATAAACACGACTGTTCGTCGTTTCTAAGAGATAGCCGCATAGATTAAGTTTTGAAATGGACGATTGTACTCTACTCGCGATTTTGCATTAAGAGGATTAACGGCGACGGATCTTAATCGCGATTTCAGAGGCAGATTGCTTTATTGCTTTTGACAGATGTCGGGGAACATTCTTCATTTGTCGGACTTGAATTGATTAATCGACAGATTATTTAATGTTTCCGGGCGCGTCAACTGCTATGGTCATTAGTCACGTAAGTGTAGTGCATGTTTTTGACACGGGAGGGGGCGGTGATCCTTCCACCACCCCTACTGAGTGGTGAGATCCCACCCCTGCAGAGTGCTGAGTGGTCGGCTGGCGAGGTTTCTCCCATCCAGGCATATCTAAAGCGAGACACCGCCCCAGCCGAAGACAGGCTGTAAGCTCCCGACTGGTCTCCCGGCAGGTGTGCTAGTGTAGTGCATGTGAGTGTAAGTGTGCATAAGTAAGGCGTGAGGATAGGACCAAGAAGAGGAAGGAAAGATCCCGCTCAGTCCGATGCCCGTTTGTTAGAGTACTGCTCCGGCATTCATCTGATGTTGATCGGAGAAACCATGGAAAATTACCGATCAGAGCAGTCGGTCGCTAAAATTCTCTTCCAGACAGGGGTTGAATGTTTATCTAGCTATCCAGCATTCATCAAATCTAGCTATCTAGCATTCATCGAAAAAAAACAAGGAAAGTGGGACTTGAAGTACTCGACCGATGTTAAGAGCGCCAATCAACCCCCTTACAAGAAAAATCGATGTCGAACGGCTTACGCCGCTGCTGAGCGCTACTCCTCCACACTGTGCGGGCGCACTGGGATTCGAGGCTGCATATCGCGTTGCAGAGTACACAGGGTGAGTGACGGCCGCTTCCTGAGTGCTTGCGGGAAAGTCGGGAGGGGGGGGGACTTGAGTGCTGAAATAGCGAGCGGAGTTTACTCGTTTACGGAGCGTCACGCCCTAAGGACTTGGTGTGAAGCTTCATGTCAGTGGAATAACGTACTATGGGAGTACTAGTACACCGGTAAAGACGATAGAGAATAAGTATTTTCGCCTTTTGTTATTTTGCTGTCATTTGAGGCATTTTAAAAGTTTATTGCCGGGAACTGATCTTCAGCGGTGGCGTACGTTTTCGAGGCGAGGATCTTCAGCGGTGGCACACGAGTTGTGGCAGAATATATCACACTTGCACTTTGAAAAAACATAACTCGTTCTACAGTGATCGAATAACCTACGTTCGTCCATTCATCTGACCGTCACTCACGTGAGACCCTTTCCGTTCGTCAGTCAAGGCAAGGGAGATATCCCGATGTCTCTCGATCTTCTCGTGAGGGTACTGATAATTTTTTCGGCGGATCCATTCAGAATATTTTGAGAAATGTCTTTTAAAAGCATGTTATTTATTTTTAAGCTACTAAAACGCGGTTTGTGTGGCTTACATCACCTACAGAAGTGATCAATAGTTCACTCGATTCCTCTCGAAAAGAGAAATCGATTGGCGCAATTCTTAGGCGGTTCCCTCTAGTATGTTCTGAATGAATTGGTGTTTTACGATATTCGGGGAAAATACTACAAAATGTGTTTTTTTATGATTTCAATGCACGAGATGCTACAAGAACATTGGTGAAACGCTGTGAATTACGGCACTCTCTTTCTGGCATTTACCCAGAATCGTGACGACTGGATTCATAAGACTGACAATAATTAAACCGGATTTGGTAATGAATTACCAAAAAAATGTGTTGATGCAATGACAGATTTTGGAGGAGTTTTAAAGACACCTATGGAGGTGATTTCGATTGCTCTCGATAAGACAAACCGATTGACTCTACTTCTAGCCGGGTCTTTCTAGAAATTTTTAGAAGAATTGTTTTTGGAGGTTTTAAAAATCCTATAGTGTTGAAATGCTGTGAATTAGAATGCTGCTTTTCCTACTTAACGTGAATTAGGACATAATTCATTATATCGATTATAGTTTTTCATTATATTGAAGACAGTTTAACATGCTAATATAATGAAAAATGAGTTATTAAAAAAGTACTTCTACGGATACTTTTTTATTTAACTTACTTAAATATTTAAGTAAATGTTTATGTTTTGTGGATAGACAATTGGGATAAACGTAACCTTATTATTTTCAATTATTTTAAAAAATGTGAAGTTGCTTTGCACAAATAATAATTATCAATATGAAGGTACTCGTCACTGCAGGTGCCAGTCAATGCTAGGAATTAACTAATTAATTAATTATATACGTATTCACGATCTAAATTTGCTTGAGAGGTTAACACAAATTGCCCACTTATGCAACTCATAGGATAACTCAAGTTTTATTTGTTAATGAAATTAAAATTTCATTGTCTCATTCAACCATATTCTTCTTTTGTTTGCCTATGTCATTCTTTTGAAGGAATTGAATCTACGAAACTGCTGACTTTCGACCCTGTTGCTGTCATCGCTCCTCTTAGTTTCGATAACAAAATGCTTTATTTCTCTTCTTTTATGAATTGCATGCTAACATGTAGTATTTGAAAATACTCGTGACTTATCTCTTGGCCCAGTGACACAGGCTAAAGGAAAAAAGCAACAATGAATCGAGCTGTGGTTCTGAGAATGACACGCTCGTTAGAAATACAACGTACATCGGAATGTAGAATATAAAACAAGTTTATACTAATATTCCAATTTCAGAATACTTATTTCCGTTTACGAATCCAAATGTCTCTCTGTAATTTATCTGTTTACTTTCTAAAAGCAGGTACAGACTGTAATTGTTTATTCTTGTCAGGGACTGTGATGCTAGAAACACTATTAGCCACACAATCTGTGGGAATTTTCTTCTGCACGCTCTATACAACTAATGGAGAAAATTGTACATTTAAATATGTATTATATTAATCCCTTCTCCACACGTCAAAGAAAATGATGATTTTGTGTCATTTATAAGGTGCTTTTGTCACAAAACTCCGTGAATGTGCTATTGCTGGATTTACCCGTAGACGCATAAATGAGAATTAAGGCGAAAATAAAAATTGTTGTAGTTTATAGAATGAAGAAATAAGGAGTCACACATACGGATTCCTACACAATTTTTATTGCAATTCTGCTGCAATCATGCGTGACTAAAATGGTGAATTATAGGCCCCTAAAACACGTTTTTTAGCCTTATCTAAAGGGCTTGTACCAACATTCCTATTCTCCAAAGGTCATTTTTTCAGGCCATTCTACTAAATAAAATATTTCTGACATTCACTGCCTATAACAGAGGGTCAGAAAAGCTCAGAATATGAAAATCGATACAAAATTGATCTATAGGTATAGGTATAGGATCTATAGGTATTACCTAAACATGCGGATCTACGTCTTGTGTTTGATAATAAATATTTGGCCACTATTAGCAATTTTAGAATGTTCATGTAGATCATGTAGGTCCAGCACTTATAGTTCTGAACCTTCATGTTGTTATGCATAGTTCACGGGCTAGAGGTTCGAAGTTCCAAGACAAAGCTGGATTCACTTTTGAAACGTAGCAATATATGTACAGAGCTTTGATTGTGGTCTAACTAGTTGTGGAGCATTCCACGGTCACATGTGGGACATTTGAACGCATTTTCTATTTAGTTGTTACCGCATAAAAATTAAGTAAACAGTTATATTTTTCTGAATAACGGATGAAAAAAGAGCAAACTATGACTTACTTTTTGACATATAGAAAGTTGTTATATCTTTCTAATTTTTTGAGTAAAAGCAAAAAATATGTGGTCACGTGCCGGACGGGTGAATATTACCTCATTAACAAAGACTTCTATTCAGATAAGAATACCAGCCCATCTGCGGGTGCAGCAAGCGTGTATTATTTTTTTCTGAAATTCTCGTACATAAATCTATAGTTTTAGGTACATACAATCACGAAAACATCAGTTCCCGGACTTAAAGGTTTTTCTGCATAATGGTCACGTGCGGGACATTTACTATCCACTTGTCGAAAAAGTCAATCAAATAACCATAAAAACTATAATTTCAGTAAATATTACAAAATAAATGGACACAATACAAGACTGATAAAAAACATGGTAACATTATGGTTCCACAAATGTATTGATAACATGCTTTTCTGTTGATAGTGCATTTTTCTTACACGTAATTACATTCTTTTCACAAATGAGAACATGACATCTTTTATGCCAGTAACTGCTACTACATTCTTCCATGGCTTTTCTGAAGCAACCACCGTCAGTATTTGATCATTTGCTATATAGAAAATTCGGGTAGCGCTAACAACTTCAAAACCAATTTCAGCAATATCTTCCGCTGATTGAACGTTGCATCCTTTCCCTTGAACCATTATTTTCTCTCACTAAACGCTTTACATTGCCTCTAATTCCATCGACGACACCTTTACCATGGGCATTTGCAAAATACTTCCAAGAAAATTTTCTTTTATATTCTTCAGAAAATATGCGAAGCATCTTCACTGTAAATTTATTTTTAAATTCTTATGATGGCCCATCGTTCCATATTATTTCTGACTCTGGCTTATAACTTGTTTGAATGATTTCCTCATACAAAAAGTTGATGAACATGAACACAGTGTCTTTGTTCTTGGATTGACGGAACAAATTACGTAGTTTTTGCACTTCCCTTTATGGAAGACTGCCGCAGTAAACAAAAGTACACTTCTATGTGACCAAAGAGCACTTTGGATTTCATTTTGGTATTCACAACTGAAAGACACGGCAAAGTCTATTTGAAGAATTCTAATGTGACTGCTAGAGTTTTTATCAAATTCAAATTCCTTTTGCTGAATACGTTCTGTGTTAACATGGTTCATCACATCAGGTAGATCAGCTGTCACTAGTTCATGTAGTTCTCCTAAACTGGTTTCTTTAAAAGAAAGTTGTAACCTAATATCACCGCTTTTTTCTCATACTTTCCAAGTCACAATTTGTTCTGGTTGAGTAGGAAAAGGCATAAGGTTTTCATTAGAAAACTGATCACACAATCACACTTCAACCATGTTCACAATTTCAGTTTGAAATTTTCGTGAATTTTGCATTTGCATTGGTCAGCTGGAGTGTCTTTTAGTAACAATTGTTTTGGACGAAGAGAACAAATTTTGAATAACCAATTTTGAAATTGCAATTTTCTTTTTTGACAATGAAGTACGCTTCTTTCAAAAACATAGCCAAATAATGTTTTTGCAATTTTTCTTTTTTACCTTCTTTCCAAAATGTTACAACTTCTTTCATTCCTGGGCAGGTATAAGTAATGTCCGGGCGTGAAAAAAATGGTAACGGCAAGATTTTCATTTTCCTCATTATTGGTTGACTTATCTTTGTATTTCGCTAGACTTGTTATTACAGCTTTTTGCTTCCTACGCGATTTTGAGAGAATCCGAGATGCCGTCAAAACAGCTTTGGTCAATGTTGCAAGAATACTGTGTTTGGCAAATTTGTTTGGTCATTAAAACTATTGAGGCATTAAGCTTTTATTTGCTCTCTGTATTCTCTTCCTGTCTTTTTCATATCTCCTGAAGTCCTGCTCCTCTTTTTCAGACATTGCACCTCTCTTTTTTCCTCTTCAAACCTGCAATTTTTTATTTTATTATTTTTGATTATTTGGATTTTCAGCTTTCAACCTTTCCCTCATATTATTTATCTTTCTAGCACTAACTGATTTATTTGACATTTCTATTTCTGAATTGTAAAATAATATAAAATCAACATATTTAATAGTAAAACTTTTCAATGCAGAGAGATTCTGGCGTGCAGTGACAGACGGTCACGTGCGGGACAAAAACATAAATTAGATTCGTAGGCTTCCGCGGCCGGAGTCATTATATTCTTGGCTGTCCGGGATGAGCCGCGTCTCAGTAGGTTTTACTGACGTTTCGGCCATCTTGCTGTGGCCTTCTTCAGAGCTAAACTGCTGCCGAGAGGCTAGCGTGTCGCATAGATATAGGACGGGGTGCAGGAGCTGATAGGTCGCAGCGGCAACCAATGGGAGGAGGGCAGGTGGCCCGCGATTGGCGGAGAGGGAAAGGAGCGATACTGGGAGACCTGATAATGTGGGGGGAGGGAGGGTGGTTGGAAAGGGAAGAGGATAGAAAAATGAACAGGATAGACACCTGGAAATTGCAACTGCGTGGTCGGAGACGGGAGAAAAGGCCGAAAGAAACCGGGCGAATAAGCAGCCACGTCATTGGTCGACCGCGGGGGTGTGTCTCCGTGGGGCGCGACCGTATTGGCGGGGAGCGCCGACCCGCCTCCAGGTGTTGCTAAGGCGGAGCCCATCATCTCTGTTGAGGTTTTCGGGCCTCCTGGAGATTTCCAAAGCCTCTTTGATCACACGAGGCCACCACCGGTCTTCAATAGATAGAGTGCGAGTCTCGTGGTAATTGACGAGGTGACCGGTTTCGGCGACATGTTGGGCTAAGGCCGATTTGTGGATGTTATGTAGCCGGTCATGTCGCATGTGTTCCCGCATCCGCTCTTCTACCGTGCGCCCGGTTTGGCCTATGTAGACAAGCCCACAACTGCATGGGATTTCATATACGCCGGCGTCTTGAAGTGGGTCCGGGCGGTCCTTCACCTGGACCAGGCTCCCTCCGATTTTATTGCGCGCATGAAAAACGGGGCGGATATCAGCCCTGCGCAGCAGTCTACCAATCTTGTCCGTGACCCCTTTGATATAGGGTAACCGGGCTGTCTTGCGGGGTGGACTGGAGGGCTCGTTCCGTTCACTCGATGTAGAAGAATCGAACCTCGATAGCGCACGATGCACTGCGGAACCGCTGTAACCATTGGCCAGGAAGGTCTCTCTGAGGAATGCTTTTTTCCGACTCTAGGCTATTGTGGTCACATATCAGGGAGGCGCGGTGAGCAAGGGTGGAAAGGACACCCCGTTTCGAGGCAGGGTGGTGGTGTGAATCGGCATG